>CM061749.1:100617322-101817322 GCA_030979885.1 Lolium multiflorum
TTGTGGTATAACTTTGATGCTTTTGTCTTTGACAATCACTACTTCTAGTCCTTCTATGAACTTCGGAGGTGCCTCGGCATTTATGTTTTGCCAAATACGGGCAAGTAAGATACCACTTTATCATATTCTCTTATGAACATTGCAATCTTGCTTATATACATTCATGATGCTTCTTATTAATTGTTGGTACCTCTCCATGATTGACATAGCTGTTGGATGATCTTATTTTCATGTCTCATTGAACTGCTTGAGTATTAGCCATAGCATGAGAATATATACATCATATGAGCAAATGTGTTTCGTGAAAGTTCTTTTATCGCTCAGTTATTGTACTGAATTGCTTGAGGACAAGCAATAAGCTAAGCATGAGTTGATACGTCCAAACGTATCTACTTTCCCGAACACTTTGCTATTGTTTTGCCTCTAATTTGTGTTGGATACAACTAACACGGACTAACATTTGTTTTTAGTAAATTGCTGCAGTGTCTCGTTTTGTCTTGAAATCCAACTTCCCGGGAAAATCCCTCGGAATTTATGCGAGAAGGCCTATTTTCCCCGAGTGCCAGCAGGCAGAGGACAAGTGAGGTGGAGCGGGCCCCACCATAAGCGGCGCGGCCTAAGGGGGCCGCGCGGCCTATGGTGTAGCTCGATCCCCCGACGCCCCCCTTCGGACTACTTATCGGGTTCGACCTAAAAACGCACGGAGAGAAGTCGAAGTCGCCAGAAACCCTCCAGAGAGCCGCCACATCGTGAAACTCCGTCTCGGGAGCCAGAACTCCGTTCTGGCACTCCGTCGGGACGGGGAATTGGAGGAGATCTTCACCGCCATCACCGCCAACGCCTCTCCATCGACCAGCCATGTTTCCCCCATCCATGTGTGAGTAATTCCCCCATTTTGTGGCTGAAGGGGATGGTAGGGGTTGGATGAGATTGGTCATGTAATAGTCATAAGATTATTAGGGCATAGTGCCTAGTGCTATCAGTAGATGTCACTTTTATGATATTGTTTGCAACTTGTTATGCTTAATGCTTGTCACTAGGGCCCGAGTGCCATGATCTCGAGATCTGAACATGTTATTGATTCATGAAGATATTCGTTGTTTATGATCTTACGCAAGTTGTATACACATGTCGCTGTCAGGAACCAATGGCCGTGGCAGAAATCGGGACAACCGGAGGGAATGGTAGCGATGTGAGGATCACATGTGTTCACGTGTTAATGCTTTGCTCCGTTACTCTATTAAAAGGAGTACCTTAATTTCCGGTAGTTTCCCTAGAGGCTGCCACCGGTTGGTAGGACAAAAGATGTTGTGCAAGTTTCTCATTGCGAGCACGTACGACTATATATGGAACACATGCCTATTGATTGATTAGTACTTGGATACCGTTTTTATTATTATATGCAAATGCCCCTGCTTTGATTGTTACATGAGTTTCTCTCATCCATGCAACGCACATTAATCCCCGTCCATGTGCCTACGATATTTAATCCCTCTTTGTTACTATAATCACTACATTGTCTTTATTTCACCCTTCTTTGTTATTTCACTATTCCTATTTGCCATAAAGCGTACTGCGATAAACTTTTGCGAGCAATCTTTGTTTCAGTGCGACTGAATTGACAACTCGGTAAGGCTTACAAGTATTCTTTGTCTCCCCTTGTGTCGAATCAATAAATTGGGTAATACTTCCCTCGAAGACTGTTGCGATCCCCTATACTTGTGGGTCATCAATCCTCTAAACGGGGAATAGGATGACGATATCGAATAGTAATGTTGTTTATAGCTCTACAATCTACGCACATACGCCAAGTACCATCTTTCTTAGGAACTAGAATAACAGGAACAACACAAGGACTAAGGCTTATGCGGATATAACCTTTGTCGAGTAGCGCTTGTACTTGCTTCTGTATCTCCTTCGTCTCTTCGGGATTAGTGCGATATGGCGCCCTATTGGGCAGCGAAGCTCCGGGAATCAAGTCAATTTGATGCTCAATACCGCGCAATGGTGGTAGTCCTGCGGGTACCTCCTCCGGAAACACGTCGCCAAATTCCTGCAAAACATTAGAAACACCAAGAGGAAGAGGGGTCATGTCATTAGAAACCAAAACCGTACCCCTGAAAGCACAAGAGGCATGGCCATAGGATCCTCACTAAATTCTCTCATGTCTTCTTTGGTGGCTAATGAAACTAAGGAATTCACTCTCTCACTTTTCGTTATATCACTCACGACATTACAATTCTCTCGCCTATCTAGAGGTGCATCCTCCAAATTGACTTCAATCTTCTGACGAGACTCATTGACAATTTGTTGTGGTGACATAGGCTGTAAGTTAATTTTCTTGCCCTTGTACTCCAAGTGATATGTATTGGCTCGGCCATTGTGTTGCACAGAACGGTCATAGAGCCAAGGCCGACCCAATAGTAGGTGACAAACCGTCATAGGAACGACATCAAAATCAATGCAATCCTTATACGGTCCAATCGCAAACTCAACACGCACCATGTGGTTTACCTTCATCTCACCATTGTCGCTCAACCATTGAATATAATATGGATGCGGGTGCGGTAGATACTTCAACTTCAGCTTGGTACATAACTCCTTGCTTGCTAAATTGCGGCAACTCCCGCCATCAATAATGACCTTGCAAGCCTTGTCAGGACCAACTAAAGCTTTGGTTTGGAACAAATTGCAGCGCTGAGTAGATGCACTGGGCAACACATTAAGAGCACGCTGCGACACAACAATGGTGCGAGCATCAGAAGGATATGCATCTTCACCATCAGTGTCATAGTCATCATTGTCTGGAGCATTTGGATCAACATCATCTCCAGTCTCATACTCATTGTCCTCATTGATAAACATGACTTTGCGGTTAGGACAATCTCTCTTGAAGTGACCCTTGCCACCACATGTATGGCAAAGCATATCGCGGTTGCGCGTTGTAGACACACCGGAACCACTCGTACTTGCAGCAGATTCGGACTTCTTTGCATTAGATACATTGGAGACCGGTTTGCTAGGCGGAGTAGAGTAAGGAGCAGAGCGCGTCGAAGGCGCCGGCGCTGTAGAAGGCGCGCGGGGTGTAAAACGCCCAGCTCCCGTAGCACGTCCCTTAACCTTTGCTTCTTCAGCCAACTGTGATTCAGCTTCTCTTGCATGATGTAACAGTTGATTCATATTGGTGTAGGTGTAATGACGAACAATGCCTTTAACATCATACTTCAATCCATTGAGAAAACGCTGCATTGTCATCTCTAGAGACTCACGGACACGACCACGCTGCATAAGCATCTCCATCTCCATGTAGTACTCATCAACAGTCTTCACACCTTGCCTCAATAGTGTTAGCTTATCAAATATATTCCGCATGTAATTTGTAGGCACAAAACGAGAAGTCATAACCTCCTTCATTGCACGCCATGTACGGATAGGTTGTGCACCATCTTCATCGCGGTTACGAACCAAAGAATCCCACCAACGCAATGCATAACCATCAAATTCAGAAGAAGCAAGCTTGATCTTCTTATCTTCAGAGTAGTTGGGATGTAAGCTCCACAACTTCTCAATCTTGAGCTCCCAAGTGAGGTATTCTTCCACATCAGCTCCTCCTTCAAACTTGGGTATGGAAAACTTGGGCTTACCCAATCCATCTTCTTCATCCTGTCCACGACCATTGCGGCCAAGTGGAACCCAACCACGAGGACGATGACCACGAGGTGCACCACGAGCATTGTGTGCATCATCTTCAAGCTCAGGATCTTCGTCATCGTCTTGTTGTTGTTGTTGTGCAGTCAAATTCTCAATAGCGATGAGCATGTCGCAATATTGCGTGTATATCCGTCACTTGATCAGCCAATCCAGTGACAGTTGCATTAGTAGCATCCAGTGTTTGTTTGATCTCGTCAACTGTACCCTTAAGCTCATCATCCTGAGCGCGGAATTCACGTCGCATCTCATTACGAAGAGCCTCAAACTCCCTCCAGTTAATAATATCTGAGAATCCTTGTTCTCCTGGTTCACAATCTTATGATCACTAGCAGACATGATTAGTAGGTTAGTGCACTAAATCAAAAAAATATGGTGGTACTCTCACAACTCACTCAAAACTGATAAGAAAAGGAAATCTTACCGTTCCAAAGTAAATTAGTGTTGCTTACCACTTGTAGTAACAACTAGTGCACGGATGTAGTGAAGCGAATATCAAGGGTATAAGAACAATCACACGACAAAGCAGGGTATATGTGGGGCTGTAGGTAGGCTACCTATTTGCACCAATAACAAGCTAGCGCTGACCGTAGACAACCAATGATACTCACACAAGACGATATAATGGGGCAATGCAACTATATGGAGGAAAGGTTGCAATGCACTAGAGAGACGCTAGCAAAGCTCAACGAGACAGGCACAAGATTGCTCAACTACGGATGCAGTAAAGAAAACTTAGGCCTTTCACTTGATTTCAACTAGCACACACTTTTCTTTTTTGTATTTTCTTTTTGTAACACACGCAGCTATGTAGCTCTTTTTGCTTCTTTTCTATTTTCTCTTTTTTTGATTTTATGACTCAACTCCTTGATAACACGCCAACAAGATATGCAAAGCACCAAAAACCTAATGAGCAGCCTGTCGAGCGGTAAAACTAGTCTCTACTGGGGAAGTTCCTAGTCACGTATATCGAAGGCTGTGTCTATGGTTGGGAACAAGCACACTTTACGCTATGTGGACTCGGAGTAACAAAGCTGACACTAGAAGATAACACTAGATGGTAGAGAAAACAAAAACCTAACAATTCTACTAGAAGAAAGACAAAGGTACGCAAAAACAACTACGAAAAGCAACTAACTCGAAATTAGTGCAAGCTATGGCTATGGCAAACCCTAACCCTAATATTTTTTGGCTTTTTCTGGATAGGAAAACACTCACAACTCAACTATGGGGTGGATTGTGGATGGCTTACCGAGGAAAACTGGAAATCTGATACCAAGATGATATGGGGTGGCCCGATCTTCTCAGTAAGCAACGGTGGTGATGATGATCACGGGGTGATGGCAGCGGAGAAACACGACGATGTAGTGGATGATAACTTGTATGGCGCAATGAGATCTCTCGATTGGTCCCAATAGCAATGCAAGCTCTCAACCCGCAAGATATTCGCAACTCCACACACTTGCGCACGTAGCCGCCGACCACGAAGCGGTAAGTTGCAACCGTCTAATTCCCAATGGAACAACAGATCACACAAGACTTAAACAGGATCTACACAATATCCAAGCAATATGGTGTAGGGAATTCAATAGTTTTGCAGAGCAAACAACTAAGAACTAGGGTTTATCTTAAACGTGGTCTAAAGCAACTTGTGGGGCGTCCCAGGGACTTATATAGGCGTGCAGGACGACCTCAGGTCAAAAAGTACGAAAATAACCGACCCAGAATAGATCTGGTCGAGACAGACTCGGACTGGTCCGGTCTGGAATCCGGTCGACCAGGGCTGTGGACCGGCCGGTCCGGTCTGTGGTCCGGTCAACCGGGCGGCAGCCGGAAATCTGCGAGGTTTCCGGTTTCCGTCGGTACGAGGGGCTTCCTCAGGTTGGCGGCAGGTTGGCGGCCAGTCGGCCAGGGCCGAGGCAGGCGACCCGGCGTGGCGGGTCGGCCAGGGCCGGACCCGACCTGGATTTCTTCGTCTCCTCTCGCGCCTCCCGCTCCTCCCTCGCGCGGCCATGAGATATCTTCATGTCCAGCTCCATGTCCAACTTCACGTCCATCTTCACGTCCAGCTGCTCCTCTCCTCGTGCGATGCTTGTCTCCTCTTCATACCTGATGATACATTAGTAATAGGACTTAGGTAGTATAAAGTTCTCATCAATCAAGGTATCGTTTAAGAACAAGTTCACCTGTTGTTTAAGTAGCTTCGCACGAGCTCGTGTCATTGGTCCAATCCTGACTTCATTGCACTTGAGCTTCACAGCAGGTTCATCTTCAGTTGGTAATGACGGAGGTAGTAGTGAGGTAGGGATGTCCTCATCAACTCCACCCTCAGCACGCTTAACTCCTCGGTTCTTTCCTGCTGTGCTACCGCGAATGTGATTGTACCTTGTTGTAAATACTACCATATCAATCATATTAACTCTTATATCTTTGTGTCACATTTCTGTATTTTTTGAAACAAAAACAATTTGTAAACCGCAATTGGATAAATAATATATGTTTTATTATTAGAAAAATGTGAGGAATTTGAATATGAAATAATTATGTTTTTATTCATTTTTGTTATTATTAGCAAATAATATATGCATTATTCATATAATATTGGCCAAATAATTAATATCTTGAAATCTGTAAACCGCAATTGGACAAATAATATATGCTTCATTATTAGAAAATGTGAGGACTTTGAATAAGAAATAATTATGTTTTTATTCATTTATTATTATTATTAGCAAGTAATATATGCATTATTCATATAATATGGTCAAATAATTAATATCTTCAAATCTGTAAACCGCAATTGGACAAATAATATATGCTTTATTATTAGAAAATGTGAGGAATTTGAATATGAAATAATTATGTTTTTATTCATTTATTATTATTATTATTAGCAAATAATATATGCATTATTCATATAATATGGACAAATAATTAATATCTTCAAATCTGTACACCACAATTGGATAAATAATATATGCACTATTCATATAATATGGCCAAATAATTAATATCGTTAAATCTGTAAACCACAGCGTGATGGTGATGGAGGTGGCGGCATGCAGAGATACAAGAAACGCGATGGTGATGGAGGAGGCGGCATGGAGTGAATGCAGAGATATAAAATACACAAGGAAATATGTCGCTAGTTCATACACATATATAGTTCTATATATCTTCTTTGGTTGCAGCGTGATGGTGGAGCGTCGGGTGCAGCGTGATGGTGATGGAGGTGGACGTGGAGGAGGCAGCATGGAGTGAATGCAGAGATGTAAAATACACAAGGAAATATGTCGCTAGTTCATACACATATATAGTTCGATATATCTTCTTCGGTTGCAGCGTGATGGTGGAGCGTCGGGTGCATAGTGATGGTGATGGAGGTGGACGTGGAGGAGGCGACATGGAGTGAATGCATAGATGTAAAATACACAAGGAAATATGTCGCTAGTTCATACAAAGAGTTCGATATATATATATATATATATATCTTCTTCGGTTGCAGCGAGATGGTGGAGCACCGGGTGCAGCATGATGGTGATGGAGATGGACATGGAGGAGGCGGCATGGAGTGAATGCACATATTTAAAATACACAAGGAAATATGCCGCTAGTTCATACACATAGTTCGATATATATTGAAACACACATAGTTCATACTCATAGTTCGATATATATTGAAGACGATTTGTAGCAAGACACATAGTTCTTTAAATGTTGAGATGATCAACATGGCTATTGTAGCCAACTAGCTGCCAATAACTCCTAGCCATCTTGAAGCCCAGACGAGCGTCCAGCGCGGCACAGCGCACTTGCTCGTAGCTTAATGGAACATTGGCCCACCCAAATATGAGTTCATCTTTTTTTTTTTGCGCGGCGTCCTTCTTCTTGTACTTCTTCCTCTTCTTATTCTCAAGATTTGTCCAAATGATAGAATTCGCCAGATCATATAGACTCAGAATGTGATTATTTGTGGGATTCGGGAGTATCTTCTGGAGATCGTACGCAGAAGTAATATGAATACCGTATGGACGGCGCACGCAAATACCGCCATACTGCTGCAGTCGATGGTGGCTACCACCATGGATTATCACCTCTCACCTACCATGACCATGTCGCCCTCCATGTAGCCGGGAACAAGGCATACCATGACGACGTGAAAAAACACTACCATGTCGTCGCCCACATAGTCGGGCAGAAGGCATATGATGCATGTAAAATGCATACATGAATTTTTTCCTTTATCATATTGAATTCCCACATATTTGCAACATATATGATGATAATACCATATTTTACATTTATTTATGGGGATTTACCAATAATCCCCTTTATTTGGTTTATAACTCTCCAGTACAGGTAAAACTTGTTTTATGTATTTTTCACTTTCAGAGACCTATACGGAGTCAAATTGACCTGAGATTTTTAGAGCGTCATTTTTTTTATTGGGAGAAGCACCATGTGCACTGGAACCTCACCTAGAAGGGCCTGAGACCCAAAAGAGCCCAGGTGGCGCGCCCAGCAAGGTAGGGCGCGCCACCTGACCTCTTTCGATCGTCGATCATCTAAATCACGTGATCTTTTCGCCCAACGATGTATTTTGACCTAAAATCACTATATATATATATATATATATATATGGCCCCAAAGAATTCTCGGGAAGAGAGCGCCACATAAAGATAGAAACATGAAAACGGAGGGTGCAACAGAGAATATTAGAGGGGGAAACTCCGCCGGGATCACCGCCGGAGGGATCTCCACCTTCTCCAACGTCTTCATCATCACCATGATCAAGGGAGAGTAGTCCACCTCTGGACTACGGGTTTCTAGCAGTAGCTTGATCTATTTCTCTCATGTTCTTCATAGTTCTTCGTGCCATATGAGCTGCCTCACATGATTATGGCCATATTTATAATACTTATGTGGTGGATCTTTATTCTATGATATTGTGCTATGAGATCTGATCGTATTATGTGTAAGATGTATTGATAGATGCATAATATGTACCCCATTCTTACGTATTTGTTCTGATCCAACATCTATGCAAGAGCCCGTGTGGGGTGATGTGTGCATTAGATGGAGTACCATGGTTTTAATAATTGAATAGTGACAACAAATTCATGATCTATTATGATTCTGCCTTTTCTTTTGCTACCTCACTAGGGATAAAGTGAATGCATGTGCTATGTTTGTCACGTGACAAAAGTTATTTTGTTTGGTCAAGGTAGCATATTTGATATTCAGACATGGTGTTAAAATACTTATTGATATACTCTGTTAATTCTTAATACATGATTTCATGGAGTTTTTCCTTTCTTGTGCAGTATAAGAGAGATGTGTTGCATCATCTCTGTGTTAGGAAGTGATTCCCATATGAATGAGTATCTTACTCATGTTATTGATTTGCATCCTCAATATCATATCTTATTGATAAATTACTATTTGTCCACTACAACTTAAAAGAGAGAATAGTTAAGTAACTCATGAACCCCGGTCCACCTTTTATCATAAGAAACATCTTTATAATGCTTTTATCTTGTTTTCTACTTGCATCACTAGTTTTTTCCAAAAATATAAAAATATTTATTTTTCTTATTTGCATACAAAACACCAAAAACAATCAATCCCTTTACAGTTTTTATTTAGTTACTTTATTTTATCTAGTTTTACTCATTTTATTTTTATTTGTGTTCTATTTACTTACGCGAAACCTTGTACTTGACAACCACACGGTGGAGTTGAGGACACAAGGCTTTTATTTTACTTGCAGGATTGCTAGAAGAAGAGAGAAGAGAATACTCTTTGTCCAGTTCCCCAAGAGTTTGATACAAACCCTCGAGTAACCTTTGTGGGGAAGATACTCTGCTGATACAACACTCTGCACTTGGAGTCCCAACGTATCAAGATCTTTTTTACATTGCTAGTAGTCGTCATCAGCATTACATAGACGGTGCGTAGAAAATACCATCATGTCGCCGTCCAGCATGAACCGATAAACAAGACGATCAAGAAGACAAGTGAGACCCGTGAGGAAAATGTTACAGTATACACAAATGAACTACCACATACATACTAGTTACAGTATAGTGACGAGTTGTTTATCTATCAGCCGAAACGAAAAACTTACAATACGAGAGTTGTGTGTAATGATGAGGTGAAGCTACTAATTGAAAGAAATTTCAAATGATCGACCGTGTGAGACGAATTTGCCAAAATTTGCTCAAAAAACTCTAAACATGAACACGAAATTTACGATCAACGACCGACAAAACTCGAAATTGATTGTCATAATGGATTCATGTCATTGACGCGCTTCATTTTTATGTACAGATTCGATGCATGGTTGTTATGATTTAAATATGGAGGTGAAGGATGGTGAACAAGTCTCGCGTGCAAGCTAGCCATGAGAACGAGACTGGCTCCATATAAACATGTTGATTCGACCGTTTCTTCTAGGGCAGGCTTAGAGGTGCTTTAAAAATCGATTGGGCCACAACACAGAGACCTCCCGGCAACTAAACGGGCCATTTTTTTTCACCCACATGCGAGCCAAGGTGGATGTGAGCTACCAAATGCTCTCTAATTGATCTTAGTAAACCAAACATTATTAGTTTCGATGCATAGGCTTTGGGCCGTCCCCTTTTCGAACAAAAATGAACAATTTGTTGGTTTTTGTTTAGCTTATTACTATGCATGGCATCAACCGAAATGCATTAACTTTTCTAGCTTATATGCACAAGAACAAAGAACAGCTTAGAGGTAATTCTTATCGCAATTATAGTATTGACATACTAGATTCATTCATATTTCGCACGATAATATGTTGAGGGCCCCTTTCACTTATATGATAGAAAAGATGCAGGAATAGGAAAAGCATAGGATTAGTATGTCATGTCTACTTGAAATCTATAGGAAGATGTAGTGTGTTTCATTGTAACAAAGTAATTTTCATGCGGTATGAGTTAATGCATTTTTCCTATATAAATTACACTACAAGATTTATATAGGGTTTTTACTATAGGATATATTCCTATGAATCAAACAACTTGTGTAGAAAATTTTCCGTAGGATCCAAATACTGCACAATTTCTATGCAAATTATATAAATCAAAGGAGCCATGGGTACCTTGGATATCATGGAGAACGAGACATTAGTATGTTCAGAGCTTCTCCTGAAGCACTCGTCGATCTTGCTCCGAACCATGCATTCTTCATGCAATACTACCCAGGTGATTTGATTACATAATACTATGAAATTTGATTACATAATGCATGGAGTACTCCAGATCCATGTGCATATAGCGATAACAAGTGCTGAGTGCTAAAGCTTGTAAAACCACTGTTAACCACTTGGAGTATGATGGTGCAAGTAGGATCTGTACAAAGTAGTGGTGCTGCCATTGCTTATACCATCTCCCAGCAAAGCACTCATTCATGGAGACTCCAAATTAAAGTGGGGAACAAGTGAAGTGAAGGTGTCTGCATATGCCTGAATTATGAGATTGACAGCATGCCTACCAGTCTCATCTCCCACGGGCCACAACTAATTACCATACCAGGCTCAAGTCACTACAGTACAGACATGTGGAAGCCAATCAGAGAGGAGAGGAGAGGTGAGCACTCATCCCTATTTCAGGCATCTGTCACAAAGTGCTGCATCAGTGAGTGCAAAGACAAGGGAAGCATGAGGCAGCAAGGTAAAATGGTTAAAGAGCTTGTGCTGTGGCACTGAGTCACTGGTGGCGCATGTAAGACATGCAGATAGTACTAATGACGCCCACACACAACACACAGACAGCCTTTTCCTTGTAGCAGTAGCAATCTTGCCTTGCCCAGTGATATGGTAGATACTATAGAGGTGGTAGAACAGAGCTCTAGGAAAGCTGCAGCTGCTGTTGCTGGCATGCATGCTGCCTCCTCCCTGCCCTGCCTTCGCTGCTGGCTGCAGCGGCAGGGAAAGAGACCCAACAGATCACATGGATAGGCTAGGAGGAAAAACGGATGCACTGTAGTAGTGGACAAGTAGCAGTACTATGCAAGGTCATCCATGGAAGCTTGCAATCATCTACATTGTGAAGCTTAAAGTTTGCATTAATTCCATCCCTTTTGGTTGTGTTGAGCAAGGTCGGAGGTCCAGCGGCAATGGCATGCAGCTCTCTATCTCTGAGTTCCAAACAAGTCTTTAAAAAGAATAGCAGAGGCTGCTGCATAAAACATAAGGAGGCTGGAGAGTTGGATGCCCAACATAAAAAAGAAGTTAGTGGGGAAGATAGTATGCGACAGGCACCAATCAACATCTGTTTCCAGTGACAGTAAAGAAAGAAAGATGTTGCAATCCAGAAAAGGATGGAAAGATAAAGATAGAGTGGAAGACTCCTCTCCCCATCATCCATTTATATAAAAAGTTCAAGAACAACATCTAGTAGCAGCGGCGGACACTGCTTCTGGGTCCTGAATCCGCAGGAAGAAGCAAAGCACATCCATGCATCATAACCAACTGGTAGTAAAAGAAAGTAATCAAGCTTGACCTACGATCGACAGCTACAACATCGACTACATCTACTGCAATGCAACAAACACAGAGGCTGGCCAGCCCTGGTGCTGCATACTCTCACAAGCCTAATTCTAAAGATGCTCCCAGCGATCGAATTCTTGAAGCAAAAACCAATGACACACCTAGCAGAAGAGATGGAAAACCAAACCAACCAACCAACAAACCGAATTTTGCTCCTCCTGGTTGCAGTCACCAATTCTCTTGTCAAGAAGTTGCAGCAAATCAGCACCTGCATGCACCAAGAGGATAAAAATCACATCAGGAATCGAGTTCAAGAAAGGATCAGCAAATGCAGCATCCGGAACAGAAGATTTGAAGTACAAGTGGCATGAGAGTACTCACAGTGATGCAACTGGAGGAGCTGGTGTCGCTGTTACTTGTACATGGTGGTTGGTGGTGAAGTCATCTGTCGTCCACTGCTGCTGTCAGTGGTGGGAAGCCGAGGACACGGACGGCGGCTTGTCGCCATTGCCGCCGTTGTGCTCCTCGTCGCCCTGTATCCTCGCGGGGAGCCGGAATCCGGAGAAGCTGACGCCTTGAGCGAACCCGATGGAGGGGTTCAAGCCCTGCTGCATCTGGTTGTTGTCAGCTTGGACGGTTTCCGGCCATCCTCGGTCGGAGGGCTGGTTACTGGACTGAAGGGGTCCCCTCGGGAAGAAGAACTGGCTCTGGCCACTGAGCGCCGCCTGCATGTGCGCCGCCTGCTGCGACACGTTGAACAGGTAGCCGCCGCCGCCACCGCCGCCTGGGTCGGGCACGCTCCACGGCAGCATGCGCTGGCTCTGCTGCGCCTGCTCTCCCCACATGGCGCCGCCGCCGCCGCCAAACGAGTAATTGGCGGCGCCGGGGAAGATGGCCTGCTGCGCGGTGCCGTTGCCGTCGTGGCCGTGCGACCGGTGCTGCTGCTCCTGCTGGCTGTGGTGGTGGAACATGCGGTCTGGTAAAGGCTGCAGCGACAGCCGAAGTTCTTGGCTTTGGCTGCCGGTGCGCGACAGGAGGTCCGGCGTGTAGCCCTGGAAACTCATGGCGGACGAGTTCGCGGCCACGGTGGACGACGACGCCTCCCCGCCCGCGGTGCCGCCCATCGGGAAGAAGGACTTGATCGTGTCGGCGATGGTGTCCGAGTCGAGCGACGGCGGGAAGCTGATGCCGCCGCCAGGGGCTCCGCCGCCGCCAGAGCCGGCGAAGTCGAAGGAGGTGTGCGCGATGGTGATGGCCTGCGCCTGGTCGTCGGAGTTGTCGGCGGAGTCGTGGTGCGTGGAGGAGGATGGCGGCGCGGCAGCGGCATTGGTGGCGGCGGTGGGGGCGACGGCGGTGGGCTGCCAGGCGGGGAGGGTGTCGAGGCTGTCGATGGCGTCCTTGGCGTTCTTGATGAGCCAGTCGACGGCCTTGCTGGGGCGGTCGTAGCCGAGGCGGTCCTGCACGTCGTAGAACTGGATGGCGGTGTGCGCCGAGAGGCGCACGCGGCGGTCGCGGGGCCCGCGCGCCGTGCAGACCTTGCTGTGCCGGTCCTTGCGGCCCGTGGAGCGCACAATGTGCCCGCCCTGCACCGCCACGATCTCCCCGCCCCCGCCGCCGCCCCTCACCCGCGCGGGCGTCGCCGCGGGAACCAGCTCGCCGCCGCCGCCGCCGCGTCCTCCTCCTCGCGCCCGCGTCTGGGTCGGCTGCGGCTGGGCGGTGAACTGGTGCATGTGGGGGTGGTGGGCTCCTCCGAAGGAGAGGAGCTGGGTCTGGAGGCCGTGGTGGTGGTGATGGGGCTGGCCGGCGTCGCCCATGGGCGAGAGAAGGGCATACTCGGGCCCCGGCTGCCTCACGGACGCGGCCTGCAGGTGGGAGAGCTGAAAGACGGGGACTTGCGGAGGTTCTTGGTCCCGCTGCACTTGTTCTTCTTGGTGGAGCTGCAGCAGGCGGTAGTGGTGGTGGTGGTCCTCATCTGCAGCCTCCTGCTGCCCGCCAGCGCCGCCTCCGCCGCCTACGCCGTCGCCTCCGTGAGGAGCCCGGTGGTGGTGCCTCGGATCCAGATCCCCCGGCTGCAGCTTCGCCTCCGCTACTGCTGCTCCAATGCGCGTCCATCCAGCTCGCCGGATCCCATAACTAGGAAGGAAAAGAAACACAAGAATCCATCAAAAAGATCAAGAAGAAGGGGAAGGAGGCTGCAGGAGAGGGAGCAGCGGTGGGCATGGGACTGACCCAGGAGTGGAGAGGAGTGGGGGGACTGAACTAGAGGAGGCAATCTGATGGATTGGACATCTCACATTTTAGCAGGGGGGACTCCCAGGGCGAGGGTTGAGGAGGGAGGCAAAACCTTTTGCTCCTGGCTACTTCTCTCTCTCTCTTCCTTGGTGTGTGTGGGAGGTTTGGAGAGCAGGCAGGAGGCACAAGGGGCAAAGGGAGGCAGGAAAACAGGATGATAAGAGCAGGATTTGGGATTTAGTGAGGGGAGAGAGCTCCTCTGCCACGCTCTGTCAGTGTCAATGTGCGTATGCGTCTAGGAGAAAAGGAAAAGCACTTTCTTTTCGAGAGAGGAGAGGAGAGGAGAGAGACTGCTTGCTTGCTTGCTTGGGGAACATCCAGCCGAGCTCAGCAAATGCTGGAGCCCAAGGGGTGATTGAAAGCCAATTTGGGAGGGGCTGCTTCAGTTGAGTGTGCAGGTTTTCCATGTGTAGCTCATTACTTTTCTAATTTGGGAATATGGCATGCACACATCATGTGCTCATGTGCTGGATATTTACCAGCTTGTTCTCTCCAACATCTCCGTTTACAATTACCTTGTGTTTTATGTTTAGTTAAAAGTCAAATTTTGTAAAGTTTGATCCAATTACTAGGAAACAAGATTAACATCTAGGAATTATATGCATTTGATATTCTAAAAGTTGATATTTTCTTCTATTTTTGCTTAAACTTTACAAATTTTGATTTGGACTAAGCCCGGACACGATGTAATTGTGGATTCAGGGAGTATATATGTTCTTATTATTAAGCTGAGACCGTTGGTCCTCAAATTCATGTCACCGACACTTCTTGGTTGTAGCCACCTTCGATCTTGTTCAGTACCATCATTCTCTCGCTGACCCTTAGGTGTTTATAGGTTTTTTTTTTCTTTTGAAATGGGAGCATAGCCTCAGCCTCTGCATCCAAAGTCTTACAGTGGAGATAGAAAGATCAACTCGAAGCCACCTTTCTAGCGACAACTCGCTATACCTACAAGAACGATGACGGGGGTGACCATGAACATGGCCATTACCTTGACAATACACCAACGCACATCATCTAAAACCGAATGCCTTCCCAAGCCGCTCATTGGCGGGTGAGAAGCACACACAGTCAAGCAAACCCTCAGCGCACGCCATTGCACACGCCAAAGAAACCGCTTCCGCCGTCTTCCTCGAACCCATCTCCAAGAGGGATCCCCACATTGATCTTGTCAGACCTGCCATCGACGCCTCCATGACGCCTGACAGCACCACCATCCTACGTGTGTTCATCATCCCGCGTCCAACACCGTGACTCGTGAGAACTGTGGTTTGCTACCTTGGCAGGTGGACAGTTGCATTGGCTTGGTTCATCTTGGAGTTTGAGTCAGCCTCCTGAAGTTCCTTCCTTCGATTGTAATGTGGTCTACAAGTTTACTGCATCGCCTCCTAGCCATTCTTGACAGGTGACGGTGCAAGGAGAGTCCTTGCCGGTTAGTTGTTGTGTGTAGTGTTGTTAATCGCATGGCGTCGTGTCCATATCATGTTGCCCTTTAGACGTTGTACCGGCCATTCTAGCCTCTTCTTCTATGAATTGATACATCTTTCAAGGTATATTCTAGAAAAAAAATTAATACTCATTTTGGAGTAGCGTAGCAATTAGAAGTTCCAATTATGAAAGAGCATATATGCGCTTGTACGGTTCTGCATTTGGCTACTTTCGAAAAGTCGAGAGAGTTGAAGCGTGTTTTGAAATGCTTCCTGTTCTTAATTAGATATATTGGTGGTCTGTCTCGTTTGTAGCCCCACCTTGCTAAAAGTGGCGTTTGCAAGATTTGGCCATCTCCTGGCCTAGATTTTGATCCGGTGACAGTTTTCTTGGCGTGGCACCAAAATCTGGTCGTTGCTTATTTTGTTCAGTTCGATGCCGAAAGACATAACCAGATATTTAAGAGCATAAAGATGATGAACATGCATAGTTGGCCTAGTCAATTCAGGAGGTGAATAACCAATCCGGCTCTTTATTTAAATAACCAATCTATATACTTCCTCCTCTCAGTTTAACAGGCACGAACGTAGTTTAAAAAATTACTTTGACCTTTATTTTGATTAATATAATATGATATATATATTACAAAAATTCTATCATTGGAAAGCTTTTTTGCATACGAATCTAATGATATAGATTTTGTAAACATAAAATTTATATTTGTTTGACCAAATTAATGTCAAAGTTCATCCACTACAAGAAAAGTTCTGATGACAACGTCTCAAAATCGTCCGCTAAGGGGTATTTTTCGTCGCCTATGGGCCTAACCGACGATATGGGTTCCGTCGAAACTGCGTCAGGCAAAGTCCAACGACGATTTTTCGGTCCGTCGCGCTTGGGCGCCCCTCGCCACGGAAAATCGGACCGTTGCGAAGTGTTTCGGGAGCCGTTGTTGCGACGTCATGCTGGCGACACGTGGCAGACGCGTGCGCCGATTAACGCGTTAACAGCTGAAACCCGTGGTAGATGGTAGGCCCACACGAGGCTGCCACGTCTTAGCGGGCGGGCCGAGATGACATGGTTTGCCAGGTCAACTATCGTGGCGGTCCATTAGTTCGTGGGCGGGCCTAACCTCTAAGGTTGGTGGTCAAAACTTAAATGGGCCGGCCCATTTAACATGTGGGGTCCACCTTACGCAACCGTACCGAAGCAAGTGGACAAACAAAAACAAAGGTCCCACTTTCTGTTAAAGGGCCCCATTTAGTGTGTGGGGTCCAAGTATGCGTGGGCGGCCCAACAAGCTAGTGGGCGGGCCAAAAACACAGTGGGTCACTTTCCAGTTAAAGGGTCGGCCCATTTCGTTTGTGGGGTCCACCATACAAGTGGGCGGCCCAACAAAATAGTGGGCGGGCCAAAAACACGAGTGGGTCCCACTTTCCTGTTAAAGGCCAGCCCATTTAGTATGTGGGGTCCGCCATATAGCAAGTGGCCCGACAAGATAGTGGGCGGGCCAAAAACACGAGTGGGTCCGCTTTCTGGTAAAGGGCGGCCATTAGTATGTGGGGGTCCGCCATATAGCGAGGTGGCGGCCAACAAGATAGTGGGCGGGCCAAAAAGTGGGTCCCACTTTCCTCTTAAAGGGAGGCCCATTTAGTATGTGGGACCACCATATAGCAAGTGGGGCCCACAAGATAGTGGCGGGCAAAAAACACATGTGGGTCCTTTCTGTTAAAGGGCCCAACTAGTATGTGGGGTCCACCATATAGCAAGTGGGCGGCCCAACAAGATAGTGGCGGGCCAAAAACAGTGGGTCCCACTTTCCTCTTAAAGGGCCCATTTATTATGTGGGGTCCACAAAGCAAATGATGGCCTAATTAGTGGGCCCCCGTAGTTGGGGTCCACCTTAAAGCAAGTGGGCCAACCCAATTAGTGTGTGGGGTCCACAGTAAATCAAATGGGCCAAAAGTAAGTGGGCCTTAGTTTAGTTCTTGTTTATATGCGGCATAATATGCGCTTTAGGATTTTGCGGGCAGCACATATGTGATTTCGCTTAATTGGGCCGTTTAAGGGATGGGAATTCGTGATTTAGATACTGAGAATATTTACGCAGCATTGATTTACGTCGGATAGCCTCACTTACCACAAGGACCAAAGAAAAAATGCGCGAAAGAACTATAAAAACTAACTAAATATTACATCAGCTGCAAGGCATTGAAAAAAATATTACAGAACCCAGAGAAATTGAATGGTAATTAAACCTAGCAATACAATGAAGCGATCCGGCAATCTTTTAAGTTGTCCATGCAGCACCTATATCTGAAACAAAGACATTACAAGTTAAGACAACAACAATGGAAAGGCAAAGACACTACAATATTGTTTGCCAAAGAATTTGGAACTCATCATTTCGTCGTTATAACAAGATCATTGTAATGCGCACAATAAGCAAACAAAGAGTGCATGCCGCATACCAACAGCCAATATAACAGAGCATGTTAGAATGAAGCAGCAGACTTACTACTGTCGAGTCCCATGCAAACCAACATGTTCAGGGAGTACAAAATTGGCATGAACAACATAGTAGCAGGCTATAAATTTTGTAACAACGACTGAGCAAGATGAAGTTATGATGGCTACATCTACAGAGCAGGGAATGTAAACCAAAAATAGAAGTTACGATGGCAAAAGCTAAAGAGGAGGGAATGTGAACCAACATGTGCCAAGTGCAATTACTTCATTTTGGCCGTGAACTAAATAATACTCCTGAACTTATAGTGAAGGGGATGCAAATCAAGATGTTTCGGGATATAAACTTGTAATGAGCAACACATGGAGGATAGTTAATGCTGGAGCTTAGGATGGACCAGATACAGAATATAGTGGGATCACCTGTGAACTTGTATAAGAGGGAATGCAAACCAATATGTTCAGCTTTCCATATGTGAGCGTCATGCCAAGTCAGAGAAACAAGTCAATAATGCGCTTTTGAAGAACAAGATGGCACGCAAAATTATTATCTAGTAGTATGACAAGTTTATTTGTACTACAGGCTAGATAGCAGAGTGATAGCATGCCAAACTAAGTCCTTACTTTGTTAGCTTACAATGAACTAGATACAAAACAATGGCATCACCTGTAGTACAGGGAATGCAAGCCAACATGTTCATGGAGTAAAAAATTGGCACAAACAACATAGTAGCAGGCCATAATTTTTGTAACAACGACTGAGCAAGATAAAGTTATGATGGCTAGATCTACAGAGCAGGGAATGTAAACCAAATATAGAAGTTACGATGCCAAAAGCTATAGAGCAGGGAATGCGAACCAACATGTGCAATTACTTAAAATTGGCCATGAACTAAATAATAGCAGGATGTTACTATAATACCTACAGTATAATTTTTGTAACAACGACTGAGCAAGATAGAAGTTATGATGGCTACATCTACAGAGCAGGGAATGCAAACCAAAATGTTCAATCGCTTAAAGTTAGCAATGAAGTAGAAAATAGCAACGTGTTACGGTCATAGCTAGGAATGAACTAAAAGAGCTTCAGACAAACAAGCATCTGAACCCAGAACATGGCGCTAAAACAAGGGACTTACATTAGGAGAAGCACTCTGTGGGAGTCACAGCAGATCTTCCTGGGGTTGATAGATCCGGTGATGAAGTACGCTACATGTGCTACTTGGGGTTGGAGAGACGGCCATTACACTTCATGGTTACTCATCTAATCTGCAAAGACGTAACGGCGCGTCGTTAGCACAAACAGGTTCCCCCAAGATTAAACAAGAACTTGCAGGCAAGCAATAGAAAAGCGACAGTAGAAGAGTTTAGATCATGCACTGGCGCCGGTGAAGCAGATCCGGTTCATGCACGGCGGTGTCGGTGAGCAAGATCGATGCGGTGGACGACGGATCCGGCGAAGCGGCTCCGGCGGGGTGGACGATACCGCAGCTGAAGCGACTGCGGTAGACTGCTGGATGAGCATATGGTTTCGAGTTCGGCGGGGATGATCCGGTCCGGTTGATGACGGCGTCGATGAAGCGCTCCGGCAGGCAGCCGGATGACGAGGATCGCGAGGGCTCGGGTAGGCCAAGTCCGGCGGGGATGTTCCGGTGCGGTGGTCGTGGAGGTGGGAGAGAGGGACTTGGGAAGTTCCGGTGGGTGGTCTGAGGGAAATGAATTTTTTTGGGAGGGTTTCCGGGCTAGGGAGGTGGTGATCCAAAAAATGACGGGCAGACCCCCCCACCAACCGACTTTGCTGCCATCTCCACAGGGGTAGAATGGGAATTTGGAAGCGTGTGAAATTTTTGTATTTTGTGGGCGGGAAGTTTTGCCGCTATGAGATTTTGAATTTGGCCACCGTCCAAGTATAATGATAAAAAATTATGAGACCGTACTAGTACCTCTGTTCAAGGCCGAGTGCAAAATCAAATCATCATCACGTTGAAAATTTGTTACCAACTTACCATGATCATGATCTACCTCTGAAAATGGGCGCATCCACTAAAACTTGCAAAGTATAATGATACAAATTTGTGAGACCGTACTAGTACTTATGTTCAAGGTCGAGTGCAACATCAAATCATCATTATATTGAAAATTGTGTTACCATGATCATGATATTTCTCTGAATTTGGCGCAACCGCTAAATCTCGCAAAGGATAATGATTAAAAAAAAGGTGAGATTGTACTAGTTCTTATGTTCAAGGCCGAGTACAAGATCAAATCATCATCACGTTGAAATTTGTTACAATGATCATGACATATCTCTAAAATTAGTGCATCCGCTAAATCTTGCACGTGGCGCATCTCGGTGCGGAGCAACAAGTCGGTGCTATCAAGGTTGAGGCGTCGGTAGCGTCATCGGGCTCTCATCTCTTGATAGATCTTCTACATGGCGCGGCGCACCACCCGCCGATAAGCAGTCACAAGTGAGACCGAGGTGGAGACGTCCCCGGCATCCTCGAGGCGCGGCCGCCCTTCTACGAGCCAGCGTCGACTCAAGGTATGAATCCATGTGGTGTCTTAGATTTATTGTTCTTCTCTTATGATTATTTTGAGCCGAACATGTGTGCTCTTTCTCTGAATATATTGCTTGAAAAGCTTACCAAGTTACTTAAATTCACTTTGTTCTTAATCTTGCGAGCTAATATTGTTATTTTTAATGAACGGTGGTGTGCGCAAGCAGAGTTATTTGTGGATGTGTTGAGCTGTTAGGCATAAGTCGAAATCCTCATCTAAACGAGGCCTCAGATTAACACATAAAAAAGGTGTTCAATCTCGCCCACAATACCCTCTTCTTTCCTCTCCCTTTATTGGAACTTGTTTTGCAGACAAGGAAAGTGGCACGTGTAATGTGAGTAAAACCCTCTTAGCCAAAATCATCTACGAGCAAGATTTTCTATATTGTAGATGCCCCAATTGACTCTCATCCCCAAAGTAGTTTTTTATGTCAGTATAGACTTCTTTACTGGATGTATACTATCGTACATGGCATGCATTTGCCTAATGAGCAACATTGTATTGCTATTCTAGCCAACCTGATCGATATGTCAAGCTTCATGCACGAGATGCCATGTTTAATTTACTCCCTCGCTCTGATCCATATTTCTTGATGTGAAATGAATGTGAATCGGAGGGAGTACTTTTCTTAGATAGTACTATATCATTTCAAAAAAAAGTACTACTACATCACAAATGCATCAAAAGAGTACTACATCACAAGACCACCACGGTTGTACTAGTAGAGTTTAATGCTGAACTTCCAAAGGGATTAAGATTACACATATGAACTTTAAACATGACCAGGAGCATGAGGGCCAGCAGCAGGGGCGTTGACGTGGAGCAAGCTAGGCAAGACGTAATTCTGGAGGAAGAGGCCATATGATGCGTACTTGGCCTTGGTTGCAGGGCGGTGTTTCCCCCTATGTACTTAGGCCTACACCCATCGCATGTTGGATCAGGCTGTGGATGTCCTTCTAGAGAAATTTGCCACATAAT
Source organism: Lolium multiflorum (assembly GCA_030979885.1). Lineage (NCBI taxonomy): Eukaryota > Viridiplantae > Streptophyta > Magnoliopsida > Poales > Poaceae > Lolium > Lolium multiflorum. Next base: position 100,639,272 of record CM061749.1, read on the forward strand.
GGGCAAAATAGCTCCCCGCGCGTATGCAGAAACGAATTTCACCACCCTTCAGCCGCTTGAGAACATAGCGGCTTTTCCGGTCCCTGCGCACCTTGTTGTTGTCCATGTCATCAGAATACTCCTATGAATTATTAAGTACTACATAATCAAGTTTTTATGACAGATCGAATAAATACTCCACTAACATAATCAAACCTTAGAAACCCTAAAATTAAATGTGTAGAACAAGTAAATGGCAGAAGAAATCGTAATAAATCATGAGAAACCCTATGAACAACCATGAACATTAGCCACAACAATTGCAAGTCCACTAAGTATGAACACATAAATTGATTATATGACTACATGGCAGATTAGTCGAAATTAAACTAGAATCTGATCTTACGAATCGTAGAATCAATTACATCTACAAGAACAAGGTAGGATATCAAATCAATCAAGAACCAGGCTCGTGCAAACCATGTGAACAGCAATATGACACAAAGAGGGTTGGGACAGTTTCGGTAAAAGAGAAGTACCTCCTCGTCATCACCCTCAACATCCTCCTGGAACTGAACGTTTGGGCCGAAATCATCGAAGGGGTCGAGGTTCGCGTCCAGCATCGGGCCTAGGAAGACCTCGCCGTGGTGGCCTGCAACGCCGTGCACATCTTCGGCGGGATAAACAACGTTGGTATCCACCTTCTGCTCGACGGCCAGGACGCCCGTTTCGACCGAGGTCGAAGAACCAGACAAGCAGAGGAGACGAGCGGCATGGGTGCCCGGTGAAGCCTCACCCGTCGTGACGGCTAGGATGCCCATTTCGACCGAGGTTGAAGAATCCGACAAGCAGAGGAGACGAGCGGCTTGGGTGCCCGGTGAAGCCTCACCCACCACGAAGGCCACTACCGTAGAGGCATCCTCTGCGTGGGCGGTCGCCTATTGCTCCGCCTCGTATGCAATACCTATCTTCATGCTGTTGTGGTTGGAAACGGGAAAGTCGATGCCTCAGAGGTGCGGTGAGTGGATGGGGGTTTTCACAGTGTGGGGGAGGCAAGTTGGGGGAGTGGAGAGGACGAGCTCGCGAGAGATGATGAGGCCGATTATGTTATAGCCTCCGACCCCCTGTATCCAGTAGTGGACGCGTGAAGTCATGCATGTACTCGACTTTCCACTTTCTGGGAGACGTGTACGAAACTTTTTTTTGGACCATTTAACTTCATCTGGGACTCATGTATACCAATACTTCCAAACGTCATAAGTAATTCAAAATCATTCAGAATAATATGAGACCTTAACATTTTATTTTTTGTGTCAGATATTGTCTATGAAAAATAACATCCTTCAAAAAATAAATCGCCTATGCCAATCCGATCATGCCCGTCTACTCCAACTAGCTTCCTCGAGTAATTTGTCACCTTACATTCTTAAAATGAACCAAAATTTGGCACAGGGGTGCATCATCACATGGAAAATGATGTTACCATTCTGTCTTCCCATTTTTTTTTTGAATTTTTCAAAATTGTCATGCCCTAACGGAAAAAATGTACTCCTTCTAAGAAGCATGTATCAGAATGGCATTACCAAAACCTAGGGGTGGGGTGGGGGGAGGGGGGCACATGGTGGTGTGATGATACATCACATTTGGACCACACAACACCATTTGGACCAACCAAAAAAAACACCCTACACAAACCCTGGTCAAAACTAGTTTGACCAATATTACAAAATTTGTACGGAGTACATAATTCAGAAACCGTCAGAAATATACGAAGCATTCACGAGTCCCCAAAGTCAGTGACTTTGAGTCACTTACAACTGTGGTCCACATATCAGTCACCCAAAGTCATGGCAAAGTCAGCTTGGCAAAGTCACCGACAGACAAAGCAAGCAGTGAACAGACAACTCCGTAGCACTGAAAAGACATCTCACAGAAAAGGCTAGTACTACCTTTTCTTCCCGGATAAGCAAAAATAGCTGATCGGTACTGACGAAATGCACCAGGTCCGCAATGTACTCCAGCTATAAGTGAAGCATGCCTACCACTGAAGAGGAAATTCAAGATTCCACCAGATCCCCATATCACTCTTTTGCATAAAACACGGACATATCTTTTGCACAATTCACCACTTGTTGGTCTAATCTATCGCAGCTTCCATCAGTTGGTCATCCAATTAACGATTTAACGGATTAGAAAAATAAGCGGTGGAATTAGAAGTACTAGTAGCGAAATGTGCAAAATATACCGCCCTTCCCGAGGGGGTTTGTCCAGAAGAGGGCCGGATGACAATGTCCCGGGTGCATCCAGAAACGAGAGGGGTAGTTTCTAATACATGTAAGAAATTATTTTACAAAAAGGTAGATATTAAGTAGTACAACTATTAGTACAGTACTACTATTTCGAGGGAAAATGCCATGTCGTGCGACCTCTAATCAATGAGTAGAAGTTGTAGGTGCGCCTAACATGCATTGCTGAAAGCTGGTTCCGCTGGAATTTGAGCTCAGCCGGGGCGGATTCTGCGAAGTACGCCCGACGTCACTCATGTATCCCACCAAACTGCTCACTTCTTTCAATGTCTCTTCTCTTTCACTGCAGCTCTCCAACATCAGGTGCATCAACTTATCTTGTGCCTTCTGCCTCTCGAGAAGGGCAAGGATGGCGATGTCAGCATATTCAAGGTTCAACTTTTGGAGCTGTACTTTATCCTGAAGAAGGATTTTGTACTCTATATCAGACTTGTCTCTGTCGAGGCACACAGTCTTGAGTATGCTGCTGGCTTTCTCCGCTGATGCTTTCTGCTTAATCAGCTCGTTCTTCAACATATCGCGCTCATTTCGAAGGCTGCAAATGAGCTCCACAAGAGTTTTCGAATTCTTCTTCTTGGCAGCCAAATCGTCTCGGAGGCGATCACACTCTAAGCTGAGCTCCTCGTTTTTTTCCATCAAGATGGCGACAGTGGTGTCGATAGTCGGCGCCGCTTCCTTCAGGGCGAAATCATCGGTAGCAAGTAAGCGCAAAGGAAGAAGAAGAAGAAGAAGAAGAAGAAGAAGAAGAAGTTGGTGCTACCTCATTTCGCCGGGGTAGGGCCGGGTTGAAATCATCGGACGACGATGATTCCTTGGTCGTGGAAGTTGGTGCAGTAGGGGCGTCGTTGGAACTTCCAACCCTTTAAGATGTATAACCATAGAGACTCTTAAAGAGCTTGAGCCCGGGCAAGAAGAAACGAAAGTACATGGCGAAGGAAACTAACCCGGTGAGCACAGCACGGACGCGTTTCGGCGGCGGCGGCGGCGACGGCGAGCCCACTTGGTTTCTGGAAGCGTCTCTCGAAATTTCGAGCCGGCGTTTTTTCTCCGCGTACTTGACCGCCGACGACCTGAATTTTGAAGACATTGCTGGAGGAGAGAGCGACGAACAAATGTTTGTTAGGTGGAGAGAGGAAGAAAGTGAATGGAACGAGAGAGTTTAGCGTTTTGCCCTTATAGTCATAGTCGCTAACCGTGACGCGGGAAGGTTGGTCGTCGGCGTTTAATGGTCTCCCGCGTGGAAACCGAGGCGGCCACGAGGCAGCGGCTGGCCACGCGGCGTCCAGTCGCCTACGCCGCCGTAAATAAGGGTAGTTGCCTACCACCACCAGGTGACATGCACCTTTTCCATGTCACCGTGTGACATGCGGCCTAAATTCAAATTTAAAACATTGCGAAAAAAATCATGCATCCGGTGACATGCCCATGGCATGCCACCGATGAAGAGTTCCGTGCCATGCACTCTGGCACTCTGCGCCGTCTTGGATCAGAAAATGAGCGAAGAACGAGGACGAGGCACTAGTTCAAATTTAGGATGAAGTTTAAGTTTTATTTTGGTTTAAATTAGATTAGAGGGAGTAGTACTCTTACTTTATTACTCGTACTTGTGTTAATGTAGTAGTATTATTATGGTGGTGTACTTGCGTCCGTGTACTGCTTGTTTCAGCTGTTTTGGTGAAGGAGACATGCATCACCCTTTTTGGTGATATATCTAGTCGTCATGTAGCCCTCTACCATGTACTATTTTTGCTATGAATATATGTGGTATTGATTGTCAAAAAAAAAACCCCAAGATCCTGAAAAACTGTTGGTCTATCCCGAGAAACGAGGAGGTTTAAGGAAACGAGGAGTCCAGCGCGTGCGGAAGGAGCTTTAATCGTGCGAGCATGCAGGGGCAAAATGAGGAAACTAGCGATTACTTTCTCTCCTGCCAGTCTTATACCTTAATAAATGGGCAAACTGAGCACGTTGTAGCTAATCCTTTTATTAATTAAACAGCTATATTAGTCAATAAGATTGCCTTATGTTTTTCCTCAGTTTTCGCCAAGCCCTTATTTGTTACCCGCAGAAGGAGCTCAGACGGGAGGATTCCAGTTTAGTTGACCGTTCCGTGCTGACGTGTGGGGCTAGTAGAAAGGGACCGCGTGGGACAGGACGAGACCGCGTTTGGTTGTACGTGAGCAGGAGCTGGGTTCTGTCTCTCTCGGCGCGAATTGGCATTTTTAAGAGCACCTTTTCCCCCTCTGTCTCTTTGTCTTTATTAACCAAAAGTATCAAATCTAGAGAAGCTTGCATTTCTGTCTTTCTTCAATTATTTGTGCCTTTTGGCCCTCGTTGTTTGCCCAATATGGCAGCAAATCTAGTACTCCCTCTGGTCCATATGTATGTAGTTAAATCTAGAAGCAAATCTCCAGGGTAATGTACTCCGTACGACAAATTCGCAGTAATAGTAAATCGAGAAAACAAAGTAGGGCCAACAAAATATACTCCAGTAGAATAGGGATAGATAATAGGGATCCCTCCCTAGATAATAAGCTGCATACACAGCAGCCAACAGGTTCGAGGTTCTTCACAACACCATCATACTAACAACATAACAACAAGGGATCCCTAGCTAACAACAAAATAGAAGCTGCTTTGCAGCAGCAGCAGCACACGTCCGGGACTCCGCCTACCCCATCTGCCTCCACTTGTTGCTCCCCTTGGGAGCCTTGGGCTTGAGCGGAGGCATGCGCCCGGCGGAGATCTCCACCCGCTGGATGCTGCGGAGGTGCATGCCGAGCGCCATGTGCTTGGCGCGGAAGGAGTGGGGGTTCACCGACGCGCCGACCTTGGGGTTGGTGTTGCCGATGTTCTCGGCATGCGTGAGGAGGCAGTTGAAGTCAGTGCGGCCGAGCCTCCTAGTGCAGAAGGGGCACCTGTAGACACCCTTGGCGAAGTAGGAGACGTACTGGCCGACCTGCAGCCTCCGCAGCACCTGGCGAGTCTTGACGTCATGGTGCTCGTCGTCGCTGCCGACGTCGCTGCCAGACAGCTGATCCATATCAAACGGGAACTATTAGTGAATGAGATGCAACGATGACTAACGTGCATGATAACAAAGTAAGGAAAAACAGAGCCAGCCTCAGTTAGAGTGGACACGATTATATGTCTACAGGGATGGTGTTAGCGAACCATAGCTCATGCACAACAGATTTGTACACAGCAATGGTTCGCTGAACCCACTCTGTAAAAATTTGTGCCCAACGATTCATCATAGGCAAAGAAACAGATTCCAGATCTGATTTTGAACAGATTCCAGAATATTTGCAAAATTAAACGGTTGATATCTTTTGATTCCTGCATAAAATAACTGACTGAGATCCCATAAATTAACTGATTGAGATCCCATTATTACTTGCATAAATTAACCGAACGGCCGAACTCCAAATCTTAAACGAAATCAAGAAGGGATCAAAGCAAAATGGAATAAAATCGATCGGCGCAAATATTAACCCAATACTCAACCATGCATCTACAGATCGGCACTAATAGTTACTAGGGAACCAGCAAAAATAGGGTTAAAAAAGGAATGGGCGAAGAAAAAAGGGAGCAAACCATAGTTACCTCGTTCCATGGGTCGTCCATGAAGGTGTCGTAGGGGTTCGGAGGCGAGATGTACGGCACCGGCTCATAGGGGTCCCATCCCGGCGGGATACGACCGCCACCGGCGGCGGCGACGGCCTTTGAGGGGACGACGTCGAAGAGGGAGGCGTCGCGCTTGGAGCCGACGGCGTCATGGACGATGGGATTCGCATTCTCCATGTCCATCTCGCCTGCAGAGAGGGAGAGGGTTTTTGCTTTGGAGAAGATGATGGGACGTGAGAGGCGGCGTTGCATGAGCGAGTGAGAGTGACAGAGATAGTGCGAGGAGGCGTCTATAAAGGCGAGGGGTGGTTAATGCGACCCGCGTCCTACGCGTCCACCATTTAACGTCTGCACGTCTTGGGCTTCTGCAACGCGACACGCGTCCACAATTGCACGTCTTCGACTTCTGCACCGCGACTCGCGTCAGTACCCGTCAACAATTGCACGTCTTCCACTTCTGCACCGCAACACGCGTACTCGAGTCTAACCCTGGAAATTTAGATATACTCTCGAGTCTTATACTGTAGCATTTTTTGTGTGCTCGGTTTTCCCCTTGAGTACTAATACTGGCTAGTGCAATATACTCAGTTTTACCTCAAGTGCCTGGTCAACAGAGAGTCAACAAATGGGATTAACTAGTTAAATGAGTCAACAAATGGGATTATCAGTTCGTTTTCACGTGTTAAACTTGTCTAAATATTGGTCAAACCAAGGATTTGACCAAGATTCAAATGGGCAGAAAATAAAAAAAATCAGAAAAATGAAAAACCAAAGCACATAGTCTTCTTATGTCATATAGTAAGCATTAAAGTTGATAAACAAGGTCTAGACATATTCAAACAAGAAAAATCATGTGTCTACCCCCTAACCCTAAACTCTGTCTTATGTAGTCAAGCATGAAGAGAAGTACTTTTGGGTTTCAAACATGGAAATTTCAAAAACCACCCAAAAGCTTCATTTTAGTGTGACTAAGAAGGATCAAGGCTTACCTTTTCATTTCCATGTTTTAAACTTGTTTAAATCCTGGTCAAATATAGGTTTGACCAAGATTCAAATGGGCATAAAATAAAAATATAGAAAAATGAAAAAACAAAGCACATAGTCTTCTTATGTCATATAGTAAGCATTAAAGTTGATAAACAAGGTCTAGAAACTTGTCTAAATATTGGTCAAACCAAGGATTTGACCAAGATTCAAATGGGCAGAAAATTAAAAAAATCAGAAAAATGAAAAACCAAAGCACATAGTCTTCTTATGTCATATAGTAAGCATTAAAGGTGATAAACAAGGTCTACACATATTCAAACCATACAAATCATGTATCTACATACTCCCTAACCCCTAAACTCTGTCTTATGAAGTCAAGCATGAAGAGAAGTGGTTTTGGGTTTCAAACATGGAAATTTCAAAAACCTCCCAAAAACTTCATTTTAGAGTGACTAAGAAGGATACATGCTTCCCTTTTCATTTTCATGTTTTAAACTTGTTTAAATCTTGGTCAAACCTAGGATTTGACCAAGATTCAAATGGGCATTAAAATTTAAAAATCAGAAAAATGAAAAACCAAAGCACATAGTGTTCTTATGTCATATAGTAAGCATTAAAGTTGATAAACAAGGTCTAGACATATTCAAACCATACAAATTATGTATCTACCCCCTAACCCCTAAACTCTGTCTTATGAAGTCAAGCATGAAGAGAACTGGTTTTGGGTTTCAAACATGGAAATTTCAAAAACCTCCCAAAAAATTCATTTTAGAGTGACTAGGAAGGATACATGCTTCCCTGGTCATTTTCATGTTTTAAACTTGTTTAAATCTTGGTCAAACCTAGGATTTGACCAAGATTCGATGGGCATCAAAATTTAAAAAAATCAGAAAAATGAAAAACCAAAGCACATAGTTTTCTTATGCCATATAGTAAGCATTCAAGTTGATAAACAAGGTCTATACATATTTAAACCATACAAATCATGTATCTATAACCCTAAACCTTAAACTCTGTCTTATGAAGTCTAGCATGAAGAGAAGTCGTTTTGGGTTTCAAACATGGAAATTTCAAGAACATCCCAAAAGCTTCATTTTAGTGTGACTAAGAAGGATCAAGGCTTACCTTTTCATTTTCATGTTTTAAACTTGTTTAAATCCTGGTCAAATATAGGTTTGACCAAGATTCAAATGGGCATAAAATAAAAATATAGAAAAATGAAAAACCAAAGCACATAGTCTTCTTATGTCATATAGTAAGCATTAAAGTTGATAAACAAGGTCTAGTCTTATTCAAACTAGACAAGTCATGTATCTACCCGCTAACCCCTAAACTCTGTCTTATGAAGTCTAGCATGAAGAGAAGTCGTTTTGGGTTCAAACATGGAAATTTCAAGAACATCCCAAAAGCTTCATTTTAGTGTGACTAAGAAGGATCAAGGCTTACCTTTTCATTTTCATGTTTTAAACTTGTTTAAATCCTGGTTAAATCTAGGATTTGACCAAGATTCAAATGGGCATAAAATAAAAAAATAGAAAAATGAAAAACAAAGCACATAGTCTTCTTATGTCATATAGTAAGCATTAAAGTTGATAAACAAGGTCTAGACTTATTCAAACTAGACAAATCATGTATCTATCCGCAAACCCCTAAACTCTATCTTATGAAGTCAAGCATGAAGAGAAGTGCATGGTTTTGGGTTTCAAACATGGAAATTTCAAAAAACTCCCAAAAAATTCATTTTAGAGTGACTAAGAAGGATACATGCTTCCCTTTTCATTTTCATGTTATATACTTGTTCAAATCTTGGTCAAACCTAGGATTTTACCAAGATTCAAATGTGCATCAAAATTCCAAAAAAATAAAAAAATGAAAAAACAAAGCACATAGTTTTCTTATGTCATATAGTAAGCATTAAAGTTGATAAACAAGGTCTAGACATATTCAAACAAGAAAAATCATGTGTCTACCCCCTAACCCTAAACTCTGTCTTATGTAGTCAAGCATGAAGAGAAGTGCTTTTGGGTTTCAAACATGGAAATTTCAAAAACCACCCAAAAGCTTTATTTTAGAGTGACTAAGAAGGATCCATGCTTATCTTTTCATTTTCATATTTTAAACTTGTTTAAATCATTGTCAAACCTAGTATTTGACCAAGATTCAAATGGGCATAAAATTAAAAAATCAGAAAATTGAAAAACTAAAGCACATAGTCTTCTTATGTCATATATATAGTAAGCATTTAAAAGATGATAAATAAGGTCAAGACAATTCAAATAATACAAATCATGTATCTACCCCTAACCCTAAACTCTATCTTATGAAGTCAAGCATGAAGAGAAGTGGTTTTTGGTTTCAAACACAAAAATTTCAAAAACCTCCCAAAAGCTTCATTTTAAATAGACTAACTTATTAATTATGAAGGATCCAGGATTGATTACCTTTTCATTGTCATGTTTTAAACTTGTTTAAATCTTGGTCAAACCTGGGATTTGACCAAGATTCGAATGGGCATAAAAATTAAGAAAAAAATCGTAAGAATGAAAAACCAAAGCACATAGCCTTCTTATGTCATATAGTAAGCATTCAAATTGATAATCAAGGTCTAGACATGTTCAAACCAGAAAAATCATGTATCTACCCCTAACCCTAAACTATGTCTTATGAAGTCAAGCATGCATGAAGAGAAGTGGTTTGGGTTTCAAACATGAAAATTTCAAAAACCTCCCAAAAACTTCATTTTAGAGCGACTAATAAGGATCGATGCTTACCTTTTCATTTTCATGTTTTTACTTATTTGAATCTTGGTCAAATCCTAGGTTTGACCAAGATTTAAACAAGTTTAAAACATGAAAATGAAATGGGAATTGTGTATCCTTCTTAGTCAGTCTAAAATGAAGCTTTTGGGATGTTCTTGAAATTTCCATGTTTGAAACCCAAAACCACTTAAGACAGAGTTTTTGGTTAGGCGTAGATACATGATTTTTCTTGTTTGAATATGTCTAGACCTTGTTTATCAACTTGAATGTTTATGACATAAGAAGGCTATATATGTGCTTTGGTTTTCCATTTTTTTCATTTTTTCGAAGTTTTTATGCCCATTTAAATATTGGTCAAATCCTAGGTTTGACCAAGGTTTAATCAAGTTTAAAACATGACAATGAAAAGGTAAGCATGAATCCTTTCTCAGTCACTCTAAAATGAAGGTACTTGAAATTTTTATGTTTGAAACACAAAACCCCAGTTCTCTTCATATGTTTGACTTCATAAGACAAAGTTTAGGGTTAGGGGTAGATATGATACATGATATTTCTGGTTTGAATATGTCTAGACCTTGTTTATCAACTTGAATGCTTATATGACATAAGAAGGCTATATATGTGCTTTGGTTTTTATTTTTTTTTTTTTGAATTTTACGCCCATTTGAATCTTGGTCAAATCCTAGGTTTGACCAAATTAAAACAAGTTTAAAAAATGGCAATGAAAAGCATGGATCCTTCTTAGTCACTCTAAATGAAGCTTTTGGGAGGTTTGTGAAATTTCCATGTTTGAAAATCACTTCTCCTCATACTTAACTTCATAAGACGGGTTTAGGGTTAGAGTAGATACATGTTTTGTTGTTGAATATGTCTAGACCTTGTTTATCAGCTTGAATGCTACTATATGACATAAGAAGTGTTTTTCATTTTTGATTTTTAATTGTTAAACCCATTTGAATCTTGGTCAAATCCTAGGTTTGAAAAAGATTTAAAAAAACATGAAAATGGAAAGATAAGCATGAATCATTCTTAGTCACTCTAAAAATCTTTCGGTCTGCAGAAGAGTCGAATCTGCAATCAGTAGTTACAAAAGCGACCCACCTTAGGGATGGATAATAAGACTTGGGCAATATAAACGTTGATACTACTTACTTTGTGATACTAAAATATATGTATCTAGACATATTTCAGTTGTAGATACATCCATTTTAACATCAAGTAATATGGATCGGAGGACTAGCTAAAGAACAATGAGAGGCAGTGTTTCTCTCCCCCAGCCTACTTGGCGGAGTGGCCCTCCATCAGGACAGGTGGTGATTCCGCTTCTCTCGTTGGAATTCCTTATCCCCCAGCCTACTCGGCGACGTGCGCTCCTCAGTGACCTGCGCGAGGGCGCCTCGGCGACCTACGCAAAGGTGGCTGGACTCGGAGCGCATCGACTTCCTTCTGCGGTGCCTGGATTGGATCGACCATCCCGCGCGTGTCCTCCACCATATTGTTTTTCTTCAAGATGCTGTTATCCATCATCTTCTTCACCGCATCATGTTGGGTGTTGAGGCTCCCGTTGAGAGCTTGAACGCACCTGTTTGATAGCTCGACGTTTTCTTCGCGAAGAAAGCCGCACTCGATCTTAAGCATCAAATTCTCGCCCTTGAGCTTCTTGATGACAGAGTTCGTTTCCTCACTTGATGGAACCCTCACATCATGCAGCTTGCCCCGGCCGGTGACCTCGTCCTTCAAAGTATCGACATCATCGCGAAAGTTGGAGGCGAGTTCCACGAGAGTTTTAAGCTCATCTCTGAAACACGCCGATGCTTCCTGCATGGCAATATCATCAGTACCGAAACAAAGTGACGAGAGGAAGACGAAAATGTCCAATCAGTGGTAACCTCTAAGCGCAGGAGACAGGGGTTGAAGTCGTCATGAGAAGATGTCAGGGTGCGTCGTGGGGCACTGAGATATGTATAAAAAGGATTAATACGGAATAAAGAGTTGGGACCTCCGGGCCAGGAAGAATCAAGAAACATGGCGATGGAAACCAACCAGGAATCTTCGACCGCACGACTGACGCCGTTCCGAGACGAGCGCGAAGCAGGGCCTTCGTTTTCTGGCGGGCCCTTTCTCGCGGCCAGCATCTGGATAGACCGCCGGCGGGAACTCTCCGCGTCCTTGGTCAACACTAGATGGTGCTTCTTCAAGCGAGATGGTGGCCTTGACTTCGGAGGCATCGCTGGAAGTGGAAGGAGACTGGAAGTGAAGCAAGAAGGGGATGGAAGAAGTACTCCCCCCTATTAAAACCAGACAACCGTCTCCTGCCCTCGCTTCGAGCAACCTGGTCCGCCCATCCTAAATCAACGGCCGAGAGGGGGCTCAAGGGTCAGGACGCGGGAGCAGAAGCAAATGAATCGAGAGCGGTCCGGAGTATCCTGTCCGTCCACCGTAAATCAACGGGACAGAGCGGCTACCTTCTCTTCGAAGGCTCTGGCGCGCAACCCGAGGAATGGACATCTGTCGGCTAGTATAGAATTTTATAGCACGCCATTAATCGAGCTAGCAGTACTGTACTACTGACTACAACTCTGATGGACGTCCAAAGCTCTGAATAGTCAGGGGAAACAATGAATGCGAGCCAGGGTAGTACTACTGTAGTAGTGAAGCAATGGGGATTATCTGGAGCAAGTACGGAGTACCGAGTACAGTACTACAAAAGTGTTGTTCGTTGTTTTCGCAGTTCATTTTAGCGTAACGTCCAGGTTGTTGTCGAACCAGCTGTTAGATTTTGGGTAATTATTGTTAAGTTGCTGCTTCTTAATTAAAATTTATCAAAGTCATGTAGACTAGATCGATTTGTGAGAACATCCCAAAAGCTTCATTCATTTTAGAATGACTAAGAAGGATCCATTCTTACCTTTTCTTTTCATGTTTTAAACTTGTTTAAACCTTGGTCAAACCTAGGATTTGACCAAGATTTAAATGGGCATAAAAATTCGGAAAAAAATCAACAAATGAAAAACCAAAGCACATATATAGCCTTCTTATGTCATATAGTAAGCACTCGAGTTGATAAAAACTCTGTCTTATGAAGTCAAACATATGAAGAGAACTGGTTTTGGGTTTCAAACATGGAAATTTCACAAACCTCCCAAAAGCTTCATTCTACAGTGACTAAGAAGGATCCAGGATTACCTTTTTCATTTTCAATTTCTTAACTTGTTTAAATCTTGGTCAAACCTAGGATTTGACCAAGATTCAAATGGGTATAACAATTCAAAAAAAACGGAAAAAAACCAAAGAACATAGTCTTCTGATGTCATATAGTAAGCATTCAAGTTGATAAACAAGGTCTAGACATATTCAAACCAAACAAATCATGTATCTACCCCTAACCCTAAACTCTGCCTTATGAAGTCAAGCATGAAGAGAAGTGATTTTGGGTTTCAAACATGGAAATTTCAAAAACCTCCCAAAAGCTTCATTTTAGAGTGACTAAGAAGGATCCATGCTTACCTTTTCATTGCCATGTTTTAAACTTGTTTTAACCTTGGTCAAACCTAGGAATTGACCAAGATTCAAATGGGAGTAAAAATTCAGAAAAAATTCAAAAAAAATGGAAAACCAAAACACATATATAGCCTTCTTATGTCATATAGTAAGCATTCAAGTTGATAAACAAGGTCTAGACATATTCAAAGCAGAAATATCATGTATCATATCTACCCCTAACCCTAAACTCTGTCTTATGAAGTCAAACATATGAAGAGAACTGGGGTTTTGGGTTTCAAATATAAAATTTTCAAGTACCTTCATTTTAGAGTGAGTAAGGAAGGATTCATGCTTACCGTTTCATTTTCATGTATTAAACTTGTTTAAACCTAGGATTTGACCAAGATTTAAATAGGCATAAAAAATTCGAAAGAAATCAAAAAATGAAAAACCAAAGCACATATATAGCCTTCTTATATCATATAGTAAAAAATTCAAGTTGATAAACAAGGTCTAGACATATTCAAACAAGAAAAATCATGTATCTACACCTAACCATAAACTCTGTCTTAAGTGGTTTTGAGTTTCAAACATGGAAATTTCAAAAACCTCCCAAAAGCTTCATTTTAGAGTGACTGAGGAGGATCCATGCTTACCTTTTGGCTTAAACGTTTGAAACCAAAAACCACTTCTCTTCATGCATGCTTGACTTCATAACACAGAGTTTAGGGTTGGGGGTAGATACATGATTTTCCTGGTTTGAATATGTATAGACCTTGTTTATCAACTTAATTGATTGCTTACTATATGACATAAGAAGACTACGTGCCTTGGTTTTCATTTTTTGTTTTTTTTGAATTTTATGCTCATATATTTGAATCTTGGTCAAATCTTAGGTTTGACTAAGATTGAAACAAGTTTAAAACATGAAAATGAAAAGTGAAGCATGTATCCTTCTTAGTCACTCTAAAATGAAGCTTTTGGGATGTTCTTGAAATTTCCATGTTTGAAACCCAACGACTTCTCTTCATATGCTAGACTCATAAGATCAACAGGGGGTAGATACATGATTTTTCTGGTTTGGATATACCTAGACCTTGTTTAACTTGAATGCATACGATATGACATAAGAAGACTACGTGCTTTTGTTTTTCATTATTCTTTTTTTTTGAATTTTGTGCCCACCCATTTGTATCTTGGTCAAATCCTAGGTCTGATAATGATTTAAACAAGATTAAAATATGAAAATGCAAAGGTAAGCATGGATCCTTCTTAGTCACTCTAAAATGAAGCTTTTGGGAGCAAAACACTTCTCTTCATATGCTTGAGTTCATAAGACGGAGTTTAGGGGTTAGGGGTATAGATACATGATTTGTCTAGTTTGAATATGTCTAGACCTTGTTTATCAACTTAATTGGCTTATATGACATAAGAAAACTATTTGCTTTGGTTTTCTTTTTTCTGACGTTTTTCAATTTTGATGCCCATTTGAATCTTGTCAAATCCTAGGTTTGACCAAGATAATTTAAACAAGCTTAAAACATGAATATGAAAAGAAGAGCATGTATCCTTCTTAGTCACTCTAAAATGTAGTTTTTGGGAGTTTTTGAAATTTCCATGTTTAAAACCCAAAACCACTTCTCTTCACATGCTTGACTTCATAAGACAGAGTTAATTAATTTAGGGGTTAATTAGGGGTATAGATACATGATTTGTGTGGTTTGAATATGTATGGACCTTATTTATCAACAACTTTAATGCTTACTATATGACATAAGAAAACTATTTGCTTGGTTTTTCTTTTTTCAATTTTTTTTTCAATTTTGATGCCCATTTGAATCTTGTCAAATCCTAGGTTTGACCAAGATAATTTAAACAAGTTTAAAACATGAATATGAAAAGGGAAGCATGGATCCTTCTTAGTCACTCTAAAATGAAGCTTTTGGGAGGTTTTTGAAATTTCCATGTTTGAAATCCAAAACCACTTCTCTTCACATGCTTGACTTCATAAGACAGAGTTTAGGGGTTAGGGGTATAGATACATGATTTGTCTGGTTTAATATGTCTAGACCTTGTTTATCAACTTTAATGCTTACTATATGACATAAGAAGACTATGTGATTTGGTTTTTCATTTTTCTGTTTTTATTTTTCTGCCCATTTGAATCTTGGTCAAATCCTAGGTTTGACCAAGATATAGACAAGTTTAACACGTAAATGAGTTAACTTGGATTTCCTACCCTTGAATCCATAGGAAACTTTGTTCTAATGCACTATAATAATCAACGGAGTTTTTACACCAACTGTCACTTACGTGTGGTGCCCATGCGTGAGGTCCCACACTTCAGTGAGCACAAGTCACGTGCAATAGGTACGCAAACTCCCATCTTTGTCAAGAGAAGACGCATCGGGATGCGTATTGGAAGTCTGTGGGTCCTTCTGGATCCTTCGGTCGTCCCTCACAAAAAAACAAATCTCTCTCATTCTCGGCCTCGCTCGACTCGCTCGCTCGCTCCCTCCTGCTCACTGACAAACCCTGCACAAAAGTCAACATCATCACCCGAAAAAGGGGAGACACCATAATTCTCTCCCTTCTTCTCTCCTTCCGAGTGATCCCTCTTCCTCCGAGTTTCACTCGACGGGCAAACACACATGTGCTGCCTAGTAATAATAAAAAGGTAGAAAAATCGACCTACGAATATATAATTAAATAGGTTAAACTAGGGTTTTACCCAGTACTACAGATCAAGGTTCAAAAAATCCAACTACGGGGTTCGAACAACACGATTCTAATCCAAGAATTTTTTCGACCTAGGTCACCCAAATGGCCTCAAACTATAGGGTTAGCATCTAGTGCAGTATGTGTGAAAATGTATGCACTATGTGTGCTATAACTTGTATGTCTTTCATATTTGAACCAAATTTGAATAAGTTTGAAATATTTGAAAAGGGGCTTTTGGCTTAAACGTTTGAAACCAAAAACCACTTCTCTTCATGCATGCTTGACTTCATAAGACAGAGTTTAGCTAGGGTTAGGGGATAGATGCATGATTTTCCTGGTTTGAATATGTCTAGACCTACTTTATCAACTTAATTGAATGCTTACTATATGACATAATAATACTATGTGCATTGTTTTTTATTTTTTGATTTTTTTAAAATTGTATGCCCATTTGAATCTTGGTCAAATCCTAGGTTTGAACATGGTTTAAACAAGTTTAAATCATGAATATGAAAAATTAAGCATCTATATATCCTTCTTAGTCACTCCAAAATGTAGCTCTTGGGAGGTTTTTTCGAAATTTCCATGTTTGAAACCAAAACCACTTCTCTTCATGCATGCTTGACTTCATAAGACAGAGTTTAGCTAGGGCGTTAGGGGGTAGATACATGATTTTCCTGGTTTGAATATGTCTAGACCTGGTTTATCAACTTAATTAATTGATTGTTTACTATATGACATAAGAAGACTATGTGCCTTGGTTTTAAATTTTTCTGTTTTTTTTGAATTTTACGCCCATATATTTGAATCTTGGACAAATCCTAGGTTTGACCAAGATTTAAACAAGTTTAAACATAAAAATAAAAAGGGAAGCATGTATCCTTCTTAGTCACTCTAAAATGAAGCTTTTTGGATGTTCTTGAAATTTCCATTTTTGAAACCAAAAACGACTTCTCTCTTCATGCTAGACTTCATAAGATCGACAGGGGGATACATGATTTGTCTGGTTTGGATATGTCCAAACCTTGCTTGTTTATCAACTTGAATGCTTACTATATGACATAAGAATGCTTACCATATGTTTGAATTTTAAAAGCATATAGTCTTCTTATGTCATATAGTAAGCATTCAAAAGTTTTTCTTTGAGAGAGTAGCATGCATTCAAAAGTTGATAAATAAGATTTGTACATATTCAAACCAGACAAATCATGTATCTACCCATATGCATATATATATAACCCTATACTTTTGTCTTATGAAGACGTCAAGGATGAAGAGAAGTGGATTTGGGTTTCAAACATGGAAATTTCAAAAACCTCCCAAAACATGTATATATATCTACCCCTAAACCCTAATCTTTGTCTTATGAAGCCAAGCATATGAAGAGAAGTGATTTTGGGTTTCAAACATGGAAACTTCAAAAACCTCCCAAAAGCTTCATTTTAGAGAGACTAAGAATGATCCATATGCTTACCTTTTCATTGCCATGTTTTAAACTTGTTTTAACCTTGGTCAAACCTAGGATTTGACCAAGATTCAAATGGGAGTAAAAATTCAGAAAAATTCAAAAAAAATGAAAAACCAAAGCACATATATATATAGCCTTGATCTTATGTCATATAGTAAGCATTCAAGTTGATAAACAAGGTCGATCTCTAGACATATTCAAAGCAGAAATATCATGTATATATCATATATATCTACCCCTAACCCTAGCTAAACTCTGTCTTATGAAGTCAAACATATGAAGAGAACTGGGGTTTTGGGTTTCAAACATAAAATTTTCAAGTACCTTCATTTTAGAGTGAGTAAGGAAGGATTCATGCTTACCGTTTCATTTTCATGTTTTAAACTTGTTTAAACCTAGGATTTGACCAAGATTTAAATAGGCATAAAAAATCGAAAGAAATCAAAAATTGAAAAACCAAAGCACATATATATAGCCTTCTTATATCATATAGTAAAAAATTCAAGTTGATAAACAAGGTCTAGACATATTCAAACAAGAAAAATCATGTATCTACACACCTAACCATAAACTCTGTCTTAAGTGGTTTTGGGTTTCAAACATGGAAATTTCACAAACCTCCCAAAAGCTTCATTTTACAGTGACTATATAAGGAGGATCCATGCTTACCTTTTGGCTTAAACGTTTGAAACCAAAAACCACTTCTCTTCATGCATGCTTGACTTCATAATATAAGACAGAGTTTAGCTAGGGTACGTTAGGGGGTGTAGATACATGATTTCCTGGTTTGAATATGTCTAGACCTTGTTTATCAACTTAATTGATTGCTTACTATATGACATAAGACGACTACGTGCCTTGGTTTTCATTTTTGGTTTTTTTTTGAATTTTATGCTCATATATTTGAATCTTGGTCAAATCCTAGGTTTGACCAAGATTTAAACAAGTTTAAAACATGAAAATGAAAAGGGAAGCATGTATCCTTCTTAGTCACTCTAAAATGAAGCTTTTGGGATGTTCTTGAAATTTCCATGTTTGAAACCCAAAACGACTTCTCTTCATGCTAGACTTCATAAGATCAACATGGGGTAGATACATGATTTGTCTGGTTTGGATATACCTAGACCTCGTTTAACTTGAATGCATGCATACGATATGACATAAAAAGACTACATGCTTTTGTTTTTCATTATTCTGATTTTTTTGAATTTTGTGCCCACCCATCTGTATCTTGGTCAAATCCTAGGCTTGATAATGATTTAACAAGATTAAAATATGAAAATGCAAAGGTAAGCATGGATCCTTCTTATTAGTCACTCTAAAATGAAGCTTTTGGGAGCAAAACCACTTCTCTTCATATGCTTGACTTCATAAGACGGAGTTTAGGGGTTAGGGGGTATAGATGCATGCATGATTTGTCTAGTTTGAATATGTCTAGACCTTGTTTATCAACTTAATTGGCTTACTATATGACATAAGAAAACTATTTGCTTTGGTTTTTCTTTTTCCTGATTTTTTTCAATTTTGATGCCCATTTGAATCTTGTCAAATCCTAGGTTTGACTGAGATAATTTAAACAAGCTTAAAACCTGAATATGAAAAGGGAAGCATGTATCCTTCTTTGTCACTCTAAAATGAAGTTTTTGGGAGGTTTTCAAATTTCCATGTTTGAAACGACCCAAAACCACTTCTCTTCATATGCTTGACTTCATAAGACAGAGTTCAGGGGTTAGGGGGTATAGATACATGATTTGTCTAGTTTGAATATGTCTAGACCTTGTTTATCAACTTAATTAATTGGCTTACTATATGACATAAGAAAACTATTTGCTTTGGTTTTTCTTTTTCCTGATTTTTTCGATGCCCATTTGAATCTTTGTCAAATCCTAGGTTTGACTGAGATAATTTAAACAAGCTTAAAACATGAATATGAAAAGGGAAGCATGCATCCTTCTTAGTCACTCTAAAATGTAGTTTTTGGGAGGTTTTTGAAATTTCCATGTTTGAAACCCAAAACCACATCTCTTCATGCTTGACTTAATTTATAAGACATAGTTTAGGGGTTAGGGGTAGATACATGATTTGTATGGTTTGATATTTCTAGTCCTTGTTTATCAACTTTAATGCTTACTATATGACATAAGATGACTATGTGATTTGGTTTTTCATTTTTCTGTTTTTATTTTATTTTTCTGCCCATTTGAATCTTGGTCAAATCCTAGGTTTGACCAAGATTTAGACAAGTTTAACACGTGAAAACGAATAAGTAAGCATGGATCCTTCTTAGTCACTCAAAAATGTACCAATCGATAGATGTGTTAACTTTGCTTCATGGAAATAATAATGTCATGTAAATGAGTTAACTTGGATTTCCTACCCTTGAATCCATAGGAAACTTTGTTCTAATGCACTATTATAATCAACCGAGTTTTTACACCAACAGGTCCGTCACTTACGTGTGGTGCCCACGCTTGAGGTCCCACACTTCAGTGAGCACAAGTCACGTGCAATAGGTACGCAAACTCCCAGCCATCTTCTTTGTCAAGAGAGGACGCATCAGGATGCGTTTTGGAAGTCTGTGGGTCCTTCTGGTTCCTTCGGTTGTCCCTCTCACAACAAAAAAAAATCTCTCTCATTCTCGGCCTCGCTCGACTCGCTCGCTCGCTCGCTCGCTCGCCCTCCTGCTCACTGACAAACCCTGCACAAAAGTCAACATCATCACCCGAAAAAGGGGAGACACCATAATTCTCTCCCTTCTTCTCTCCTTCCGAGTGATCCCTCTTCCTCCGAGTTTCACTCGACGGGCAAACACACATGTGCTGCATAGTAATAATAAAAAGGTAGTACTCGTAGAAAAATCGATATACGAATCTGTAATTAAATAGGTTAAACTAGGGTTTTGCCCAGTTCTACAGATCAAGGGTTCAAAAAATCCAACTACGGGGTTCGAACAACACGATTCTAATCCAAGAATTTTTTCGACCTAGGTCACCCAAATGGCCTCAAACTATAGGGTTAGCATCTAGTGCAGTATGTGTGAAAATGTATGCACTATGTGTGCTATAACTTGTATGTCTTTCAAATTTGAACCAAATTTGAATAAGTTTGAAATATTTGAAAATGGGCTTTTGGCTTAAACGTTGGAAACCAAAACCACTTCTCTTCGTGCATGCTTGACTTCATAAGACAGAGTTTAGCTAGGGTTAGGGGGTAGATGCATGATTTTCCTGGTTTGATTATGTCTAGACCTTGTTTATCAACTTAATTGAATGCTTACTATATGACATAAGAATACTATATGTGCCTTGTTTTTTTATTTTTTTATTTTTTTAAAATTTTATGCCCATTTGAATCTTGGTCAAATCCTAGGTTTGAACATGGTTTAAACAAGTTTAAATCATGAATATGAAAAATTAAGCATCTATATATCCTTCTTAGTCACTCCAAAATGTAGCTCGGTCTTGGGAGGGTTTTGAAATTTCCATGTTTGAAACCAAAAACCACTTCTCTTCATGCATGCTTGACTTCATAAGACGGAGTTTAGGGTTAGGGGTAGATATATACATTATTTTCTGGTTTGAATATGTCTAGACCTTGTTTATCAACTTGAATGCTTAATTACTATATATATATGACATAAGAATGTTATGTCCTTTGGTTTTTCATTCTTTTGATTTTTTATGAATTTCTATGCCCATTTGAATCTTTTGGTCAAATCCTAGAGGTTTGACCAAGATTTACACAAGTTTAAAACATGAAAATGAAAAGGGAAGCTTGTATATCCTTCTTAGTCACTCTAAAATGAAGTTTTTGGAGGTTTTTGAAATTTCCATGTTTGAAACCCAAAACCACTTCTCTTCATGCTAGACTGCTTCATAAGACAATTTAATTAGGGGTTAGGGGGTAGATACACATGATTTGTCTGGTTTGAATAAGTCCAAACACCTTGCTTGTGTATCAACTTGAATGCTTACTATATGACATAAGAATGCTTACCATATATGTTTGAATTTTAAAAGCATATAGTCTTCTTATGTCATATATATAGTAAGCATTCAAAAGTTTTTCTTTGAGAGAGTAGCATGCATTCAAAAGTTGATAAATAAGATTTGGACATATTCAAACCAGACAAATCATGTATCGATCTACACCCCCTAACCCTAAACTCTGTCTTATGAAGTCAAGCATGAAGAGAAGTGCTTTTAGGTTTCAAACATGGAAATTTCACAAACCTCCCAAAAGCTTCATTTTACAGTGACTAATTAAGGAGGATCCATGCTTACCTTTTGGCTTAAACGTTTGAAACCAAAAACCACTTCTCTTCATGCATGCTTGACTTCATAAGACAGAGTTTAGCTAGGGCGTTAGGGGGTAGATACATGATTTTCCTGGTTTGAATATGTCTAGACCTGGTTTATCAACTTAATTAATTGATTGTTTACTATATGACATAAGAAGACTATGTGCCTTGGTTTTAAATTTTTCTGTTTTTTTTTGAATTTTATGCCCATATATTTGAATCTTGGTCAAATCCTAGGTTTGACCAAGATTTAAACAAGTTTAAACATAAAAATGAAAAGGGAAGCATGTATCCTTCTTAGTCACTCTAAAATGAAGCTTTTGGGATGTTCTTGAAATTTCCATTTTTGAAACCAAAAACGACTTCTCTCTTCATGCTAGACTTCATAAGATCGACAGGGGGTATAGATACATGATTTGTCTGGTTTGGATATACCTAGACCTCGTTTATCAACTTGAATTCATACGATATGACATATGAAGACTATGTGCTTTAATTTGTTTTCATTTTTCTGATTTTTTTGAATTTTGTGCCCACCCATTTGTATATTGGTCAAATGCTAGGCTTGATAATGATTTAAACAAGTTTAAAATATGAATATGCAAAGTTAAGCATGGATCCTTCTTAGAAACTCTAAAATGAAGTTTTTCGGAGGTTTTTGAAATTTCCATGTTTGCAACCCAAAACAACTTCCTCTTCACATGCTTGACTTCATAAGACAGAGTTTAGGGGTTAGGGGGTATATATATATGGACCTTATTTATCAACAACTTTAATGCTTACTATATGACATAAGAAAACTATTTGCTTTGGTTTTTCTTTTTTCAATTTTTTTTCAATTTTGATGCCCATTTGAATCTTGTCAAATCCTAGGTTTGACCAAGATAATTTAAACAAGTTTAAAACATGAATATGAAAAGGGAAGCATGGATCCTTCTTAGTCACTCTAAAATGAAGCTTTTGGGAGGTTTTTGAAATTTCCATGTTTGAAATCCAAAACCACTTCTCTTCACATGCTTGACTTCATAAGACGAGTTTAGGGGTTAGGGTATAGATACATGATTTATCTGGTTTAATATGTCTAGACCTTGTTTATCAACTTTAATGCTTACTATATGACATAAGAAGACTATGTGATTTGGTTTTTCATTTTTCTGTTTTTATTTTTCTGCCCATTTGAATCTTGGTCAAATCCTAGG
The DNA here is from genome assembly GCA_030979885.1 of Lolium multiflorum. Lineage (NCBI taxonomy): Eukaryota > Viridiplantae > Streptophyta > Magnoliopsida > Poales > Poaceae > Lolium > Lolium multiflorum. The sequence continues at coordinate 100,662,101 of CM061749.1, forward strand.
TTTGACCAAGATATAGACAAGTTTAACACGTAAATGAGTTAACTTGGATTTCCTACCCTTGAATCCATAGGAAACTTTGTTCTAATGCACTATAATAATCAACCGAGTTTTTACACCAACAGGTCTGTCACTTACGTGTGGTGCCCATGCGTGAGGTCCCACACTTCAGTGAGCACAAGTCACGTGCAATAGGTACGCAAACTCCCAGCCATTTTTTTTGTCAAGAGAAGACGCATCGGGATGCGTATTGGAAGTCTGTGGGTCCTTCTGGATCCTTCGGTCGTCCCTCTCAAAAAAAAAAACAAATCTCTCTCATTCTCGGCCTCGCTCGACTGCTCGCTCGCTCGCTCGCTCGCTCGCTCGCACCTCCTGCTCACTGACAAACCCTGCACAAAAGTCAACATCATCACCCGAAAAAGGGGAGACACCATAATTCTCTCCCTTCTTCTCTCCTTCCGAGTGATCCCTCTTCCTCAGTTTCACTCGACGGGCAAACACCCATGTGCTGCATAGTAATAATAAAGGTAAAAAAATCGACCTACGAATATATAATTAAATAGGTTAAACTAGGGTTTTACCCAGTACTACAGATCAAGGTTCAAAAAATCCAACTACGGGGTTCGAACAACACGATTCTAATCCAAGAATTTTTTCGACCTAGGTCACCCAAATGGCCTCAAACTATAGGGTTAGCATCTAGTGCAGTATGTGTGAAAATGTATGCACTATGTGTGCTATAACTTGTATGTCTTTCATATTTGAACCAAATTTGAATAAGTTTGAAATATTTGAAAAGGGGCTTTTGGCTTAAACGTTTGAAACCAAAAACCACTTCTCTTCATGCATGCTTGACTTCATAAGACAGAGTTTAGCTAGGGTTAGGGGATAGATGCATGATTTTCCTGGTTTGAATATGTCATATAGTAAGCATTCAAAAGTTTTTCTTTGAGAGAGTAGCATGCATTCAAAAGTTGATAAATAAGATTTGTACATATTCAAACCAGACAAATCATGTATCTACCCATATGCATATATATATAACCCTATACTTTTGTCTTATGAAGACGTCAAGGATGAAGAGAAGTGGATTTGGGTTTCAAACATGGAAATTTCAAAAACCTCCCAAAACATGTATATATCTACCCCTAAACCCTAATCTTTGTCTTATGAAGCCAAGCATATGAAGAGAAGTGATTTTGGGTTTCAAACATGGAAACTTCAAAAACCTCCCAAAAGCTTCATTTTAGAGAGACTAAGAATGATCCATATGCTTACCTTTTCATTGCCATGTTTTAAACTTGTTTTAACCTTGGTCAAACCTAGGATTTGACCAAGATTCAAATGGGAGTAAAAATTCAGAAAAATTCAAAAAAATGAAAAACCAAAGCACATATATATATATATAGCCTTGATCTTATGTCATATAGTAAGCATTCAAGTTGATAAACAAGGTCGATCTCTAGACATATTCAAAGCAGAAATATCATGTATCATATCTACCCCTAACCCTAGCTAAACTCTGTCTTATGAAGTCAAACATATGAAGAGAACTGGGGTTTTGGGTTTCAAACATAAAATTTTCAAGTACCTTCATTTTAGAGTGAGTAAGGAAGGATTCATGCTTACCGTTTCATTTTCATGTTTTAAACTTGTTTAAACCTAGGATTTGACCAAGATTTAAATAGGCATAAAAAATCGAAAGAAATCAAAAATTGAAAAACCAAAGCACATATATATAGCCTTCTTATATCATATAGTAAAAAATTCAAGTTGATAAACAAGGTCTAGACATATTCAAACAAGAAAAATCATGTATCTACACACCTAACCATAAACTCTGTCTTAAGTGGTTTTGGGTTTCAAACATGGAAATTTCACAAACCTCCCAAAAGCTTCATTTTACAGTGACTATATAAGGAGGATCCATGCTTACCTTTTGGCTTAAACGTTTGAAACCAAAAACCACTTCTCTTCATGCATGCTTGACTTCATAATATAAGACAGAGTTTAGCTAGGGTACGTTAGGGGGTGTAGATACATGATTTCCTGGTTTGAATATGTCTAGACCTTGTTTATCAACTTAATTGATTGCTTACTATATGACATAAGACGACTACGTGCCTTGGTTTTCATTTTTGGTTTTTTTGAATTTTATGCTCATATATTTGAATCTTGGTCAAATCCTAGGTTTGACCAAGATTTAAACAAGTTTAAAACATGAAAATGAAAAGGGAAGCATGTATCCTTCTTAGTCACTCTAAAATGAAGCTTTTGGGATGTTCTTGAAATTTCCATTTTTGAAACCAAAAACGACTTCTCTCTTCATGCTAGACTTCATAAGATCGACAGGCCGGGGGTATAGATACATGATTTGTCTGGTTTGGATATACCTAGACCTCATTTATCAACTTGAATTCATACGATATGACATATGAAGACTATGTGCTTTAATTTGTTTTCATTTTTCTGATTTTTTTGAATTTTGTGCCCACCCATTTGTATATTGGTCAAATGCTAGGCTTGATAATGATTTAAACAAGTTTAAAATATGAATATGCAAAGTTAAGCATGGATCCTTCTTAGAAACTCTAAAATGAAGTTTTTCGGAGGTTTTTGAAATTTCCATGTTTGCAACCCAAAACAACTTCCTCTTCACATGCTTGACTTCATAAGACAGAGTTTAGGGGTTAGGGGGTATATATAGATACATGATTTGTCTAGTTTGAATATGTCTAGACCTTGTTTATCAACTTTAATGCTTACTATAAGACATAAGAAAACTATTTCCTTTGTTTTTTCTTTTTTTTTGATTTTTTTCAATATTGATGCCCATTTGAATCTTGTCAAATCCTAGGTTTGACCAAGATAATTTAAACAAGCTTAGAACATGAATATGAAAAGGGAAGCGTGTATCCTTCTTAGTCACACTAAAATGAAGTTTTTGGGAGGTTTTTGATATTTCCATGTTTGAAACCCAAAACCACATCTCTTCATGCTTGACTTAATTTATAAGACATAGTTTAGGGGTTAAGGGGTAGATACATGATTTGTATGGTTTGATATTTCTAGACCTTGTTTATTATCAACTTTAATGCTTACTATATGACATAAGATGACTATGTGATTTGGTTTTTCATTTTTCTGTTTTTTATTTTATTTTTCTGCCCATTTGAATCTTGGTCAAATCCTAGGTTTGACCAAGATTTAGACAAGTTTAACACGTGAAAACGAATAAGTAAGCATGGATCCTTCTTAGTCACTCAAAAATGTACCAATCGATAGATGTGTTAACTTTGCTTCATGGAAATAATAATGTCACGTAAATGAGTTAACTTGGATTTCCTACCCTTGAATCCATAGGAAACTTTGTTCTAATGCAGTATAATAATCAATCGAGTATTTACACCAACATGTCTGTCACTTACGTGTGGTGCCCACGCGTGAGGTCCCACACTTCAGTGAGCACAAGTCACGTGCAATAGGTACGCAAACTCCCAGCCATCTTCTTTGTCAAGAGAAGACGCATAAGGATGCGTATTGGAAGTCTGTGGGTCCTTCTGGATCCTTCTTAGTCACTCTAAAATGAAGCTTTTGGGAGGTTCTTGAAATTTCCATGTTTGAAACCCAAAACCACTTCTCTTCATGATTTACTTCATAAAACATAGTTTAATTAGAGTTTTAGGGGTAGATATATACATGATTTTTCTGGTTTGAATATATATGTCTCTAGACCTTTGTTTATCAACTTGAATGCTTAATACACATATGACATAAGAATGCTATGTGCTTTGGTATTTCATTCTTTTGATTTTTTTCTGAATTTTTAGGGCCATTTGAATCTTGGTCAAATCCTTGGTTTGACCAAGATTTAAACAAGTTTAAAACATAAAAATGAAAAGGGAAGTCTGTATCCTTCTTAGTCACTCTAAAATGAAGCTTTTGGGAGGTTTTAAAATTTCAATGTTTGAAACCCAAAACCACTTCTCTTCACATGCTTGACTTCATAAGACAGAGTTAATTAATTCAGGGGTTAATTACGGGGTATAGATACATGATTTGTGTGGTTTGAATATGTATGGACCTTATTTATCAACAACTTTAATGCTTACTATATGACATAAGAAAACTATTTGCTTTGGTTTTTCTTTTTTCAATTTTTTTCAATTTTGATGCCCATTTGAATCTTGTCAAATCCTAGGTTTGACCAAGATAATTTAAACAAGTTTAAAACATGAAAATGAAAAGGGAAGCATGGATCCTTCTTAGTCACTCTAAAATGAAGCTTTTGGGAGGTTTTGAAATTTCCATGTTTGAAACCCAAAACCACTTCTCTTCACATGCTTGACTTCATAAGACAGAGTTTAGGGGTTAGGGGTATAGATACATGATTTGTCTGGTTTAATATGTCTAGACCTTGTTTATCAACTTTAATGCTTACTATATGACATAAGAAGACTATGTGATTTGGTTTTTCATTTTTCTGTTTTTATTTTTCTGCCCATTTGAATCTTGGTCAAATCCTAGGTTTGACCAAGATATAGACAAGTTTAACACGTAAATGAGTTAACTTGGATTTCCTACCCTTGAATCCATAGAAAACTTTGTTCTAATGCACTATTATAATCAACCGAGTTTTACACCAACAGGTCTGTCACTTACGTGTGGTGCCCACGCTTGAGGTCCCACACTTCAGTGAGCACAAGTCACGTGCAATAGGTACGCAAACTCCCAGCCATTTTCTTTGTCAGAGAAGACGCATCAGGATGCGTATTGGAAGTCTGTCCTTCTGGTTCCTTCGGTCGTCCCTCTCACAAAAAAACAAATCTCTCTCATTCTCGGCCTCGCTCGACTCGCTCGCTCGCTCGCTCGCTCGCACCTCCTGCTCACTGACAAACCCTGCACAAAAGTCAACATCATCACCCGAAAAAGGGGAGACACCATAATTCTCTCCTTCTTCTCTCCTTCCGAGTGATCCCTCTTCCTCCGAGTTTCACTCGACGGGCAAACACACATGTGCTGCATAGTAATAATAAAAAGGTAGTACTCGTAGAAAAATCGATATACGAATCTGTAATTAAATAGGTTAAACTAGGGTTTTGCCCAGTTCTACAGATCAAGGGTTCAAAAAAATCCAACTACGGGGTTCGAACAACACGATTCTAATCCAAGAATTTTTCGACCTAGGTCACTCAAATGGCCTCAAACTATAGGGTTAGCATCTAGTGCAGTATGTGTGAAAATGTATGCACTATGTGTGCTATAACTTGTATGTCTTTCATATTTGAACCAAATTTGAATAAGTTTGAAATATTTGAAAAGGGGCTTTTGGCTTAAACGTTTGAAACCAAAAACCACTTCTCTTCATGCATGCTTGACTTCATAAGGCAGAGTTTAGCTAGGGTTAGGGGATAGATGCATGATTTTCCTGGTTTGAATATGTCTAGACCTTGTTTATCAACTTAATTGAATGCTTACTATATATATGACATAAGAATACTATGTGCCTTGTTTTTTATTTTTTGATTTTTAAAATTTTATGCCCATTTGAATCTTGGTCAAATCCTAGGTTTGAACATGGTTTAAACAAGTTTAAATCATGAATATGAAAAATTAAGCATCTATATATCCTTCTTACTCACTCCAAAATGTAGCTCTTGGGAGGGTTTTTCGAAATTTCCATGTTTGAAACCAAAACCACTTCTCTTCATGCATGCTTGACTTCATAAGATAGAGTTTAGGGTTAGGGGTAGATATATACATGATTTTCTGGTTTGAATATGTCTAGACCTTGTTTATCAACTTGAATGCTTACTATATATATGACATAATAATGTTATGTCCTTTGGTTTTTCATTCTTTTGTTTTTTTATGAATTTCCATGCCCATTTGAATCTTTTGGTCAAATCCTAGAGGTTTGACCAAGATTTAAACAAGTTTAAAACATGAAAATGAAAAGGGAAGCTTGTATATCCTTCTTAGTCACTCTAAAATGAAGTTTTTGGGAGGTTTTTGAAATTTCCATGTTTGAAACCCAAAACCACTTCTCTTCATGCTAGACTTCATAAGACAATTTAATTAGGGGTTAGGGGTAGATACATGATTTGTCTGGTTTGAATATGTCCAAACCTTGCTTGTTTATCAACTTGAATGCTTACTATATGACATAAGAATGCTTACCATATGTTTGAATTTTAAAAGCATATAGTCTTCTTATGTCATATAGTAAGCATTCAAAAGGTTTTCTTTGAGAGAGTAGCATGCATTCAGAAGTTGATAAATAAGATTTGGACATATTCAAACCAGACAAATCATGTATCTACACCCCCTAACCCTAAACTCTGTCTTATGAAGTCAAGCATGAAGAGAAGTGCTTTTGGGTTTCAAACATGGAAATTTCACAAACCTCCCAAAAGCTTCATTGACTAAGAAGGATCCAGGCTTACCTTTTCATTTTCATGTTTTAAACTTGTTTAACTCTTGGTCAAACCTAGGATTTGACCAAGATTTAAATGGGCATAAAAAAACAGAAAAAAATGAAAAACCAAATAACATCCTTCTTATGTCATATAGTAAGCATTCAAGTTGATAAACAAGGTCTAGACATTTCAAACCAGAAAAGCATGTATCTACCCCTAACCCTAAACTGTCTTACGAAGTCAAGCATGAAGAGAAGTGGTTTTGGGTTTCAAACATGGAAATTTCAAAAACCTAGCGAAAGCTTCATTTTAGAGTGACTAAGAAGGATCCATGCTTACCTATTCATTTTCATGTTTTGAACTTGTTTAAACCTTGATAAAACCCAGGATTTTACCTATTTAATCATAGATTCATAGGTCGATTTTTTACTTTTTTATTATTACTATGCAGCACATGTGTGTTTGCCCGTCCAGTGAAACTCGGAGGAAGAGGGATCACACGGAAGGAGAAGAAGGGATAGCAGTCACGGGGCCCCTCTTATTATTTATGGTGTATATCTTTTTTCTGGTGATGTTGACTGTTGTGCAGCGTTTGTCAGTGCGCAGGAGGTGCGAGGCTGCGAGCGAGCGAGTCGAGCGAGGCCGAGAATGAGAGAGATGTTTTTTTCTTTTTCTTTTCCGTGAGAGGGACAACAGAAGGATCCAGAGACGACTTCCACTACGCATCCTGGTGCGCGTCTTCTCTTGACAAAGAAGATGGATGGGAGTTTGCGTACCTACTAATCTACTATAGTACTACTACTACACAAGAACCATATACATGTCAAACTTTTCAATCATGACCCACATGCATTTTATGTATATATTCAGAACTTTTAATGCATGCATGAAAACTCAGCAAAATATGTGCATTTTGGGTTGTCGCACATAAATGTGCTTTTACTTGTCTGCCACCAATCCAATTTTCATGTTAGGGGGAAACACGACACACGATGGACATTTCCAATGTTTCACGAATTAATTATCTCAATTTGCATCCATATATATATGCGCCTGGTTACTGAAAGATCGAACCAAAGGTGAACTTGAAACGTTTTAATTTTCATGTTTTAAACTTGTTTAAATCTTGGTCAACCCTTGGATTTGACCAAGATTCATAAAAAATTCAAAAACATAGTCTTCTTATGTCATACAGTCAACATTCAACTTGATAAAACAAGATCTAAACATATTAAAAGAAGAATCATGTATCTACCCCCTAACCCTAAACTCTGTCTTTTGAAGTCAAACATGAAGATACGTGGTTTTGGGTTTACAAAATGGAAATTTCAAAAACCTCCGAAAAGCTTAATTTTGGAGTGACTAAGAAGGATACATGCTTACTTTTTCATTTTCATGTTTTAAACTTGTTTAAAGCTTGGTCAAACCTAGCTAGCTTGGATTTGACCAAGACTCAAGTGCGCATAAAAAATTCGAAAAAACCCCCAAAAATGAAAAACCATAACACATAGTCTTCTTGCGTCACATATATTGTAAGCATTCAAGTGTTGATAAACAATATCTAGACATATCAAACAAGAAAAATCATGTATCTATACCCCTAACCCTAAATTTGTCTTATGAAGTCAAGCATGAAGAGAAGTGGTTTGGGTTTTCAAACATGGAAATTTCGAAAACCGCCCAAAAGCTTCATTTCGGACTGACTAAGAAGGATCCATGCTTACCTTTTCATTTTCATGTTTTAAACTTGTTTAAATTCTTGTTCAAACCTAGGATTTGGCCAAGATTCAAATGGGCATAAAAACAATCGAAAAAATCAAAAATGAAAAACCAAAGCACATAGTCTTCTTATGTCACATAGTAAGCCATTCAACTTGATAACAAGGTCTAGACCTATTCAAACCAGAAAAATCATGTATCTACCCCTAACCCTAAACTCATTTGTCTGATGAAGTCAAGCATGAAGAGAAGTGGTTTTGGGTTTCAAACATAGACATTTCAAAAGCCTCCCAAAAGCTTCATTTTGGAGTGATTGAGAAGGATCCATGCTTAATTTTTCATTTTAATGTTTTAAACTTGTTTAAATCTTGGTTAAACCTATGATTTGACCAAAATTTGATTTGGCATGAAAATTCAAAACAAATCAAATAAATAAAAAACCAATGCACATAGTACATCTTCTTATGTCATATACTAAGCATTCAAGTTGATAAGCCAGGTCTAGACATATTCAAACTAGAAAAATCATGTATCTACCCCTAACCCTAAACTCGATTTGTCTTATGAAGTCAATCATGAAGAGGTGTTTTGGGTTTCAGACATGGAAATTTCAAAAACCTTCCAAAAGCTTCATTTTGAAGTTACTAATTAAGAAGGATCACTACAAGAAAAGTTTGGCAAATTTTCTTGTAGTGGATCCAGGCTTAATTTTTCATCTTCATGTTTTAAATTTTGGTCAAACCTAGGATTTGTCCAAGATACAAATGGGCATAAAAATTCAGGGTAGCATCATACCCCCCTCCTTCCCGCGTAGAAAAAGTGTTAGGCGAGTAGTAGAATGGCATGACCAACAAGTTTCAAGTAAAATTTTGAATATGACCAAAATATACCAATTGATAGATGTGTGTGACCCAAGATTGAGCCATGGTACATTTTGCCAACAAAGTAGCAATTGAGTTGGCTTTCTACCTTAGTAGGCGTGCATTGGAAGGATGCATTATGCCGGCAAAGTTTTCAAACGTTCAAACTTTTCCGGTTTCTCATACAGTATTTGGCTCCTTGAGAAGCATTGATGTGATCATATAAGGTTATCCAAAACTTCGCCTTTCCCGTATTTGCCCGAGCACTCGACACCCCTCGTCCCATGGCGACTCCTCCAGCCATAGCCCCGTGCACCCAGGCTCCACGACTCAGCCTCGGAGGGGTGTGCGCTAAAAGCTCGCAAATGTCTGTGTGCCATTGGTGTGCGATGAAGCAGGCGGCTCTGTGTCTTGCTGTGGCTAGACTCCTGGCGCCCTTTGATCTAGGAGAGGGAGAGGAGGGAGGGGGTCCCATGAAGCGGCGGTGGCCCAGGTATCGGCGGCAGCCCAGGCAGCAGCGGCAAAGTGGGCTGGTCGGAGCATAGGCATGCGCCGGGGGCGAACCTCGCCGGGTGAGGATGCTTCCATTGTGAAGAAGCACTTGCCATCCAGGGCTTCGGGTTCGCCAACAAACTCAGCGCCTCGGTCCATGGCGTTGCCGTCGTGGGGACGTCGGGGGCGGCGGCGACGTGCTGCAGCCCCAGCCTTTAGTGGGGACCAAAGTGCGACCGACCACATCACGGCGTCGGCAGCATTGGGGATGCCGATGGGCATCCACTGCCACACACAGATTTGGGAGGTTCTGGCCGGGCCGAGTTCCAAACTTCCATCATCGGAGCCGAGGGCTTGGTACTTCAAATTCCGAATCAGGCAATCCTTCGACCCCAATCAGCTTCTGCCTGTGGTCCAAATCCGAGATATCTTGGCGGCAGCTATGCTGGTTAAGCTTAGCCGGACAGCGGCAATCGACGATCTGCAAAACCTAGATGCCTTCCGAGGATTTGCAGCAGCCGTCAATGCACTCGTGGAGGCATCGCATGCTGGTAGCAGCGGCGAATGCGGGTATGTTGTTTTACTCCCTTTGTATGCTTTTGTCATAAAAATCAATTTGCTAATTCTCATTCGATTGAAAATCAGACCCATTCACCATCAACTCTCAAACAGTGGACACTAGTAATATGTAGAACTAGAAATTACACAAGATTTCTGTACTGCTAGTACTATTACTTCGACGCTACATGTTGTTTACACGAGGAAATTGCACAAACTACCGCTTATTGCTGCCTTCTTGCTTAAAACACTTTTTAAAACTGTAATTTTTTTCCGCACAAACCACCAACTATCGTGTTCTGTTGCAGGGAATTTCAAATTTAGGATTGAGCTGTTTAAGAGCAAATCAGATGATCGGGGACCACCAACTACTATAGTTTTAATTGCAAATAGAATAGATTTTGCAAAATTATGAAACGCACATAACGTTTGAATTACTACAATTTTTTTGAAGGTTTGATATTTTCATCATTTTTGTGTGAATCTTACACCAAGTAACACAACTTTCAGACGGAATACAAAATATTTTCAAACTTCCTAGATTTGATAGCTCAAATATTTTTAATTACTAGTTTTTCAGTATTTTAAAAAGTCGAAACACTATATTTTGGCTGAATGTTAGAAAATATATTTCATGATTATCCCATATTAGTTAAGAAGTACATAAACTAGTAGTAGTAATAAAGAACAGAGGGAGTTTATGGAGATACATCCATTAAGGGCATGTTAGTGTGTGTTGGTGTATTACTTATGCCTTCTTTGGTTAATACACTTCTCAAGTGATCCCCGCAAACCCTCTATTCTTGCCTAGAATACAAAAACTCCCCATCAAAGTATTAGTGCATTTTTTGGATGAGTATTCGAGAGGATTGGGTGAACACCAAGGATTTGCATAGGGAATTGGTACAATTGAATCCTTGGCTGTTTGATTTGTAGGATTGTTTCCGATAGGAATTTTTCCTAAGGATTTCTTTGCACAGATTCCATAGAAAATTAAACATCTACTCATACCTCTTTTTAAGAATGCTTTACTTTTCCTATGGTGGAATCAAACAAAGTTTGGATTCTATGAATTCCTATAGGATTGGAGTGGACATGACATTGCAATCCTACATTTCCCTATTCCTACATCTTTCGGTAGGCATTTGCCTAGAATAAATAACCATGTGTATTACGGAGTAGCAATAAAATATAGGTTTATTTCTCTAAAGCATCTTGCACTGTACTAGTACATGGCTTAAGAGACAATATTTTTACCATTTTTTTGCGAGAAGACAATATTATTACCATAGTTACTAAGTACATTTTATTGGATGATGAAGTGATAGCCCTCATCAATGCATTGTGAATTATTAGGGCATGGGTCACACGTGATTTACGAGTACACCGCACGATCGAGAGCCGCCGTCCCTCTTTGCTTTTTACCGATGCGGCGGAGCTCCTCCCCACACCCACGAATAACTGAAAGCCACAACTGCTGGGGAAAAGTCTTGCGCCGAGAAAATCTACAACCGTGGTTGAGTACATGTGTTTCTTAAGATACGAGTGCTCCAATGCATTTTTTCTTTCCTTTTACTAATTTACCTTGAAAATCCTGCACGTCCACTTATTTGTGGACGGAGGGAGTATCACGCCAAGAGGAAGTAGGACAATACTTTTGCCAGCTGTTGGCTCTTCTATTGTTCTTGCTCTAAAGAAACCCCGATTGTGAAAGGCCAAGGCGTACTTCTTTTGGTCACGCAAAATTCAAAATACTGCCATGGACATTGAATTGACATGACAACACATAGCTTGGGATGTCCAAATTTGCACGTTAGACCAGTGACTTGTTCTTCACCTTTTCAGAGGGAACAGTGACTTTTTATTATGGGTCTATACACTTTCCAAGAAACAGGAGGAGATGCTGTAGAGTGTAGAGGAGCGAAGTCAAGCGCCCCGCCCCCACCTGCCCTATTTCTGTTCACCTCCATCGTCTACCTCCGCCCCCGCCCGCACCAATCGACCACCTTCCATAGCACACGCCAGTGCCGCCGCCATGCAGCTTTAGAATCAATTCCACCGCCCAGTTTGAGAGCCTCCGTTCTTCATCTTCCCCGCCACCTGCCGCCATCGAACCCAAATTAAACTCCAATCAGTTGAACCCAAACCTCATAGACCCACCCCCTGCCCTGCGATGGCGGCATCGAACAAGGAAAATGATGACTCTGAACTGTTTCAGAAGGTCTTTTCCGAAGGTCCCCTTGAAGAACTCGTAACAAGATGCGACGTCATCACCGCCGCGAGCCTCGTCGGTTCGTCCAAACTATTTTTCGACTCTGCAAATGATAGTGCAACTCTATCTTTTTCTCTCCCGTTTGGCCTCCCATGTGTTCTTCATTCTCACCCGACGAAGGTAGCACGGGATTGCAAGCTGACGCCGCTGGACAGGTTCTCCTCCGACGCTGTGATGCCAGACGGTACGGGTAAGCAGTGGGTAGGTGCCAATGGAGATTGGGTTGCCATGGTTGACACTGGCTTTCCTGCTTGCAAATGGAAACTTGTCAACGTCTACACTCGCCGTGAAATTCCTCTCCCTGTGCCGTTTGAAACCACCCACATTCCAAATATATACCACCACAACCTTCGTGCTATTATATTTCACAAGATATATATTTGCCAAGTTCCCACAGCTGCTGGGGGGTACAAAAATTTCTCTCTTGTTGCTGTTTTTGACATCAGAGTTGCCCTCCTTTGCGGCGAAGATTCTGGATGGACAGTTCTTACAGAGCCCAAGTCCCACATCTTTTACAATTACAGCGATGCAATTCTCCACAATGGGCTTGTGTTTGCCACAACTCATACTGGCACTGTTCACGCATGGAATCCTCAGCAAGCTGGTAATTTTCCTCCGGACGTAAGTAGTGTATGATGAGCTTCATTATTCATGGTTGTAAAGATAATTTTAATGCACAAACTTATTAATTTTCGAACCTGACTGATCTGACTTGGAGGCTTGGGGCATATTTGCTTCGGATGAAATTTCATTGGTATTTAGACTTTTTATTCGAGATGATTACCATAGAAAAATTTGAGGATTGTATAATTAGGAGTTTTATTCTCAGATTGAATTATGTTGGATTTTGACCTCTACTTGAACTTCTTGAAATGAATCCTTTGGTTTCCCATGTGATGTACTGAAATACACCAATATGCTGTATTATTGAATGGAAATGCCATTATATCATCCCATCTGAATCCTAATGCGTTTTCCCAATTCTTACGTTTTCAGATTTGTGCAAACCAAACATACCCTTCTTAACAGTAATTTCGTTTTCAAGCAGGTCCTCCGCTGATCGTAGAGCCACCGCCCATTGTGTTTGAATGGCGGTGTGCACTTGATGATGCTCTTGGCCATGATCACGAGGTCGATTATGGCATGTGGTGGTTAGCAAGATCTATAGATGGTTCTAGACTTCTTCTGATCCATACACTGGGCATTGCTGATGAAAGGGAATATTCCTGTAAAGTTTGCCATACTGCTTCTGATCGTCGTGTTCATCATGGTCGCACTGTTGGCAACTATGCTTCTGGGTTTGGTTGCCTGGTGTTCACGAAGGACACTAGTAAGTTAAATGAAGGTATTCCATGGGAAAAGATTGATGACCTTGGAGAATATTCTCTTTTCCTTGGAGTGAACTATCCGATTATGCTGCCATTAGGCGGTGCAGATGTTGTCCCAGGATGTCTGACGAGAAGAAATTGTGTGTACACCTTGCCGAATGAAGCATGGCTTCGCAATTCGCAGCTGCCTGAAATATGCCGATTCAGTCTGAATCGTGAAGATTGCGCCGTTGGTTTCCAAACCAACGCCTTGGAGAAAACATGCAAAACAAAAAAAGATAGGTACCTGGTAAAGACACCGCTTTGGTTCATCCCAAACTTCGCCAACGCCCCGGATTGGAACAAGTGTGATGTTTAATTCTGAAACAGGGCCTGCAGCCATTGTAGCTACTGATAGTATGTAATTTCATAGCTAATGAACGAGGCAATTGTGGTCTACTAGTTACAACTGTTTTGTAAAGAGGTGGTCTATAAGTATACCCCTCTCTTCATTGATGCATTTGTGGTCTACTTGATGGTACTCTTAAATATATGGGTGTGGCTCCTCAACACATAATGTGGGAGTATTATTGTGTTAAAGTTGAAGGCTTGATCAACTATAGGTTCACTTCTCTAGTTACATTACTAGGTACTCCGGTTGGCTATGTTGTGATGAAATTGTGTTCTGTTGTTCGGTGAAGACAAAAGTAGAACTATGGTATGCTTATGTTTAAGAGCAAGCGAGGGTTTAGCTTGAGATGTTAAAATTCAGATTTGAACTATTTTTTGATATGGAAATTTGAAATATATATGGTACTGTATATGATTATGTGTAACAACAAGCGACGAAAGGGCTGATGCTCCTATTCCTTGTCGGCGGGAGGACTATGTGTGCGGCGACTTGAGCCAAATTAGAAGGCCATAGCTATGTTGATTGGTCCTTGAAGTTGGAGGGGCTAGGATTTCGGATGAGCGGAGTGGGGGAAGTTGTTGCTCATGGAACATAAGTCCTTAAAATAGTAATGTTAGTATATAGGAGTACAAGGTATATACTTGTACTATTTTAGTACTATAATAAGTATATCGGGTTCATCAAAAAGAATTATCTCGGGTTCACAACCACGTGGGGTCAAGGTGAGGGAAAGTTGGTCAATACCTCTTACCGCTATATCCCCGCCCCAAGTTCTAATGCGCAAGTGCTGTTATTTTTTTAAGGGAAATAGTGGTTCCTCTCTCCCGGAAACATGCCCCGCATCTCCACCTCCTAGTATCGTAGTACTACTACTGCATCTTCTCCAAAAAAAACCCTCTTCTGTCTCTTTCTCCCGTTCACCCCTCTCTCCCTTGCATTGGATTACCGACTCCAATGAAGCAGAAGCGTAAGATTGAGGAGATTCCTGATTGCTACCACCAGTCCATGGGGTGGGGCAACCTCCACTACCCACTGGTGGAGAACATAGCCGAGCGGGCGGATATCCTCAGCACTGGTCGCCTCGCTCGAGGCATGATCGGCATGCGGCATGCCATCCGCGGAGCGCATAAGGTTCCGTTCGGTTTACCGAGCCTGCTCCACTGCGACCCCGAGACATGGCCAGACGACCGCGACAATACTGTAAGAGTATTTATTTATTTACTCATCTCGTTTCAGCTTGTGTTTTTTCAATCAACTTTTCTTATTGCCAAACATCATGCATGAATTTAGACTCAACATAATCACCTGATTTGGGAGTACTGTAAGGTTTGCTGCCTTCACTATGCACATGTACTCTTCGGAATTGCTTTATTTATCCATTATATCTGTGCTTCAGTTCTGCACAATCCGCTCTTCATTCTGTCGAATACCTTGCATGCATAGACAATTTTGAAACAAATCCTATTTGCAGGGCATTCACGCGTTGCTGATGCCATTAGACAAGCCGACAGTTCCAGCATTTATCCATACCAAGGAGGAACTGGATGGACATGGACCCATGCACTGGGTGGGTTGTAACGGCGACTGGGTGGCATTTGTCCAGCAGGACGGGCACTTGACGATCCGCAACATATACATATCAGATACTATTATACCTCTTCCATCTCTGCAAGATGCAGGAATTTCTTTGGGCCCTACTAGTGAATGGTGGCATGGCAGCCCACCATTCCTGTTCAAATACAAAATAGATAAAAGTTTGGAACTGCTCAAAGTACGGATCGTCAAGAGGCCGTACAAAGATGATCTAGCAGGGCCATGGCATTACGAGGTAATCGTTGTATTTGACGAATTGATTGCTATCCTACAAGCGCCCCTAGAAAAGGAGTGGAATATCCTGAGAAACCCTGAATTCTTTGATAGAAACAGCTATGTCGATGCCATGGGCATTCCTGGATATGGTACAAGTTCACACCTACATCGTGTATACGCAGTTACATATCCGTATGGAGATGTTCTGGTTTGGGAACCATATACCTGTGGTGAGTCTTTGTTTTATGTCTTAACTAGTAAATGGCATGCTGCACATGTTGGACCAATTACGATTCGCAATACTGATGTATAAAAGTTGCGTTCTAAATGTTGTTCAAACTTTCAATACAACTAATAATTTGGTTATACCATCAAAATAAGTGTGAGCATACAGTTTATAAATATGAACAAAAATTTGGAACCTTTCTTAATCACTATCAAGTGGGACGTGTGATATCGGTGTGAGACTGCTCTGATTTTTCTTCATAATGGAAACATGACGGTTCTAGAAACACGTGGACACTGGTGTGGTATTTTTTTCACGCGAATACCTCTAATCCCAACCGTTAGATTTTGGACACCAACAGTTGGAATTGCTGCGACATGTCTTGTTAAAAACTGGTGCCTTATAGTAGTAGAAAATAGAAGATAGAAGAGAAGAGATAATTTTCAGTGTAGTTCCTACTTGCTGCATTGTGGTTGATCTTTGTGCATTGCAGGGACACATGCAGCCCCGCGTCTCATTGACGCCCCTGTCATTGAAGATGAAGAAGCAGAAGTGGCTGCAATTTTCGCTCAAATCGAGGGAGATGCTGTCATGGAAGATGATGAAGCAAATGTGGCTCAAGGCGATGGAGGTGCCGATGAAGATAATGATGCTGATGAAGAAGAATTAGAAGAAGAAGAATTAGAAGAAGACGAATTTGATGATGAAGAATTAGATGATGAAGAATTAGATGATGATGGTGATAATCATAATTATGAAGATGAAGATGTATTTCTTGGATTTTCTGACCAGCGCACTTGGTTCCTGGCACCAATGAGAGCAGAGTCCATTACTGGTGAATCTGATCTCGCGTGGATTCAGGTTAAAGGTTATCGGCCCATCCTCGGTCCTCCAATATTACATATGGGTAACAAGCTGAGGTCTTATCCTTTGGTACGGTGCTACGTTTTCTTGAGATCTGCCCATACCTTGGACCCTGTAGAAGAGGCAAGGTGGGAAAGATTGAACAATTTGAAGGGGCGTTCTTTATTTCTTGGACTCAATCACCCAATTTTCATGCTACCCCCGCCAGTCGACGCAGAGGCTGCAGAACCAGATTTCCAATTGTTCAAACCTGACTGTGTCTTTGCTACCCACAATCGCGCCCGTGATACATGGATACGTCCAAGGCCAAATTGGTGCAGAATGCACGTCAATGGAGGTCCTGCCATAGGCTCAAGATTGCAGTACAAAAAAGAGAAGACTGAACATAGAGCCGAAGCACCCATGTGGTTCGTCCCAACACTTCCACCTGTTTTTCCTTGAGAAATAAGAGACAGATGGTGACCTTATTTTATAGAGAAAACATAGTGTTCGTGAACTTAACCTCATGAACATTCGCTGTTCGGTTTTTGCTGAAATCAAAATTTTGCAGAGATGAAGATCTTTGTTTGAATCCCGTGCTGAACATATTTTTCACAAATTAGCTACCCGTATTGTGATGAATACATGCTGGTTTGTTGTTTGGTGCAGTAGCAGACATGAAGATCTTTGTCCTGAATACCACAATGGACATCTTTTTTTTCTTCAAAAATTAGCTAAGCTCACGCTATTAGGCGCAAATGCCTATTAAGAGATTTGGTGCTCTTGGGCACCATTGCTCCTGCTATTTTAGAAAAAAATAAAAAAAAATTTATTTGTTCAAAAAATTAGAAAACAAATCATGGAGTAGCTAATGAATTGTCCCATAAACGTGCAAAATTTCAGTTTCAAATACAAAAAATTCTGGGCTACACAAAAGTAACAAACGTGTGGATCTGGGTATGCATATTTCAAATCTCCAAATTTCAACAGATTGTCTTTTTTGTGTAGTCTACAATATAAAGAATATCATATTAAAATTTTACACGCTTGTAGGTTACTTTATTTATTATGTCTACATTCATTTTCAGATTTTTTTGAAACAAATATGTATGCTATTTGATTTTTTTTTAAACAGCAGAGCACTGGTGCCCATTAGCCAAAGACACTTTTCGCAAATGCCTACAATAAAGGAACGGATGGTGACCTTATTTTATAGAGAAACCATAGTGTTTGTGAAGTTAAAGTCATGAACACACGCTGTTCGGTTTTTGGTGAAATCAAAATTTAGCAGAGATGAAGATCTTTGTTTGAATCCCGTGATGAACACATTTTTCCTAAATTAGCTACCAGTATTGTGATGAATACATGCCGGTCTGTTTTTCGGTGGAGTAGCAGACATGCAGGGGATCGAAAGAAACGGCAAAGTAGCCAGAAATCAGGGGTCAAATATAAATTCGAGAAAGGAAACGTTTATTCAACAGTCAGGCTGACATGTGGGACGTATCTTGCAGCCGCAGCCCCAACATTTATCATTCAGAGAGGATGACATGTGGGACCCACGAACCAGTATCGTTCTCGGCGTTTCTCAAAGGGGGCAGGAGATCGAAAGAAAAAGGCAAGTAGCTCGAAATCAGGTGTCTTAAAAATCCAAGAAAGGAAAGGTTTATCGCACAAAGAGGCTGACATATTGTACCCAGTTTGCAGCAGCGTCATCAACGTTTCAAAGGCGGTGGAGTTCGAAAGAAAAAGGCAAATAGCCAGAAATTAGGGGTCAAAAATAAATCCAGCAAAGGAAACTTTTATCGTACAAAGAGGCTGACATGTGGGACCCAGCCAGCAGCGTCCTCAACGTTTCTAAGGTGGCAGGCAATGGAAAAAAGGCAAATAGCCAGAAATTAGGGGTCAAAAATAAATGCAACAATAGAAACTCTTATTGTTCATAGAGGCTGACATGTTGGACCCATGAGCCAGCAGGGCCCTCAACGTTTCAAAGGCGTCACGGGATCAAAAGAAAAGAACCAAGTAGTCATTAATTAGGTGTCAAAAATAAATCCAAGAAAGTAAATGTTTTACTTTTCATAGAGGCTGTCATATGGGACCCATGAGCCAGCAGCGTCCTCAACGTTTCTAAGGCGGCTGGGGATCGAAAAAAAAAGCGAAGTAGCCATTAATTAGGGGTCAACTATAAATCCAAGAAAAGAAATGTTTATTGTTCTTAGAGGCTGACATGTGGGAGCTATGCGCCAGCAGCGTCCTCATCGTTTCAAAGGCGGTCGGGGATCCAAAGAAAAAGGCAAATAGCCAGAAATCAGGGGTAAAAAAATCCAAGAAAAGAAATATTATTGTTCATAGAGGCTGGCATGTGGGACCCATGAGCCAGCAGCGTCCACAATTTCAAAGGCGGCACAGGATCGAAAGAAAAAGGCAAGTGACCAAAAATCAGGGGGTAAAAAATCCAAGAAAAAAACTTTATTGTACATAGAGGATGACATGCGGGTCCCATGAGCCAACAACTTACTCGTCGTTTCAGAGGGCCGAGGCGGCATGAGATCGAAAGAAAAGGAAAGTGACCAAATATCGGGAGCAAAAAATAATCCATGAAAAGAAACTTTCATTGTACATAGAGGATAACATAGGGTCCCATGTTGTAGCAGCGGTCTGAACGTTTCAAGGACGGCATGAGATCGAAAGAAAAAGGCAAGTGACCAAATATCGGGAGCCAAAAATAATCCAAGAAAAGAAACTTTTATTGTACCTTTGAGAGTCGGCATGAGATTGAAAGAAAAAGGCAAGTGACCAAATATCAGGAGCCAAAAACCTAGAAAAGAAACTTTTATTGTACATAGAGTATGACATGCGGGTCCCATGACGCTGCAGCATCCTCAACGTTTCCAAGGCGGCAGGGGATCAAATGAAAAGGAAATAGCCAAAAAGCAGAGGGTGAAAAAAATCGAAGAAAAGAAACTTTTATTGTTCGTAGTGGATGACATGTGGGACCCATGAGGCGGCATCCTCAACGTTTCCAAGCAGCAGGGGATCGAAAGAAAAAGGAAATAGCCAAAAATCAGAGCGTGAAAAATAATCCAAGAAAAGAAACTTTTATTTTACATAGAGGATGACATGTGGGTCCCATTTTGCAGCAGCGGTCTCAATGTTTCATATGCGGCTTGAGATCAAAAGAAAACGAAAGTAGCCCGAAATTAGGGGGAATAAAACTCCAAGAAAAGAAAGTTTTTTGTACATAGAGGATGACATACGGGTCCCAAGGCGGCAGGGGAACAAAAGAAAAAGGAAATAGCCAAAAATCAGAGGGTGAAAAAAAATCCAAGAAAAAAGAAAATTTTAGAGTTCATAGTTCATAGAGGATGACATCGGGTCCCATGAGGCAGCAGCGTCACAACGTTTCCAAGGCGGCACACAGGAACAAAAGAAAAAGGATGTACCCCTGCTGGGCCTTTTGATCAAAAAATAATCCAAGATAAGGAAGATATAAATTGGGGCTGCCTGGCCATCTGGGCCTTCTAACCTGCTGGACGTCTTTTGACTCGTACAATTTCAGCCCACTCCAAAACAAGAAAGTCCTATGCTTCGCAAAAACAAAACAAAAACAAGGAGATTCATATTAGTTCGTTTATGTAAAAATAAAGATTTAATTTATCCGTTTGCAATAGCTCAGAGCGAAATACACTTTTTATTGTCTGTAAAATAATCAAGATATCACATGTTTCTTGTACGGGGAGGCTGACATCGGGACCCATGAGCCAGCAGCGTCGTCAAAGTTTTAAAGGCGGCAGGGGATCGAAAGAAAAAATAAATCAAAAATCAGTGGGTAAAAAAATCGAAGAAAAGAAACATTTATCGTTCTGAGAGGATGACATGCGGGACCCATGTGGCAGCAGCATCCTCAACGTTTCCAAGGCAGCACGGGATCCAAAAAAAAGGCAAAATAGCCAGAAATTAGGGGTCAAAATTACTCCAAGAAAAGAAAGGTTTATCGTCCATAGAGTCTGACATGTGGGACCCATTAGCGAGCAGATTCTTCAACGTTCAAAGGCGGCAGGGGATCAAAAGAAAAAGGAAGTAGCCAGAAATTAGGGGTAAAAAATAACTCCAACAATGGAAACTTTTATTGTTCATAGAGGATGACATGCGGGACCCATGAGCCAGCAGCTTCCTCAACGTTTCAAAGGCGGCATGGGATCGAAAGAAAAGGCAAGTGACCAAATATCGAGGCAAAAATAATCCAAGAAAAGAAACTTTATTGTACATAGAGGATGACATGCGGGTCCCATTTAGCAGCGGTATCACCGTTTGAGATGCGGCAGGAGGTCGAAAGAAAAAGGCAAGTGACCAAATATCGGGAGCCAAAAAATCCAAGAAAAGAAAGTTTTATAGTACATAGAGGATGACATGCGGGTCCCATTTAGCATCAGCGGTATCACCGTTTGGGAGGCGGCGGGGGATCGAAAGAAAAAGGCAAGTGACCAAATATGAGGTGCCAAAAATAATCAAAGAAAGAAAGTTTTCAACGTTTCAAAGCGAGGATCAAAAAAAAGGAAGTAGCCGAGAAATTAGGGGCAAAAATAACTCCAGAAAGGAAACTTTTATTGTTCGTAGAGGATGACATGGGGGACCCATGAGCCAGCCTTACTCAACGTTTCAAAGGTGGCATGAGATCGAAAGAAAAAAACGCAAGTGACCAAATATGAGGTGCCAAAAATAATCAAAGATTTATTGTACATAGAGGATGACATGCGGGTCCCATTTTGCAGCAGCGGTCTCAATGTTTGAAATGCGGCTTGAGATCAAAAGAAAAAGAAAGTAGCTAGAAAGTAGGGGGTCAAAAAAAAATCCAAGAAAAGAAAGTTGATGGACATAGAGGTTGACATGCGGGTCCCATGTGCCAGCAGCTTACTCAACGTTTCAAAGGGGCCAGGGGATCAAAAGTAAAAGGCAAGTGACGAAATATCAGGAGCCAAAAATCAGAGGGTGAAAAAAATCCAAGAAAACAAACTTTTATAGCACATAGAGGATGACATGCGGGTCCCATGAGCCAGCAGGTTCCTCAACGTTTCAAACGTGGCATGAGATCGAAAGAAAAAGGCAAGTGACGAAATATCGAGCCAAAATAATTCAAGAAAAGAAACTTGATTGTACATAGAGGATGACATGCGGGTCCCACGTGTAAGCAGCTTACTCAACGTTTCCAAGGCGGCAGGGCATCAAAAGAAAAAAGGAAATAGACAAAAATCAGAGAGTGAAAAAAAACCATAGAAAATAAACTTTTATAGCACATAGAGGATGACATGCGGGTCCCATGAGCAGCAGGTTCCTCAAAGTTTCAAACGTGGCATGAGATCGAAGAAAAAAAGGCAAGTGACCAAATATCAGAGCCAAAAATAATCCAAGAAAAGAAAGTTTATTGTACGTAGAGGATGACATCGGGTCCCATTTTGCAGCAACGGTATCACCGTTTGAGAGGCTGCACGGGATCGAAAGAAAAGGCAAGTGACCAAATATCAGGAGCCAAAAATAATCCAAGAAAAGAAATTTTATTTGTAGAGGATGACATGCGGGTCCCATTTTGCGGCGGTCTCAACGTTTCCAAGGCGGCACGGGACCAAAAGAAAAATGAAGTAGCCAGAAATCAGGGGGGGAAAAAAAACAAGAAGAAAGATTTTAATTGGGCTGCATCTGGGCTTTCGAACTATCTGCTTGGCCTTTTGACTCGTACAATTTCAGCCCACTCCAAAACAGGAAAGTTAATTTTCTAAAAAAACAGGAAAGTCCTATGCTTCGCAAAGACAAAAAAACAAGGAGATTCAACATATAAGTTTGTTTATGTAAAAATAAAGATTTAATTATCCGTTTGAAATAGCTCAGAGCGCAATACATTGTTTATTGTCTGCAAAATAATCAAGATATCATATGTTTCTTGTACGGGGAGGCTGACATCGGGGACCCATGAGCCAACAGCGTCGTCAACGTTTTAAAGGCGGCAGGGGATGGAAAGAAAAAATAAACCAAAAATCTGTTGGTAAAAAATCCAAGAAAAGAAACATTTTCGTTCTGAGAGGATGACATGCGGGACCCATGAGGCAGCAGCATCCTCAGCGTTTATTGTTCATAGAGGTTGACATGTGGGACCCGTGAGCCAGCGGCGTCCTCAACGTTTTAAAGGCTGCAGGTGATCGAAAGAAAAAATAAGCCAAAAATCGTTTGGTCACAAAATCCAAGAAAATAAACATTTACCGTTCTGAGAGGATGACATGCGGGACCCATGAGGCAGCAGCATCCTCAACGATTCCAAGGCGGCGAAATATCCAGAAATTAATGAGGGGTTCAAAATAAATCCATCAAGGAAACTTTTATTGTTCATAGAGGATGACATGTGGGACCCACTGAGCCAGCTTCATCGGGGGCAGGAGATCAAAAGAAAAAGGCAAATAGCCGAGAAATTAGGGGTAAAAAATAACTCAAGAAAGGAAACTTTTATTGTTCGTAGAGGATGACATGCGGGACCCATGAGCAGCAGCTCAACGTTTCAAAGTGACATGAGATCGAAAGAAAAGGCAAGTGACAAAATATCGGGAGCCAAAGATAATCCAAGAAAAGAAACTTTATTGTACATATAGGATGACATGCGGGTCCCATTTAGGAGCAGCGGTCTCAGCGTTTCAAATGCGGCTTGAGATCAAAAGAAAAAGAAAGTTGATTGTACATAGAGGATGACATGCGGGTCCCATGAGTGCACCTTACTTTCCAAGGCGGCGGGGATCAAAAGAAAAAGGAAATAGCCAAAAATCAGAGGGTGAAAAAAATAAAGAAAATAAACTTTTATAGTACATAGAGGATGACATGCGGGTCCCATGAGCCAGCAGGTTCCTCAACGTTTCAAACTTGGCATGAGATCGAAAGAAAAAGGCAAGTGACCAAATATGAGGAGCCAAAAATAATTCAAGAAAAGAAAGTTTTATAGTACATAGAGGATGACATGCGGGTCCCATTTAGCAGCGGTATCACCGTTTGAGAGGCAGCAGGTGATCGAAAGAAAAAGGTAAGTGACCAAATATGAGGTGCCAAAAATAATCCGGAAAAGAAAGTTTTATAGTACATAGAGGATGACATGCGGGTCCCATTAGCGGCGGTATCACCGTTTGAGAGGCGGGTGATCGAAAGAAAAAGTCAAGTGAAAAAATATGAGGTGCCAAAAAAATCCAAGAAAAGAAAGTTTTATAGTACATAGAGTATGACATGCGGGTCCCATTTAGCAGCGGTATCAACATTTGAGAGGCAGCAGGTGATCGAAAGAAAAAGGCAAGTGAAAAAATATCAGGAGCCAAAAATAATTCAAGAAAAGAAAGTTTTATAGTACATAGAGGATGACATGCGGGTCCCATTTAGAGCAGCGGTATCACGTTTGAGAGGCGGCAGGGATCGAAAGAAAAAGGCAAGTGACCAAATTTGAGGTGCCAAAAATAATCCAGGAAAAGTTTTATAGTACATAGAGGATGACATGCGGGTCGATTAGCAGCAGTATCACCGTTTGAGAGGCGGCGGGGATCGAAAGAAAAGGCAAGTGACCAAATTTGAGGTGCCAAAAATAATCCAGGAAAAGAAAGTTTTATAGTACATAGAGGATGACATGCGGGTCCCAGTTAGCAGCGTTCAGAGGCGGCAGGGGATCGAAAGAAAAAGGCAAGTGACCAAATTTGAGGTGCCAAAAATAATCCATGAAAAGAAAGTTTTATAGTACATAGAGGATGACATGCGGGTCCCAGCAGCGGTATCACCGTTTGAGAGGCGGCGGGGATCGAAAGAAAAAGGCAAGTGACCAAATTTGAGGTGCCAAAAAACTCCAAGAAAAGAAAGTTGATTGCACATAGAGGATGACATGCGGGTCCCATTTAGCAGCAGCGGTCTCAACGTTTCCAAGGCGGCAAGGGATCAAAAGAAAAAGGAAGTAGCCAGAAATCAGGGGGTCAAAAAAAATCCAAGAATAGAAAGAATTTTGGTTCATAGAGGATGACATACGGGACCCATGATCCTGCATCGTAAACGGCTCGTTGAACGAGATGGCGCGATGTAGAAAAAACAATGCCAGAGGCTGCCATCGGGCCCTACATCCCTCGGCGGTGCGGATTTGCGTTGACTCGGCCGGCGAACCCGAGATTTCGAGATGCACCACGTCCCGGGCCACCATACGCCACGTTTTGGCCGCTTTCGTCGGGCTAGGTGGCCTCAAAAACGAGAAAAAAAAGTTTTGACATGCACCACGGAGGGACCAAAATCGTCGGCCATGGTACACCAGCAACCACGGCGCGACTTCAACTTCGTCGGCCATGGCAACTTTTCTTGTAGTGATCTTAAACTGCGTGTGTGCCTGTTAAACCGGGACGGAGGGAATATATCTTTTATAAGCAAAACCCCACTAGATGGTCATTTAAGTTGTCTATCTCAACATGCAAGCTATCCACATCATCCATTCTATTAGTCATTCAATTGTCCATGTCATCCCCCCACTAACATTCATTAATACTTTACATGTAAGCCACATCATCTATTTTTAAGTCATCCAATTATCCACATCATCCACTTTTAGCCGCCAACTACATAACCATTTCAAGTCAGTTCTTTTAAGTTAGCATCTTGACTATTTACGCCAATTGAATCCTGCATGTTCCTACAAATAACATCATATTTCAATCAACTTATATCCTTTTGTTTTTTACAAAATAGAATTATCGGAGAAATTCCCCAGCAGCGGTATCCTTCTAGTTTAGTATACAAATAACCCAAGGGCCATGAATTTGGTGCACCAGCACTAGTGTGCCCTTGTCTTGAGAGAAAATGAAGTTTGTATTTTTGAATTTCAAAAAAGTAAAAAAAATGAAATAGGTATACATTGTCTGAGAAGTTTCCGCAGAAAATTTGTTATTTTTTTCTATAGATTTTTTTACTACATATAGTACTTCCTTAGGTCCATAATAAGACCCCCACATTTATTATGGATTACATGCGTAGTGAAGTGCGGGTATTTTTGTCCTAAATTTGTATTTTTATATGATACCAAGTTTTTTTAAACAAAATTTATATCATACAATTTAGATGTATATATCTAGCTACACAACTTTTGACAGATTTTTTAAAGACCCAAAAGTGTGAATTTTAATATTTTGAAAAAAGGCTCACTAGTGCTCAAGACCACCAATGAGATTTCGATAATAAACTACCTAATTCTTTTTTCTTTGCGAAAAGTCCACAGATCTATTCATAATCTCAACACCACTACAAAGAATCCCAAAGCCAATAAAAATTGCAAACATATTCTTGGACCACCTAGCAACGACTAAAAGCACTCGAGCGAGGCGAAGGCCTGC
The DNA here is from genome assembly GCA_030979885.1 of Lolium multiflorum. Classification (NCBI taxonomy): domain Eukaryota; kingdom Viridiplantae; phylum Streptophyta; class Magnoliopsida; order Poales; family Poaceae; genus Lolium; species Lolium multiflorum. Next base: position 100,688,395 of record CM061749.1, read on the forward strand.
TGTCGTCCTCGCCCCTCCCTCGCTAGAGCCGAAACACCTTGTCATAATAGAGCTTCTTTTTTCGATAAAGGGAATATATTAATATCGAAGGATACCAATTACACCCAGCCTCTGCAACAACGCAATGCCCTAAAACATTACGGATGCACACAGCCAAAAAAAGAAAGAGAAAACTAAGAAATAAAAGTCCTACAGCATCATCCCTAACAACAATACAACCACTACCAAAACAACACCTGAAAATCGAGACTCTTCAGCGACGCCTCCAAGAAGGAACTGCACAGTGTGTTGCCCGATCAAAGATCTTAGGTTTTCACCCTTAAGATAGTCTTCGCTCTCAAAACAAAGCCTTCAACAAGGACATTGCCAGGCACAACCAGTTAAGGCTAGACCTTTGGTTTTCACCCTGAAAGGTAAGACTCCGAACTTCACATATGCTGCCGCCCCCACTTCCATACCACTGTTGCTAAGTCCGAAACACCAAGCAAGCCCCTCAACAGCGCAAAGACTTGAACCTCCATAGCTAGTCCTCCAGTTCGGCCTTCATGATATTCTCTTCTTCTGACTTCACCATGGATCAGCTATCACTTGGCGCGAACACAGAAAAGAGCTTCGCGCCTCTGACTGGAATTCATCGTGCTAAGGCCCCTAAGGACCAGCGCACAAGAGAAGCAACCATCCCTGATGAAGAGAAGGGTAGATCAGAAAGAACATTGAATAAATACAACGAGATCCGTCGGCGATACACCTCCACACGGCCTCTGACGATGCTAGACGTACCTCTAGGACATGGCAAAGACGGGATGACTTCATTCCATTTTTAGGAAGCCATCGCCACATCTTCCTAAGTAAGCCACGCACCCTAACCGAACTAGAAAACACAGTAAAAATAGAACCCTCCCACCAATAAGAACCAGGATCAACTCCTCCTGAATGGCCCTAAAAGCTCTACTTGTGGTGCTCTTGGAAAAAAAAGGTAGCAAATGAACCAGATCCCTAATCATGAATCGAGATGGTCTAGAGATTATCTGTAAGTAATCTGGGGTTTGATGTTCGAGGGTTTTTATGAGAACTGAGTGCTAGCTCAGTGGTAGGGTTACATTCATCTAATCTAGTGCTAGCCTAGAGATTATCTTGCTTGTGTTTCTTGAATTTCTTCTATAAAATATACCGAGGGGTTCCCCCTCCTCCCCCCCCCCCCCTCTAGTCTCGTTTTTTTGTTTTGATGTTCGAGGGTTTAAACAAATGGGCCTTCTGCTGTGAGTGGCTACCGACATAGTGCGAGTATGTCAAGTCCTAACTTTACCTTTCGGTTTAGGTCAGGTCGGTAAGCCAACTAGACAAACGAATTAGAGATGGGAAATTAACCGGGAGAGTACAAAATAAATTAGAGATGGGAAATTCTAAAAGTAGCCAATGATATATCCCACAAACATGCAAGATCTCAACTTGATATATTTTTTTGAAGATGAAGAGTGGATTTTCTGCATGCTTTTATGAATTTAAAGAAAGTAATGTAAAAGCCAGATGCTAGAGATTGGTATTCATGAAAGAAAGAAAGAAGGCTTTACGCCTCTGACTGAAACTAGGCACTATACAAAATTATTCACCCAGGCAGTGATACAAAGCATTTTGTATGTTAAGCGACACAAAAAATAATAATAAAGTGATTCTAAGTATAGTGATTTCAAATTTTAAAAAAATATATATAATCAGAGTTTGCTACCTTTGTGTAGATCAGAATACAAAGAAGTGTCATGGTTGTTTTGGCGCTGATTTTCTAATCCTTGGAGCCAAAGATCTGAATTTCACTCTGAGTAGCGTGTGCAGCCAAGTGCTGTGCCTGGGTGTGCACAGTGCGAGTGATGCAACTTTTGGCCTCATCCGGCCGGCTGGGGCTGCCTTTAATCGCTCGCTTTGCGGAAAGAGACGCGGCCTTTCACCGTACGCGCGCGGGCAGAGTAGTGTCATGCGATGCACTTGCGCCAGAGGAGAGATCCAGCACACACATGCACGGCTCAGTTTACCGCGTGGTGAAACGCACTTGCACGAATTGAACAGGCCCTGCCCCCCTCGTCGCACTAAACAAAGGGCTTAATTAAACAATCCGCTCGTCCAAACCAAACAAGTACATAACGATTGCTGCTTCTGCCTCTCCAGCCAGACAGGGACATTCCAGCCCGGAACAAAATCTCACATTGAAAAATATAATCGCAGCACCATGCCGGCCGTCTCACATGAGATTAGGGCATCTCCCTCCAGCAGCGGGACGATCCATGGGGGGTTCTGATCTGTCTATATTGGTCCGCGTGGATAGGTGGACCGGCCGTGCATGCTCCAGCGAAGCGATCCAGACGGATCAACTAGTCCGTCGCGATCTGTGGGCCTACGAAATTTGCAGAAGCAATGCTCGGTGTGGACAGAGCACGTGTCCTCCCGTGTCCGGCCACATGGAGCGAGGCCCGCATGGCAGTGGCCCAACGGCCTTCTTGCTCTAGCCATCAATGGAAGTAGGCGGACTTTAAAGCTGCATGCGCTCTTGCCATGGTTGTGCCGCCTGACGCATGTGCTTCTGCGGGCCGCGCCGCCCGCCGACTGCCCTCCTCAATGCCGGCGTTTCAGCCTACACTTTGACACCCAATGCCCCTTGCTTTTTTTAAGCAGTCCAAGAGCACCCATTTTCTTCCACAACATCTTCTTTCGTTCCCCACCACCACCAGCAGCATCTCAGCGGAAATGGCTGGCAGTATAGACTCGAGGGGAGGGAGTCTAGGATGGCCTCCGGGCCCTGGGCGTGGCTGAGGTAGAGGTCGCCGAGGAAGGCGTGGTCGGAGAGGACAGAGTTGGCCACCACCGTCCCCGTCACCATCATCGCTCGACCCCATCGCCATCGACATCTCCGGTTTTGAGTTGGGCTTCACCATCCACTAGGGCATGAACCGGGAAAGGCTGCACTTGCCCTAGAGGTTTGCGTCGATCATCGATGAGCAAGAGCCCTACGACGTCGTATTGCGTGTGTTCGGCGGTGCAACCTGCCTGTGGTCCCTGGAGGTGATGTTCGATGGCCAAGGGCACTTGTTCCTCCACAACGGCTGGAGGTGCTTTGCCCGCGCGCATGCCATCGAAATCGTTCACATTGTCATCTTCGAGAACGACGGCCACGACATTCTCACCGTTAAGGTCTTCTACGATACCATGTGCTGCATCCACTACCACACTGACGAGGATGACTAGGAGAGGGCAAGATAAAGACAATGTAGTCTTCTACTATGTTTTTATTACTTTCTAGTTTATCGTACCAATTTGTTTCAAGCAAATTTATCTCCAAATATGTATGCAATTGCCCAATAGCGGACCAATTGGGTCATCCGCCGGGCGCACTGGCCTAGCCGGACCGCGACACACAATCTTTCTGAGGGGCGACCTAAATGGACCAAAACGGACCTGATGGGTCGTCGTTTTGGTTCGGCCCGCTGAACATGCCCTTACCCTGGGACTAGGAGCTGACGCTCTGGTAGCTGTGGGTATATAGTTCTGATCTGCAATATTTATGCATTTACTCCAACGCATATTTGTGCCAGAAAAACAATAATTCATGAGAAACATTGAAATTTAAGGGTATTTTTTCATAATTCTTCTCGCGGAAACTTTTTTTGAATCTTATCTTACGCATTTTTGTTAGGCTATGATACAAATTCATAAAAAAAGAAGGCTAACTTCTGACGAGCGGAGCGAGGTCCATCTCCGGTAGGCTTGATCCCCTCTCCCCCTCCCGGTGGCATGGATCGTCATCACCGCCTATTTATACATCTCGGAAACCGGCGGCTAGGGTTACCTACCTTGGATTGCCTCTTGGAATCAGAAAGCCATCTCTGAATATTTTCTGCCTATGGTGCAAAGAGTTCAAACAAGATTGGGGGGAATTGTTGACTTCCTTAACTATGGTGGGAAATTACAATTGGTCAAGTCTGTTCTAGCTTCATTACCAATATTCTACATGTGTTATCTGGATGTGCCAGTTACTATTAAAGAACATGTTATTAAATATATGAGGCACTATCTGTGGAGGAGGAAATATTCTGAGGTACAAACTAGAGGAAATGCTTTGGTTTCTTGGAATAAAATTTGCAGACCTAAGGATTAAGGTGGACTAGGAGTTTTGAATCTGGAAATTCAAAACAAAGCATTGCTCCTGAAAAACTTGGACAAATGCTATAACAATAAGAATTTTCATTGGGTTCATTTAATCAGAGGAACACACTATAGTAATCGAAGGCTGCCTGGTACTCATGTTGAGGGATCCTTTTGGTGGAAATGACATCTAAAGTTGGTAGACACTTGTAAGTCAATGGCTAAATGTGCACTCGGAGATGGAGATGGAAAGTCAGTCTTTTTTTTTGACATATCTTTGGGTGGAGCTTGTTTACATCAGAAGTCACCACATCTTATTTCTTTTGCTCGAAGAACAGATTATTTAGTCAATCAAGTTGTTCATCTAGAATATCTCCAGGATTTTTTCCATCTGCCTTTATCTCAACAAGCATATTAGGAATTTCAGCAACTAGAGAAAATTTGTCATAATTCCTAAGTTACCATCCAAGAGGGTTATAAAGATTGCTCGGGGTATATCTAGGGAACAACTCATTCCTGTAAAAAATGGTTATAAAGTGATGATTGGTGTGCAACCTACACCAAAAATATTTTCAAGGATCGAGAATTTTTCTTGTGAGACCAAATATAAATTTTTCTTTGCTGCATGATAGACTTAACACCACTGCTGCGAAGAAAAAATTGCCAGTTACAATCATATCCATGTGCAACATACCAATGCAATCAAGAGGAAACCTTAATTCACTTGTTCTGGTCATGTTCTTTTGGTGAGTTATGTTGGAACTTCATCTGCCCTTAAAGAGCTAGAAATATTTCAGTAATGAAAGCTTTCTATATGATATCAGGGACAAATTAAAACTTCCTTTTGCCGGATGTAATAATCCTAGCTGCCCGGAGTATTTGGATTTCCAGGAACAGAAAATGTTTTTGAGGGCCAGGAGTCTACGATTCAAAGATGGATAGTCATTTTCAAGAATGAACTCAATCTCCTATCTTTTAGAACAAAAAAGAAGCATGTTGAAACTTTCAAGGAATGGCTTCAATCTCAGATTTAGTTTTAGAATATTTAGTTTCTTGATGTTCTTTGTACATCTTGTACATATGTAATATACAATGTTTTAATAAATAATATAAATTGGAGTGGGGTTTTCCCCGCTTCTTTCCCTCAAAACACAAAAGTTGACAAACACTTTCCGTATAGTGAAGTTTCGGTTGGCGGGATCCCGTGATTTTTTCTCGCTTTGTTGGACATCTTTTTCCACGTTAAAATATTGCGTGATTGATTTGTTTATTTTTCATTTTGCTTGTCATGTTTATAAAGTTTTTGTTTATGCTCAGTCAATTGAAGATTCCATTCGAAGTAACGTAACACTTCGACATCAACTAATATGGAGTTAATTGTATTGTAGGTTGTGGCAAACATCTTCGGCGCCAAAGCTAGGTCGGCGCCATGCTAGCTGGTGCCATAGGTAGGTCAGCTCAATTGCACTTGGCACTGAGCCACTAGAAAATCCCCGTGTCACGTTTACTTGGTGCAAATTTTCTTAGCATCGGCATGCATAACTTCGACTCCATACTCGTGGGCACCAAACGCAGGAGCCAGATTCTGAAATAGTATCATCCTTAGCTGAGAGATTTGTTCAAACCACAGGTTTGAAACTTTGGTGTCTCATATAGGTGGAACATTCTTCAGTGGGAGACGACGTTCCCATCGACAGCGAGACGAATGTGGTGACTTTGGCAATCTCAAAACCCGTTGGATCAAGTTTCATGGACTCGGTCTTTTGGAGGTGATCATAAAGGTAGAATATGTGTACATTCATATCGGTGAGTGTACGTGTATTTGTGAGTGTCTCCTTCTGTCCCATGTTTCACGGAATTTTTTTTTGGCTAAAGAGTTAGATTTACTACTCCTATATACTACCTCCGACCCAAGGCTTAAGGCCTATATTTTTTTAGAAAGTCAAACGAAGTAAAGTTTGACCAAACTTTTAGAAGAATTTATGAACAAATATGATATTTTGTAGGTACAATATGAAAATATATTTCATTATCTATCTAATGATATTGATTTTGTACTTTTCATGTTAATGATTTTTGATAAAAATTTAGTCAAACTTTACATAGTTTGACTTTCTGAAAAAAATATAGGCCTTAAGCTTTGGGATGGAGGTAGTAGTAAACTCTCCCATATACGTAGTAAAAAAGGATACTAGTAAAAAAATATCATAGACAACTGCACAAAGCCTGAAGGTGGACACAAACTCTCATGCATGATTAGAAAATGAGGGAGGCGGTACTCCAGTTTGTTAAGGACGAGTTGCGTCACATCAGGCCAGTTGATGTGATTGATGGGACGGTTCGGGTCGTCGTCCGGATTCTGCAGCTAGCTGGTGTCCTTGCAGCGGTCGGTGGCGCACCCAACAGAATCCAGCCGGTACGAGCTCGCGCTGGACAGCGTACGTTCCTTCCCTTTCCGGCGCCACCTTTTTCTTCGCATTTTTTTTTATCGAGAAAAGTTGTTTAGGCAGCACCTGCGTCGTACGCTGTACGCTTCCCGGCTAATGATTTGATTGTTTGGCCGGGATAAACCGATCATGCACATGCGTCGATCCTTGTTTAAGCTTATTTCTGCCTTTTTTAGATTTTAGCTTATAATTCACAAAAACAGTTAAATAGGTGCTCTTGCCTTTTAGCTTTTAACTTTATATTGTTGCGTGATAATATAAGCCAAAAACCATAATCAAAATCCATTATTAAGCTGCTTTTGTGGCTTATAAGCCAATAAACCAAAATAAACCTAACCAAACAATTGGATATATATAGTGCGGGTGAATATTATTAGTGAATGGGGATGAAAGAGAATACCTTCTTATATTCTCGTTTCCAGGCCAATTCCAAATTCCCAAGTCAAGTGTTAAGAAATAAAATTCAACTTTAGATCCATTTAACCGGGAAACCTGGGAAGTGCTTGCATCCCGAAATTTTCTCTATTGTTGTGACGTTATTTCAGTACATGGCTCATGGGAAAACATGGCACACCGACCACCCCTTAATATGATGATTAGCACATCCCTAACATGATCTAAGAAGCATTTTTTTGCGAAAAGGACCTAACATTAAGAGAAACATCAAACAATACAAATAAACTTAACAAAATAATGAAAATTACAGCAAAATTCTTGAGATGTCCTTCGTCTTCAATCTCTAGACTGTGTCGATGGCGTGCCACTCCTCACTGAAACGACCTGTCATTGTTAGATGTGGACGGGAAGTTGCCGAACGGGTCAAGAAGACCACATATCCATCCCAGCTGCGAGGAAGAAGGAATAACCACTGATGAAGCTCCATGATGATCCGAAGATGCCCCCCATCTAGAAGTGGTCCTCGAGAACCACACAACTCCTACAAGCTTCTCGATGTCGCCGCCGAGATAGGACCGAAGTCGGGAGACTTTATTGCAGAAAACGCCGCCACCACTTGAGCACCGCCCACCAAACCTTGACCCAAAAACCTGAAAAACGGAGCCCTCCGGCGAGGGGGAGCCGAGATCCACCCCTCCTACATTTCCTGAAGGCCACGGACTTGGGGAAAATCAGCGGTGCCGACAGGAGGCGGTTGGAACCCTGATCGGCTCTTGGTCGTGTCTCGTGGCGTCTGGTTCGTTCTGTGGCATACGGCATTGATGTAAAACTTCATCACCACTATGTACTACTAATTCATCGTTGCTCGTGTCAGAAGTAAACATATGTGTGAGTGCATCAAACATCTATGTTGTAGAAAAAAAAACATCGCACTTCTTAGCTCAATAGTGTCTCCCCTTGGGAGAGAAGCACTAGCAAATCAACACACAACGACACCGGACCTAGAGCTGTATTTTTGTCCATGCCTCTAAATTGATAATTTTCTTACAAATTGGGTGCATTTGGAGATTAAGCGAGTAGCAAACAACCTTAGTGTTTATAGGGATTCTCTATATTGTCACAAAGAAATAAAGTGAGAAATAGTCATATCTTGAACCTCTTTTTAACCGAACTTAGGATCATATTAGTTCTGCAAATATTTGATGGTTGGTGCATGTATATAATGCAGGTACAAAAAGTAATTGTCAAAACCTATAATATTGTGTTTGAAGCATGGACTCCATATTTTTATTTTGGAAGAAAAAAACAATAATACTAGTTAGAACACGAAATTTTGCATCGGTACTCGTGATGCCATAAATTTTTTTCCAGTTATTTCATTATTATGTTATTTTTTTGTATTTCACATCTATGTTTGTCCCTGGAGAAATAAACATTTGATTTGCAAAATGTTCAGAAATCATACGTCTCAGTGTTATTGCACGTCGTCAAAGCTTGCGTAAGTGTACTGTGTACTCTTTGCGAATCAAGTACTGACCATATAAAATGAGTGGAGGCCGACATTCGAAAAGCCCATAATTTTTTAGTACTCTGTCCCATAAACAAAGGCAGCTTTCAATCCCATGCAAACTGGCCACATGAACAGTGCCATGCTGGCCTAGTATAGAGCGTGCTCAGAGAGTTTTATATGGAGCGTGAGATTTTAGGTTGACTGGAAACTTACTTTCTCCATCTCGGTTTAACAGTACGTACGATTGTTTAAAAATAGTTTAACTATTATTTTGGTTAATTAAATATGAAATATATGTTTAAAAAATTATATTATTTGAATTTTTTAAATACAGATCTAATGGTATAAATTTTATAGACATATAATTTATATTTTATTAACCAAATTAATGATCAAACTTTATCTTAAACTACATGCGTGCTTGTTGACGGATGGAGTGTTTTCCTTTGCAACAAATAAGGCATTTACAATCACATACAACACTTTCACTATCGTGACAATGGGTATCAAAATGATTTAGTGTCGGTAAATCATTGCAAAAAACATATTTCAAAAATTAACTAGTAAATAAATAACGGAAGTTGTACTTTTCTATCAGCTGGATTTTTTAAATGAAATGTTTAGAAAATTGAAAACATGGACATTTTAAAAAAATGAGAAAAATATAATATCGAATGAAAATATGTTCAACTCTTTGGAACACAAGAACAATCTTCTGTAAAAGCATGAGAAATAAAAACAATAGCGAACTTCGCAGAATGTTAATGTGTTATTCGTGAATTCTCTCTAATTCTCTGTTTTTTAATTATGACTTCAATATTGTCATTGAATTCTGATTATGAGAAACTAAAGGTAGCAATTACAACATTGTTATATTTATTGTTTTTGGAGTATCCTATTCTTCTGTAGCATAATTTTACTGGTTTGACTGTTTGAGGGATGACCGCTATGTCATACTCCGAACGGCCTTCACTGAGGATAGAGAACATTTTTTCTGATCTCAAAGTCTTTGGTTCAAAATGTTCATTGCTTCAATCTGAGTTCAGAGAAGAAAGAGCAACTGTGGAGATTCCAATAATTGGAAATGAACTCAATGAAAACAGGTATCTGACGGATTGCTGGTTATTTGATGGATCCAGCCACCAACTGGGGACTTTAGTCATGTGAAGATCAGACCTCAGAAGTCAGAACTGACGAGACATTCAGCTCTGCTACCCGCGAATTCAGCCCACGGAAAATATACTTGAGGCTGCGTTTCCATGCCGGGTTCTTCCCTCCACCACATTTCGATGCAACAAGGATATAACACATACGCCCTTTTCCCTCTTGAAACTTGAAAGCAACGAACTGATGATTCAGCCGCAGCCAGATCTCGCTAGCTTGAGGAAGAAGACGACCATCATCCCGATCCGTAGTCCTCGAGCCTGCAAGCGAATGATGAGGTGCAGTGAAGCTAGGGTCGCATGCATGCGCCTGAACGGGCCGGGCAGGCACAGGCGTAGCCCTGCATGCATGCCGTGAAAGCCTTTCCTGCATGCCGCAGCGCAGTAACGCAGGCAGGAGGTAGCCACCCCAGCTAGCTAGAGCCTATGGAGCGAGCAGTGATCATCGATTGTCAGGCGCTCTGAGGCGGCCGCCGGCCATGCAAGATGCAACGAAGACGACCCTTCCAATGCTCTACTCGATGGCATCGTCAAGCAGCAAAGTCTATCATGAACCGGTACATGCGGCTCCTCCAAGGAGAATGAGGCGATCCTAAAACTAAAACAGCAAGTGCGGCACAAATTAAAACTATGGCAAAATCCTCATTAGTATTTTCAAATATATGGTTTAGTATATTTTTCGCTGACTTCGCAGAAGCACAAGATTGTATCATGAAAGACAGAAGGATTTAAAGATCTCGATGATTTGCTAATCTCTTTTATACTTTATTATAATTGTTAGAGTGAGCTCATGTATCTTACCATGTACTATTTGTTACTATAAATATATGTGGTATTAATTGTTAAAATAAAGGTTCAACTAGAGACGTCGTTGGTTGGTTCGCTCAGCTTTTAGTGACCTTGGGGGTCTACGTGCGGGCAATGGTCCCTCGCGTGCGGGAAGGTTCCTCCTCTTTGTTTAGATGTTTTAGTGTTTATTCTAGATAATGAGATAACGGTACATATTTTGATAGAAAAAGATTCTTTTCGTCATATACTCACTTTGGTTGTGCGTCTAGCAGCGGCGTAGGACGCGTAAAATTGTGTGTCTCGCTGATCTTATGTGATCTAGTTGGTTTTCATTTTCGTTGGGATGGCCTTATGTCTGCTCTTTCGATCTACGAGTCTCATCTTTGACAATGATTGTTGCTTCGGTGTGTTGGCTTCCCAGGGCATTAGTATGACGACTTCTTGCTTGGCTACTACGTAGTGTAACAAAGTATATGATGACAAGATTTGCGTGGCTCCGGCGATGGAGAAGGGACAAGAATGGCGACGCACCTCTCACGCCAGTGTGTAGCCGTCACTATTTGTATTTCTTATTGTTTTTGTTCTTTGTAGTACTGCTATGAAGTTGGTTTCAATTTCCATTATCAATTAATTTATCGGTATAATTTTTTGAAAGAAAAAACGATGACGACACTTTGCCGTGGCTCGATCTTTCCCTAGCCGGTAGCTGCTCTGACCATCTAGCTATAGCTAGTGAGTGGCGAGTGAGATGGATCGATCTACACATGCGGCGCACGAATAGTTGATAGTTCCTCACTTCCTCTTTTTCTACTCCCTTGTGCACGCCATCTTTTTGGGTGCTTTTACAGTTGTGGCTAGGTAGGCTATACGCCCGATTGGATCGTGGTCTCGTGGATGATCGGCTCCCGTTGGCCTAGGAGGAAATATCGGCCGGACCGGCACTCGGAGCGCACGCACGACACAGGCTCCACCGCGCGCGCACGACGGCACTTGTCGTTCCCACTCCATTTGGCTTCGCACGCGCGAGCGCTCGGCTCGACTACTGCACACGCGCGCGGCCGTAGAAACTACTTCGCTATCAAACTGGACTCTCATGTAGCCACGCTTCACTCATGCGTGTGTAGCGGATGCTAGCTCGATCGCCCTCCGTTGATCCCGCGTGCTGATGCCAACACTAGCTCCATGGCACCAACTGCAATCTCCAATTCTTTGGCCGGTTCTAACTAGCACCAGTAGCCTTCCGTCCAGACCATTTGTCCCAGCCGAGTCTGGAGCCGGGACAAATAGGCTAGCCGCGTCGCCCCGAAATCACCGAGAAGCTACGGGACCTTTTGTCGCGGTTGTTTAGGGCCTTTTGTCCTGGCTGGAGGCTCCAACCAGGACAAAAGGGTCTGAGGCCTTTCAAGTCCTTCTGGCAGCCCTTTTGTCCTGGCTGGAGACACAAGTCGGGACATAACGTCCGACGGTTCGTAGTTTCCGCGTGGATATCGATCGTCTCGGCACACGGAAACAGAGAGAAGCAGAAATGGATCGCCGCGCTGGAATTTGCATCGCCGCCGGCGCCATGACCGGCCTTTTCCCCCCCCCTCTCCCCTATATATACATGCCTTGTTGTTCCTCAGATCTCCATAGCCACAAAAACTGCACCATTAGCCCCGGCCGGCCCTCATGGAACCCGAAATGGTCAAGCTCGTGTGCGCCCTCGACTTCCCTCGATCTGAAGTCTACTACGATGTCATGGAGAAGATGAATTTCAAGATCACGTACACCCTCCGTGCGAAGAGAGTGGAGAGGTGGATCCGCGCCGTCAAGAGGAATTTCCTCGACGCCGCGGAAATCAAGGTTAGTTTTCCATGGCTTTTGTTTTATCAAAGATATGTAGCTTAAATTTTCTTAGAGATATCATAAAGCATCCAAAATTCCAATGGCAATTTTGTATGTGTTTGAAAGTCATGGGCTTGGACTGCGAGTTCACCGACCCTCGCAAGGGTAACCAACGCGCCGCCGTCCTGCAACTCTCCGTCGCGCAACACACTCTGGTCTTCCATATTGTGCATGCCGATGAGGTGCCACAACTGCTCATCGATTTCCTTGCGGACAAGAACATCAGATTCTGTGGCGCGGCAATCCATAATGATGTGGATATGTTGCAGACCTACGGAATTATTATTCCGTCTACGATCAACCTCCAGCAGATCCTCCACAACCCCGTCCCAAGAAAGCAGACTCTGAGTTTATATGATTTGGCAAATCATTATATTGGGACGGGTCTCGAGCAGAAGAAGAAGTTTAATTATAAGAAAAACAAGCCGCCGAAGACCGCCAAGGAATTAGAAGAAGAGGCACTGATTTTTGGATGGGGCGATTTTCCCTTGAGCCATAAGCAACTGCAGTATGCCGCTCTCGACGCTCGCCTCGGCTTCGAGCTGGGTAGGAGGCATTTCCGGGCACTTGGCTACAATAGCCATATGGATCGCCTCGGACTTAATATTTATGAGTAGATGCATGATGGTGTGGTGTGTGGTGTCGTGTGTGCCTTCTCTGTATGAACATAACAATCGTCGTGATTAATATATTAAATCTTTCTATTATATTGTTACTTAAATTCCTCACATATAGTACTGCGGGCCTAACCGAGCAATTTCAAACTAGCGGTTTAAAAATAATTATTTGTCCACTTGCGGTCCACTGGCCATATTATATGAATAATGCATATATTATTTGATAATAATATTATTAAATGAATAAAAATAAAATTATTCCATATTCAAATTCCTCACACTTTTCTAATAGTTATGCATATATTATTTTTCCACTTGCGGTTTAAAGATTGAAAGATATTAATTATTTGGTAATATTATATGAATAAAGCATATATTATTTGATAATAATATTAATAAATGAATAAATATAAAATTATTCCATATTCAAATTCCTCACACTTTTCTAATAGTTATGCATATATTATTTTTCCACTTGCGGTTTAAAGATTGAAAGATATTAATTATTTGGCAATATTATATAAATAATGCATATATTATTTGTTAATAATATTAATAAATGAATAAAATAAAATTATTCCATATTCAAATTCCTCACACTTTTTTAATAGTTATGCATATGTTATTTGTCCACTTGCGGTTTAAAGATTGAAAGATATTAATTATTTGGCAATATTATTTGAATAATGTATATATTATTTGATAATAATATTAATAAATGCATAAAATAAAATTATTCCATATTCAAATTTCTCACACTTTTCTAATAGTTATGCATATGTTATTTGTCCACTTGCGGTTTAAAGATTTAAATATATTCAAATTTTTCACATTGGAATGCTATATAATTATATAATTATCGTATGGTAGTATTGACAACAAGGTACAACCACATTCACGGGATCACGGCAGGAAAGAACCGTGAAGTTAAGCGTGTTGAGGGTGGAGTAGTGCGAGAATGGGTGACCGACCGGTAAGTGACCAAGTCTAGAATTTGAGTATAGATTATCTGTAATTAGTGTTAACAATGGTCCAAGTGAGAGAGTAAAGAAAAAATGAAAAATGAAAAATGAAAATGAAAATGAAAAACTAAAAATGAAAATGAAAATGAAAATGAAAATGAAAAAGAAAAAATATATGAAAAAAGAAAAAAAAAACTTTTGTCCCGATTTTGGTTATGAGCCGGAACATAAGGTCCTCCAGCCCAAACACCTGCATCGCAGCCACGTGGTGGACTTTATGTCCCGACTGGTAACCGGGCCGGGACAAAAGGCTGGGCCTTTTGTCCCGCCTCTCTTGTCCCGGGTGGCCGGCCGGGACAAAAGCCTCTAATGGCCCGCGACAACATGCCTGTTCTCCACTAGTGTAGAACTAGTTATCGATGACACACTTACGCCATTCTTTTTTCGAAACGGGTAAGAGCATCTCCAGTCACGTCCTCCAAACCGTGTCTAGATCGAGCTTCTGGAGGACGCCACCGCGTGGTGCCGCTTTTGGGGCACGTCCGTATCCAGTTGCTCTCCCAAACGAGGATCCAAAACATTTTATTAATAAGAAATATAAAAAAAAATCATTTAAATTTGATTATATTTTATAAGTTCGAAAGAAAACGGCCACATGATTGCCCCTAGCAAACTTGCCGTCTCTTGGAGTGCTTGACGGCCCCGCCCCATCGTTGCCTTCCTCTTCCGCTTCTTCGCTGTCGGTCGCCGCTCCCTCCGCTGCGAGGTCGCCAAAGCGCGGTGGGCCGCCGCGTCCTACAGGAGCCGCTGCTGTAGCGACTTGAAGGACGAGAGGATGGTCCTCTTCTCCGTCGCCTTCTCCTCCGGGTCAGGCCTACTCCAATCGTCGTCCCGCCGTTGTTCCTCCGCGTCCTTCAAGTCGACGTTGCTGCTACTTCGCGTCAAAGGCCGTGCGAGCCGCCTACCGCAACACGTCGGCCATGAACGAATCGTTCATCGCCACGAGCTCCGGGTCCTCCTCCATGCCCTCGTCCTCATCATCGTAGTCAAACTCAAACATGGGAAGTGTAGGCGGAGGTGGAGGCGGAGGCGGTGGCGGAGGACCCTGGTCGCTGCCGGTGCGGCTCAGCGTTGCGTACGTGGTGGCTAGGCGGCGAGGCATGGCGTCGTGGAGACAGAGGGATAGATTTGCCGGCAGCTGTAGTAGCGATGGCGGCCTTTTATAGCCGATGGCAGCGTGGGAAGAGGTGGGGAGAAAGCGTGCGAAGCAGTGGAGAAGGAGAGCGAACAAGTGTGGGAATGCGAACGACGGCGGCACGTGGAGGTGGCGCACCGCAGACGGGACGCCTCGCATGCACCGCCCCGGAAACCGTCGTCGCCATTAAGGCAAAGCTCCAGCGCTGCATGCCTGTGTCGCTGACGAATAGGGCTCGCCACTCGCGATGCGGGTTTTCGTTCTGTCCGGCACCCCGGAAGCGTTCCTTCTGTAGCGGGGATGGGCTCGGGATGCCGGACACCATATTGGGCCACACGAGACTGAAAAAGGGCTTTAGGGGACGGTCAAAGATCTGGCACACCCAAATCCCTTTGGGGGACGGTTTGGGGGACGCGACTGAGATGCTCTAAGCCCCTGCCTCATCGATGCCGATAGAGATTCGACGAGCGGTCCATGCAAGAACGTGGTGGCAACGGGAGAAACGTATGGGGCATCACTACAAGAAAAGTTCTCATAGACAACGTCTCAAAATCGTCCGCTAAGGGGTATTTTTCGTCGCCTATGGGCCTAACCCGACGATATGGGTTCTTGTGAAACTGCGTCGGCAAAGTCCAACGACGTTTTTCGGTCCGTCGCGCTTGGCGCCTTCCGCCACGGAAAATCGGACCGTTGCGCAGAGTGTTTAGGGAGCCGTTGACTGCGACGTCATGCAAGCGACACGTGCGAGGCATTGACGCGATTAACGGCGTTAACAGCTGAAACCCGTGGTAGATGGTAGGCCCACACGAGGCCTGCCACGTCTTAAGCGGGTCGGGCCAGATGACATAGTTTGACCGGTCAACTATATAGGGGCTGGTCCATTAGTTACGTGGGCCGGGCCTAACCTCTAAGGTTGAGTGGTCAAAACTTAAATGGGCGGCCCATTTAACATGTGGGGTCCACCTTACAGCAGGGCGGCCCAAGAATCAAGTGGGCCGGGCCAAAAACAGTGGGTCCCACTTTCTGTTAAAGGGCGGCCCATTTAGTGTGTGGGGTCCACCATATAGCAAGTGGGCGGGCCAAAAACACGGTGGGTCCCACTTTCCGGTTAAAGGGTCGCCCATTTAGTATGTGGGGGTCCACCATATAGCAAGTGGGCCGGCCCAACAAGATAGTGGGCGGGCCAATAACACAGTGGGTCCCACTTTCTGTTAAAGGGCCCATTTGGTGTGTGCGGTCCGCCATATAGCAAGTGGGCCGGCCCAACAAGATAGTGGGCGGGCCAAAAGCACAGGTGGGTCCCACTTCTGTTAAAAGGCCGCCCATTTAGTATGTGGGGTCCACCATATATCAAGTGGGCCAGGCCCAACAAGATAGTGGTGGGCCAAAAACACAGTGGGTCCCACTTTCCGGTTAAAAGGCCGGCCCATTTAGTATGTGGGGTCCACCATATAGCAAGTGGGCCGGCCCAACAAGATAGTGGGCCGGGCCAAAAACATGGGTCCCACCTTCTGTTAAGGGCGGCCCATTTACCATGTGGACCACCATATAGCAAATGGGGTGGCCCAACAAGATAGTGCCGGCCCATTTACCATGTGGATCCCACTATCGTGTAACCAGGCCGACCTAAAAGAAGTGGGCAGGCCCAAAATGAAAGTGGGTCCCACACTACTGTAAGGCCCAATCTGTTGTAGTGCCCTACTTGTTTGACTAGTCAACTTGCATTAAATTTCATGAGCCTAAAATCTGATATCAATGATACACACAATTACATACACAAATAAAACAAGTAGGAAAATTACAAGGCAATTAATGTGCCCAAATAAAAAAATTACATAGAATCATTGAGGACTTCTATTAGCATCATCAATAACACGTTGACATTTGGCAATCGCCTTGATTGAATCTTGTGTACTCTTTGTCAACATATCAGCTACAGATCTTAAAGCAGCAATACCATGTCTTTTATAAAGTACAGCCTTGAGATATTTACTGTTTGATGAAAGCAATGGTCTAGGTTGACGGCTATGAGAAGATGCATCAGAAGAAATATCAGAACTTTTGTGGGCCTCACTTCTAATGAAGATTGCTTCATCACAACTGCATTCTGATAATAATGCAAAAAGAGTTAAACGATGAACTATGCAAACATTTATTATGCAATGTAGATATAAGATAATAACAAGTTGCATAAATAAGACAATGTATGGAACTTGTACTAAGCACAAACTTACATCATAATGTTGCACAGGGTCGCTACAGATCCTTTTTTGGCGACTATCTTCTAATGATGACTGCTTCATTAAAACTGCATTCTGGTAACATTGCAAACATAGTTACAACAATTAACTATTCAAACATGTATTACACAATGTAGAGATCAGATAACAGCATGTAGCAGAAATAAGCACAAGATAAGATAAGATGCATGTACTAAGCACATACTGGCTCACTGCAGGTCCTTCTCTTGCGTGCACTAGTCGTGGTCAACATGCCTATCATTTTAGGTTCAGCCATCAAGTGAAATGCTAATCCTCCTGCTCCATTGTCCTTAATCTGTGTTTAGATATCACATTTAAGACCAAGTCAGCTGGTTTCAAATAACAAAAAACTTGAGCTGCCAAATGAATAAGCCAATATTTACCGGATATCAGATTAAAACCAACTAGATGTTGCTTTGCATGAGATACGAATTTCAGACATTCAGATTTAGAGTAGGGTAATGCCAAGGTTTTCCACATAAAGTAAACTGGCATTAAGAATGACCAAATGTCAGGTTCAAATCACCTTCGCAGTTTCTCCAAGACAAGCATATCAAATAGGCAGAAACATAGTAAAGCATGAATGGCATTGCTATGGCAGGGTTCCAAGTGTTAATCTCTTGCATAAGGAACAATGCATATAGGTTATAGATAATAACGGAAGTAAACTGCCAAAATTACCAACCAAGAACTCAGATTCCAACCTTCCCTAGCGTCCCCGCTGTTAATGTTGGATGTTCTAATAAGTGGTTCGCATGATCAATCCCTAGGAAAAATAACATTGACAAGTCAGTCTACGATAATACAAAGACCAGACATGCACGCAGCAATAACTATATAAGCTAAAGACGAGGTATAAGAGCAAGCAGATTGGAAATGCACATAGCATGATTATAAAAGCAGTGTGAGAATAGCAGACACGAGAAAACAGCTAGCGGCTAGCGGTGAGCTAATGACGTGGTATAAGAACAAGCAGATTGGAAATGCCCATAGCATGACTATAAAAGCAGTGCGACAATAGCATGCAGTACAAAAACAGTTGGCAGCAAATGAATGGGTATAAGGCTATAAATATGTGGATGCACACAGGTGTCAGTAGAATGAACAGGATGGTAGCGACCGGATAATGCTTTTGTACTGTACAATATTTAAACAAACTTCATGCGAAGCAACACATCAAGAAAGTTAACGGCATATGAGATCTGCAAATAACTACACATCGGTGAAGTTGATACAGCCGCGCTAACGGCGTAGTCGGTGGTGAGGTCGGCGGTGAAGCAGATCCGTCGGTGGCGAGGTCGGCGGTGAAGCAGATCCGTCGGTGGCGAGGTCGGCGGTGAAGCAGATCCGTCGGTGACGAGGGCGGCGGGGGAGCGGATCAGGTGGGTGGACAGCCAACACGATCAAGGCTACGCTGTGGAGGAGTATGCCGGCGGCGAAGCAGATCTAGTACTATAGAGAGTCAGAGCTTTGGCGTGTGAGAGTATTTTTGAGCTAATGGGGCGAATGGTTGGTGGGTGGGTGTGGGCCTGTGGGGAGGGTTCGGGATCTAGGCAAGATATTTCATTGTTACCGAATGAGCCCTCCATGGTCGGTGGGTTGTAGCTTCCGGACCAGGGTTAAAAGGGTAAAACTGGTCACGGGATTTTCGAATGGGTGCGGCGGGATGATTTGGCGCGCGGCCGAAATTTTCAGTTTCAAGCTACGAGCAGAACGACAAAAATAATGTTCTTCCCCAGGAGCTCTCATTTCTTCCTCTTCTCTTTCTCTCTCGAGTCTCTCCCACTCCCCCGGCTCCTCTCCCCCTTCTCTCCGGCGGCCTCGCCGGCCGGAGACGAGGCCGACTTCTCTCTGTATATTGTACACCCTCCGAACTAAATTAATTGATTCAACTTTCCTTAGACGTGTATGTATCTAGAGTAAAAACATGTGTGGATACATCCATATTTAGATAAGCAAAGTTGAGTCAGCTAATTTGGATCCGAGGGAGTTAGTGTTGTTGTAAGCTTAGATCCAGTGTTTCCCATGAGCAGAATGGCGCAATGGAGTCGGGGATCTCGTCATCGGCTTCAGATCTGGCCTATGGTGAATCTGGCGGATCTTGCCGGCCAAACCCCGATCTGGTGCCATCAATGTGATGGCGCTAACGGTGAGGCTTGCTTTGGTCAGTGCTTCAGATCTGGCCAATGGGGAAGTCAAGCTACTAAAGTTCACAAGCTCGGGGCATACGACGGCGTCATCCGTCTTGCCCGTGCACATCTTGGCCTTTCAGCGGCCCTTCTCAGAGCCAATATGCCGTTGTTGAGGCCCTTCTTCTCCTTCGTCCTGGCGACTACCGGCGACACCGTCCCAAGTGGTGCGTCCCCGGCGACGGAGTTGCTGGAAAGGATGCGGAGCAGAGATCTGATGTGCGGTCGAGAAGGACTCGATTGATTTTCTTCTATATGTTTTGGGGTCCTTTTTGTAAAGTTGCAGGTTCTATTAGTTATTGTCTAGTACTTTTGGTCCTCTATGTAATTTTTTGGACTAGTTTCCATTGGCACTGATAAACTTGAATTTTGACAAGTTCACGGGAAAAAAATTCCTTTGCACATATGGCATATCATGTATAAACATTCTTGAGATTTAAACTATATGTAATGTGCCATGCATTAACCCTAAACCATATATATGTAACTAACCTAGCTGATCAAACCCTACTTAATTAAAACAAATAACCCTAAACTATACGCATGCACTTTATGCGCAAAGGCGCGGGTGCCTCTAATAATGTGTGTGCGCACTCGATCGATGATCCCTAAACCTTATACAACCATGAAACCCTAATCCCTAATCCCTAAACCCTAAACACCCTAAACACTAACCCTATACCCTAAACCCTAACCCTAACCCTAAACCCTAATTAAACCCTATATATAGGCCAACGACACTTAATTGTGCATCAAGCAGGGCAGGGGTGCCTCGCGGTCCTCTAATTAAATTAAATGTGCCATGCATTAACCCTAAACCATATATATGTAACTAACCATAGCTAATCAACCCTACTTAATAAAAACACATAACCCTAAAGTATACTAGCTATAACCCGATCTAATAAAAACATGCTCTATATATAGCAGCTAGCTAGCAAACCTTAGATTAACACCAATTAATATATACATGGCCTATATCGATCATGTTGTATAACATATCCCTGAGATTCATTAATTAATTATATAATTATCGCGATAAATTAATTAACTTTAATTTTGACAAGTTCTCTCGAATGAAAGCACATTTGATTAAGTTGCCTCATAATATATATATAATTAGTGTGCATGCATGGCCTACCATGCATTCGTGCATATATTTTAATGTATATTTGAACATATTCTTGGGGATTTCAATCTCTCTCTCTCGATCATCTATATATCGTTGGTGGCCAAAAAACACACATATATATGCATGCAATTTATGCGTAAAGGCGCGGGTGCCTCTAATAATGTGTGTGCGCACTTGATGCGCGTAGATGTACACGTCCGTTGGGAACCCCAAGAGGAAGGTATGATGCGCACAGTGGCAAGTTTTCCCTCAGTAAGAAACCAAGGTTTAATCGAAGTAGGAGCGAAGAAGCACGTTGAAGGTTGATGGTCGCGAAATATGATGCGGCGCAACACCAGGGATTCCGGCGCCAACGCGGAACTGCACACAACCCAAGTACTTTGTCCCAACGAAGCAGTGGGTTGTCAATCTCACCGTCTTGCTGTAACAAAGGATTAAACGTATCGAGTGGAAGATGTTTGCAAAGAAAACAGTAAACACAATTAGATTGTATGCTATGTAAAGAATAGGACCGGGGTCCACAGTTCACTAGAGGTGTCTCTCCCATAAGATAAAAGCATCTTGGGTGAACAAATTACAGTCGGGCAATTGACAAATAGAGAAAGGCATAACAATGCATATACATGATATGATAAATATAGTGAGATTTAATTGGGCATTACGACAAAGTACATAGACCGCCATCCAACTGCATCTATGCCTGAAAAGTCCACCTTCAGGTTATCATCCGAACCCCTCCAGTATTAAGTTGCTAAGCAACAGACAATTGCATTAAGTATGGTGCGTAATGTAATCAACAACTACATCCTTAGACATAGAATCAATGTTTTATCCCTAGTGGCAACACACAACACAACCTTAGAACTTTCTGTCACTGTCCCAGGTGTCAATGCAGGCATGAACCCACTATCGAGCATAAATACTCCCTCTTGGAGTTAAGAGTAAAAACTTGGCCAGAGCCTCTACTAGTAACGGAGAGCATGCAAGATCATAAACAACACATAAACAATAGATTGATAATCACCATAATCATAGTACTCTCTATCCATCGGATCCCGACAAACACAACATATAGAATTACAGATAGATGATCTTGATCATGTTAGGCAGCTCACAAGATCCAACAATGAAGCACAACAAGGAGAAGACGACCATCTAGCTACTGCTATGGACCCATGGTCCAGGGGTGAACTACTCACTCATCACTCCGGAGGCGACCATGGCGGATCCCCTCTACGGCAGGGTGCCGGAGGCGATCTCCTGAATCCCCGAGATGGGATTCGCGGCGGCGTCTCTGGAAGGTTTTACGTATCGTGGCTCTCGGTCCGGGGGTTTCGCGACGGAGGCTTTAAGTAGGCGGAGGGTCAGCGCGGGGGCCACACGGGGGCCCGGGGGTAGGTCGGCGCGGCCGGGGCCGGCCGCGCCGGCCTCCCCTCCGCCTCGTGGCCCCGTTATCTCTTCGGTCTTCGGAAGCTTCGTGCAAAAATAGGACCCTGGGCGAAAGTTTCGTCCAATTCCGAGAATATTTCTTTACTAGGATTTATGAAACCAAAAACAGCCAGCAACCGGCTCTTCGGCATCTTGTTAATAGGTTAGTTCCAGAAAATGCATAAATATGACATATAATGTGCATAAAACATGTAGGTATCATCAATAAAGTAGCATGGAACATAAGAAATTATCGATACGTTGGAGACGTATCAGCATCCCAAGCTTAGTTCTGCTCGAGCAGGTAAAACGATAACAAAGATAATTTCTGAAGTGACATGCTATCATAATCTTGATCATACTATTTGTAAACATATGTAATGAATGCAGCGATCAAAGCAAAGGTAATGATATGAGTAAACAAGTGAATCATATAGCAAAGACTTTTCATGAATAGTACTTCAAGACAAGCATCAATAAGTCTTGCATAAGAGTTAACTCATAAAGCAATAAATCAAAGTAAAGGTGTTGAAGCAACACATAGGAAGATTAAGTTTCAGCGGTTGCTTTCAACTTATAACATGTATATCTCATGGATATTGTCAACTAAAGTAATATAACAAGTGCAATATGCAAGTATGTAGGAATCAATGCACAGTTCACACAAGTGTTTGCTTCTTAAGGTGGAAGGAGATAGGTAAACTGACTCAACAATAAAAGTAAAAGAATGGTCCTTCAAGAGGAAAGCATCGATTGCTGTATTTGTGCTAGAGCTTTTATTTTGAAAACATGAAACAATTTTGTCAACGGTAGTAATAAAGCATATGAGTTATGTAAATTATATCTTACAAGTTACAAGCCTCATGCATAGTATACTAATAGTGCCCGCACCTTGTCCTACTTAGCTTGGACTACCGGATCATCACAATGCACATGTTTCAACCAAGTGTCACAATGGGGTACCTCCATGCCGCCTGTACAAGGGTCTAAGGAGAAAGTTCGCATTGGATTTCTCGCTTTTGATCATTCTTCAACTTAGACACCCATACCGGGACAACATGAACAACAGATAATGGACTCCTCTTTAATGCATAAGCATGTAACAACAATTATTATTCTCAATGAGATTGAGGATATGTGTCCAGAACTGAAACTTACACCATGATTCATGGCTTTAGTTAGCGGCCCAATGTTCTTCTCTAACAATATGCATGCTTAACCATATGGTGGTAGATCTCCCTTACTTCAGACAAGACGAACATGCATAGCAACTCACATGATATTCAACAAGGAGTAGTTGATGGCGTCCCCAGGAACATGGTTATCGCACAACAAGCAACTTAATAAAAGATAAAGTGCATAAGTACATAGTCAATACTACGATAGTTTTTAAGGCTATTTTGTCCCATGAGCTATATATTGTAAAGGCGAATGATGGAATTTTAAAGGTAGCACTCAAGCAATTTACTTTGGAATGGCGGAAAATACCATGTAGTAGGTAGGTATGGTGGACACAAATGGCATAGTAGTTGGCTCAAGGATTTTGGATGCATGATAAGTATTCCCTCTCGATACAAGGTTTAGGCTAGCAAGGTTATTTGAAGCAAACTCAAGGATGAACCGGTGCAGCAAAACTCACATAAAAGACATATTGTAAACATTATAAGACTCTACACCGTCTTCCTTGTTGTTCAAAACTCAATACTATATATTATCTAGACCTTAGAGAAACCAAATATGCAAATCAAATTTTAGCAAGCTCTATGTATTTCTTCATTAATGGGTGCAAAGCATATGATGCAAGAGCTTAAACATGAGCACAACAATTGCAAAGTATCACATTATCCAAGACATTTTAGAATTACTACATGTAGCATTTTCCAATTCCAACCATATAACAATTTAACGAAGAAGAAACTTCGCCTTGAACATTATGAGTAAAGCCTAAGGACACATGTGTCCATATGCAACAGCGGAGCGTGTCTCTCTCCCACAAAGTGAATGCTAGGATCCATCTTATTCAAACAAAAATTAAAACAAAAACAAACCGACGCTCCAAGTAAAGAACACAAGATGTGATTGAATAAAAATATAGTTTCAGGGGAGGAACCTGATGATGTTGTCGATGAAGAAGGGGATGCCTTGGGCATCCCCAAGCTTAGACGCTTGAGTCTTCTTAGAATATGCAGGGGTGAACCACGGGGGCATCCCCAAGCTTAGAGCTTTCACTCCTCTTGATCATAGTATATCATTCTCCTCTCTTGACCCTTGAAAACTTCCTTCACACCAAACTTCAAGCAAACTCATTAGAGGGTTAGTGCAAAATTAATAATTCACTCATTCAGAGGTGAAACAATCATTATTTTCACTTCTGGACATTGCATAATGCTACTGGACATTAGTGGATCAAAGAAATAAATCCAACATAGCAAAAGAGGCAATGTGAAATAAAAGGCAAAATCTGTCAAAAACAGAACAGTCCGTAAAGACGAATTTAAAGCTGGCACCAGACTTGCTCAAATGGAAAAACTCAAAACTAATGAAAGTTGCGTACATATCTGAGGATCACGCTCGTAAATTGGCAGATTTTTTCGAATTTTCTACAGAGAACTGTGCCCAGATTCGTGACAGACAGCAATGCTGTTTCTGCGCAGCGATCCCAAATATAACATCAACTTTGACATAGAAACTTTACTTGGCACAAAAACATGATAAGGAGAGGTTGCTACAGTAGTAAACAATTTCGAAGACTCAATAAAACAAAAAATTGCTGTAGGTAAAAACATGGGTTGTCTCCCATAAGCGCTTTTCTTTAACGCCTTTCAGCTAGGCGCAGAAAGTGCAAATCAAGTATTATCGAAAGTAGAAGCATCAACATTATTACCTTGAGAGCGGGGAGTTTTCTCAACAATGCATTGTAGCTGGTCTATATAAGTTTTAGCGTCTCCCTTTTCATTAGTCTTAGGCTTGCTACTCTCATCGAACAAATTTTCAGGAACAAGCCAAGCATAGTTATCTTCTAGTGCATCATTCATAGCTAGGAGTTTACATGGTATTGGTGCTTTGATTTCCCCACCATCATTAATGTTATTAGTGTACCTTATTCTATCCATGTCCATTTTTTCAAGTAGACCAATAAAATTGGTATGAGAACCTAGCATATTAAATTTAGCAAAAACCTTTCTAGCCTCTCTTGCTAGACCGCCAAATTCTCTAAGAAGGGTTTCTAAAACAAAATCTTTCTTTTCCCCTTCTTCCATATCACCAAGTGTAAGAAACATGTGTTGGATTATAGGATTGAGATTAACAAATTTAGTTTCCAACATGCGAACTAAAGCAGCAGCAGCAATTTCATAGGTAGGTGCAAGTTCTACCAAGTGTCTATCTTCAAAATCTTCAGTAATACTAACATGATTGAAAAATTCTTCTATATTATTTCTCCCAACTATGGACCCACGTCCTACCGGTATGTCTTTTGTGGTAAAATTAAAAGGAAACATGATGCAATAAGCAAAAAGTAAACTAGGCAAACAAAGTAAAGACGAGTAGCTAATTTTTTTGTGTTTTTGATATAGAGAGCAAGACAGTAAATAAAGTAAAACTAGCAACTATTTTTTTTGTGTTTTGTTTAGGTGCAGCAAACAAAGTAGTAAATAAAATAAAGCAAGACAAAAACAAAGTAAAGAGATTGAGAAGTGGAGACTCCCCTTGCAGCGTGTCTTGATCTCCCCGGCAACGGCGCCAGAAAAAGTGCTTGATGCGCGTAGATGTACACGTCCGTTGGGAACCCCAAGAGGAAGGTATGATGCGCACATATGTTAGGCGGGTTTAGCATGGTGAACCATATAATGATCCTTTAGCAGGAGAAGCAGATCTTGCTCACACTGTATGTGTGCTGGCATATGTAGTTAATTATTTATATTGATGCTGCCGCTGTTTCAATCAATAGTTTGCATTGCTGTGCAAGGTTCTGTACTCAAATTTAACTTGTTGCAGATGGATGGACGGGAAGGAGAGAAAAATCGCTTGCTTCAGGAAACGGGTTTCAGCTCTGGGACATGTGCTGTGCCAGATGAGAAGGTAAATATGTAAAACGGCATTTGTTCAGGTTGCATCCCTTAGATGTTTGTCTAATCGGTTGATGTACTAATTGCAGAAGCATAGAGTTGAAGAGGTCTCTCAGTTTGATGGGAGATTTGAAGATGAATCCTGTGGATGGTACTGATGACGAGCCTTTCATAGACGAAGGTCCTGCACCTGAGATTATCCAGCCTACAGAAGGAGGCCGTGGACCGAGTACACAGCTTTGCGTTGAAGTGGATGCACGCCCGGAGATCATCAGGGGCGTCCGGGTAGTCTCAAGACCACCCAGCCCTGATGCACCTGTGGATGGTACTGATGACGAGCCTCTCATAGACGAAGGTCCTGCACCTGAGATTATCCAGCCTACAGAAGGAGGCCGTGGACCGAGTACACAGCTTTGCGTTGAAGAGGATGCACACCCGGAGATCATCAGGGGCGTCCCGGTAGTCTCAGGACCACCCAGCCCTGATGCAAAATGTTGAGCTACTTTATTATTCGTACTCTTATGTTCTGGTGCTGTAGTATGTTATGATTTGTACGCCTTTGGCGCTAGATTAAGCATTCAGTGGATGATCGCGTTGCAAAATTCGACACCCACACAATCAGTTCATCGTATGAGTAGTAGCACAATTACTTCTACAGCGATTCCTGCCAGCGCATTAGTTGGTAGCATGAAACACTTTCAGGTACTCCCCTCTGATTCATATTAATTGACTCAATTCTGTCTAGATATGGATGTATCTAGATGCATTTGTTAACTAGACTAACAAACTTGAGTCAGTTAATATGAATCCGTGTAAACCGCCCAGTCCTCGAGCAGCTAGTTTATTGACTCTGGACTCCAAGCCTCTCGCGGCAAGCCATCGACGAAGCTTTGACCAGATCTTGGCCCGCAATTTTTTGTGTGTGGCGAATAGCAAAGCTTTGACCAGTTCCTCTCGGGATACAGCACGCCGGTGAGCTTGCACGGTTTCCATGAGCACTTTCCGGCGGGGGGTCCGCATCGTCCGGGAACGATCTCCAGCGGGTTAACGAGGACATGCATGGCGGCCGTTTGTTTTTTTTTTGTTTGAGCTTGGGATTTGGGGTTTTTTCGGATAGGGGAGGAGGAACCGAGGAAGAGGAAGGAACAGCCGCGTGCTTGGCGCGTGGCGGTGTGCTTGAATTTCGAATTTTTGTGAAATGTTTCATTTCCCCGCTACAATTCGGGGGTTTCTTGACGCGCCAATGCGTCCCGCCGGGCAGCTTCAAGTGAATTTGGGGTGCCACACTATGGGCCCTAGTTTCAGTGAGACATGTAATGACTAGTCACATCAGTAAGTTCACTGTGTAATAAAATATTTTACCCCTCCCCTTTATGTAGCACCCCTTCTCTCCCGATCGAGTGCCGATTGCCGACGGATGCAAGCCGCTAGCTCGATCCCCTCCTTTCGCCTCCACCGTCCAGGCATCCAGCTTGGAGGGGCAAGCTGCATCTAGACCAAGCGGATTAGGTAGGACTAGTAATGTTCTCTCCTTTCTCGAGATCGGTTCTTTTTTCCTCTCCTCGATATCTTGCGCATCTCTTTCCTATTCTGGGCGAAGGGGTGTCTTTCTGGTCACCCTCGAGCTGGGAGTGATTGATGGGGGTGGGGGGCGGGGGCTACCTTTGCTTGGATTGGCGTGTTCTTCCTTTATTTGTCGACATTTGCAACCTTTGTAGTTTCTGCTGATCCTCACTGTATCTTTTGTCAGCTTGTACAGGAAAGGTAAGACCTCGGCGGTGGGGGCAATGGAGCGTAAGGCCACCACGCATGTGGGCAGTTGGCTGAGCCTGAGCTGCGTCCCCAGCCCCGCGAAGCAGGTACTCCGTTTGCTTATCCACTCTTTAAAGTGTCTCTCTGCATCCTCAATCTGTTCCTGTTCTGGAATATGCTTAAAGTAGCACATGTCTTCAGCTGTTTGTGCGTAAAGCCTCTGTGACACCATGCTCTATATTCTCTGTATCAGGTTGGTACCTCCAGGTTCCGTGCTGAGGCTATGGGGAACGAGAATAGCGCCCCACCTGCTGCAGGAGCATGGCCCGATCTGCAGCACAAGAAGCGAAATGCCACTGCCGAGCTGGGCAGGGACCGCCCAGGGGTAATTTTTTTAACCAACTTACCATGATGTAGTCTGAATCTGATACTCCCTCAGATCCAAATTAATTGACTCAACTATCTGTAGATACGGATGTATCTAGATGTGTTTTAGCTCTAGATACTACTGCCTCCATCCCAAAGCTTTGGGCTTATATTATTTTTAGAAAGTCAAACTATACCATGTTTGACTAAGCTTTTACCAAAAATCAGTAACATGCAAAATACAAAATTAATATCATTAAATAGATAATAAAATATATTTTCCTACGGTATCTACACAGTATTATATTTGTTGATAGAATGTTCTAAAATTTTGGTCAAACTTTGCTTGTTTTGATTTCTCAAAAATAAATAAGGCTTAAGATTTTGGATGGTGGTAGTACATTCATATCTAGACAAAGCTGAGTTAACTAGTTTTTTTGTCTGTCCATAGCTAGTGTTCACGCTGCAAAAGGCTAAGAGCATCCACTATATGCATTAGTCTATCTCATACAGTAATTCAATATCACTGCTGAGGTCTGCCTTTTGTTTTGCTATTCATATGCAGACTGAAACTTTAGGGCCTTTACTCAAAAGGAAGATCAAAACTGCGGCTGATCAGGCTGCCAGTATGTTGATGCCGCCCCCATCTTCTAAATGCCTCTACAAGCACAAGGCCACGCGCCAGCTGGGTGGTGATCTTTTAATGAATATGGTATATTTTCTTAATCCACAAAACATGCCTTGATTTTTCTCTGTTTATTGTCGGTTTTTTCTATGCTTGCCAAAAGTTTACAACAACAACAACAACAACCAAGCCTTTCAGTCCCAAACAAGTTGGGGTAGGCTAGAGTTGAAACCCATAAGATCTCGAAGCCAAAAGTTTAGAAACACCAAATTCGTTTGCTTACAATCATCATACAGTAATGTTCATCTACTCCAGTTCCCCTAACCCAACAAAAAATGATGTTAATTACGATTTTTAGATTAAAAGAGCACCATTAGGCGATGTTAATTACGACTTTGAGATTAAAATGTCATTTGCAATTGTTAATTACAATTTTGAGACAAATGGTTAGTTTAACCTCGATCTCTTCTGCTCTCCATTTATCCCAACCGAACAAAAATTTAACCATTCCATTCCTCTGAAATGGAACCATTCCATTCCATTCCACGCTGTTTCAGAACCGAACACACCCTTCCATTGTTGTGAACTGTTGTCCATACATGGCCATACCCTTCCACTTACATCCAGCACTATATGCATCAGTCTGTCTCAGAGTCATTCAATATCACTGCTGAGATCTGTTCTCATTCTTATGCAGGCTGAAACTGCTGCGCCTTTACTCAAGTGGATGCAAAATGAGGCTAATGAGGCTGCTGTGAGGACGATGGTGCCGGCACCATCTTCCGAAAACCTCTACAAGCACGAGGCCATGGGCCAGCTGGGTGGTGACCTTTTAATGAATCTGGTATATTTTCTTAATCCACATACATGATTTCATTATTATCTGTTTAATTACTGTTGGCTTTGTCTAATGCTTACCAAAAGTTCAGAAACACTGCGTTTGCTTACAATCATCATACACTAATTTTTCACTTTTCAGTCTGTCTCATCCAGTATATAAACTGTTGATTTCCATTGGCTTCTTTTGTAATCATTTGCATTGTTGTCAACTGTTCTCTATGCACAACCCTATTCTTCCACTTACACCCGCACTATTTGCATCAGTCTATCTCATAGATTTATTAAATATCAATGATGAGTTCTGTTGCTATTCATATGCAGGATGAAACTTCTGTGCCTCTACTCAAATGGATAAAAAATGATCCTGATGAGGCTGCTGTGAAGACGATGGTGCCGCCACCATCTTCTGAAAACCTCCTCAAGCACAAGGCCACGGGCCAGCTGGGTGGTACCCTTTTCAGTAAGCAGGTATATTTTCTTAATCCTCATACATGATTTGATTTTTGTCTGTTTATTGCCGGCTTTGTCTAATGCTTACCAATAGTTCAGAAACACACACACCTATTCTTACACTTACATCCAGCACTATATGCATCAGTGTCTCATAGATTCATTTTATATATCACTGCTGATGTCTGTTGCTCTTCAATTTTCATATGCAGACTGAAACTGCTAACCCTTCATTGGTCAAAGGATTGCAACTGCTGCTGATGAGGCATCTGCAGAGGCTGCCACCAAGTTACTGTCAGCCCCACCTTCTGGATGCTTATATAAGCTCAAGTCCAAGGACCAGCCGGGCCGTAACCATCCAAGGGTTCGGGTATATTTTCTTAAGCCACATATACATGCCATGATTTATGTCTGATATTATCACCGGCTCTGTCTAATGCTTTTTGGAATTCGGAAACACCAAATTAGCATGCTTATATTCATCATACACTAATTTTTCACTGTTCAGTTTGTAACATAGTGTTATGCACTCGCTTGTCAACATTTGCATTGCTCTGAACTATGCACTTTACACAACCTAATTCTTCCACTTACATTCAGCGCTACGCACCAGTAGTACCTCCCATGTTTCCTTCACCATCCCGATGCCGAGCTTGCGGGAATATGGCGGGCCCATGTACATACCCCACATATAACACCTCCTATGGCTCTATCTACCTTTCTAGTAGCTCCTTCACAGAGTTACAGGTATGTATTCTCAGTGGTTTAGCATGAATTGGCATATAGTAAAGTCTTGTTTTTAGTCTTCCTGCTTCTTACATTTGTATCAATTTTCACATGCAGACTGTACCTTGTGAACTTCGTCCAATGATTAACCAGATGTGTCCGCATGAAGGGTCTTTCACTATGCATGGCAATGGCAAATTGATGAACACCTACACGGTCTATGAGGTGTATGTCTACAAGACGCAGGCCATCACATATTTGTATGGACATGATTGGAGAAAGTTTGCTTTTGACTACGGTCTGAAGAAGGGCGACGAGCTGAGGATCAGAAACTCAAACGGGCAGATATACGTAACTGCTTACAGAGTTGGAGACACTTCCAAATATATAATATGTAACTTTTTTCTACTCATATCTTTTGATAACTGTTCTGAGCAGTTGTTCTAAACCATTCCCTCTGTTCTAGCTTGCTGGGTTTAACATGATCAAAGCTGCAGATCCCTGATGGAACATGAGCGGATGTCACAAAGGGCAACCACACCAGCACCGGCACCGGCTTCCCACTCTCCTGCATCAGCACGGTTCCTGTACCAGCTCCGTTTCTGCATCTACCCAGCAGTCCCCTACATCAGCATTGGTTCCTGTAGAGGCCCCATATACTACACCTGCCCAAGGCTCCTGCATCGCACTGGTTCCTCTAGCTGCACCGTTCTGCACCTGCCCAACAGTCTCCTGCATCAGCACCGGTTCCTCTAGAGGCACCGTTTACTGCACCTGCCCAGCCGTCTCCAGCTCGTGTACCATCCCAGGCTCCTGCACCTGCCCCACCAGATCACCGAGGTCTCAGCTCATTGCTGTGGCCACCCGTGTGGTGACCAGGACGCATCTGAAGGCTATGTTCGTGAGTATATGACAACATAACTGCTCTTATCTTGATGTCTTCTCTGCTCAAAGTCTCACATGGTTCAGTGCATTGGTGCCATTGACTAATTTTTGGTGGTATCTCTTGCTTTGAATCAGAAATTGCCTAAAAGTATCTCCAAGGATCTCAATGCTGGCCGAAGGGGCAAGATATCCCTCGTCATGGAGAGTGAAGGTCTCACCGTGGAGGGACGGTACTCTGTCAGTCCCACAGATGGCCGCTTGGCTGTTACTTCCAGGTGGAAAAAGTTCATTGACGGTGCCAAACTTCGCATTGGATCAAAGTTGAAGGTCAAGATCTTTCGATGCCGCTGTGACATGCTGGTCATAAAGTTCGCGGTTGTCTAGTTCTGTTGCCCCATGAGCCCTTAGCAAATGCATTTGTAGTTATACTTATATAAGGTTATCTTATCTGAACTGCTAATTAATTGTATGGGTGGTAAAACTCTGGCAAGCTTTTGCTCTTAGCAAGTATGTATGTATGATCAACTATTATGATAACTAATGTTTGTGTTCATCTTCATTTGCATTTCCGTTTTAGAAAAAAACTTAATTTCTATTTTGGCTGACCTGTTAGAGAACTATCAGATTGAACCCACAACATGATTCAAATAGATTCATTACACCAAGCCACATGTCTTGACCTTGCTATACACTACTTCCATTAATCAGTGCAAGAAGGCTTACCTGAGCTGCCTGAACCATGGCAGATTCGAATCCACCTTATCTATCTAGAAATACAACCTTTGCAGAAAGAGGATTTGCAGTATGGGGAGGCTGACATTGGGGACCCATGAGCCAGCAGCGTCGTCAACGTTTTAAAGGTGGCAGGAGATCGAAAGAAAAAATAAGCCAAAAATCAGTTGGTAAACAAATTCAAGAAAAGAAACATTTACCTTTCGAGAGGATGACATGCGGGACCCATGAGGGCAGCATCCTCAACTATTTCAAGGCGGGGATCAAAAGAAAAGGAAATAGCCAGAAATTAATTAGGGTAAAAAATAAATCCATCAAAGGAAACTTTTATTGTTCATAGAGGATGACATGTGGGACCGACTTGCCAGCTGCGTCGTCATCGTTTCAAAGGGGGCAGGGATCAAAAGAAAAAGGCAAATAGCCAGAAATTAGGGGAAAAAATAAATCCAACAAAGGAAACTTTTATTGTTCATAGAGGATGACATGTGGGACCCATGAGCCAAAGCTTCCTCAACGTTTCAAAGTCGGCATGAGATTGAAAGAAAAAGGCAAGTGACATAATATCAGGAGCCAAAAATAATCCAAGAAAAGAAACTTTATTGTACATAGAGGATGACATGCGGGTCCCATTTTGTAGCAGCGGTCTCAACGCTTCCAAGGCGGCACAAGAAAGAAAAATGAAGTAGCCAGAAATCAGGGTGGGAAAAAAATCCAAGAAAAGAAAGATTTCAATTGGGCTGTATCTGGACATCTGGGCCTTCGAACTATCCTGCTGGGCCTTTTGACTCGTACAATTTCAGCCCACTCCAAAACAGGAAAGGTCAGATTTTTCTCCAAAAAAAAAGAAAAGTCCTATGCTTCGCAAAAACAAAAAACAAGGAGATTCAACATATAAGTTTGTTTATGTAGATATAAAGATTTAATTTATCCGTTTGCAATAGCTCAGAGCGAAATACAATGTTTATTGTCTGCAAAATAAAATATCACATGTTTCTTGTACGAGGAGGCTGACATCGGGGACCCATGAGCCAGCAGCGTCGTCAACGTTTCAAAGGCGGCAGGGGATCGAAAAAAAAAAAAGCCAAAAATCAGTTGGTAAAAAAATACAAGAAAAGAAAACATTTATCGTTCGAGAGGATGACATGCGGGACCCATGAGGCAGCAGCATCCTCAACGTTTCAAAGTCGGCATGAGATCGAAAGAAAAAGCCAAGTGACATAATATCAGGAGCCAAAAATAATCCAAGAAAAGAAACTTTATTGTACATAGAGGATGACATGCGGGTCCCATTTTGTAGCAGCGGTCTCAACGTTTCCAAGGCGGCACATGACCAAAAGAAAAATGAGGCAGCAGCATTCTCAACAATTCCAAGGCGGCAGGGGATCAAAAAAAAAAAGGAAATAGCCAGAAATTAATTAGGGGTCAAAAATAAATCCACCGAAGGAAACTTTTATTGTTCATAGAGGATGACATGTGGGACCGACCGCCAACAGCGTCCTCATCGTTTCAAAGGGGGCGAGGATCAAAAGAAAAAGGCAAATAGCCAGAAATTAGGGGTCAAAAATAACTCCAAGAAAGAAACTTTTATTGTTCGTAGAGGATGACATGCGGGACCCATGAGCCAGCAGCTTACTCAACGTTTCAAAGGTGGCATGAGATCGAAAGAAAAAGGCAAGTGACCAAATATCGGAGCCAAAAATAATCCAAGATTTATTGTACATAGAGGATGACATGTGGGTCCCATTTTGCAGCAGCGGTCTCAATGTTTATAATGCGGCTTGAGATCAAAAGAAAAAGAAAGTAGCTAGTAATTAGGGGGTGAAAAAATCCAAGAAAAGAAAGTTGATGGACATAGAGGATGACATGCGGGTCCCTTGAGCCAACAGCTTACTCAACGTTTCAAATGGCGCAGGGGATCAAAAGAAAAAGGTAAGCCAAAAATCAGAGGGTGAAAAAAAATCCAACAAAGGAAACTTTTATAGCACATAGAGGATGACATGCGGGTCCCATGAGCCAGCAGGTTCCTCAACGTTTCAAACGTGGCATGAGATCGAAAGAAAAAGGCAAGTGACCAAATATGAGGTGCCAAAGAAAATAAAGTTGATTTCTCATAGAGGATGACATGCGGGTCCCATTTAGCTGCAGCGGTCTCGTTTGAGAGGCGGCGGGGATCGAAAGAAAAAGGCAAGTGACCAAATATCAGGAGCCAAAAATAATTCAAGAAAAGAAAGTTTTATAGTCCATAGAGGATGACATGCGGGTCCCATTTAGCAGCAGCGGTATCACCGTTTGAGAGGCGGCGGGGGATCGAAAGAAAAAGGCAAGTGACCAAATATGAGGTGCCAAAAAAATCCAAGAAAAGAAAGTTTTATAGTACATAGAGGATGACATGCGGGTCCCATTTAGCAGGCGGTATCACCGTTTGAGAGGCGGCGGGGATCGAAAGAAAAAGGCAAGTGACCAAATATGAGGTGCCAAAAAATCCAAGAAAAGAAAGTTTTATAGTACATAGAGGATGACATGCGGGTCCCATTTAGCAGCAGCGGTATCACCGTTTGAGAGGCGGATCGAAAAAAAAAGCAAGTGACCAAATATGAGGTGCAAAAAAACTCCAAGAAAAGAAAGTTGATTGCTCATAGAGGATGACATGCGGGTCCCATTTAGCTGCAGCGGTCTCAACGTTTCCAAGGCGGCAAGGGATCAAAAGAAAAAGGAAGTAGCAAATCAGGGGGTCAAAATCCAAGAAAAGAAAGAAATTTGGTTCATAGAGGATGACAAGCGGGACCCATGATCCTGCATCGTAAACGGCTCGATCGGAGAGTGTTGAACGAGATGGCGCAATCGAGAAAAAATAATGCTAGAGAGGCTGCCATCTGGGCCCTACATCCCTGGGCGGTGCGGATTTGCGTTGACTCGGCCGGTGAACCCGAGAATTCGCGATGCACCACGTCCCGGGCAACCATACGCGACGTTTTGGCCGCTTTCGTCGGGCTAGGTGGCCTCAAAACGAGAAAAAGTTTTGACATGCACCACGGAGGGACCAAAAATCGTCGGCCATGGTACACCAGCAACCACGGCGCGACTTCAACTTCGTCGGCCATGGCAACTTTTCTTGTAGTGCATGTCGTCACATGGATTTTCCAAGTTTTAGGTTTTGGAGAGCTAGATTTTTTTTCGATACAGGAAACATATTAATATCGTGAAGAGACCAATTGCACCTAGCATGTGCAACAACGCAATGAACTATTGGCAATATTAGTGCGCAATCTAAAAAAAGAAAGAAGAATTATAGAAAGAAAAGTCCAGCTAGAGTGACTGATACATCTCAAACGTATCTACTTTTCCAAGCACTTTGCTCAATGATTTGCTCCAAAATCTTACCATACTTGGATGAAAACTGCTGAATCTGATATTGTTTTTAGCAAAGTCTCCTTTTTGTCAAGTTTTCGTAGGAACGGGGGAAAATACCAAGAAAGTTTTTCATGAAAAGGAAGGACCTGGAGCATGAATATACCAGCTCCAAATGTGTATGTGTTGTTAGATGGCTTGCTCTTAGAAGTCAAAATTATGAGAAGTTTAAAAAAAGTTGAAGTTCATGAAGAAGTATTTGATGATAGTTGTGAAAATTTGAACTTATGTAGTAGAGAAAAGAAAATAGAAGAAGTTAAATGCTAAGTGAAGTAAGAGATACCCTACTTGATCTTGATAAATTTAGCTTGCATAAACTCATTACTATTCTAGAAAATTTTCTAAAGACCGAACTATTAATGTTCATCAAGTGGGATTTGGCTCATACATAGAAAATTATGTAATAAAAGAAAACATTGAAAGATACAATAATGAGGCTATGATACCACCTAAGCTTGGGGATGTTTGGATCCCCGAGATATTAATCACTATAGACAAAGAGACTCATCATGCTATTTTAGATCTTGGATCTAGTGTCTCTATGCTATCTAAAGAGCTATATGATCTACTAGAACTTAAAAATATGGAGAAATGTGTTGGAGATATTCCCAAGAGACAATAATAAAATGGTTATTATTATATATTAGTGTTCATGATAAATGTTTACATCATCCCATGCTATAATTGCATTAACCGGAAACATTAATACTTGTGTGTTTTGTAAACATAAAAGAGTCCCGAGTAAGCCTCTTGTTAAACTAGCTTGTTGATTAATAGATGATCATAGTTTCATGATCATGAACATTAGATGTTATTAATAACAAGATCATATCATTAGGTGAATGATGTGATGGACATACACCCATAGTAAGCGTAGTATATGATCAAGTCATTAAGTTCGTTTTGCTTCAAGCTTCAAGATACATAGTAACCTAATCCTTCGACCATGAGATCATGTTAATCACCTACACTGGATGGATACTTTGATGACATCAAACACAACTTCGTAAATGGGTGGTTATAAAGGTGTCATTAAGTGTTCGGAAAGTATAGGTTGAAGCGTGTGGATCAAAACTGGGATTTGTCCATCCAAATGACGGATAGATATACTTTGGCCCTCTCGGTGGAATGTCATCCAATTAGCTTGCAAGAATATGACTGGCTCACAAGGGATGCCATATCACGATACGAGTAAAGAGTACTTATCGGTAACGAGGTTGAACTAGGTATACAGATACCGACGATCAAACTTCTGATAAGTCAAGTATCGTGCGACAAAGGGAATCAATATCGTTTGTTAATGGTTATTTCAATCACGAAGTCATCGTTGAATATGTGTGAGCCATTATGGATCTCCAGGTCGTGCTATTGGTTGTTGATCGGAGAAGTGTCTCGATCATGTCTGCATAGTTCACGAACCGTAGGGTGACACACTTAAGGGTTGATGAAATATGGTATGTGATACGTCTCCAACGTATCGATAATTTCTTATGTTCCATGCTACTTTATTGATGATACCTACATGTTTTATGCACATTATATGTCATATTTATGCATTTTCTGGAACTAACCTATTAACAAGATGCCGAAGAGCCAGTTGTTGTTTTCTGTTGTTTTTGGTTTCAGAAATCCTAGTAAGAAATATTCTCGGAATTGGACGAAACTTTCGCCCAGGGTCCTATTTTTGCACGAAGCTTCCGGAAGACCGAAGAGATAATGAAGTGGGGCCACGAGGCAGCCGGGAGCTAGGGCGGCGCGGCCCAAGCCCAGCCGCGCCGACCTACCCCCTGGGCCCTCGTGTGGCCCCCGCGTTGACCTTCCGCCTACTTAAAGTCTCCGTCGCGAAACCCCGGTCGAGAGCCACGATACGGAAAACCTTCAGAGACGCCGCCGCCGCGAATCCCATCTCGGGGATTCAGGAGATCGCCTCCGGCACCTGCCGGAGAGGGGATTCATCTCCGGAGGACTCTACACCGCCATGGTCGCCTCCGGAGTGATGAGTGAGTAGTTCACCCCTGGACCATGGGTCCATAGCAGTAGCTAGATGGTCGTCTTCTCCTTGTTGTGCTTCATTGTTGGATCTTGTGAGCTGCCTAACATGATCAAGATCATCTATCTGTAATACTATATGTTGTGTTTGTCGGGATCCGATGGATAGAGAGTACTATGATTATGGTGATTATCAATCTATTGTTTATGTGTTGTTTATGATCTTGCATGCTCTCCGTTATTAGTAAAGGCTCTGGCCAAGTTTGTACTCTTAACTCCAAGAGGGAGTATTTATGCTCGATAGTGGGTTCATGCCTCCATTGAATCTGGGACAGTGACAGAAAGTTCTAAGGTTGTGGATGTGTTGTTGCCACTAGGGATAAAACATTGATTCTATGTCTAAGGATGTAGTTGTCGATTACATTACGCACCATACTTAATGCAATTGTCTGTTGCTTAGCAACTTAATACTGAATGGGGTTCGGATGATAACCTGAAGGTGGACTTTTTAGGCATAGATGCAGTTGGATGGCGGTCTATGTACTTTGTCGTAATGCCCAATTAAATCTCACTATATTTATCATATCATGTATATGCATTGTTATGCCTTCCTCTATTTGTCAATTGCCCGACTATAATTTGTTCACCCAACATGCTTTTATCTTATGGGAGAGACACCTCTAGTGAACTGTGGACCCCGGTCCTATTCTTTACATAGCATACAATCTACTTGTTTCTGTTTTCTTTGCAAACATCTTCCACTCGATACGTTTAATCCTTTGTTACAGCAAGCCGGTGAGATTGACAACCTCACTGTTTCGTTGGGGCAAAGTACTTTGGTTTTGTTGTGCAGATTCCGCGTTGGCGCCGGAATCCCTGGTGTTGCGCCGCATCACATTTCGCGACCATCAACCTTCAACGTGCTTCTTGGCTCCTACTGGTTCGATTAAACCTTGGTTTCATACTGAGGGAAACTTGCTTCTATATGCATCATACCTTCCACTTGGGGTTCCCAACGGACGTGTGCATCTACGCGTATCAAGCTAAATTTCTGGCGCCGTTGCCGGGGAGATCAAGACACGCTGCAAGGGGAGTCTCCACTTCTCAATATCTTTACTTTGTTTTTGTCTTGCTTTATTTTATTTACTACTTTGTTTGCTGCACCTAAACAAAACACAAAAAAATTAGTTGCTAGTTTTACTTTATTTACTTGTCTTGCTCTCTATATCAAAAACACAAAAAAATTAGTTACTTGCATTTACTTTATCTAGTTTGTTTTATTTACCGTTGCTAAAATGAATACCCCTGAAAATACTAAGTTGTGTGACTTCACAAATGCAAATAATAATGATTTCCTATGCACACCTATTGCTCCACCTGCTACTACAGCAGAATTCTTTGAAATTAAACCTGCTTTACTGAACTTGGTTATGAGAGATCAATATTCTGGTGTTAGTTCGATGATGCTGCCCATCTCAATAATTTTGTTGAACTTTGTGAAATGCAAAAGTATAAAGATGTAGATGGTGATATTATTAAATTGAAAGTGTTTCCTTTCTCATTAAGAGGAAGAGCTAAAGATTGGTTGCTATCTTTGCCTAAGAATAGTATTGATTCATGGACTAAATGCAAGGATGCTTTTATTGGTAGATATTATCCTCCCGCTAAAATTATATCTTTGAGAAGTAGCATAATGAATTTTAAGCAATTAGATACTGAACATGTTGCTCAAGCATGGGAGAGAATGAAAACTTTGGTAAAGAATTGCCCAACCCATGGACTGACTACTTGGATGATCATCCAAACCTTCTATGCAGGACTAAATTTTTCTTCGCGGAATTTATTGGATTCAGCTGTTGGAGGTACCTTTATGTCCATCACTTTGGGGGCGGCTACAAAACTTCTTGATGATATGATGATAAATTACTCTGAATGGCACACGGAAAGAGCTCCACAAGGTAAGAAGGTAAATTCTGTTGAAGAAACCTCTTCCTTGAGTGATAAGATTGATGTGATTATGTCTATGCTTGTGAATGGTAGATCTAATGTAGATCCAAATAATGTTCCTTTAGCTTCATTGGTTGCTCAAGAAGAAAATGTTGATGTGAATTTCATTAAAAACAATAATTTCAACAACAATGCTTATAGGAACAACTCTGGTAATAACTATAGGCCATATCCTTCTGCTAATGGTAATGGTTATGGTAATTCTTATGGGAATTCTTACAATAATAATAGGAGTGTACCCCTGGTCTTGAAGCCATGCTTAAAGAATTTATTAGTACACAAACTGCTTTTAACAAATCTGTTGAGGAAAAGCTTGATAAAATTGATACTATTGCTTCTAGAGTTGATAGGCTTGCCTCTGATGTTAATCTTTTAAAATTGAAAGTTATGCCTAATAATGATATTGATAATAAGATTACTACTACAGCAAATGCCATCCAAGTTAGAATTAATGAGAATATAAGATTAATGGCTGAACTGCGTGCTAGGTGGGATAGAGAAGAAAATGAAAAACTAGCTAAAGAGAATAATGTAGCTAAAGTTTGGACTATTACCACTACTAGTAATGCTAATTCTTCACATGTTGCTGCACCTCCTACTATCAATGGTAAAATAATTTGTGTTGGCAATGTTTCTACTCCTAGTGCAAAGCGAACAAAACTGCCTGAAATTGCTAAAACTGCTTGTGATAAAACTGCTGAAATTTTTTCCAACCTTGGGAACAATGATCCCATTGCTGTAGCTCATAATGATTTAGATTTTTATGATTGCCACATCTCTGAAGTTATAAAGTTCTTACAAAAACTTGCTAAAAGTCCTAATGCTAGTGCTATAAATTTAGCCTTTACAAAACATATTACAAATGCTCTCATAAAAGCTAGAGAAGAGAAACTAAAACTTCTATTCCTAGAAAGTTAGAGGATGGTTGGGAGCCCATCATTAAAATGAAATTCAATGACTTTGAATGTAATGCTTTATGTGATCTTGGTGCAAGTATTTCTGTTATGCCTAAAAAGATTTATGATATGCTTGACTTGCCACCATTGAAGAATTGTTATTTGGATGTTAATCTTGCCGATAATGTTAAAAAGAAACCTTTGGGGAGGATTGATAATGTGCATATTACGGTTAACAATAACCTTGTCCCCGTTGATTTTGTTGTCTTGGATATCGAATGCAATGCATCTTGTCCTATTGTGTTGGGAAGACCTTTTCTTCGAACCGTTGGTGCTGTTATTGATATGAGGGAAGGTAATATTAAATATCAATTTCCTCTCAAGAAAGGTATGGAACACTTCCCTAGAAATAGAATGAAGTTGCCTTTTGATTCTATTATTAGAACAAGTTATGATGTTGATGCTTCTACTCTCGATGTTACTTGATTTGCACTTTCTGCGCCTAGCTGAAAGGCGTTAAAGAAAAGCGCTTATGGGAGACAACCCATGTTTTTACCTACAGCAATTTTTTGTTTTGTTGAGTCTTGGAAGTTGTTTACTACTGTAGCAACCTCTCCTTATCATGTTTTTGTGCCAAGTAAAGTTTCTATGCCAAAGTTGATTTTATATTTGGGATCGCTGCGCAGAAACAGCATTGCTGTCTGTCACGAATCTGGGCACAGTTCTCTGTAGAAAATTCGAACAAATCTGCCAATTTACGAGCGTGATCCTCAGATATGTACGCAACTTTCATTAGTTTTGAGTTTTTCCATTTGAGCAAGTCTGGTGCCAGCTTTAAATTCGTCTTTACGGACTGTTCTGTTTTTGACAGATTCTGCCTTTTATTTCGCATTGTCTCTTTTGCTATGTTGGATTTATTTCTTTGATCCATTAATGTCCAGTAGCATTATGCAATGTCCAGAAGTGAAAATAATGATTGTGTCACCTCTGAATGAGTGAATTATAATTGTGCACTAACCCTCTAATGAGTTTGCTTGAAGTTTGGTGTGAAGGAAGTTTTCAAGGGTCAAGAGAGGAGAATGATATACTATGATCAAGAGGAGTGAAAGCTCTAAGCTTGGGGATGCCCCGTGGTTCACCCCTGCATATTTTAAGAAGACTCAAGCGTCTAAGCTGGGGATGCCCAAGGCATCCCCTTCTTCATCGACAACATCATCAGGTTCCTCCCCTGAAACTATATTTTTATTCAATCACATCTTGTGTTCTTTACTTGGAGCGTCGGTTTGTTCTCGTTTTTGTTTTTGTTTGAATAAAATGGATCCTAGCATTCACTTTGTGGGAGAGAGACACGCTCCGCTGTTGCATATGGACACATGTGTCCTTAGGCTTTACTCATAATGTTCATGGCGAAGTTTCTTCTTCGTTAAATTGTTATATGGTTGGAATTGGAAAATGCTACATGTAGTAATTCTAAAATGTCTTGGATAATGTGATACTTGGAAATTGTTGTGCTCATGTTTAAGCTCTTGCATCATATGCTTTGCACCCATTAATGAAGAAATACATAGAGCTTGCTAAAATTTGATTTGCATATTTGGTTTCTCTAAGGTCTAGATAATATCTAGTATTGAGTTTTGAACAACAAGGAAGACGGTGTAGAGTCTTATAATGTTTACAATGTGTCTTTTATGTGAGTTTTGCTACACCTGTTCATCCTTGAGTTTGCTTCAAATAACCTTGCTAGCCTAAACCTTGTATCGAGAGGGAATACTTCTCATGCATCCAAAATCCTTGAGCCAACTACTATGCCATTTGTGTCCACCATACCTACCTACTAAATGGTATTTCTTAGCCATTCCAAAGTAAATTGCTTGAGTGCTACCTTTAAACAATTCAAAATTTATCATCCCTTATTTGTGTCAATGTTTTATAGCTCATGAGGAAGTATGTGGTGTTTTATCTTTCGATCTTGTCATTTATTTCGGACAGACTTTCACAATGGACTAGTGGCTTCATCCGCTTATCCAATAACTTTGCATAAAGAGTTGGCAAAGGGGTTCCCAGCCCCAATTAATTAACTTCATTAATAATTCTCTTCACATGTGTTGCTCTGATTCATCAGTAAGCAACTTAATTTTGCAAATAGACACTCCTCCATGGTATGTGAAAAGTTGGTAGGCACCCGATGGAATCGGTTAGCCATGGCTTGAGAAAGCAAAGGTGGGGAGGAGTGTCATCATAATAAAAATAAAATAAAAAGGCACTCCTTCATGGTATGAGATTGTTGGCAGGCACCCGATGGAATCGGTTAGCCATGGTTTGTGAAAGAAAGGTTGGAAGGAGTGCCACCCCACTAAAAT
Organism: Lolium multiflorum; assembly: GCA_030979885.1. Lineage (NCBI taxonomy): Eukaryota > Viridiplantae > Streptophyta > Magnoliopsida > Poales > Poaceae > Lolium > Lolium multiflorum. The sequence continues at coordinate 100,731,602 of CM061749.1, forward strand.
ACATGTGTAAACAAAAGAGAAGAGGGATGATCTACCACGGTGGTAGAAATAACGTCCTTCATGGGAGCCGCTCTTGAAAGTCTGGTTGATAAGGTAGTTAGAGTACCCATTACCATTCGTTGACAACAACAAACACCTCTCAAAACTTTACTTTTATGCTCTCTTGATGTTTTTAAAACCAAAGCTCTAGCACAAATATAGCAATCGATGCTTTCCTCTTGAAGGACCATTCTTTTACTTTTATTGTTGAGTCAGTTTACCTATCTCCTTCCACCTTAAGAAGCAAACACTTGTGTGAACTGTGCATTGATTCCTACATACTTGCATATTGCACTTGTTATATTACTTTATGTTGACAATATCCATGAGATATACATGTTATAAGTTGAAAGCAACCGCTGAAACTTAATCTTCCTTTGTGTTGCTTCAACACCTTTACTTTGATTTATTGCTTTATGAGTTAACTCTTATGCAAGACTTATTGATGCTTGTCTTGAAGTACTATTGATGAAAAGTCTTTGCTATATGATTCATTTGTTTACTCATGTCATTACTTTTGTTTTGATCGCTGCATTCATTACATATGTTTACAAATAGTATGATCAAGATTATGATGGCATGTCACTTCAGAAATTATCTTTGTTATCGTTTTACCTGCTCGGGACGAGCAGAACTAAGCTTGGGGATGCTGATACGTCTCCAACGTATCGATAATTTCTTATGTTCCATGCTACTTTATTGATGATACCTACATGTTTTATGCACATTATATGTCATATTTATGCATTTTCTGGAACTAACCTATTAACAAGATGCCGAAGAGCCATTTGCTGTTTTCTGCTGTTTTTGGTTTCTGAAATCCTAGTAAGGAAATATTCTCGGAATTGGACGAAACTTTCGCCAGGGTCCTATTTTTGCACTCCAGAAGACCGAAGAGATAACGAAGTGGGGCCACGAGGCAGCCAGGAGCTAGGGCGGCGCGGACCAAGCCACGCGCGACCTACCCCTGGGCCCTCGTGTGGCCCCCGCGTTGACCTTCCGCCTACTTAAAGTCTCCGTCGCGAAACCCCCAGTACCGAGAGCCACGATACGGAAAACCTTCCAGAGACGCCGCCGCCGCGATCCCATCTCGGGGATTCGGGAGATCGCCTCCGGCACCCTGCCGGAGAGGGGATTCATCTCCGGGAGGACTCTACACCGCCATGGTCGCCTCCGGAGTGATGAGTGAGTAGTTCACCCCTGGACCATGGGTCCATAGCAGTATCTAGATGGTCGTCTTCTCCTTGTTGTGCTTCATTGTTGGATCTTGTGAGCTGCCTAACATGATCAAGATCATCTATCTGTAATACTATATGTTGTGTTTGTCGGGATCCGATGGATAGAGAGTACTATGATTATGGTGATTATCAATCTATTGTTTATGTGTTGTTTATGATCTTGCATGCTCTCCGTTATTAGTAGAGGCTCTGGCCAAGTTTGTACTCTTAACTCCAAGAGGGAGTATTTATGCTCGATAGTGGGTTCATGCCTCCATTGAATCTGGGACAGTGACAGAAAGTTTGTGGATGTGCTGTTGCCACTAGGGATAAAACATTGATTCTATGTCTAAGGATGTAGTTGTCGATTACATTACGCACCATACTTAATGCAATTGTCTGTTGCTTAGCAACTTAATACTGAATGGGGTTCGGATGATAACCTGAAGGTGGAATTTTTAGGCATAGATGCAGTTGGATGGCGGTCTATGTACTTTGTCGTAATGCCCAATTAAATCTCACTATATTTATCATATCATGTATATGCATTGTTATGCCTTCCTCTATTTGTCAATTGCCCGACTGTAATTTGTTCACCCAACATGCTTTTATCTTATGGGAGAGACACCTCTAGTGAACTGTGGACCCCAGTCCTATTCTTTACATAGCATACAATCTACTTGTTTTACTGTTTTCTTTGCAAACATCTTCCACTCGATACGTTTAATCCTTTGTTACAGCAAGCCGGTGAGATTGACAACCTCACTGTTTCGTTGGGGCAAAGTACTTTGGTTTTGTTGTGCAGATTCCGCGTTGGCGCCGGAATCCCTGGTGTTGCACCGCATCACATTTCGCGACCATCAACCTTCAACGTGCTTCTTGGCTCCTACTGGTTCGATTAAACCTTGGTTTCATACTGAGGGAAACTTGCTTCTATACGCATCATACCTTCCACTTGGGGTTCCCAACGGACGTGTGCATCTACGCGTATCAGTATGGAGCTCGAATGTTGTGGGGAGTCTCGGATGGGATCCAGGACATCATGAGGAGGTTTGGAATGGTCCGGAGAATAAGATTCATATATAGGAAGTCATTTTCCGGGGTTCGGAAAAAGTTCGGTGTTTTGACCAAAGCTTCTAGAAGGTTCTAGAAAGACCGAAAGGGTTTGGAATATTATGGAGGATTCCGAAAGTGTCCGGAACGACCTGGGCTGTCAAAGGAAGTCCACAGAGTTTCATAATAGGTGTATCCACGTTTTTTAAGGGTTAAGGAGTTTCCCCTAAGGCAAATTCGGATTTGGCAAAAGAGTCCTAGTTCTAGTAGGTTTCGGCTGACAGAAACCTACCAGAAGTCTCCCGAACTTTGGGGGCAGGTCTTGGACGACCCAAGGGCCTTTTCCAGCTATAAAAGGAGGGCAAGAGAAGCCCCAAGGGCTGCACAAGTCACAGCCCCTGCCCCCTCTCCCCAAACCCTAGCCGCCCCCTTCCTCCTCCTCCCTCTTGCAAGGCTACGACGAAGCCCTACAGGATTTCTCCACCACCACCGCCACCACGCCATCGTGCTGCTGGAATTCCGAGGAGGATCTACTACTTTCACTGCCCGCTGGAACAGGGAGAAGGGCGTCTTCATCAACACCGCACGTGTGACCGAGTGCGGAGGTGCTGCCCGATTGCGGCACCATCAAGATCTTCTACTCGCTCCTAAGAGCAGCAAGTGATCGACTACATCATCTACGAGATTTAAATCGTTACGCTTAGCGATCTTCGAGGGTATGTTGATCTTATCTCGTTGCTACCATCTACTAGATTAGATCTTGGCTTGTTATTCGTTCTTGCTGTAGGAATTTTTTTGTTTTCTATGCTATGAATCCTAGCAAAATGCTCAATAAATATTTTACTTGCTGATGATTCGACCAAACAAGATTTAGGAATAGTAAACAATGTTATGGTTGAACTACATATGACTTATGTGCCCGTTGATTTTATTGTCATGTACATGGGGAGCAATACCTCTAGTCTTATAATTTTTGGGAGACCCTTTTTGAGAACTACATGTGCAATCATTGACTCAAAGGAAGTAAATGTGAACTTTCAATTCCTAGAAAATAAGTGTATGGAACACTTTCCAAGGAAGAAGGAGGGAGCACCAAGATTGAAGCTACCACATACCTTCCATACCACTTTAAACTAGTAAGTAAGCCTAACTATATGGCTTTAAAGAAATATCTTTATGGGAGGCAATCCAAGATATTTTTATTTTTTTTGTTTTTTCTTTGGAATTATTTTTTTGCAAGAAATTTTATTTTTGGTTTTCTCTCTGGTTTTTCAAATAAAGTACCAAGTTTTAACCATTTGGATGTTTAAAGTTGTGAAACAAAATGGGAGTTGCTGATTTCTACGTGCTACTTTTTAGTGCACGATTTTTATGTTTTTTTTGGCAATTCCTTAAAATCTTGAAACTCCACTGAAGTTGAAATTTTCCATCCTCTATATGAACAAAAATTTGCAAAAATTTGTGACATGTCTAAGTGGTCTAAAAAAATTCCGTTTTGCTGCTGTTAAATTTTTTGACAGATTCTGCCCCCTAATGTTTGAACCATTATTTTGGATTTCAAAATGGTTTTTATTTAATGTTTTAATTTGCTGTGAATTTATAGGAAATTATGTGCTCTCTGTTTTATAAAGTAAGAATTTTGTCTTTGAACCAAATGGCAGCAAGCATGATATTTTGTACCATTAATGTCACCCCATAGAAAAGAAATGAGAATTTTTTTTGTGCTGAAGTTTTTTCATAGGGAATAGAGGAACACCACACCAAGAGCTATCCAAGAATAGTGAAGATCGTAACTTAGGGTTGCCCAAGGAACCCCACTGGATCCATATTGAACTCTCGGTTTGCACACCCCTAAACTTTATTTTTTGAGCAACATAGAGTTATCCCAAAAATTTGGACCGTCCTTTATTAGTATTATGTCTAGTTTTGCTTTGAAATAAATGAGACCACCATAATAAATACATTTCATGCTTATGAAAGAGGTACTGAAATGAACCATTCTTGAATACCGCATTGAAAATAAGTTGCATGCTATGGAAATAAAAATGGGATGAAAACAAAAGCTGGAAGTCAAGTTATGCATGGTATTACTAGCTTCAAATGCCTTATTGAGTGATAATTTGCGAGTGCCTTATTTAGTGATACTTCTTACTAGTATAAATGTATGTTTAATATTCACTATCATTGTTTGATGATAGATTAATAGCACTATGGACACTATTGCATGCTCTTAGATCTTTTGCTAGCAAAAAAATGAGTTCTCACACAAGCTAAAGACTTGTATCTGAAAACAACTCAAACCAAACACCCACCATATCTACGTATATAGCAGTTGCTATTCCAAGTATAGTATGTGTGTTATGCCTCCAATTATTTCAAAATATCTTTTTGTGTAGTTTTAAGCTCATGAGAAAGTAAGGTATGGACGGAAAAACACCACCATGTCAAGTTATGTGTTTCACAGATTATGAGTAAGTTGTGAGGTCAGAATCATGCTTACATGGAGAACACTTCTGACATTGCACTTATTTTGATTTGTTTATCATGTTTAAACTTTTGGTTACTGGATGGCCACCTCAGACAAAATAAATGGGATTATCATGCAAAAGATATTGCAGTATGCTTATGTGTTAGAGAAGAGCACTAGGCCGCTAACCAAAGCCATGCCTAATCATGGTGGAAATTTTTCAGCATGGGCATCCTCAATAGGAAGAGAGAGGGAAAAGAGAGTAAAAAAAATAAAGAAAAGAGAGAGAGAGGAGAATAAAAAAAAGAGGAAAAAAGAAAGAGACAAAAAAGAAAGAGATAAGTTTGTAGTAGAGCATGCTTATTTGTTTGTTGTCCTATCTTCCCCGATATATAGGGCCTTTGCAGTTGAGGTTGTAAAATCTCCTTGGGTTCTTTGTATAGGAGGCATGGAGGTACCCCTTTGCGATACTTAGTTTAAAACAATATGCATATTGAGAACGTTATGGTAATCTAAAGTTGAGTAGTACAAGGTGTGGTTGTTAGTGCTAGAGGGCATGAGGCATCTTACTCATAAGAGGTCAAACACATGAACCATGAGTGTCTCTAAAACAAAGTAAGAAAGAGATGCATGGAACCCCATCCTTATGATTACCGTTGACATGAACTATGTATCTCGAAACTTTACTTTATTATCTCATTCATCTTTTATTTTTGTTGTAGGACTAACACATGTATTTCCTTATTACTTTTTGTTATTTAAGAGTCAAAAGTATCCAAAGGAAAGAAAAGGGCCTTCCTCATGGACGCGCTTGAGGTACCCGCCTCCGGTGCAGACTCCATGGTTGTCGTCATTGCAATAGCCACTCTTCTTGCGCGTGGCAGATATCAACGACCTCGCTAGATTGTGGATGTCTCCTGTCGCCAACTTCTCAATCTGTAGAGCCACAGAGATTTCTTGCGGTCATTTGTTGCAGATGGCGAGGGGCTTGCGCAAAGATGGTGCAAGTAGTGGAACGGAGGCCATGGAGGGCAACGCTTAATGTGTGAGTGGTGAATCTAAAATGCATACATGAACTATGTAGTTTATTGATACATATTTCCACATGTTTGCAACATATATGATGGTATATCCATGTTTTACATTGATTTATGAGGCTTTACCAATGATTCCCTTTATTTGGGTTATAACTCTGCAGGACAGGAAAATCCTGTTTTGTGTATTTGTTTTACTTTCAGGGACCTAAACAGAGTCAAATTGAGCATGTACTTCGGGGATGTTAATATTTCACCAAAAGAAGCATCTAGAGCACTTGCATCTCACGAGATGGGCCTGGAGGCCCAAAGGTTCCACGTGGCGTGCCTAGTAAGGGTGGGCGCCCCATTCATGCTCTTTTAAGGCTCGGCCCTCTGATTGACCTGATTCTTTTGCCAACCGGCTTCATTTGACCCAAAAAAACCCTATATATATGACCCCCAGGGTTCCCTCGAGGAGAGCACCACAGAAACAGTGAGCACCAAAACAGAGGTTGAAGCAGCGAAGATTGGAGGGGGAAACTCCGCCGGAGCCGCCTCGGAGGGATCTCCACCTTCTCCAACGTCTTCAATATCATCACCATGATGAAGGGGGGGGGGTAGTCCACCTCTGGACTATAGGTTTGTGGCAGTAGCTTGATCTATTTCTCTCTTGTTCTTCATAGATCATAGTACCATATGAGTTTCCCAACATGATTATGGTCATATATGTAATTCCTATGTGGTGGATCTTTAATTCCATGATATTGATACATGAGATTGGAATTTATTATGTGTAAGATGTATTGTGAAAGTATAGAGATGGTAAACCTAGAGGGGGGGTGAATAGGTTTACACATATTTTATCTTTCTTTGCAATATTAGGCTTTGCGGAATATAAAGGTGAGCCTAATGCAAACTAGGTGAAGCAACCTATATGAGGATACAACTAACTCGAGCACGAAGGCTCTCACAGGCAGTTAAATCACAAGTAAGGAGTTCGGTTAGAGATAACCGATAGCACGCGGAGACGAGGATGTATTCCCGTGTTCCCTTGCTTTGCAACAAGGTACGTCACATTTGGAGGAGTGGAGGTCCCACGAAGGATTCCCCGCGCCACGAAGGCTCACCCTATTCTTCGGAGCCTATCCCACGAAGGAATAGCTCTCTCACTTGTGGTAGACTTTGAGGTAGCCTCCAAACCTTCACAATCTTGCCCGGAGCAGATCCACAGCCCGGATGCTTCCGGACTCCTCTTGCCCACCTAGGGTTTCCAAGGAACCCTAGGAAGCAAGCTTCTTGATGAATACAAGGGGAAATGAGATTTGGCTTGGTAGAACGGTAGATCGGGTCCTCCTCTATCGTTTCCCCGGAGGGATTTGAGTTTGGGTGGAGGAGGAGGGAGATCTGAGGCTTTTGGTGTTTCTAACAATGGAGTATGAGAGAAGGAGCTCAAGAACAGCTTGTAGTGTATTGCCTAACTGTCTAGAGGTAGGAGAAGGGCTATTTATAGTGTTCTTCGAAATATGGCCGTTGGCCACTTGCCACCTCAGCTTTTCTTCGACAAACCCGGTCAACCGGACCAGGGACCGGACTGCCCGGTGCAGAGGCCGGTCGGACCGGACCAGCGACCGGAGCTGCTTCGTCGTCCAGGGCTCCTCCGGTTGGCGTCCGGTTGGCGGCCGGTTGGCGACCGGCCGACCGGACCATGCGCCGGACACGCCGGTCCAGAGGCCGGCTGACCGGCGCAGGCCGGATCTCTTTTCGTCGCCGGTTGGCGCCGGTTGGCGACCGGTTGGACCGCGGCGCGCCGGAGCCACCGGTCTATGGGCCGGTCCAACCGGGCTGCAGACCGGATTTCTGCTGTAGACCCCTTTTCGATTGTTGTTGAAGTGGGGGGGTCTCCTTTAGCCTTCTTGTTCCTTTGATACATCATATATTCCTCTTTGCCTAATACCTGAGATTATCCTTGTACACATATTAGGCCAAGTACTCTAGCACGGTGTCATTGTTACCAAAATAATGGATAAGGGTAAAATACCCTTACAATCTCCCCCTTTTTGGTATACGATGACAAACCGAGCTAGAGTCATATAGAGATATTATGATAAGCTTTAAACCTTGATTCCATATAAGATATTACGACAGCTCCCCCATAATGTATGCACTTGGAGAATTTGCGTTTGAATGCAAAGTGCATCATTTGTGAAACATGAGAAGCTCCCCCAATATCTTTAGGAAACAAGCATGGTATGGAGATGTGCATGTCAGGATATATAAGCATATATATAAGCATAGCACACATAATCATCCTAACATAAAGTAGCACACATAATATTCGTCCATACATGAATTATTCGAAGTAGCAAATCCAAATGGTTCTTGAGAAATCAAAGCAAATAAGCACAAGCCATATAAGAATCAAATAAAGCAACACCCATGGCTTGTGACAACCAAAGTACCCCGTGGTCCTAGACTCTACTCTCTTCTCCCCCTTTGGCATCGGAACACCAAAAAGGCGAAGGAAAGAGGAGAGATGCTATCGCACCCATCAATAGAACTCATGCCCGGTGGAGTAGGAGCCCTCGTCATCATCACGGCAGCCGCATCACCTTCATCCTCATCACCATCACCATCACCATCATCAGCAGGAGGAGTAGGAGTACGAGCAGTCCTAGGAGGAAGGCCACCATGAGCATACATGGAGAAGTCAAAGTTCTGGATCATCTCATCGGTGAGGGGAGGCATCTCCCACTGAGGTGCAACCACAGGCGCCAACTCGGTCCAGGAGGAGGAACAGCGACATTCCTAGTAGCCATAAACTCGTTCTGTCGCCTCCTGGTCTCCTGGTTCAAAGCAAGACTCTGATGTGCAACATCATTAGTGTTCTTGCACATTTGCCACATGCTAGAGAAGAAGCGAGCAGCACCATGCTTGGGGCGCCGGGAGTAGCTAGAGCTAGCTGCAGGATCATGGTGTTCCTTGGAACGGCGCTCATTGGCGGGCATCATGGAAGGGACTTCCGGGCGACCTTCCGGAGCAGGGAACTTGAATGGTGCCATGATGACTCTTTCATCACGAGTGTTGAGAGGAGCAGGGACAATGTGGTTGATGAGCCGCTGAACATACTGAGTATAGTTGGGAGTCATGCGGTCCATAACTGCACGCTTCAGTTCACAGTAAATAAGATCACAGCCATCAATTTTCCTTATCCTGGCAGGGTGGCAATAGTACATCAGATTCAGGTGATAGTTCCTGACTTCACTGGAGTCGCCTGACTTGCTGATGAGACTCTCACGGAACATCTTGGCAAGGACAAGATATGAGTAGTACATCCCAGAGATAGTGGGAGGTCCAGCTGTGGGGCCAGTGGGATAGCAGAAGGAGATGTCACCACTTGCGAGCTTAGGCCGAGTATGAATTCTGTACCCTGTAGAACGGCCACCTTCATAACCCATGGCCTCACAGAACTGAGTGTAAGTGCAGGAGTACTTCTCCCTGCCAGTCATCCAAGTCATAGTGCGGTCCGCATCATCATGGAAGAAGACAGTGCAATGGAACTGACGGACTAGAAGGGGACAATAGGTGGGATCTTCTTGGTCATCATCGGGCTTGAGGCACACAAGGTCATATAGTCCCATACCCTTCAAGGTTTGAACCACAAAGCGGTACTTTGTGGCTTCATGCAAGGCAAGCTCTTCAGGATTGATGGCCTTGGGCTTCACAACAGCACCATTCTTCATACACTCGTGAGTGTTATCATAGTAACCAATCCATAGGGCTGCTTGTGTCTTGGTCCAGAAGAACCTGTCCCCACCAGTGTAAGTCCGTTGCTCATAGCGATAAGGATTCACTGTCCTCAAGTCCTGCCAATCAAGACGATTTGCATCCGCAACATTGAAATCCGGTACAATTTCATCATCTTCTTGGGCTGCTTGTTTGTCTTTCCTTTTATTTGCATTTGACTTGTTTCTTCCCCTAGCTGAGCTGCCAATGTCAATAGGCTGAGGTGCTTTAGTAGGCTTGCGGTTGCTAGTACGGCAGCCAGGAGGCCTTGGCACAGTCCTACCTCGCTTGGCAAGGCCACCACGATCATCGTCACTCGAACCACCTGTGAATAAGCAAGTAGAGCGAGGATAGCATGGGGTAAGTGTACATGTCATCAATAAGAGGGAAGCCAAAAAGCATAGTATATATTCAAGTGGTTTGACGAAGATGTGCGAAAACTGGGCGATCCGGCGCACAGGCCGGTCCAACCGGGTGACAGACCGGACGAGCCGGTTGCCGACCGGTTGACCGGGCCGCACGCCGGGCCGGCCGGTTGAGGGGCCGGTTGACCGGGCTGGTGACCGGATCTGTCGATTTGTGAGAGTTTGCCCAGAATTTCTACCACAAAATCATGCAAACACTCATAAACTTGAATATAGACTATAGCAATAGAGTGGAGTATGTGCATTGTGTTGTGAGACACTCTAAAGGCATGAGGACTTACAAACCCTAACCCTAACCCTAAAATTTTCCTCAAATCTTGTCAAGACATTGCAATGTGTGAGGAGGACTAGAGAATAGGGAGAGAGGAAGAGCACATTACCCGAAGACATGGTCCTTCTTGATCAAAAGAGCAAGAAGAACACTAGGTAGGGTTTGAAACCCAAGAACTCCAAAATTTCCCAAAATAGCTTGAGAGGGACCAATCCCTTTGGTGGAGTTGTTCCAAGGGGCCCGATCTATGGTGTGGTGGAGTTTGGGAGGGTTCTTGTGGTGGGAAGGGCCTAGAGCATGGTGGAGGTGGTGGAGGCGGCGGCCATGGAGGTTTGGGAGATGGGGGGTAATGAGGAAGAAGACCCCAAGGGGTATCCTCTCCCAGCACATAACAGGCCGCACGGCCGGTCGGGCGCCCGGTCGACCGGACCTGGCGCCGGCTGGTCCGGCGCAGAGGCCGGTCCAACCGGGCCAGAGACCGGCCAGGCCCAGTTTTGTCTCGTTTTGCCTCGTTTTGCCCCTATATTTTGTGTAAATGTGTGTGAATGCTCAGATGATGACATGTACATATAGATAGATAGATGATGATGAGATGAGCATAGACATGGGGTTGGAAACACAAAGTTCTCTAGGCATACCCATTGGAGTGAAATCCAAACAAGATATAAATAGCAACAATGGGCATGATTCGAAGAATATCAAGAATCATAAATCTTTTTATCATAGTTTTTACAATAAGATCATTTAGCCTTGTAGAATCGAATAAATTTGCAATTGAGGCTTAAAGAGGGGCGGGGGATTACTCCCCCTATGTGAAAGCGCAAATGTCATGTGACCTCGAAGAGACGTGCTTGGGTCCATATAATGACATTGGGTCTATTTATGTTGCACACATGGGTATGCATCATACCAAGACATGGTAAGATGACTATCCCCATATGTGCTATGCCTCTAAGCTAGATAGTTAGATAAATGCAAGAATATAGTGCAAGAAGTTAATCAATCCAAGTTTTTAGGATCAAGAATACCAAGTTCTCCTCTCAAGTTTACAAACCGGGCTTCATCCAAAGGCTTAGTGAAAATATCCGCCAATTGGTAGGTTGTTCCCACATGAGTGAGATCAATATCCTTATTGGCAACATGATCACGTAGGAAGTGATGGCGAATGTCAATATGTTTGGTGCGACAATGTTGAACCGGGTTATTGGCGATCTTTATTGCACTTTCATTGTCACATAGAAGAGGCACCGTACCAAGAGACACACCATAGTCTTTCAAGGTTTGCTTCATCCATAACAATTGAGTGCAACAAGATGTCGCGGATATGTATTCGGCTTCGGCGGTGGATAAAGCGGTGGAGTTTTGTTTCTTGGATGACCAACTCACCAATGACCGGCCAATAAATTGGCAAGCCCCGGAGGTAGACTTCCGGTCAACCTTATCACCGGCCCAATCGGAGTCCGAGTAGCCAATGAGTTCAAAGGTTGACCCCTTTGGATACCATAGCCCGAGAGTAGGAGTGAGAACAAGGTATCTTAGAATCCGTTTGACCGCCATCAAATGGCTCTCCTTAGGAGCGGATTGAAAACGAGCACACATCCCTACACTTAGCATGATATCCGGCCTAGAGGCACAAAGGTAGAGCAAGGATCCTATCATGGAACGGTATACCTTTATATCCACATCCTTCTCACCGTCACATGAGCCAAGTTGCCCCTTTACGGGCATGGGTGTCTTCATTGGGCTTGCATTGGTCATGTTGAATTTCTTGAGCATGTCCTTCACATACTTTTCTTGAGAGATGAAGGTGCCTTTTGCAAGTTGCCTCACTTGGAAGCCTAGGAAGAACTTCAACTCCCCCATCATGGACATCTCAAATTTCCTAGTCATCAATAGCTCAAAAGCTTTGTTATGATTGGGGTTAGTTCCACCAAATATAATATCATCAACATATATTTGACATATAAACAAGCCACCCCCTTTAACCCGTTTGGTGAAAAGGGTGGAATCGACCGTACCCATGCAAAACCCATCTTGTAGTAGGAAATCCCTAAGGAACTCATACCAAGCACGTGGAGCTTGCTTGAGACCGTAGAGTGCCTTATGGAGTAAATACACATGGTTGGGTCGGCATGGGTCTTCGAAACCCGGGGGTTGAGCTACATATGCGGTTTCTTTTAGAGGGCCATTCAAAAATGCACTTTTCACATCCATTTGATATAGTTTGAAATTGTGGAAAGATGCAAATGCAAGCAAAAGACGAATAGCTTCAAGACGGGCTACCGGCGCAAAGGTATCCTCAAAATCCATACCTTCTATTTGGGCAAACCCTTGCGCCACTAACCTTGCTTTATTTCTAATGACAATGCCATCCTCATCTTGCTTGTTCTTGAATACCCATTTGGTCCCAATAACATTGATGCGATGATCCTTGGGTCTCTCAACTAGAGACCATACTTCATTGCGAGTGAAACACTCCAATTCTTCTTGCATGGCAATGACCCAATCCGGATCAACCAAGGCTTCATGTACCTTGAGTGGCTCAAAACTAGACACAAAAGCATGATGTTGACAATAAGTGATAAGTAATGCATGGTGTCTACGAGTTACCACTCCTTTTGAGATGCTACCAAGGACAAGATCTACTTTCATGTCACTTGCCCTTGTAGCCGCCTTGATCTTCCGAATGGTTCCTTCATGATCAATGAATTCATCTCTTGCTAATACTTGATCATGAGGGACAACTTGAGCTTGAACATGAGTTGAAGATGTTTCTTGATCATCATCATGGTCTTGCTCAGTGGGTTGAGGGCTTTCTTCTTGTTCTTCGGGATGTGGCTCATCTTGAGTGGAGGATACATCTTGGGTTGCACTTGATGGTTCAACTTGAGTTGAGCTAGGCTCAACTTGAGGTGAGCTTGATACTTCTATTCCATCACCTTGATCATCACTATGAACTTCCATGGGCCGGATGTGTCCAATGCCCATATGCTTGATGGCACTAGATGGATCATCATCATTACCTGCAACACATGGAACAACTTGCTCCACTTGGGAGCCATTATCCTCCAAGAACACCACGTCACAAGATACTTCAATAGTCCCAGTGGACCGGTTGTAGTATCTATAGGCGTGGGAGTTCTCCGCATATCCAACAAAAATGCCCTCTATAGTTCTAGTTTCAAATTTACCAAGCTTCCCTTTATTGTTCTTAACAAGACATTTGCATCCAAAGACACGAATGTACATGACATTAGGCTTGTTACCTGTGAGAAGCTCATATGGAGTTTTGTTGTGGAGGGGGCGGAGGAAGAGCCGGTTGGAGTAGTGGACAGCTGTAGAGATGGCTTCTCCCCAAAAGTTGTGGGGTGAGTTGAATTCACTCAACATGGTTCTTGCCATCTCAATGATAGTCCGGTTCTTCCTTTCAACAACACCATTTTGTTGAGGGGTATACGGAGCTGAAAACTCATGCTTGATGCCCTCATCATCAACAAACTCTTGCATAGTGTAGTTCTTGAACTCGGTGCCATTGTCGGTCCTAATCGCCTTGATCTCGGATTCATATGTACGTTGAGCTTTCTTGGCGAAGGTGATGAACTCTCTATGGGTCTCATCCTTAGACTTAAGGAGAAAGACCCAAGAGTATCTTGAGTAATCATCAACAATGACAAGTCCATACTTGCTCCCACCAAGAGTATCATAATGTGATGGCCCAAAGAGATCCAAATGAAGGAGCTCCAAAGGCCTAGATGTGGTGACAATACTCTTGATAGGATGTTTCTTCTTGAGTTGTTTTCCGGCTACACATGCACTGCATACACGATCTTTCTCAAAAGAAATGCCGGTTAGTCCAACAATGTGCTCACCCTTTAGGAGTTGTTTAAGATTCCTCATGTTAACATGACCAAGGCGGCGATGCCACAACCAACCTTCGTCATGCTTGGCCGCCATTAGACATGTGGAGGGAGAGGGGCTCTCTTTCGAGAGGTCAACCACGTAAAGGTTGTTCTCCACATATCCAACAAGGACCAATTTGAGATTGTCACTCCTAAAGACTTGCACATAATACTTAGTAAAATATGAATTGTAACCGGCATCGGCAAGATGGTATATAGAAAGCAAGTTATAACCAAGGTGTTCAACAAGCATGACCATCTCAAGGCACAAGTCCTTAGAGATTGCCACCTTGCCATACCCAAGTACCTTTCCCTTTGAGTTGTCACCAAAGGTAATGCTTGACTTCTTGTTAATATCTTCAATGAATTGGTCAAGCACACCTCTTCCTCCGGTCATATGATTGGTGCATCCACTATCAAACACCCATTTTGGACCACCGGAGGAATACCCCTACAAAATAAAGTAGAGGATTTAGGAACCCATTGATTAATGGGTTCCCTAGTCATGGCAACAAGATCTTTTGGTACCCAAATCGAGTACCCTCTATAAGCATAGCCATTACGAGGACCAACATAGTTAGCATAAACATCACCATAATAATCAACAAATAAAGCATAGTGATTGTTTGGCCCCGTGCGGTCACCACTAGTGGCTTTGCCCTTTGGGGCTTTGCCATCATTAGTGACCTTCTTGTTCTTTTCTTGAGCGGGCTTCTCTTTCTTGTAGTTGTTCTTCTTGTAGGGCTTGGGATCATACCCAAGTCCATACTTTTGATTGTTTGACCTTTGCTTACTCAAGAGGTCATCCAATCCCATCTTACTCTTGGTTGTGGTGAACTTGGCAAGTTCTTTCTTCAACCTAACATTCTCCTCAAGAGTAGTTGCTTGCTCACAAGCCGATTCATTAGGATAATAGTTGAGACCATATTTGGTTACCAAAGATTCAAGATATGTGTTGGTCTCAACATGCAAAGATAGTTCCTCTTGTAAACGAACATGTTCCGCAACAAGCTTAGCATGCTCACTAGTAAAGGTGGTGGAGGAACTAGCAACATTTTTATCAACAATAGAATCATTCATTGATTCAAGAGCTTTAGAGTAGGTTTCTTGGAGTAGGTCATGGTTCTTTCCAAGTTTCTTGAGCTCATCCTTGACAAGCTTGTTAGCTCTTTCAAGGTGGTCAAGATCCCTAGTGAGAGAAGCATGAGCAACTTCAAGCTCCTCCTTTGAGGCATTAAGCTCTTGAGTCAATGATTGAGCCCTTTCAATAGTTTCAAGATCCTTAACTTTATCTAGTTCATAAGTTTCAATTTGTTGCTTAAGACCTTGAGATATGCACCTTTCGGTTTTTAGCTCTTGCCTTAGGAGATTGAATCTCCTTTCCTTATCATTCAAATGATATTCTAATTCCTCAATGGACTCATCCTTTTCTTTGAGAGAGTCCATCAAGAAATCAAATTTGACAAGAGCTTCACCATGAAGGGTGCATCTAACATTGTAAAGTTCCTTAAGCACAGTTAATTCTTCTTGATTTTCAGTTTCATCATCAAGGACACTAGATAAAGAAGGTGGGGGTTCCATTACCTTGGTTTCTCTTGCCATAAGACAAGAGCCAACGATTGTAGATGAGGTTCACTCGCTATCTGAGGCGTTAATTTACCTACTAAAATATCACTAGTTTCTACCCAGGATCCCAACCTAACCACTCCATTTCTGTCCAAATTGCGGAGTAAATGTGCTTCTAGATGTGGTATTTCTTTAGTTATTTTTTCAGCGGAGCCTTGGCTTGTCGTATCCGTCTGAATTTCATATTTCCGGATGTGAAAAGAGGTATAAATATCTTCATATACCAAACGTTCGCTAATTAGTACTGCGTCTTCAAAATTGTAACCTTCCCATGGCATATAAGCTACTAATACGTTTTTTCCTAAAGCAAGTTCCCCCCCAACTGTAGCAGCTCCCTCTGCTAAAATTTGTCCTTTTTAATGGATTTACCTCGTGGAGCCCGCGATTTTTGGTGCATACAATTATTCCAGGAAAAAAACTTCGAATTGGGAGGGCGATCCTCCCGGTGAACTGACCGTACCCCAAACCGACACAGGTGAACAAGTAGAGTATACTAGGGCGCGTCGAGAGAACCATGTCGAAGGAACTCGGCAAAATGACCCCGTAACTTCGGGAGAAGGGGTGCTCTCCTATCTTTTGATTAGGAAAGCGGCACATACCAGGGGGTAGCGACTGTTTATTAAAAACACAGGACTCTGCTAAGTGGTAACACGATGTATAGAGTCTGACACAGTATGGCATAGATAATCCAGAAGAAGTCTGTATAAACGTCTTTGCCCAAAAGGATAATCCTAGAATTCCGTCTGTCTTCTGGATTTGGAGAAGTGCCGATTTTCAAGAACGCGAATCTAAAAAAACGAAAGGAATAAAATAATAAAATTGCAAAAAAGGAGAACTAATTAAAAAGATTTGATTTTTATTTTCCCACCCTCATGGCCTTTCTATCTTTCTAATCGAATTTTAGGATTCAAAAGAAAACGGCTAGAATTTACTTCTAGTATATATACTCCTATAGAAGCGCATACAATAATGCGTTCCCGAAGGATCCAGCTGCTAAGAGGGTCCGAGCCATAACGGATTGATGTGACCGTAGCGGCGACTGGAATCGATCTGAATGAGGCAGTTATGGGACTTATCTTATATAACAATATATATGGAGGAAGGATTCAAAAAAGGTGGGGGTCAAGGTGTATAATACGAGCTTCCACTTTCAGGCAATGAGCTAGCTTAACCCTGATTGCTTAAGGTTTAATACAATCATGTTGGATCTGCTACTAAGAAAGGAAGAGAAAGACTGATTGCGACAGCTCAACCGGATGTCTTGTAAGATAGAAACATAAAAGATCCTGGATTTCCCATTTAATTTGTAAAAGAAAGATTCTTGTTCGTAGAATCTCGATAAAGAAAAAAGCATGAGCGCCTGTTCGTGATATGACAAACAAATCTTACTTTTGAAGTTCCCGTTCACCGGAATGGGATCCCAAAGGCTCCTTTTTAGAAGTCAATAGCTGCCAACCGGAACAACTGCTTGAAAATGCAAGGCAAGGGTTGGCTCGACTCACCATCAAATAGTTCGGTTCTGGTCAAGTAATAGGAATTAGGCCTAAGACGATTCCAAATAGAAAAACTTCAATCATTTCGATTTGTTCGAGGGGATAAAAAAATGGGTACTATCTATCCCTAAATAGTACTCTAAATTATCCACGAATCTCAATGACCAAGAAAAGAATTCGTAATTAGTGTGGAAAAGAGTCATAGCCGTTTGCTGGGTTACTCGAAAGGCGTTCGCGCGTTAGCGCGCAAGCCATTTTCTCGCTTGGAATGATTTTTCATCGATTTTCATCGAGAAGTTTTTTCCTGGAAGTTTCCGGAGTCCGGTTAACACATTTTTTAGTACGAGATGCCTTGGAATCAGTCCCGTTAAGGACATGTTTTGTTGTTCATATGTCAAGGGCTAAAGAGTAAAGAAAGAAGTGACTTCTTACTTAACTTATTGAGTAATTCTATTGCCTCAGCTAACTTCCTCGATGAAAGAGTCAACTCAATCTCGTTTTATCCTACTTTCATTCCTATCCATATTCAAAATGGAATACCAGAACCGGTGACTGAACCGCTGAACCACTTAGACCGATCCTTGCCACACTGATCCTCATGAGAAATCTTACTCGAGATCTTATCTTGTCCCGAGAACATAGCGGTGACGGTAGCCCCATTTTTAAGTGATTGTAGAAGAAAGGTATCCAAAATGAGAAGAAGGCTCAAATCGTCTAAGAGATCCAGATCCCATTGGATTTCAAGCTGGTGTTAAAGATTATAAATTGACTTACTACACCCCGGAGTATGAAACCAAGGATACTGATATCTTGGCAGCATTCCGAGTAACTCCTCAGCCTGGGGTTCCGCCGGAAGAAGCAGGGGCTGCAGTAGCTGCCGAATCTTCTACTGGTACATGGACAACTGTTTGGACTGATGGACTTACCAGTCTTGATCGTTACAAAGGACGATGCTATCATATCGAGCCTGTTGCTGGGGAAGACAACCAATGGATCTGTTATGTAGCTTATCCATTAGACCTATTTGAAGAAGGTTCCGTTACTAACATGTTTACTTCTATTGTGGGTAACGTATTTGGTTTCAAAGCCCTACGTGCTCTACGTCTGGAGGATCTACGAATTCCCGTTGCTTATTCAAAAACTTTCCAAGGTCCGCCTCATGGTATCCAAGTTGAAAGAGATAAGTTGAATAAGTATGGTCGTCCTTTATTGGGATGTACTATTAAACCAAAATTGGGATTATCCGCAAAAAATTATGGTAGAGCGTGTTATGAGTGTCTACGTGGTGGACTTGATTTTACCAAAGACTTATTTTAACACGGGAACTACAAACCACTTTTCTCTAAGCAAATCTCGCTGTGGTAAAGCGCTAAATAAATCCTCGTGGTTACCACGACGATTTAAGGAACACGCAAATAAATGCGAATTAGCTACTTTATGGAATTTGTATTCCTTCTTAATTGGAAAGAGTACAAGTTATATAAAGAACAACTTATCCCTTACTTAGGGAATGGAATGGAATGGAAACTACTAGTGATTAAGGGGAATGGTTTCCCCCCACGGTGATCGGACTATCGTCCTCTCCCCTCCCCCCTTCCCCGAACTACTTACTTGACTTCCCCTGCCCCCAATCATGGGGGTTCTAAGACAGATAAAATACTACTGAGCTGAACTCATGGATAGATCTACCCCAACCCCTATCAAGGGGCTCCGAAAGATAATATACTACCCTAAATCGTAGGGCTTGATCTACCCCAACCCCTATCAAGGGGCTTAGCTAATACTGGAGCAGAATAAACAAGACAAGAAGATAAACAAGAAGAACGGGAATGAGGACTCTATTTTAAAACAAATGAAGGCCTTGCCTCTCTCCGTTTGCTTTAGTCTTCCGCTCCCGAGCCTACCCTCCGCTCAAGCAGCTCACTTAAAGATACATGCCTCTCTTCCTCCTTTCGACCTCCCATAAGTCGGCCTCGCTGCAGGTCACCTACGGTACGCTCTGAAGCTCGCTTTGCTCTCTTCTACCGCTATCCAGCCATTACGCTTGCTGACTTTATTTAAGCAAGCTAGATGTCTGGACTGCAGGCATACTTGCTCCTCCTCTTCAGTCGAGCAAATGTGCCTTGGCCTGCTAGCTGTAGGAGGCATAGCTGCATGTATCTTTGCGTTCACTGCTTTCACTCACCCAGCTTACTGACTTTCTTATCACTCCGTTCGTTGATCAACCCCCAAACCCCCAGAGTCATCGGAGTCATCATCTTGAGTTGTTCTTGCCATGAAGGAAGAACCAACATCATTCTCCGTGGAGTAATCCTTGGAGTAGTCATATGTGAAGAGTGACCCGGGCTTAGAGAAAGCCAAGCCGGCCACTCCGGCCTCCTTCTCCTCATCTTCCTCTTCTTCATCGGACAAGTACTCGGCCCCAACAAAGGCTCTTCCCTTGTTCCTCTTGTATCGATCGTTGATTGGGTTTGGCTTCAATCTTGGCTTGACCCCTTTGATGAACTTGGGCTTGTCAACCCTTTTCTCATAAGGGCACTCATTTGCAAAGTGGCTCTCTTCATCACAATTGTAGCAAGTTCTCTTCTTCTTCTTGTCATTGAGGAGCATAGGCAACTTTCCCTTGTACTTCTTGGCAAAGAAGGCAAAGTCAGTGGCGATGTCACTAGTTGAAGTCATCTCCTCATCTTCTTCAATTTCATATTCTTCTTCTCCTCCATGGTCAGCTCTAGCCTTGAGAGCAAGGTTGCGTGACGCTTCATGGTTGTGTGAGGCTTCATCAACACGGTTCATTGCCATGAGCATTTTTCCTGCCTTGGCCATGTTTTCATTGGCGGCCACATAGGAGACTAGATCATCGGAGTTCAGATCGGCACTCTTGGTCATGATTTGCAAGTTGAGTGCAAGGTTGGTATCTTCTTGCTTGACAGCAATCATAGCAATGACCTTGGACTTTATGAATCCTTCATTCATCTCAAAGCCGTCATCATACTTCTCAGCACCAAGTCCCTTGATCCTTACTCTAAGAGCACCAAGCCTTGCATAGGCATCGGCCATGGATTCTCCTTCTCGAATCATGAACCGGTGAGCTTCTTGCTTTGCGGTCTCATAAAGAGCTGATTGGATCAAATCGGTTCCCTCTTGGAGTACTACGATTCGATCCCACAACTCTTTAGCGGAGCCGATGTCATTGACTTGATCAAGGAGCTTGCGATTGATGCCACTTCTAATCTTGTCACGTGCGGAGGCATTGAGTTGACGGTTGTAGAACTCGGTGGAGGTCAATCGAATGGGATCTTGTGGCTCCCGGTATCCATGAAGAATGATCTCCCATAGCTCCACACTGCAGCTGCGAATATGAGATTCCATAGAAGATTTCCAATGTGGAAAGTGAGTTCCATCAAAATGGGGAACGGTCCCACTATGGTTTATATGAGGCATGGGTGAAGTGTTTCTGGGATAGTCATGGTTAACTTCATTGTAAGTTTCCTTAGAGCCCGAAGTCCCACTAGGAGCTCCACTAGCAGTTAGGTTCTTAAGCATGATAGACATTTCTGCCATTTGGCTTTGTAGTTCATCCTCCTTTTTCTTCTTCTCGGCATCATATGCCAAGAATCTAGATTTCATTTGTTTAACCGAAAGGTTAGAGTCATCATCTAGACCCTCGAATAGTTTTTCCATCTCACTCTTAAGGCGGTGAAGCCCTTAAAAAGAGTCCAGGCTCTGATACCAATTGAAAGTATAGAGATGGTAAACCTAGAGGGGGGGGTGAATAGGTTTCTACAGATTTTAATTCTTTCTTTGCAATATTAGGCTTTGCGGAATATAAAGGTGAGCCTAATGCAAACTAGGTGAAGCAACCTATATGAGGATACAACTAACTCGAGCACGAAGGCTCTCACAGGCAGTTAAATCACAAGTAAGGAGTTCGGTTAGAGATAACCGATAGCACGCGGAGACGAGGATGTATTCCCGTGTTCCCTTGCTTTGCAACAAGGTACGTCACGTTTGGAGGAGTGGAGGTCCCACGAAGGATTCCCCGCGCCACGAAGGCTCACCCTATTCTCCGGAGCCTATCCCACGAAGGAATAGCTCTCTCACTTGTGGTAGACTTTGAGGTAGCCTCCAAACCTTCACAATCTTGCCCGGAGCCCGGATGCTTCCGGACTCCTCTTGCCCACCTAGGGTTTCCAAGGAACCCTAGGAAGCAAGCTTCTTGATGAATACAAGGGGAATGAGATTTGGCTTGGTAGAACGGTAGATCGGGTCCTCCTCTATCGTTTCCCGGAGGGATTTGAGTTTGGGTGGAGGAGGAGGGAGATCTGAGGCTTTTGGTGTTTCTAACAATGGAGTATGAGAGAAGGAGCTCAAGAACAGCTTGTAGTGTATTGCCTAACTGTCTAGAGGTGGAGAAGGGCTATTTATAGTGTTCTTCGAAATATGGCCGTTGGCCACTTGCCACCTCGCTTTTCTTCGACAAACCGGTCAACCGGACCAGGACCGGACTGCTGCGAGGCGGTCGGACGGACCAGCCGGAGCGCTTCTCGTCGTCGGGGCTCCTCCGGTTGGCGTCCGGTTGGCGGCGGTTGGCGACCGGCCGACCGGACCATGCACCGGACACGCCGGTCCAGAGGCCGGCGACCGGGCTGCAGCCGGACCATCTTTGCGTCGTCCAGGGCCGTTGGCGCCGTTAGCGCGGTTGGGCCGATCGACGGACGCGCGCCGCTTCTGGGCAGTCCAACGTGCAGACGAATTTTGTAGACCCCTTTTCGATTGTTGTTGAAGTGGGGGATCTCCTTTAGCCTTCTTGTTCCTTTGATACATCATATATGCCTCTTTGCCTAATACCTGAGATTATCCTTGTACACATATTAGGCCAAGTACTCTAGCATGGTGTCATTGTTACCAAAATAATGGATAAGGGTAAAATACCCTTACATATTGATATATGCATATCATGTATCATGTTCTTAGTACTTGTTCCAATCCAACTTATATGCAAGAACATGTGTGGGGATAAGCGTGTATTAGGTGGAGTAGCATGGTTGTAGTGATTGAATAGTGCCAACAAATTCCTGATCTATTATGGTTTTACATTTTCCTTTGTTGCCTCACTATGGATAAAGTGAATGCATGTGCTATGTTCATCATGTGACAAATGTGATAATCTTGTTGAGTGAAGGTAGCATATTTGATATTCAAACATACTTAAGGCTATGCTATGTTAATTCTTAATACAAGATTGCTGGGAGTTTTCCCTTTCTTGTGGAGTATAAAAGAGATGTGTTGCATCATCTCTATGTTAGAACGTGATGCCCATATTAATGCTTATCAAAGACATATTGAAGTTCCGCCAATATTATGTCATTGATGAATTGTTAGTGTCCATTACAACTTAATAAGAGAGTAGACAAGTGAACTCATGAACCCATGTCCAATTTTAATCATAAGAAACACCTTTCCAACACTTTTATCATACTTTACATTTGCATCAATATTTTAATTCGAAAATATAAAAATACTTTCTTTACTTAAACACACACAAAACCCAAAAACAACTATCTTGTTGCCGCTTTTATCTAGTTTACTTAGTTTGTTTACCTTATTTTACTTTCATTATCTCTGTTACACACAAAACCCGAAAACGGGGACAATCTCAACGTGAGCTGCCTGCCTGAAACAGTGAAACCACGACTGACACGTCTCTACATGGCGGCTGGCCGTTAATGTGAACAGTGTGGACGTCCAAGAACAAAAGATGGAGATGCGCCTGAGGTGGCATCGATCTCTGCAGGCCCAATGATTTTGGCCGCGCCAGTGAAGGAGATGGCTACAGCTCCGCTCCTTCAAAAGATCATTGATTTGAATAGTGCAGTGCCGTACGGGGCGTCAGAGAACAGTCGCTAGCTAGCACTGGTGACTCATACTGTAGCCTTGTACGCATGCAGCCAGGTTTCCTCGTGGTGCCGCAGGATTATTACTTCTTTTCCAAGAGTAATTCATGATTATGCGTTCTGATATTTCATGCATACAGAGACTGACCAAGTTTCCTGCCCATCTTATCTGGCTCTAAAAAGCTCCAGGTCCTCTGACTGATTTGCAGCGTCAGAGAGGCTGTGAGCTTGTGCTCTTGTGTGCTTCGTCCTTTCCATATTAGTTAATTTTTTTTCTTTAATGAAAAGGAAGTAACATTTCGGTCCTCTGCAACAATTGATGCACCTAACTTTTCATTGCATTATTCGGAGTAGTAGAGTACATAGAATGTCCATAAAAATCAACGAGGGGAACAAAAGAAAATAGTGCCCTTAAGCATCATGTAAGCCTGTAATAAGCCGCCAACCATCCTCATTGTAGATAGCCTATGCGACCATTTCCAAACAACTGCATCCAGAATACATGTGCGCCCATCGTCTTTGATGGCATGTTAGATCATTTGTTGATCCAGGAAATAGCCATAGGGTAACCTGTAAAAAATGAGTTGTTCCGACCTTGTTTAAAAAAAACCATATCATTTCTATAGTTTCACAGCACTTATATTAAAGCACAAACGCTTATACCTATACGGGTTTCAGTTTGCTTCTCAACTCCATTGAGCAAACTGCCGAACATATTGGTAATATTGACATGTGAAAGAATATTAAAATAAAGTGAACAAATCTCCAAACAAGACTAGCAAAGGGGCATGCAAAAAGAGATGGTTAGTATACTCTCTTCAGTCACAGAAAATATATTTCTTGCAACCATTCCAATTTCTATTATCTAAATTATCTTTCAAAAGTATAACTTTCTGATGAAGGAACCATGTAAAGATCTTAATCTTTAAGGATGCTTTCATTTTTCAGATGTATTTCTTCAAGAAAACAGGATGACCATTCATCATATCCACGTACATAGACACATATTCCATATAAATGTATCTTCTTTACTTGTTAAATTAACTCTCATTAATCTTCTCACTAATTGAATTGAGGTTTCCCATCTATTCTCAGAAAGAACTCTTCTAAATTTAATATTTAGGTGAGATCCGATGAAAGCATTGGCAACTAAAATATTTCCCGTCACACAATATTACAAAGGGATGGGTATTGCTTGGGCAACTGCACATCACCTACCCAAGTATCCTCCTAAAACCTAGTCTTATGGACATTCCGTACGCCAGAAGACCCTCTACTAAAGAACTCATCCTTGACTCTCATAAACCTTTTGCAGAACTGTGACTCAATTGGTTTTGTTGTCAGTTGTGACGGTGTCTACTTTTGAGGTATTTATTATGTAGCAACTCTTGCCACACCCCTTCCTTATTTAAAAGTTTGCACAACCACTTACTGGGCAAACATTTATTCTCTCCACTTCAAGGCCACCTTGCTCCTTGGGTCGATAAATGATGTTCCATCTTGTATGTTTATACTTTTGTTTATGCTGACCACTTTGCTAGAAGAAAGGAGAGTGATATAAATATAATCTTTTACGAACCCTTTAGGTACCTCAAGGAGATATAACAAGAATATCGACAAACTTGTTAGAACATAATAAATAAGCACTGATCTTTCCCGGTACGATAGCAGCTTTTTCTCAAAGAGGGTCTCTACTGGATTACATTCTTTGTTTAATAATCTTTTGTACTCCCTCTGTCCACAAAAGGATGTCTTAGATTTATCTAAATTTAAATATATGTACGGACTAAACAATGTCTACATTCATCCAAATTTCCATAAATCTAAGACATCCTTTTACGGAAATAGGTAGTAATAGATTGGGACACCTAAGCATCTAAAAGGAAGAGAACTAGGAGCACATCCGAAAATTTGCTTCTATTGTTCCTCCATCTCTTTTGCCTTGCCAAAACAAAAACAAAAATCCACTCTTATAAAAATAAATCTTGAGACCCAAAAGCTTCTCAAATATACACGAGTTTAACTCCATATTAATAGCCTTTTCTAGACCGTGTTCCGTATCTAGACACATTTTGTGTGTAGATACATCCGAATCTGTTATAAACGTGGCAAGCAATAACGAAGAATGAAAAAGGATAGCGAGAGACACATGATTTAACGTGGAAAAGTCCTTTAACACAGAGGAAAAAAAACCACGGTCGCTAGCCAACAAAACTTTACTATATCAAAAGTGTTTACAAACGTCGTGAGTTATCTTATATTGTGATAATATTAGCCGGCGGCTTAGATGACATATATTTAGGGGTGATGATAATCCGTACCTGGGGTGTAAGGGGAGGCTTCGACCAAGCCTGCCCGACGACGGGCCTCACTCCGCTCGATTAGAAGTTAGCATTTCTTTTACAGTAATTTAGATCAAAACATAACAAAATCTATGAGAACTAACATAGAGTGGAGGGAGTAGGAGGTGGCGTTTTGGCTCATAGGAGCAAATGCTCCTATTATACAAAATAATTAAAAAACAATTTTAAAAATGTCAAAAAAATCTGACATAAATTTTTTGTTGTACATCGTGACATTCTATGTTAGTGCACAAGTTTTCATGGAGAAACAACATTTTATGTGGCGTGTACAAAAAAGATAAAAAAATGTCCTGTACGTAGTCGTGTTATAGCATCAAAATTTGTCTTTTTTACTGGAGCCACAAATTTTTATAGTTTTTTTGGAAAACTTGTGTACAAACATAAAATGTGTAGATGTACATGAAATTTTTTAGTTTAGAATTTTTTGAAACTTCGAAATGTAGATTCACACAATGGAAGCAAATGCTCCTATGAGCCAAAGTGAATATCCCAGAGGGAGTAGCACATGCTGAGAAAGATATATGAGTATTTTGATGAGTTCAAAGTCCACATGCTGCGATGCGTGGTACTCGCTCTGTTCTAAATTAATTGACTTAATTAACTATATTTAGATTTTAATGTTTCTAGATAGATGCAAATGCATAGATAAAGTCAAATCAACTACTGTAATTTTAAAAAGGTAACACATATTAGTATACTGATGGAGTGCATGAATGAAGGTAAATAAACAAGAGTAAAATACATGGCAAGTACTTAAACTTGTAGGCAGTGTTCAGATTGGTCATTATACTTCGAAAATACCAATTTACGGTAACTAAAGACGAGTTGCCTGCTTATATACGGTCACTAGCTCTGGGACTGCCATGTATTTGCTGACGTGGCAGTCATGGGACCCAGATGTCAGGACAGCTATGCGTCAGTTAGGGCATCTCCAACGGACCCAAACGGACGGCTGGCGTCATTTTTGGGCCGTTGCGTGGCCGAACGGACACCGGACAGCGCACGCGTCCGCGTGTCCGTTTGGGTCGCGCCAACGCGCGGACGCACCTCAAATGTAATAAAAAAACATAAATGAAAATGAAAAATAAAAACAGCACCAAATAAATATAAACTACTGGTTAGTTAAACTTAGCCCTATTTTGGGCAATTTTTACACAAAAGAAAGCCCTATATGGGCTTTAAACTAAAAAAAAACCTAGCCAGGGTTTGCGAGCAGGCGGTGGCCGCCGGCAGTACTACCCCCAGTAGTACTCGTCGTCGTCGGCGTCGATGACGACGACGTCCCCGGCGGCGACGCGCTGTTCCGGCTCGACACGCCGGAGGGCACCGGGGACTCCGGCCAGGGCTCCCACTGCGCCCTTTCCCGGCGGAGTGCGGGTTCGGCGGGCTCGCCGGCCTGCGCAGCCGTGCCCTGCGCGCGGACTCCTGCCGGAGCTGCTCCTCCTCCGCCGGCGCTCCTCCTCCGGGCGCGCGGCCCGGCGCTCCTCCTCCCGGAGCGCCGCCGACGCGTAGCCTCCTCCCGACGGCGCGCCAGCTCGAGGAAGGCCCACGCCTCCGCCTGGCGTCCTCCTGGGCCTTCTGGCAGCCTCCTCCGGCGCGGAGGTGCGCAGCGCCTCGCGAGGTGCGGCCAGGCCAGCTCGTCGAGGTCCGCTCGCGGGACGCCGCGAGCGCCGCCCAGCTCCGGTCGGCCTCCTCCGGGGCTGGGGCTGCGGCTGTGGCGGGCGCGGGCTCGTTGATGTAGAGCCCGCCGGGCGCGGCGCCCGCCGCTGTGTGCGGCTGCGCGCGAGGCCGCGCCGTCGCGGATGTGAAGCACGTGCGCCGGCGCGCATCGTGCTCCACCTCGAACCACAAGTCCCATTGGGACTTGCGTCGCCGTACGCCGGGTCCTGCTGGAGGTCCGCCGGCAGCTGAGCGCGGCGCCTCCGGATCTCGGCGTAGCGGGCGCGGCCGGAGCCCGGATGGGCGGGGAACCCGATCTGCTCAGGTGCCGCCGTGGGGGAGGTGCACGTCCCCCACGGCATTGGGACGCCGGCGTCCCAGAACATCTGCGCCACCGCAACGGTGACGTAGATCCGCTCGCGTCGGGAGGCGCCGGCGGCCCCATTGCGAACGCCGACGGCGCGACTTGCCGGCCGCCTCGTGGTCGTTGGCGACGGCTCGAACCGCGCTTCGGGGCCATGGCGGCGCGGAAGCCGAGCTCGCGCGTGCGGCGGAGTGGAAAGTGGGGACGGATAGGGACAGTCCCCTTGTCCACATTTAGGGGGGCACCGACAGTGGGCTACCACGCGGACAGCGGACACGCGAGACGCCGCGTGCCATCGCCCACGCAAACCGGCCAAGATTTGGGCCGGTTTGCGTCGTTCGATCCGCTGCGTGCCCGCGTTGGCGGGTTTGTCGTTCACCATCCGGACGCGCGGGCGCGGGATGGGTCGCCCGGTTGGAGATGCCCTTAAAGAGGGCCATGTACAGGTGGTGTTCTACGTCAGGCACAGCAGTGCATTTTTTCCTAAAAAAACCCAGGAAATAGTTTTCCCCTCTCGTTCTCTTTCTTCATCCTTTGTCTAACCAAATCCCTAAATTCTGTCCACCCGTCCGGCCGTCTCCATCCCCTACTCCCATCTCCGCACCGGAGAAGCGCGCATAGGACACATCCACACCTTGTATGCATCCTCGCCGCGGCGATCCTGGAGCCAGTATGCACGACCGCGGACGCTCTCAACACACAGGGCTCGACGCGAGCAGCAGCGCCGGAGTGCGGCACGGCCGGCCGCCAGCATGCAGCAAGTGCCTCTGTCAGGGCACGTGCAGGCACGCCGCCGGAGACGCTCGAGCGGGGACGCGGGAGGTCATGGGGGCAGGCAGCGTTGTAGGTGTTGGCCTAGCGGCCTGCTGTGATGGGTGCGATGCTACTCCACCAGAACGCGGCGACATGACGCCATAGAACTCCACACCGCTGCTACGGATGACGATTCCGTGCACCATGTCGTCGTTGCGGAAGCTGGTTCGAGCGGGGTGCGGCCGTCGCCAAGGACGTGGTCCAGCGCAGGTCCCTGGAGTTGAGGGAGACGAGACAGGGGACATCGGCTGCTTATGCTGCTCCAGGCGCCCGCGGCGAGTCTGGGAAGGGCACGTTAGTGGGGAGGCCGGGCAGCGCTGGCGTTCTCGTCGTCCTGATCGACCAGCAGCTCCGGTGTGGGTGGGGCGGAGGGAGCCAGTCACCGGATCTGGTGCTGGAGGAGAGGAAGGGGTGGGTGGATTGGTTTCTTCACATCCAAAGTCTAGTTCATTTTTTTTTTGGCAAAATAACACACTGCTAAACTGACGTGTGTGTGCAGACATGTGGCATTTGATCGCCACGTCCAAATACTTCGCGTTCCTAGAGCCAGTGACCGTACGTGAGCATGCAACTCGTCTTTACTTACCGTAAATTAGTATTTTTGAAGTACAGTGACTAATCTGAACCCCACTAATAAGTTTAGGTACTTACCATGTATTTTACTCAATAAACAAAGTCGGCGTACGTGCATGCAGTACAGTAGAGCAGGCGTGTTAGCTTCTCCCCAGATGCGGCAGCAAATCAGATGCTGGGGATAAGTCCCCTGTTTCCACGACACGCACGGCACAGCGGGAACGTACGTACGTATGTGTGCGACATAATTAAACACGGTTACATGAAGACAGGGCGTGTGGCAGAGCGGCACGTCACCTTCGTAAAACACCAAAGATCGACAATGAAAATACGCTGCTGAGTCCAAAATAGATAGGAGCACTCGGCATGTGCTTGCAGCTTGCAACTGCGCGCATGAGATTAAGTAAATGGTATTCGTACATCACCGTCTCCTCAGGCGAGATCTTTGCCGTACACGTAGGGCGGTTTATTTACCGCGTCTAGGCTAATCCCTACGTACGCTTCATCAGGGCTTGGGTTAATCTAAGCAACCTAGGCCGTAGGGATCAGTAGCCTATGCTGGTATAGGGGTCCCGGTCCCTAGGCCTTTCTCATCACAGGCTCTCGCCTCCGCGCGCATGGATCCATCCGCCCCTGGTGCGTGCATGCGTGGCGCAGTGCCGCCAGCGATGTATTCAGCTGATAATCGCTGCGTGCTACGCGCGCCTCTGCGAAACCGGCCGCCAGTTTTGGTGTCCGGAAAGCGATGCAAGATTTGGAGGGAGGCAGTAGTTCGTGAGCTTGTGTATCTCGTCGTCTCGACATACTAGTAGCTATGTACTCTACTCTGGACCTCTGGTCGAATAGATCGATGTCGATGGCCATCATCCATGGACGTGGTGTGACAAAAGAAACTTCTAGAAAAGCATCTGAAGCTGCTAGATTAAGAAATGGGGAGACTGTCAAGCTACTAAACACAAAGCTTCAAAGCTTGAGCTTAAGACAGATCCGTAAACTCGAGAAAACTGCAAAATAATGTAAGCGATTTATTGGAAACTGCGGAACCGATTAAACTTACTTCTGCAGTAAGTCACGAAGTTATCCGATCACTGAGTTCAAAAAATATTGTGCGGGTGAGTTTTCATCATACTATTTATCTAAAACTTGTCATTTTTTCCTAAGATACATACTTTCAAATTCGAGTATGAAAAATGGCACTCACTCACATACATACGTGCCTCCTCTACGCGCAAAATGTTTGTTCGGAATTTTTGGAGCTTTAGAAATACGTTTTTTCGCCGCTAAAGAAACTTCTAGAAGAGCATCTGAAGCTGCTAGATTAAGAAAATGGGGACCGGGAGACTGTCAATCTACTAGACACAAAGCTTGAAAGCTTGACAAGCTTAAGAGCATCTTCAGCCGCGTTCCCAAACCGTCCCCTAAAACGCATCGGATTGAGCGTTTGGAGACGTGCTTCTTTCGTGCGCGTTTGGGGGACGTCGTCGCTCCCCAGTCGCGTCCCCCAAACAAAATTCCGAAAATTTTAAACTTAACGAGATTTGATTAGATTCGTCCAAACTTACATAGATTCGCACGAAATTTGACTAAATTTAAACTAAACCTAATCTAGAAGTACTTGCGGCGGCCGGAGGCGTCGTAGTACTGCTGGAAGTTGTACATCTCGTCGGTGACGACCTCCTGCTTGACGCGCTCGTCGACGGGCTCGTCTTCACCAAACCGCTGGTCCCGCCTCGCCGTCGGTGAGGTCCACGAGCGGCTTGCCGGAGTCGCGGATGGACATGGCGATCGCCATGTCGACGTCGTCCCTCCAGGCGTCTTGTCGTTCATGGACGCCAAGAACGCCGCCCGCACTAGGCAGTCCTCGGTCGCCGCCGGCGATGAGCGCCGCGCCGCTTGTACTCGCCAGCGGCCGCCGCGACGCTTCCTCCGCTCCTCCTTCACCTCCGGCTACGGGATGAGGAGGGCGCCGCCGCGCTCCCGCTGCCGCCGCTGCCGCTGCCGCCACGCCTCATGTTGACGGCGTCGCTCCCTTCCCCCCGGGGGGTGTAGGGCGTCGAGCGGTACGACGAGGACGGCGTCGATCGCGCCGGTCCCGAGGAAGAAGAGTGCGAGGAGGACGAGTACGTCGTCCTCCCTGGCTGCCATTGCGGTGGTCCTCCCGAGGAGACGGGGTGACGACGGCGTCTCCAACCTTGGAACGCCGTTGCGGATGCCACGGATGACGTTCTCGAGGGTGCGCCCGAACGCCCCGAACAGGTGCGGCGTCCTTGTTCCAGCCGTTGGGCCTGCACGATCCCCTGGTGTTGCATCTCGACGTCGTACTTCGCCTTGAAGTACGTCTTCCACCACTCGTCGTTGTTGTTGGCCGCCCACGTCGGATCCGCGCCGCGGCGGTGAGTTGAGCCCGTCGGCCCGATGCCGTCCTCCATTGTTCCGTGCCCGGCTTCGGCGGCGGGACGCCAATGCCGTTCACGGCCATCTTCCAGCCCGCCGCTTGGCAGCCGCATGTCCGCGGGATCGTATAGCCGGCGTGGTGCGCCCATGCCTCCCACGGTTTAGGCCGCCGCGGCCGGGCGCGGCGATCTTACGGGAGGACGAGGTCGACATTTTTGGAGCGACGAGGAGAAGATCTGGGAGGAGGCGGCGACGAGAGGTTTGGGAGCGGAGAAATTGGGACGAACGCAGGGCGTCTTAATGTACGCGGCAGCGGGGTGGTTGCACGCAATAACGCCGCGCGGACGGCCACGCGGCCATGCACGACGAGACGCGTCTCTGCATCGCCTGGGAAAACAGGGACGCCATTAACGTCGCTTGACCAAAGGTAGGCGACGGGGTTTTAGCCTTCCGAGCCACTGACGCGTCGGGCCCGCGTCGGTTCGCTCGCTGCTGTGTCCGGCGTGCCCGAGCGTCCCCGTGGACGGGGACGGGCTCGGGGCGCCGGACACCGTATCGGGCCGCGCCGGACAAAAATGGGCTTTCGGGGGATGCGGCTGGAACAGATTTTTGGTCCGGCATGCCCCAAATTGCTTTGGGGGACGCTGCTGAAGATGCTCTAAGACAGATCCGCAAACTCGAGAAAACTGCAAAATAACGTAAGCGATTTATTGGAAACTGCTGAACCCGATTAAACTTTGTTCAGCAGTAAGTAGGGATGGCAATGGGGCCCGTTCCCGTAAACCCGTGGAGAATTCATCTATTAGGGCGACGGGTATGGGCAACTTTCATCCCCATAAGCTAAAATGGGGATGGGGATGAAAAGGTCTCCCCATCCCCGCTCCCCGCTAACCCCGTTATAATTTTATATACATGTAAATTGATATATTTTTATATGAAATATGTTATAATATTGTGTCTGATATAGTATATTTTAATATTATTAAACATATGATACTAATATGATACTAATATGTTGTCATTTTATCTCGTACATATTACAAAGTTGCTTATTTCTATGTGCAAAATATATAAGATCCTAAAATTACGAGAAGATCGTTTGAATTTTGCTTCTTAATGGGGAACCCGATCCTCGCCCCGAACCCGGTGGGATGGGGATGGGAAAAACATCTCCCCGATTACTAAATGGGGATGGGGATGAGATGGCACTCCTCGGTGGGGAGCAGACCCGTTGCCATCCCTAGCAGTAAGTAACGAAGTTATCCGACTACTAAGTTACATAAAAATATTGTGCTGGCAAGTTTTCATCATACTATTCATCTGAAACTTGTCATTTTTTTCCTAAGCTACATACTTTCAAATTCGAGTATAAAAATGGCACTCACATACATACGTGCGTCATCTACGATTTTTTGGCCGCTACAGTACAACAGGTTCCAATGGACCTAGGTTTCACTATGTATTTTTTGCAAAATAACAGCTACTTCACGGTTTATGTTCGATTTCGTCCGCCGATCAGATTTTGTAAAAGGCCACGATCCGGAAAAAAGTAAGGGGCTCTCCAAATTTCCTCTCCCGAACGGTACACACACCGTCTTCGCGGAAAAAACGAGTGCGACCCGCACTCGGCACTCTCCCTCTCGATTTGGCGGGACACAAGTTTTGGCCCCTGATTTCCCGCTTCCGCGTCACCGCCGCTGTCAATCTGCCTCCCAACCTCCTCTCCTTCGCTACCGCTTACTGGATTCGACGTCATGGACCTCTTCGAGCTCCGCCGGCCGCCAACGTGGTCGCGCGGCCTCAACCGCCACTTCCATGGGCTCCGACATTACGCGCGGGTGCCTCGGTTGCTGCCGCTTCTGTCCTCAAGAAGAGGAAGCACGCAGGCACCCATGTCATCTTCACTGGTGTTGCTCTAACCGTCGTCGCTGTTGCAACCCGGCCAAGGCTGGAACGATGGTCGTTCCGCGAGCTAGGCCAAAGAGGGGGCAACACGCAAGAAGCCAGGGGACAATGCCAAACAGTCGGGCGACAACATGAATATGAAGTAGACCGTGAAGCGAAGCGGGCTTCCTCCATCCGCTTCGCCGGTGGCCGCGATCGGCACATCGCAGGACAACGACATCGGCGCCGCCAACGTGTTCGTCGAAATGCCTCCGAGATACAATGTGAACGATGTTCCGAACTTGTTCATGGATATGCTAAACGAGGCCAAGGTGAGCATTACCGAGTCGCCGCTTGATGCGTATGAGGTGGACGGGTAGGATGATGGCGGAGAGCTTGAGGTTGTTGTTGCTTATGGTGAAGACGCGTTGGAGGAAATTGATTAGGAGGTCTTCGACGCGGCGAAGGGGAAGAACAATAGAGTCGTGAATTACATAGAAATCGAAGATGCTTGCTTGGTGTGGTTATGATCGCAAGTGTCCATCGATGCGGTGCACGCAGATCGAACATAATTTCTCTCACCTCATGCATCATGCTACAACACCGGTCTATCGCTCCTATCGATCCCCACAAGGCTGGTAGGACATGATCAAAAGCCAAGAACGCACCTCTGAGTGCCGTCTCTATCGTGACTATGTGAGTGCATTGCATTTTGCATTTGCGTGATTGTGTTGCAAGACATGTGCATTTATGCTGCATTTCTTTTGTGAATGTAGGAAACAATTGCGATGGAGAGGTACAAAGCAATGGAGGCCTCCAAAGGAAGACCATTCACGCTATAACATTGTTGGAAGTTGCCCGCACATCTTGACAAGCGGAAATTGAGGGAGCAAGAAGCACCACCAAGGAAATGAGCTACGCTATGTTTGGATGATGCAAGTGATGAGGAAGGAGCTAACAAGGGGAAGCCAGATGGAAACAAGAAGGCCAAGGAGAAGATCAAGTTTGATGTCGAAGCATCAAACTTGGCTTTCAAGATCGATGAGTTCATGAGGTTAAAGGAAAGCATGACACTCAAGACTTTGTAAGTAAAGAAAGTCACTATTGAGAAGAAGAATGAGATGAGGTAAGCAAGGAGGCAAGCAATTCGTAACTTGGAGGAGAGGAGGCTAGCACTTGAGGAGAAGAAGAAGGCATGCTAGAAATCAGTGGCGGAGGCAGGATTAAATTTAAGGTGTGGCGGAGTCGATAGATGAGTAAAATTTAAGACTCTATTAGATAAAATTAAAATATTAGTTCGTGTTCAATGGTGCAATCTAACTTCATAATTTTAAAATAATGTATTACACTCAAAATATCTCACTTAATAAAAATAACTTGAATAAGTGATCAACAATTTAGGGCTCAACAATTTTAACCAGGTGAAAAAACTTGAATGATTAGCACAAAGAAATAATAGAAAATATCATGAATTAGTAGCTAATAGTGTTTGTACAAGAATTCAAATCAGTTGATCATTAAGACTTGAGAGCAGTACAAACTTTGGAGTGAAGCTTATTTCAATCAACAAAGAGATTAGTTTCAGAATTCAAAGTGCAATTTTAGTTCCAAAATCAAATACCTTTTGTTATGTATTAAAAACTTATTTTCTTAGGCACCATGTCCTTACTTGCCTAGTCGTCCTGGCGGCCTACGATCCTCTCATCGGCCGGCAGCCGCTGTTCTTGCACTCTGCCGCGGTGCCTTCTCCGCACGACCGACTTCGCGACTCCCCAGAGAGTTTTTGCCAAACGGAATAGGACCGGCAGTTCGATACTACAGTAGCAGAATCCTATATCGATTGTTCCTAACCATGCCCCTCTGCATAAGGCCAAAAAATTACCAGGGCCCTGGCAGCCAGCCCTTACACGGGACCAATCTGCCAATCTAGTAATCCTTACCGATTCGTTGTTTCTGGCTCCTCAACATACAGCAGCGATGCCTACGCATGCATCTGATGACAAATACTGAACCTGAAGCATGTATACACCTAGTATTAGAGCAAAAATTTAGGTATGGCGGCCGCCAAACCTCGCCATATAGCTAGCTCCGCCCCTGCTAGAAATTGTTGGGAGGAAAATATGCGATCAAGATGGATCCGAATACCATGGATTCCTTCAGTAAAGAGTGGTGGCATATGACGAGGCTCGCGATCATTACAAGGAGAAGCATAGCATGTGTTGAAGCTTCCGGTACGAAGAGTTGTGGTGTCGCCTGAGGTGCTACCAGCGACGATGGTTTTACTTGAGCCTTCCTTCTTCGTCATGATGGTCGATGATTGTGCGAAGACGATGTTTTTCTCATATTTTGGATGGTTGATGCAAACATGGTTGTGAAATAATGTAACATATTGTCACATTCGATATTATCAATTATCAAATTTGATGTATACGATTTTGGTTTGGAGTTCGCCGGCGCCGATTAGATCCCGTAAATTAAAACTATAAACGCGCCAGCCCATGCGAGCGCAGAATTTGACTTATACTCTCATTTTTACATAAGGTATCTGACAGAGATGCTCTAACGTGCACTTGTTTGCTCGACACCTTTAGAGCATCTCTAGTCGCGTATCCCAAACCGTCCTCCACAGAGATTTGTGACGTGTCGAACAAAAAAACGTTTCTAGCCGCGTTCCTCAAAACCTCTTTTTGTCCGGCGCGGCCCGATACGGTGTCCGACGTCCCGAGCCTGTCCCCGCTACACAGGGGACGCTCCGGGCATGCCGGACACAACGAAAAGCGAGGCGAGGAGGCGCGGGCCTGATGCGTCAGCGGCACAGGAAAAATTCGTCCCTCACTCCCGTCAAATCGCGCCCCTCCCGCCACATCGCGCCTCTCCCGCCGCGCATTTCTGCTGTCCCAACACATTTGACCTCCTATCCCTCCGATTCATTTCTCCCTCCTGCCGTCGCTACTCTGTTCCTCCCGCCGCCGCTACACTCTCCCCATCCATGGCGCCGCCGACAACCCCCAAAAAGATGGCCAAGAAAGCGGCCAAGAAGCCGCCGGACAATGAGACGAAAGGGGCGAAGGCGCCCTTCACGAAGCCGCGGAAGGCCCCGGCTCCGAAGAATAAGCCGGAAGGCTGGACCGATGATCAGGGCATGAAGAGTGTCTACGTCGGAAGTTGTCGACGGCAGAGCGGAAAAGACGGAGGGCGGCGCAGCAGAGAAGAAGGCGCTGGCAGCCTCTGCCTCGGCCGGCGACGGAGCAGACGGAGGATGCACACCGGGCAGATCACGACAAGTTCATCGTGATCGACGATCCTACGTCGACTCAGGATGCATCGGCGTCGCTCAACCCTTCTTCTAATTTAGCATGAACCACCGGTCTGTAATATGATCGCGCGCCTAGTACTTGATCGCCGCTACTCTGATCGCAACGACTTCAGCGGGAACGATCTCTTTTGAATGCAAACTATTTAAATTTCTGATTGGG
Organism: Lolium multiflorum; assembly: GCA_030979885.1. Taxonomy (NCBI): domain Eukaryota; kingdom Viridiplantae; phylum Streptophyta; class Magnoliopsida; order Poales; family Poaceae; genus Lolium; species Lolium multiflorum. The sequence continues at coordinate 100,768,311 of CM061749.1, forward strand.
GACGGCGTTTGGGGGACACGGCTGGGGAGCGACGTCCCCCAAACGCGCCACAACAAAACTCGTCCCCCAAACGCTCCATCTGGCGCCGTTTGGGGAACGCGACTGGAGATGCTCTTAGCTCGGTTCATCTTATTAACCATTAATTAACGGGATAAATGGGCTAGAGATTTTTTTTTGTTTCGAGAAAAGGGCTTGAGATAGCTAACCTCATGATCTTCTCGTGAAGCTCGCTAATTCGTAGCTATCTTCTGACTGACTAATTAAGTGGACCAATAGGCCCAGGCCCAACTAGCCCAACCGAGCTCTACCAATTCTCTTTCTCGCAACAGGCTTGTATTCCTATGGGCCTTGGACCCAGAGGCCAGAGCCGCCGACCTTCCACGAATATAGATTTACTTTCATTTCTTCTGAAACACTTGCATTTTGCATCCCCTAAAGAAAATAATTGCAGCATTCCTGCAGTAGTACCGCAAAAATCGTGCACAAAATCAGCTAGAATAACATCAATATAGGACGCCACGTCACATATGAGAAGCCGAAAGCATGTGACCATCCATGGTTTAGCAGAAGCTATACAAACTGTGAGAAACAGCAACAGAAATCAGAGCTTCAATGCACCTTACGAAATGTACAGGAAAAAAAAACAGAAAATGCCGTTTATATTCAGTCTTTTCCGCTTGAAAACCATAGAAATGCTCATTAATTACGGTATATATGGAACATAAACCACAGCTACTAAACAAGTCCAGCACATGGCATAAGGTTTTCCCAGTTATAAGGACAAACACACCGGTGTCCAAACAAACCAGAGCTCGCCTTCTGAATAATAAGCCATGCAGATACCTTGTTCAAATTTCAAATGCTTTCAATGGGTCCTTGGGGTCAATTTCATGGTAGAGAGGGAGATCCGACCGGAGACTCTGTTTGCTGAAACCAATACTTTCCAGCGTTTTGAGCACCTCATCGAACAAAATCTTGTTTCCGAACGGGGTGAAATGAAGTCCGTCACTGCATGATATAATAAGGTTATCTGCTGCTTATGGTCATGAGGATACACCATAATTCATAATGCTTTGGCAAGATACGCTGTGATCAAAATCTCGATTCACACAATGCCAGGGCATACGAGTGAAGATGAATAAAATATTTTACTTACATACTCGTCAATTGATGATCGACTATAAAATCACTAGATGAAGAACATGACTAGGAAGAGTGAGTAAAATCGCCCTTTTAGAGTTTCAAGCTATTCTAAGCACATAGACTAAAGGCTATTAGAAAACGGAAAGTGAGAATTCAAACATAATGTTTTTTTATCGATTATATAGTATCTGAGAGATCTACTACAGAATCTTCTTTTTTGGGGAGAGGCGAATTTTCTGTGCTCAAGAAGCATAAGAAAAATCTTCAGCAGTCTTCACAAAGGAACAAAAATGGTATTATGTACTTTGCTTTATTTCTAAATGCAGGTTTTTATCTTTCATTGCAAAGAAAACAGAGCCATGGTTTAGAATATGCAGTGAAACTTATGTGGCTAAGTAATCACTGTTGAGAGGCGACACATGATGCAAATTATCAACTGAATCTTATCTTGGGTTGTCAATTTTTTCTATTGCCCTCATAAGAATGTGAAGCATAACCAAGAACAACATCACACTACAACGTTCAAAAGTGTTCTATATCCGGCCTTTTCTTTGGGTAGTCTCCAACAGTGTTTCCGAAGCCAGAACCAGACATAAAACTAGCTGGACACAGACCAGATTTTGAGCAATCAGTGTAAATCCTGAGCAACAGTCTGTTAGAACAAATCTGTCTGAGAATTGCCGGCTGTTGGTTTCCCTTACAGCAGCCACTTCCAATTATTAAGCTTTTTTATGTTAGCCCAAGAGATATATAAGATTTCTAAAAGTTAGAACAAATTTGCATGATCAAATTTTGCTCACACAAACATTCGAAAAAAAAAATTTGCTCACACAAGGAAAAAAAAGATTCCTACCATAATGCAGATGTCTGCCAATCAGGGAATTGCTGCATCTGTGTCCAGATGTCTACAAATGGCTGATCCAATTCTTTAGCAACAGCTATGCATGCCTGTGCATAAGTGCCTGCAGCTTCATTTGTTCTTTCAGGCTGTCTTGAAGGATCATTATCCCCATATATGTGCCTGCATGGAAAGATATGAAATAAGTGTGGCTTGCTCACCAATCTGCTTTGCTAAAAGGTACTAATATCTGATTCAAAGAAAACTTCAGCCAGATCACAGGCCACCAAGTGGCAAGTGGACAACTGGATATACATAGAGCCCAATAGTACTCCCACAGGTGTTGAAATGTGCATCATTTTGAGTCAAAACTGAGTCAACGTATAAGGAACTCCATACCCGACACACCCTCGATACATTTTGTAAGTTCAGCCCAATTTCTTAACATTCCGATTGAGATTAACAGGTTTTACTTGACGCAATTCACTGTATAAAATAAAAACAATTTTCAGTTGTTTCCCCTGTTTTCTTCATCACAATAATCAGGGATACAATGAATGTTGATGATGTTGAATACATTGTTCTAAAGATACATGTCAGTAATACATCACTGACCTGCATCAAGAATGGCATTTATCAAAAGGAAACCAATAAGTGGATCAGCATACAGATATCTAGTTGACCCTATTCTGTTGACATGAGACCTTACCACTCACCATTAACAAAGCTAAGTAAATTACATATTTGCAGGGTGAGGGGGCTATTGTTACCGGATCCTCGCGGCCTCGTAGATTGGTGGAGGGGTGATGAGAATGATGGCAGCAGACGGCCACTTATTCTGCAAAACCAAACCACATCTTTTTCGATAAAGAAAGCCAAACCACATACGAGTAGTGAAGAAGCGAGCAAATTATCAGCATTCCCTGCTCCAAGACGACACACGACAGTATGGCAGCAACCTTGAAGTGAGCGCAGATCGCGCGGAGGTTGTCCTGGTACTCCGCTAGCGGCACGTGCTGGTACGCATGCGACCGGTCCGGCAGGCTGGCGTCGTTGGAGCCCAAGAGCACCGTGACGGCCGCGGGGTCCGCGCCCCCGGCGGCCGCCCCCTCCATGGCTCTGTCCAGCACCTTCAGCGCCCACCGTGTGTTGTACCCGCTGAACCCGCGCAGTACCACGTCCGCCTATAATCAGTGGCGGAGGCAGGATTAAATTTAAGGTGTGGCGGAGTCGATAGATGAGTAAAATTTAAGACTCTATTAGATAAAATTAAAATATTAGTTCGTGTTCAATGGTGCAATCTAACTTCATAATTTTAAAATAATGTATTACACTCAAAATATCTCACTTAATAAAAATAACTTGAATAAGTGATCAACAATTTAGGGCTCGACAATTTTAACCAGGTGAAAAAACTTGAATGATTAGCACAAAGAAATAATAGAAAATATCATGAATTAGTAGCTAATAGTGTTTGTACAAGAATTCAAATCAGTTGATCATTAAGACTTGAGAGCAGTACAAACTTTGGAGTGAAGCTTATTTCAATCAACAAAGAGATTAGTTTCAGAATTCAAAGTGCAATTTTAGTTCCAAAATCAAATACCTTTTGTTATGTATTAAAAACTTATTTTCTTAGGCACCATGTCCTTACTTGCCTAGTCGTCCTGGCGGCCTACGATCCTCTCATCGGCCGGCAGCCGCTGTTCTTGCACTCTGCCGCGGTGCCTTCTCCGCACGACCGACTTCGCGACTCCCCAGAGAGTTTTTGCCAAACGGAATAGGACCGGCAGTTCGATACTACAGTAGCAGAATCCTATATCGATTGTTCCTAACCATGCCCCTCTGCATAAGGCCAAAAAATTACCAGGGCCCTGGCAGCCAGCCCTTACACGGGACCAATCTGCCAATCTAGTAATCCTTACCGATTCGTTGTTTCTGGCTCCTCAACATACAGCAGCGATGCCTACGCATGCATCTGATGACAAATACTGAACCTGAAGCATGTATACACCTAGTATTAGAGCAAAAATTTAGGTATGGCGGCCGCCAAACCTCGCCATATAGCTAGCTCCGCCCCTGCCTATAATCAGCAGAAATCCGACATCACTTCCAATCTTCCATACGCAGCAGCTAGCGGCGGCGCAAACGGAGAGTACCTGGCGGGCGAAGTGGTCGGCGAGGGCGGCGCCCCAGCCGCCTGAGGCAAAGGACTGCTCGGTGAGGGAGGCACCGAAGAGCACCAGCCGCGGCCGCATCTTCTCTCCTCGACTCCTCTTCCCTCCGATACGGATCAAGGATCGGCAGCTCGACTGGGTTGGTTACCCCGGAGATGAGATCACGGCAACTTCACGAGCAACTCACTTCTGCGGTGGTGTACTATAGTGCCGGGTGGTAGTATCACCTGTAGTGTGGTGGTTGGGTGGCCGCCTGGACGAGCCGGAATCCTAGGTGAACTCGCCGGCGAGCGGCGAGGAATCGTCGGTCCTTTGAGTATGTTCCGCCTCGTCGCCGTTTGTGATCTCTCCTGACTCCTGGTCTGGTAGGTGGTTGACTCGATAACTGGGCTGTACCTGCTGCCTCTGTATCAAGAATGACACTTAGAAGTTAGAACTCGTTTGGAAGCCAGGTTTTCATTTCGTTTGTAGCATTTTGAAATGAATACATGTATTCATTTTATTTACATTGTAATTTAGAAATACACATTTGTTTGGTTGCCACAGGAATTACAAATGACAGCTGAATTCAATATTGAATTTGTAGAAGCTTTCATAGAGAATCGCAAATTACAGGTCTTAACTTGGAATTGTGTTTACCCATGGGATCATTTTGCTGGAATTCCTAAATGAAATGACAGTCCAATTCTGTGACAACCAAACAGCCCACCTATGAAATTCCAAAATTAATTCCAGGATTTCAGGCCCAAATGATGGATACCAAACGACCTCTTAGCAAAAGGAAACCAATAAGTGGATCAGCATACAGATATCTAGTATACTGGCAAATGCTTAAAAATAACGGTGTCCTGTGACAAAAAATTTCAATTATATATTAGTAGCTCTGTTCATAAATAGATATATTGCAAGTTTGTTTAAATTTAGATACATCTTGATACTATTTATGATATAGATACATCCGAATTTAGACAAATCTCTGATATTCTTTTATTCATGAGAGGAGTACAAAAATATACCATTAAAAAGTTTAGATATTATATTTTTAATGGTATAATTTTTATGTTATATAATATATAGAAGAACCTCATATAGAACAAGCTCATCTAGATCCAACATAAGATCTAGTTGTGAAGAATGCAAGAGCCCACTTAACTTTTGTCGTTAGTGTGGAATGGTTTTTTGTCCATTCTTCAGAGGAGCAAATGCCCACTCAATGATGACTCTAAGACTAGAGTGCCAGAGATTAAACAATTTCATAGGAGTATGTAATCTGTTCTTAACAATGCACTTGCTCAGATGATACCTAGTTTTCTGGAGGGTGGCAGAATCATATGTCGGTATGTGCATATCCAAGGTACTAACATACCATCAAGGTTGTTTAACCCATCAGATCTAGATAAGTTATCAGCAAGAATACGTTGAGTCAGATCTTCTTTGGGCCCGCCTGCCAGCTGTTGTGCGTGTTTCGTCTTTCACGCCCTAGTAATAGCTCCGGTACCGCTTCCGTATTTCGCGTCGCATTCATGGTGATTCCCCGCGTCCCCACACGCCAGTGTCTCCGCTGACGATGCTTGGGCATCCCGCCAGTTGAGGGCAACACCTGACCTTTTTCAGAGGAGTAGTCTGGCTGCTATGAGGCCACTCATCACCTATAGCCAACCTACATCGCCATGGGAAAGGGATGGTCGTTCCGCAAGAGAAGAACGACCGCGATGCCGGGTCCTCTGGCGCCGTTAAGTAGAATTCCCCGTGCAACCGCCGGTACGTTCCCGTGGACTTTGCGCACCGGTTGTTCGAGGAGAACCGGACGGTCCCTTGGCCTAATGCGGGCATGCCGGGCGGCAGATGGTACATCAACTCACGTCGCGTCCCGGTGCCTCCGGTGTCGCACGAGGGACGCCAGCATCAGTACGAGATCCACCGCCTCCACTTCATCCTACAACCGGATATGCGCGAAGATCCGGCATTCACCCTCGACTCGTACAACTGGTCCACCTTCGGGACCTGGTAGTTCGACCCGCGCCGCCATGCGGGTTACCTTGGCGACGTCGGCTTCTTCAACCGGGAGCGCGACATCAGCCTTGATGACGAGGAGGAGGAGGAAGCCATAGTCCTCGACGCCACGGTGGAGGAGGAACTCCAGCCACTGAACCTCGCGGAGGAGGAGGCCATGGAGATGGCCATCGGAAATAGCGAGCTCGACGAGCTCGCTTAGTGGGATGGCCTTGTCGTCCAACTACGGGCGTACGCGCTAGCCCAATGGAGGCCAGCGCGTCCTCCGGCGACTCCTCCCGCACCTACTCCTCCTCTTCCGCGCCTACATGGCATCCTCCCACACCGACGCCACCACCGGCGCCTCAGCCCTAGCCGTGGACTTGGACCGGCACCTCCAGTCTTCATCGACCTCGTCAACGACGACAATGACAAGTAGGGAGCCATGGCGGGCACCTAGTAGCTAGGGCTATTTTTTAGTATTTTTTTTTGATTTTTTGCACTATGTAAATGGTTCTATTAATAAAAAAAATGTACACAAAAATGTGTCGGGCCGCTGGGGCTACCCGACCGCCAACGAGGCCAATTTCGTGTCCGCACCCCGATCCTAACGGACACTTTTCGTGTCTGAAATGGGTCGGGCCGGTGGAGATGCCCTCAGAGGGTCCGGATATGAATTTTCTTTTCTTTCATCTGAAGCACTTGCATGTTGCATCCCATAAAAAATGTTGAAACACTTTTAGCATTTGTGCAATATAGTACTGTCAATGTGTGCACAAACTCGGCTGGAATAAGAGCAAAAATGACGGCGCATCATATATGAGAATCGGGAACATGCCTGAACATACATGGTTTAGCAGCAGCGACAAGGGTGAGAAACGCAACAGAAATCAAAGCTTCATTCTTCACTGCACGTTACGAAATGTACAAGGAAAAAACAGAAACTGCCGTTTATTTTCACTGTCTTTTCGCTTGCAAACCGTAGAATGACATGATCATTTCTTACGGAATACATGGAACATAAACCACTTCTTCTAAACAAGTCCCGTACATGGCATAAGGTGTCCCAGTGTTCAAACCAAGCAAAATTTGTCTTTCTGAATAATCAAGCCATGCAGATACCATGTTCAAATTTCAAATGCTTTCAATGGATCCTTGGGGTCGATTTGATGGTAGAGAGGGAGGTCCGACCGGAGACTCTGCTGGCTGAAGCCAATGCTTCCCAGCGTCTTGAGCACCTCGTCGAACAGAATCTTGTTTCCAAACGGGGTGAAATGAAGTCCGTCACTGCATGATGTAATAATAAGGTTATCTGCTGCTTATGGTCAGGAAGATACACCATGATACAGTGCAATGCTTTGGCAAAATACTCTGTAATTAAATCCTCGATTAAAAAAACATGAGGACATCAAGAGCGCCATATTATGTATAAGCCAATTGATGATCGACTATCAAATCAGTGGATGAAGAACAAACTGGGAGATGATTACATAGTATCTGGGAACATCTACTACAGAATCTTCCCTTTTGGTGGAGTCGAAATTTTCTGTGTGTTCAAGAAGAAAAGAAAAACATTCAACTTTCAACATAGGACAAAAGGGGTAGTATATACTTTGCTTTATTTGTAAATGCAGGTTTTTATCGGAAATTTCAAATGTTAGAAAACAGAGTCACGGTGTAGAATATTAAGTGAAACTGTAGTATATACTTTGCTCTATTTGTAAATGCAGGTCTTTATTGGAAATTGCAAATGTTAAAAACTAGAGTCACATTGTAGAATATCAAGTGAAATTTATGTGGCTCAACAATCATTGTTTTCACAGTGAGCCAGGTGATACTTGATGCAAATTATCAACTGATTCTCAGGTTGGGTTGTCAGATGCGGGTTACCAGTTTTCTTTTACTGCATAAGAATTCCAAGCATAACCAAGAACAACATTACACTGCAAAGCTTAAAAGCACTACAGGTTGACTCCATCGGATTCGCATAACTGTGATTCTTCATTTTACTAAGAATGCCATGGATAACCAAGAACAACATAACATTGCAAAGTTTTAAGGCATTACTGAGTGTCTGCATCAAGTTCACATGATTCCAATCCTTTATTTTACTACGAATTATTCTTCGGATAGTTTTAAATGGTAGTTTTTGAACGATAGTTTTGAACAACAGTAAATAAGGAGACATCCAGCTCGAATATGTATATCCAGCCTTTTCTTTGGGTAGTCTCCAACAGTGCTTCTCAAGCAACAACCAGACATAAAACTAACTGGACACCTTGTTAAAAAAAAAAAAAAAAAAACTAACTGGACACAAACCAGATTTCAAGCAATCAGTGTAAATCCCGAGTAACAGTCTGTCTCAGAATTGCCACCGGTTGATTTCTCTTACATCAGCCACTTCCAATTATTAAGCTCTATTTATGTTAGCCTAGGAGGTACTAGAAGAGTTCTAAAAGTTATAACATATTTGCATGATAGAAATTTGATCACACGGGGAAAAAAATCCTACCATAATGCAGATGTCTGCCAATCAGGAAATTGCTGCATCTGTGTCCAGATGTCTATAACTGGGTAATCCAATTCTTTAGCAACAGCTATGCATGCCTGTGCATAAGTGCCAGCAGCTTCATTTGTTCTTTCAGGCTGTCTTGAAGGATCATTATCCCCATATTTGTGTCTGCATGGAAAGATATAGAATAAGTGTGGCTTGCTCACGAATCTGCTTTGCTAAAATCCATAATTACTATAAAAAAATTGAGGAAATTTTTTAATATTTGTTTCAAAGGAATCTTCAGCCAGATCACAGGCCACGAAGTGGCAAGTGGACAAGTGGATATACATAGAGCTCTATATAGTGCACTTCCACAGGTGTTAAAATGTGCATCATTTTGAGTCTAAAGTCAAAACTGAGTCAACATATAAGGAACTCCACATCATGGACTCATAAGAAAGATGCCAGCAGGTAAAATACTAAACACACCCTCGCTACATTTTGTAAGTTCCGCCCAATTTTTAACATTCCGATTGAGATTGACAGGTTTGCTCGACACAATTCACTGTATAAAACAAAAACAATTTTCAGCAGTTTCCCCTGTTTTATTCATCACAATTACCAGGGATACAATGAATGAACTGATAATGTTAAACATATTGTTCTAAAGATACATGCCAGTAATACATTACTGACCTGCATCAAGAATGGCATTTTGCTAAAGGAAACCAATAAGCTATCTAGTGGATCCTATTCCGTTGAACTGGCATCTGATCATTCATCATAAATAAAGCAAAGCAAAGTAGATATATCTGCAGGGTGAGTGGGCTATTGTTACCGGATCCTCGCGGGCTCGTAGATTGGTGGAGGGGTGATGAGTATGATAGCAGCAGAGGGCCACTTATTCTGCAAAACCAAACCACATACGAGTAACTGAAGAACTGAGCAGATTAGCTCCAGGACGACAGTATGGCAGCAACCTTGAAGTGGGCGCAGATCGCGCGGAGGTTGTCCTGGTACTCCGCCAGCGGCACGTGCTGGTGCCCCTGCGACCGATCGGGCAAGTTGGCGTCGTTGGCGCCGAAGAACACCGTGACGGCCGCCGGGTCCGCGCCCCCGGCGGCCGCACCATCCATGGCTCTATCCAGCACCTTCAGCGCCCATCGCGTGTTGTACCCGTCGAACCCGCGCAGCACCACATCGGCCTAACCAGCAAAAAAATCCGATGTAACTTCTATAAGCAGAAGCTAGCGGCGGCGCAAAACGGAGAGTACCTGGCGGGCAAAGTGGTCCGCGAGGGCGGCGCCCCAGCCGCCGGTGGCGAAGGACTGCTCGGTGATGGAGTCGCCGAAGAGCACCAGCCGCGGCCGCATCTTTCTCTCCCGCACCTTGACCACGGATCGGCCGATGGACTTGGCTGGTTACCTCCGAGATGAGATCACGGCAACTTCACGAGCAACTCATTTCTGCCCTGTGCTACTACGTGTCGTGGTAGTTAGGATTTGGGGGCCACCTGCCCGAGCCGGAGTCTTTTTTTATTGGGTTATAAGTGCTTTTTTTGTCTCTCTTATGATGGATAAGTCCAACTTTAGTCTTTCGACCCTGTTTTGACTAAATTTTCCCTCAAACTCTTAATTATGCCTAATTTTAGTTCCTATTAACGGTTTAATGATGGTTGATCGATTTTGACTCTCTTTTTTTTGCCATCGTGATAGATGACCTGTTTAGTCACATAAGACCATGTCACCTCAAGATCAGTTATGCAATTAGCATTACGAACGCGTTCACCTGAGAGATCATGATCGTTATTCGTTTGGCGTAGTAACCCTAACTCTTCCCCAACACCTAGCGGTGGTGCCTGACACTACGAGAGCGGATAAGCCGGGCGACGAAGGCAGAAGCAGTGTACATGCGAGAGCTTTTGCGTCGGGAGGAAAGGCGGAGGTGGCTGAAGTGGCGAGGACGTACAGCTGCACCAAGCAAGAAAGGCGGAGGTGGCGCACACGTGTGTTAGGGCAAGGGGATTTCGTACTGTGGACAAATGATTTCACGTAGATTAAAATCGAACAATTTTGTCCACGATGGCCAAAAAGAGAGTCAAAAACCAGTCAACCATCATTAAACTGCGGACTAAAATTAAACTTAATTAAAAGTTTGGGGATAAATTTAGACCAAAACAGGGTTAAAGGACTAAAATTAAACTTTTCTAAGACTTGAGGGACCAAAAGTCCATTTAACCCTTTTTTATTGGGATGTGCTAGTTGGTATACTCTCCCCATGTACTTCAATACAATGATCTCATGAGCGCCTTACATGATTGAGATTCATCTGATGTAATCGGTGTTGTGTTTGTTGGGATCCGATGGATTATTACGTTATGATTGTCTATCTACAAAGTTTGTGAAGTTATTGTTGCGCAATCTTGTTGTGCTTAATGCTTGTCACTAGGGCCCGAGTGGCATGATCTTAGATTTAAGCTCTATACTTATTGCTTAGATTGTATCTACAAGTTGTATGCACATGTCTATGTCCGGAACCAAAGGCCCCAAAGTGACAGAAATTGGGACAACTAGGCTATTGCAAGTAAATTTACACTAGGCGGTACAACTGGATCACTGTCGGCTAATGTATGTAAAAGACATATATGAACTTTGTAGTTTGTTGATAGTTATTCTCACATAATTACATCATATGTAAAAAAAATAATCATGTTTTATATTAATTTTAGGGGATTTTTCAATGGTCCCCCTTATTTTGGTTATAATTCTACAGAACAGAAAAATCATGGAGGTAATAGAGAGAAAGGAACCCAAAGAAAGTCAAATTGATCAGGAATTTTTCGAGACTCATTATTTCCCGAAGAGAGGGAGCTGGAGCCCTGGAACCATAAGAGGGGAGCCCTATGCCCAAAAGAGCCCAGGTGGCACGGCCCCACTACCCTTGGTCCATAAAGTTGAGTTACAGTTTGTTAAAAGGGTATCATAATAACTCTCGGCTATGATTCACAATTAGTTGGTTGCCCGTAGTGTTACTTCAATGGTTGCGTCCGTGCACGTATCCTTAGCATTGCGGCTCAAATTAAAAAAATGGGAGAATTTTTATTGGTATTTTTAGATCTATGATTTGCTACCTGTTTTTGGCTGGCTTCAATAAACTACTCCCTCCGTCACAAATTAGGTGTCGGACGGGCCTTTTTACAAACAACACCCCCACAAATTTCCGACCAACTCCGCGATCCCTGGCAACTCCACCCTCACTTCGTCGTCCTCTCCTCTTCCACCCGACGACGCCGACCGCTCGCCGACGGAGCCGGCCGCCTTCGCTCCACCCCCTCCCAACCCAAGCCGGGGTCTTTTCTTCTACCACGCCGCGCTGCTGCATCCTCTCCCTCGCGTGCGTCCTCGCCACCTCTCCCTGTTCCTCTGGCCCGTCGTCCTCTTCATCCACAATTTGAAGGTGCGATTTTTTGCCTCCGGCGGCCGGATTTGCAGGCGCTTCTCGATCTAATGTTGAGGTGCGGCTGCTGCGACGGGGCGCGGCTGCTGCGACGGGGCGCGGCTGCTGCGACGGGGGCGTCTGATGGCGACGGTGCGGCTGCTGGCGGCGGGGAGCCCTCCCAGGCGCTGCTCTCCGGCGACCAGTTTGACGTCGAGGTGTACGCCGTGCAGTACTCGGGCCGCACGCGCGTGGCGCGGCTCCTCTTAATCGCGGGCAAGTGCGAGTCGGAGCAGATGAGGCTGGATGCGCTCCGCCTGGCCTACGAAGGGTCCCTCAAGGGCGAGGACACGGCCCTCCACCGTGACGGTATGTATTGGTATTCCCCTCTGTTGATTGCTGCTGCTGACGATGGATTTTTGGCAAACTTCCCCTCTGTTGATTGCTGCTGCTGGCGATGGATTTTTGGCAAGCTAAACATGATTACAGTACTCCCTGTGATATAGCTTTGGAAGCAAAATTGAAACCACAATCCACACTCGAGTACTGATGGTGAGGTTATTGCTCTGGAAGCAAAATTAAAACCACAATCCATATTGGAGTAGTGATGTTGAGGTTATAGCTGCATATGTAATCCCTGTGAGATTCAGTCAACCAGTGGACAAAGGGTGATAAGATGCTCCAATGGAGTAAAGTTTTTAGAAGCCACAAATTAGAAAGTCACATACTCCAATGGAGTAAATTGTTAGCTTTACTACTGGAGTACTCCCTGGAAATTGTTAGCTTTACTACTCCAATGGAGTACTGGACATTTTTGTGCTACTGTTCCTATTTTAAATATACAGGAGTAACACCATCCTAGTGTGGTAGTGTAAATAGCTAAGTAGATCACACTGTCCTTGCACTCTGCCCACAATCCACTATCTAATAAGAGTACAAGGTCTATTAACCGTGATGCAGCCTTTGTTTCAACAAAGCACCACATTGGGTGAATCTAATCTTTTGAGACCACATTTTCTTTTTACAGACGCCATGCCCGTCGGTACCCGTGATGCATTCTGATCCAGGGAAGAGCTTTCGGAAGATGTAGACAAATCTGCACCCTTTTGCTTCTTCATATTCATTTGATGTTCAGTCACTGCAGAAAGGTATTGATTAGTTACTGCAAATGTACTCCTCTTGGTTTCAAGCAGATTATAATTGGAAATAAATCTTACCCAAGTTTTCAAAGGCAAACACATTATGGTCATTAACAGGGTACATCCTCTTGGTAGCACTAGGGACACCACTATTAGCTTCCTGTAACAAACTTGAGAACCATGGAAACATGCCCTGCCTAACATAGAAGAGCAGATACGCTTCTTGGTTTAGTGCGCTTGTCTCAGTAATTGAATCAACCTGCAAGTGAAAATATGTGTTATAAGGTGAAAATATCCGTGGCATGAAAAAAGAAAGAACAATTAAGTACTAGCACTTACAAGTGAGTCATTCATCAAGTGCCAACTAGTTGGTGAAGAACGAATGGTGCACATGTAGTGGCCAAAGTTAGGCAAGCCAGAATGCTTAACAACGCCATACAAATCATATTTTAGGCCCTGATGCATGTTAAAATACAAGAAAAACATCAAAATATGCTTCATCGATAAACCAAGAATGGTGCACATGTAGCTCACCTCTTTGTCTGGGTTAGTGTGGAACAGCTGCAAATCAAGTTGTGATGGGTATGCCACATGTTTGTCAATTTTCTCAATGTAACCATCAAGGGTAACTGTGAAGCGCTTTAGTTGAAATGCTACCACATCTGGTGTTGCATCAAGCACAAGCTGTTTGTCCTTACACACTTGGCCATTACAACTTTCACATTTTAGCTTGTGCTCAGCATCACCTAATTGTTCCACCTTAGTAAAAGACTCCAATGCAGCAACAAGGTCATCAACCTGATCGATCTCCAAGCTGATATCAAGAAAGGGCTCAAATGTCTCTGAGCAGTGACCGCAATCATGGCATGTCAACTACATGAAGAGAATTGTATTACTCCAAATAAGCCATAGTAGTTTGAACACAACTAAGCAATAAGAAGTACAGTACATACCAGGCTCAAATTGAGATCAATGACAACATCCTTGCCTCTCTTGTGCACTTGCATCTGATGTGATGGGCTCAAATTGAGATCAATGACAACATTGTTCACTCTGTGCTGCTCTAGCATCTGATGTGATGGGCTCAAATTGAGATCAATGATAGCATCCTTGCCTCTTTGTTGCTCTTGCATCTTATCACAATGTACTCTCATCCGAGGGAATCCCAGTCTCATATGGATCAAAGGTTTGGAGAAGATGTCCTCTTGGCGCATTCTGTTGTATCTCCACACATCTTTTGCACTAAGAGGTGCTTTCTTCCTCTTGGAAACAAGCATATATAGTTTGCCGCCGTCAATTTGTTCATTCATATAGCTGTGCAGAGAGAAGATTAAATTTAGTCCACATGAGCATCGAACTCCTTCAAAAATCACAAAAAGAATTGGAACTTACTCATTGGAGAGAATTAGAACTTACTCCATTGGAGAGAATTAATGCTATAAAGAAAATGATTATGCCAACAAAAAGAAAGCATGATCTTGTTTTACTTTTTGGAGCCACAGTATATGAATTTCTGAATTTGTTAAGTGATAATTCCATATGCGCAGATCTAAAAATCCACTTTCATTGCAGGAGGCTTCTGGATAATTTGTTTCAGTACATCAAAGGTTCCTGCTGACAGGAGTTCAAGTTGGCCTTGAACCTGCTGATCCAGTCCCACCTATTACTGACAAGCATGTTAACGCTTCTGGTGGATCAGTGGATTCACAACAGAAACACTTGGCGAGGAAAAATCCAACAGTGTTACTTTCAGGTGAAAGCAGTGTATCTATACCCAGCCAAAGTGCAACTAGTGGTGATCCAGTCAGTTTCACTGTGCATGATATACTGACAACTACAAGCATCAGGTTACTGACAACTACAAGCATCAGGTTAATGAAAATGCCTTTCCCTCTTATAATTTCTAGGAGTAGCTTCTGAATATTGATCGGTTACTGACAACTACTCCGGCGGTTAATGAAAATGCCTTTCCCTCTTGTAATTTCTAGGAGTAGCTTCTGAATATTGATGCTGTATCCTGCTTTATCAAGCTGTTGTTATGCTGAATATTGTTGCAGGATATGCTGGAGTCTCTTGGAAATACAAAATGATGATGTATCCTGCTTTATCAAGCTGGTTTATCTGATGGGCTCCCTAAGTTTGTGAAGGCTGAAGGATATGCTGGGTAAGTCGATGCAAGGAAACGAAATATTGGAATCTATTGTTCTCTGTAACTGTAACCTCACTCTACTGAAAAAATGTTGGGTATGCAGATTGTACAAGGGGATTGTTCCACTCTGGGGTCAAATTCCATGTAAGTTTCTGTTCCTGCTTGTAACTCTGGGGTCAAAGTCAGGCATTTACTTGCACACCGTTCTTCTTGAGATCACAGTATGATATCCAAGATTCTATGTGTGCATATAGAGATATTTTTGCACTGCTTGAGATAATGGTGTTCATTGTTGCTGACAATGTACAGTACTTTCAGATAATACAGTAAGGAGTACTTTCAGATAATGGTGTTCATTATTGCTGAAACATATGATGTGTATCTTTTTCAATACATGTACAGTACTGTACAATCTGCAGGTTATGCTCCAGGATCTACAGCTTCAGCTCCAGCAGTTTCAGGAGTATGCCAGGAATGGGGTACCTGCACAGGCTCCAACAGCTTCAGCAGTTGGTCTTCCACAGCAAGATCGCCCGCCTCCACTCCACCAGGGTCTTCCACCTCCAATCCTCGAGCTCCAGCGGCGCCAGTCTGCGAGAGGTCGCCGACGCGAAGGGTGGGAGGTCGCGAGCCCGCCGGCGTGGGCCTGTGAGCTCCACCGGGTGGCCCGTCGGCACCAGGCGGCGAGGGGCGAGGGACTCCACCGGCACCAGGCGGCGAGGGGCGAGGGACTCCACCAGCGCCAGGCGGCGAGGGGCGAGGGACTCCGCCAGCGCCAGGCTGCGAGGCGTGCGGGACTCCGCCGGCGCCAAGCTGTGCGGCGCGTGGATCTCCGGCGGCGGCGCGGAATTTCGGCGGCATCAGGCTGCGCGGGGCGCAGAATTTCGGCGGTGTCAGCGCGGCGCGATCCGCCGGTGGGAGTCGCCCGCTGCCAGGCTGCACGGGGCGCGGAACTCCGGCGTCGTCCGGGGCACGATCGCGGCGCGCGATCCGCCGGCGGGAACCAGCTGCAGCAAGCCCGCGCACGCGATCCTGGGAGATACGATTGGGGAGTCGATCGTGATGTTTTCGAAATACTAAGGGTTCAATTGCAAAAACTGTTTTACACTAGCCCTGCGACACCTATTACGTGACGGAGGGAGTACAAGATTGTGTTACGAAAGCTTGTTTATCTCTACCATGTACCATTTGTTACTATATTTTTAGTGTGTTGGGGATCTTGCAGTAACATTAAGACCTTGTATTTTCATCAAATGAAATCCGGGACGTGCCTCTCAATTAAAAAAACAAGATGAGAACTGGAAATCATGCTTGACCATACGTGGTTTAGCTTACCATATATCAAACGCGAGGCAAACGCAGCAGAAACCAGCTTCCCTGCACCTTAGGGAATGTACCGGAAAACAGTAGAAAATGCCATTTATTTTCACTGTCTTTTTCACTAGCAAAGCGTAGAATGGCATAACCACTTCGTAAGAATACATGGAACATAAATCACATCTTCTAAGCAAGTGGCGCCCATGGCATAAGGTAGCCTCACACCTTCTAAACAAGTTATACAAATACATGGAACATAAATCACATCTGCTAAACAAGTTATACGAATACATCAGAGTTCAAACCAAGCAGAGCTTCCCTTCTGAATAATCAAACCATCCAGTACCTTGTTCAAATTTCCAATGCTTTCAATGGGTCCTTCGGGTCAATTTCATGGAAGAGAGGGAGATCCGACCGGAGACTCTGCTGGCTGAAACCAATAATTTCCAGCGTCTTGAGCACCTCGTCAAACAAAATCTTGTTTCCAAACGGGGTGAAATGAAGTCCATCGCTGCATGATATGATAAGGTTATCTGCTGCTTATAGTCAGGAAGCCCTAATTCGTAGTAATGCTTTGGCAAGATACTGTGTAATCAAAAATCTCAATTCACATAATACAAGGTCATGAAAAGTGAGGAAGTATAAAATATTCTACTCCCTTCGGCCCTAAATACTTGCGGCAGGTTTAGTGAACCTAGACATGTTTCAGCCTACATTTTGCTTAAATGTGCGACGAGTATTTAGGACCGGAGAGAGTACTACCATACTGGCCAATTGATGGTCGACTATAAAATCACTGGACAGGAAAAGTGAGTAAAATAGCCTTCATAGTTTCAAGCTAGTCTAAGCACATATACAAATGTCTATTAGTAAATGGTAAGAGAGGATTCAAACATAAAGCTTTTGATAGATTATAAAGTATCTAAGAACATCTACCACAGAATGGTCAATCTTTGGGAAAAATTACATGTTCAAGAAGCAAAGGAAAAACTTCGGCAGTTTCCACAGAGAAACAAAAGAGGTAATATGTACTTTGCTCTATTTGTAAATGCAGGTTTTTATCTGTCATTGTTTTAAATGTTAGAAAACAGAGTCATGGTTCAGAATATCATGTGAAATTTATGGGGCGCAATAGTCATTGTTTTTACGGTGATATAGGTGACACGTGATGCAAATTATCAACTGAATTCTATCTTGGCTGGTCAATTTCTCTTTTGTTGCCCTCGTAAGCAAGAACATCGCACTACAAAGTTCAAAGCACTATAAATTGGCTCCATCAGATGCACATAATTGTGAATCTTCATTTCACTAAGAACACTAATAACAACATCACATTGTAAAGAATGCCAGAAACAGTCAGAAAACTAACTGGACACAGACGAGAATTCAAGCTATCAGTGTAAGTACAGTTTATCCGAGAATTGTCGCCTTTGATTAGTTTTATATCAAGCACTTCTAATCATTAAGCTTTTCTATGTTGGCGCACGAGGTATAAGATTCTTAAAATTTTAAAACAGGTTTGCATGATCTAATTTTGTTCACACAGGAAAAAAGATTCCTACCATAATGCAGATGTTTGCCAATCAGGAAACCGCTGCATCTGTGTCCAGATGTCTATAACTGGATGATCCAATTCTTTAGCAACAGATATGCATGCCTGTGCATAAGTGCCAGCAGCTTCATTTGTTCTTTCAGGCTGTCTTGAAGCGGCATTATCTCCATACATGTCTCTGCATGGAAAGATGTGGAATAAGTTCAGTTTGCCTATGAATCAGCTTTGCCAAAGGGTATAGTTTCTAATATTTGCTTGAAAGGAATATTTAGGCCAGATCACAGGCCACCAAGTGGCAAGCGGATAACTGAGCCCAATAGTACGCCCCCACAATGTTGAAATGTGCATCCTCTTGAATGAAAATTGAGTCAACATATAAGGAACTCTACCTCAAGGGCGTAATAAAAAGATGTCAATAGGTCAAATACCAAGCATGCCCTGGTTACAATAGTATGTTCAGCCAAATTTCTTAATATTGTGATTAATATTACTAACAGGTTTGCTCGACGTAATTCACTACATAAAACATAAACACTTTTCAGCAGTTTTC
The DNA here is from genome assembly GCA_030979885.1 of Lolium multiflorum. Classification (NCBI taxonomy): domain Eukaryota; kingdom Viridiplantae; phylum Streptophyta; class Magnoliopsida; order Poales; family Poaceae; genus Lolium; species Lolium multiflorum. The sequence goes on from CM061749.1 coordinate 100,787,097, forward strand.
CTCCTGTTTTATTAACCACAATTATCAGGGATACAGTAATTGAACAGATGATGTCGAATATACTGTTGTAAGAGATTGTACATGTCAGTAATACATCACTAACTGCATCAAGAATGGCATTTAGCGAAAGGAAAACAAAAAAGGGGATCAGCATACAGATATCTAGTGGATCCTATCCCATTGACCCGAGACCTGATCACTCGCCATAAACAAAGCTAAGTGAAGTAGTAGTACTAGATATCTGCAACTGCAAGGTGAGGGAGCTATTGTTACCGGATCCTCGCCGGCTCGTGGATCGGTGGAGGGGTGATGAGTATGATAGCAGCAGCGGGCCACCTATTCTGCAAAACCAAACCACGGATGAGTAACTGAAGAAGCAAGCAGACAGTGTTCCAATCCAGGACAGTATGGCCGCAACCTTGAAGTAGGCACAGATGGCGCGGAGGTTGGTCTGGTACTCGTGGAGCGGCACGTGCTGGTGCGCCTGCTGCTGGTCGGGCAGGCTGGCGTCGTTGGCGCCGAAGAACACCGTGACGGCCGCCGGGTCCGCGCTCTCGCTGGCCGCCCCCTCCATGGCTCTGTCCAGCACCTTCAGCGCCCACCGCGTGTTGTACCCGCTGAGCCCGCGCAGCACCACGTCCGCCTGATCGGTGGAGATCCGATGTCAGCAGCTAGCGCGCGGCGGCGGAAACGGAGAGTGGGGGCGGTGCGGTGCGGACGTACCTGGCGGCCGAAGTGGTTAGCGAGGGCGGCGCCCCAGCCACCGGAGGCGAAGGACTGCTCGGTGATGGAGTCGCCGAAGAGCACCAGCCGCGGCCGCATCTCGTCTCCGACACGGATCACACGGATCGGCTGCTGGACTGGGCTGGCTACCTCGGAGTCGGAGATGAGACCACCTCACTTAGTATAGTAATGCGCCCGTGCTGCTTCTTCCAGGGTTGGGACTTGGGAGGCGCCGCCCGGAACGCAGCAGCCGCGAGGGAATGGAAACTCAGCGCCGCGTCACGGGAAGCACTGGAGCGGAGGGGCGGCTGGAAGTGCGCGGAGGATGAGTCACAGCGATTGGCCCACATTTTCCATACGGGCTCTATAGTACTGGTGGGCCCACACAGAATCGCTGTTAGTCTCCAACTCCGCTCGACTCATCGTTGGCACGCGGGCGTTTTAATCTCCTTCCGGTTCTACCGCACACTACGCGCAAAACAGAGGAGGACTCTGCTTTTCCTTTCTTCTCCAACAAAACTTCATTTCTACCTCGGATCTTGAAACAACACTGCCTGCCTGCCTGCCTGCACCACAAACCTGGGTCCGTGACTTTAAAATGTTGATTATTACTTTCAAAGTCTGCAATGACCTTTAATTGCTACTACTACTTTTTTATATTACCGTCACACACCACATAGTATCAATGAAGAAAATAAAATGCATACAACAGAACGACGTCAGCTTCCACTCCTACCACTACTCTTCCAAGGAATGTTTATTTGCCATCACAGCGCTACAGTCATCGGAACCGACACAAAACAGAAACAGTGGGTGAGGCGAGTCATCGGAACCAACACACCCGACACAGCCACGCATCTTGGAGCAGAAAACACATGCATGGGAAACCCCGGCACTTTACCACCGTGATTTTGCTCATGCTGCACGTATCGACGCCTTCCAAAGGCAGGCGCCTCCTCACTGCCATCATTATGCAATGTTCAGATTCATATGCAGCTGTCGTGAGATAAAGAAATGACAGCATATACAAAGGAACATATGACTCCAAGGATACCAAAATAGCCACATAGTGTCAAATGCCAAACAACAATTTCTATACCATACACTGCTAAAATAAGATGCAGCTTCACATACAGAATATTTGCAATTACTAGTTAACCAATTCAAGTTCAATCACCAATAACTGTTCTAAAAAAATTGACATTGACTTGGCCCTTTTTCTGACATTCCAGACCATAATTCATATCAAACAAAAAACAGTTAAAGTGCACCTCTAGATGCATTCAAACACGCAATCCAACTCGACTACCATGCTAAATGGTCGCTCACAACAAGACCATCACCACCCAAGTAGACGGGTCAAATGGGATGCTCACCAAGACGTACAGGAAGGCTGCTGCTACCTCCTGGCCACCTCCAATTCTGTTCCCTCCTACAAACAGAATGCGCACACTTAGTACCAGAAATCACGTGTTTAAATGCCGAAAACCAATAGTAAATATAGGTTTCCAAGATCAGCATGAAATGGCTCTCAAGTGCAAAGAAGCAACCAAAAATATAGGTTCCCAAGATTTAACTTACATCATCAGTATTGCATTATCAGCAAACAATGATGAACCCAAATCTGACATGCCAACTTCGCAAGTAGTGAGAAAAACAACAGTAAGAAGAACTAGTCCACAAAAAGCAACAAGGCACACAAATCGGACACCCAAATCCAAGTCATGTTTTGACAGTCAGGTGCCTACAGTTTGCAGTACAAGGACAAGAAGAAAAAATTTGAAATACTTGTCCATGTCCATTTATAGGAATCAAAATTATGTACCAACGTCTCCCAGCTAGCAGAACAATTGAATTGTTCTAGCACTGGTAAAAACACAAGGACTGCAAAATATAATCAAACCAACAGCAGAACAAAAAAGCTCTTTCTTTACCAGCATCCAACATGTATGCTCATTCACGAGACAAAAAGATAAATGATATCTCCACTTTAAAAACACCAGTAAAATGAAAATAAACTCAGGCACGGATCGAGCTCAAGAAAAACATCAAATGAATAATCTTGAACCCAGGCATACATGTATTTCATGCATACATGTTGTCGCCCAGGTTCTGAACTTGGGACAGATACATAGCGCACACACTTCTGAACTTGCAAAGCCCAGCCCTATGTATGTGCATCAGATCTTCGTCCCATAGCACGTCGCCGACTCAGACGAGGACAATGGACAGAGGGAAACAATTGCAAAGAAGCACAACGCATGTAACCGCATTCCTAAGAATATGAACTAAACAATTTGTGGTACTGCATAAACTAGACGAGTCTTGGGAACGATTTGTGCGATGAATCTACTTAACCTTCACCTGTTATATTACCAGTATGATTTACCTGGAATGTATGAGGGCCTGAACAGTCCTTTCCTCTTATGTAGTTCTCTGATCTTGTTTCTTCAGGTTGCTTGGAAAATGAGCACAGGGCCATCTTGGGAGCTGGAGTTGATTACATGAGCAACACAGCTACGGAAATTAGTAATGTGGAGTAGAAAAATTCTGGTAGATTATTCGTCAGACCACATCTGAAAAATATTGAAAGCCACAATAAGATGGCCTTTAATCACCTGCCCACAATAAGTCTTCAACTATTCCCATTGCAGCTTAGATTATCGGAACCAACAATGTCAGGCCTGAACCAGAAATCGCTTACTAATCATTGTTCTACTGAAACACAAAGCCAAAACAAAGGCAAAGAAAAAAAAGGAGCCAAACTCCAGAACGAACAGAACCTTCACTATATATCTCAATATTGCTAGCTAGTATCTGATCGGCTGGTTGATTATCACCGCGTACAGGGCCGGGATCTTCTTCACTGTATTGAGCATGAATCGCTCCTTCTCGGCCTGGCACAATTCTGTCGACTTTATCTTGGTAAAATCCAAAAACTGCAGTTAAGGAGCAGCATGATGTTGAGACTGGGTTAGTTTAGCACATGGCATGAGCATATATCCTCTTGCAGAAACAAATATATTTGCATGTATTGTTGGGCTACATACCTGGACAATATAGAATCAGCATCGGCTGTTGTGGATGCACATCAAATTGTCCTCCCATGGCCCATCGCCGACCACAACGAGGACAATGGAGAAAGGGAAATGACTACAAACCGAAACAGAGCATGTATGATTTCCCGAAATAAATATATATGTGATTATGGACTATTTGCTTCAGTAGGTAATAAGAATCCAAATAAAATAAAATTGATCAATCGTACTATATGAAACCAATAATTAGGCAAGTCGATAACAACCATGATACTACATGGATGGTCAGCTCCAAATGGAAACCAGAAAACAAGGCATACAAAAATGACAGCAAGTTTCTGTATGTGCATGAGTGAACATGCATGCTAACAAATTAGTAAGCAATTCTGAAATTGCGAATCTGTTAGGCTTCAAGTATGAACTAAACTACTCCAATCCTAGAGCAAATATAGCACATCTTCTTTTTTCCAACTGGGACTTTCTTCCCATTTCCATTACAGCATATAACGGAAATACATCAGTCAGTTTTTGTCTATATAGCACATCTTCTGAACCTAGCACAACTGCACAAGATCGATTTTTTATAAAACATGGCTGTCCTGCAAGATTGGTTCATGTTGCAACACAACACTCTGATGGATTACACAGGTGACTAAGCAGATGCATTCTTCCCCCAAACAAAATTCCTGCAGCTGCAAATCTGTGCGGGAGATCGAAGAATTGGTCTCACCTGCGTCGTGCTACCAGTGCATCCGGCGGACGGCGGCGACCATCAGCAGCCCTGCACAAGGAAGACACGATTTTTTTTTCAGAATTGGGGAGAATAGGATTGGTGGTTGCGGGTTTGGGCACAGCTGATACCTCGAGAAGCGCCTGCGGTGGTCGAAGTTCCGGTGCCAGCGACGCGGCTGGACGGGCGCGAGGACCCGGTGGTGAAGGGAGAGACCAGGGACGGAGCGACGAGGCGAGGTCGGCGACGCGGAAAACAACGGAGTAGGTGGCGCGCGTGGCCTGGCCTGCGCAGTCCACGACGCCGTCCGGCCGGCGACCTAGAGCTTCGCGGCGGCGAGGTTTCAGGCTCGATTGGAGGCGCGTCGGCGAGGGATTCTGCAGGAGGTAGGGTACCGGAGCAACGCCGTACGGTGGGGAGAATGGAGCGCCGGAGCTGGGCCGAGATCGCCGGAGAAAGAGGGCGGAGACGGCGTCTATTTGATCGATCTGGGCGCGCTAGAGGTGGAGGAAAGGAGCCGCCGGTGGTGTGGGGCGGCGGAGGTGTGGGTAGCCGGCGAGATTGGGTGCGATTGAGGGGTCTGCTCGAGAGTAGTAAGTCACGGAGATGGTGTGGCTGCCCAAAATTCTGCCCGTGATTTTGGCCGCTTAGCAAATGCAAAATTCCTTTTATTGAGTAAGCTGATTTTCTTTGTTTATTGAGGGAAGGTAGAGATTTTATTCAACAGGTAACATCAAAATTCCCGCTCGCTCTTCACATTTACCGAAATTTCCCGCTCGTTTGGTATTTAATTAAGCAAGTATAGTACAAATCGATCATCGATAGATGGAAGGATGGATACATTAGTATAGATAGCTCCATATGTGAACATACGGTTCTTCTACCACAGCACATAAGTGGTAAATTTTTCAAACATTCACACAAATGCATATGCATGCCATTGCACATGTCACCATTGTGATAGATTCTAAGAGCATCTCTAACAGAGAATGAACTGGCCGCGTCGTCCTCGTCCTTGGAGTTGTTGTCGTAGACCGACGGGAGAGGGGGGCGGCACGACCCGCCGGAGGAGGAGCCCTCGCTGCCGTTTGCATAGCGGGCGAGCTTCCCCGGGGCCGTGAGCCTCTAGTTCGTCCACCTCCAGGTGTTGCACTTGCGCACGCCCTCAAACCTGTTCCATTTTCGGCGCTCGGCCTCCGAGCGGAAAATGGGGGGCCGTTGCGGCAAGTCTCCATCGCCAACCGACCGCCTCCCCTCGCAGAGCTTCCGGGGCTAGCCATGGCGTCGACGGGGAGGTCGCGGTTGAGCGAATGCAGCGGAGGCGGTGGAGGGATTGCTCGTCGGAGGAGGTGGTGGAAGACGGTGGAAGCGGCGGAGGGGAGTAGGGTTTGAAAACTGAACTCCCTCCGCGGCCCGTTTTAATATGGGCGCGTGCGTCGCGTTTCTCGGGCCCCGAACTGAGTTTACGGGCCAGGCCGCGAGTTCAGGCTCTCATCTAGGCCACTTTCGGCCCAAACCCGTAAACTGCCTGGAAAAAATCAGTTCTGGCTGGGTTTTCAGTCTCTGTTAGAGATGCTCTAAGAGACATTTTTATAAAAGGTTTCGTCGACAAAAATCTGTCGCGGCACACCAGTTCCAAGGGTTGCACGGATTATCGGTTATTTATGTCACTCTCGAGGGAAGCAACCACGACCTGGTGGTGGCGGTGGATCTGCAGATTCGCGACCACACCACATGCATCGGGGTGATCGGCATGTTACATACGCTAAAAGGTGATGTAGAGTCGGGCGCGGGCTAAAGAGGCCATGAACCGAAACAATGTCTCCAGAAAACCTCGAGCCAATATGCTAGGCTCTATGAGCTTCCCTCACGCTAGCGAGTGTACGAAGACCATCAACAAAGAAAGGGGTGGTTAATGTGTAGATACCAACCGCAAGAGCGCCACCGAGTGTCAATGGAAAGACATCTGATACCCGAGACTATGGGACATGATAGAGTGCTTCCCGTGAAAGGCAGAAGATAACTTACGACCGAGACAGAACTGAAGTTTCATCACCATGGTCGAAACACAACATGTTGTTGAAGGCTCTCCCTAGGATGCCAAGACAACTTTGCTTGGGACACCGTGGTCATAACCTAGCTCCTCAATCTTAGGCTAGATCTCAAGGGATAGAGGGACGAAAAGTGGCAAAGTTATTTGATGTCTTCCAGGTACATATCATAAGGCCAAAGTAGACATTGATGGGTTTGTGTGCCAACACAAGGTCCACATCAATGAAAATGCAGGTATGCCTCATTAATGGTGATACAACCAGAAACACTAGATCACAAAAAGGTGTACACTTTTGAGAATAAACTCCCCAAAGCATCGAGGACGATGGGTGCACAACCTACACTACATGAAATGCAACATCTACCGAATATCGAAAATACACATCGGACAAAGAAAACACACAGTGAAGACGCTCCCGTGTATGACACTAGGCAAAGGATACATGACAAAGTTTTCCTCAGTGAAGAATCTTTACGGAGTGTATTTTCACGGGTAGTCGGCGAAGTCAAGTGTTTTGTCACGACAATCGGCGAAGAAAAGGTAATCTCCGTTTTCCCTCCATCTGATGTGGCGAGATCTTTGTTGAGTGATGTGGGCATTACCCTTCGGGTACTCGACATTGCCCTACCTCATCTGGCCCAACAGGGGCCCATCTAGAGCGCCGCAGCCCAAGGAGGTCCAAGACGTCGGTTGCGCGGTGAATAGATGGAAGGAGACGATTTTTTGAAGTACACATGAAAAGGAAACATTCAAGTAGTATGGAAAGATTAGACATAATATATCTGTATTGTAACTGAATCCGGGAAGGACTCTCGAGACCTGGCCTACTATATAAGGGCCAGGAGAGGGCTGTCGGACCTCTCTCAAAACCTTTCACGCATACACCAAACCCTAGTCACCTTGCCTCCCGGCGAGAACTCATCCACGCTGTATATCGGCTGCACCATTGTAATGGATTTCACTCATAATCAACATAAGACAGGCAGGATGTAAGGACATTACCTCTACGAGGGCCCGAACCTGGGTAAATCTCGCCTCCCACTTGTCTGGCATCCGATGTCTAGTGCTAACATGCAGGCTTCCACTAACCCTAAGCCCCTCATGGTGGGCATTACCGAGGAGCCACCTCGTCATACGTCGTGTACCATCTCGCTCCTGGAATCTTCGGGCGTCGCCTTTCCCAAAACCTAAGTCCATAACCTTGGACATTTCCGAGGGTACAACCTCGTCACCAATTGTTTCTCCGAGGTACACGGCAAAGCCAAGAGCTCCTATGTGATGCCACGTCGCTCCTTCTTCATTGAGTACCAGTTGCGGAGACAAACGACAAAGAGGGGATTGGGGCCACATCGATGCAGCGCTTTGTCGAGTGCTAGTTGCTGGGGCACTCGACAAAGTCTAGCTCTTCGCCGAGTGCTAGTTGTTGTGGCACTCGGCAGAGCCCAGCTCTTCGTGAAGTGCCTTGGCCTGGGACACTCTAAAAAGGTGCAACATGCCACCTTGACATAACTCTTTGCCGAGTGCCTCGGCCTAGGACACTCGGCAGTGAGGTCTTTGCCGTGTGCTAGCTGCTGGGACACTCGGCACTGAGGACATAAAAAAGCAAAATTCTTGATGTTTTATTTTTTATTTCATGCAACAAACACATGTATGTAGCAGTGCACAAGTACATAACCATAAATTCACAAATAACTCATTTCAATTCTCTAAGGTCACAAGTTCAAATATATAAAATGCAATTATGCTACAAACATCGCAAAGTTCAGAAATAAACGCTTACAAGTCCATAAACACATGGATAGTTAGCTACAGTTTTTTCGCCATCAATGGATGTGCAACATGAATCCTCCATCAAGTACAAGCATGCCTCCACCAAAACACATGCAACTCCACATCAAGTAGGCCATCCTCGATGCAAGTCGACATCAACTAGGTAAACCCTACAAACTTGAAAGCATACAAGCATAAGGTTTACCACAAAAAAAATAGAATATTATTTTGACAAGCATAATTCACACATGATTCTCACAAGGCAACAAATTTACAAGTTGAGGTAATAAGCATAAAATGGATTAGTTTTCGGTACCAACGGGGCAATACGGTTAAATATAGTGCTAGCCATAACAAGCAAGCAAAAAGAAGAGCATGAAAACTGACCGAGATGCCTCCTTAGGCTGGGAAGATCAGGATTAACTAGCGGAGGCATGCTCGTACTACCAAATGGGGTCACATGACTTGTATCCAATTGGTGCGACAGGTTGTGAGAACCAACTCATGGGATCTCCTGCAAGCATGGTAAAGGAGTATACAAGCATGAGAAGGTGAATGAAACAAATAGGATGCCCTAGAATGGAAAACATGCAAGACAACTTACCAATGGCCCATAAGGAGGAGGGAGAGGAGGAAGAAGAGGTGCGCCGACCAGACCTACACAAAGCATTCCACACAACGGCTTCGCGCGCAAGCACTCGGGGAATCTATAGGATCCGCCACTGTCTCCCATCGGTTCCGTTGGAGTCGCTCCAGATTTGAACTACCCCTCAACTTTTCCTTGCTCCTGATTTTTGGGAAAATTATTTTTGGCACCGAAACGTGTCATTTTATGTGACCGAGTTGCGAGCAAAAAAAATCCAAACCTGGAATACAACAGTAATTCCGGAAAAATATTCATGAAATGAGCTGTCACCTACGGAATTCTATGGCTTTTAGGTCAAAGAGGCAAGGTAATTGCCAACGGGCATGCATAGTTTGCCCTGGGTTGGGAATCAATGTTGTGTGCAGGGTTTTACCGCCGTGGCCACGGAAAACCCGTTTTCCATTTTTCGAGTGCCAAAATGTTTTTTTTGCGAAGCGGATACAGGGGCGCAATCTACAGTTGAGGAAAATCTGAGTACAACGATAGAAGAACACCTATGCAACGCATTTCACACACACGGTTTGCTCGCTAGCTCTCCATGCATCCATAGGATCCTTTGTTGTTTCTCGCCGATTCCGCTAGAAATGCTCCGGATTTTAACTACATGTCATGTTTTCCTTGCTACTGATTTTTTTGGAAAAATCATTTTTAGCTCCGGAACGTGTCATTTTATGTGACCCAGTTGCGAGAAAAAAAAATCAAACTTGAAATACGGTAGTTATTCTAGAAAAACATTCACGAAATGAGCTATCACCTATGAAGTTCGGTGGCTTTAGGTCAAACAAGCTAGGTTATGACCAATGGGCATGTATAGTTTGCCAAAACGAGGCCATATTGCGCACATACATGTGCCCTGGTGAATCAATGTTGTGTGCGGGGATTTACCATCGTGGCCACAAAAAACCTGTTTTCCATTTTTCGAGTGCCAAAAGCGGGTACATGGGCACAAACTACGATTAAAGAAAACCTGAGTACATCGATAGAAGAACACGTAGGCAACCCCCAAACACTCTTGTGACGCGCTAGCTCTCCAGAAATCCATATGATCATCTGTAGTGTCCCACCTATTGCGCTAGAAACTCTCCGGATTTGAACTATGCGTCATCTTTTCCTTGCTACTTTATTTTTAAAAAAATCAATTTTAGCTCCGGAACATGTCATTTTATGTCATCCAATTGCGAGAAAAAAATTCAAACCTAGAATACGGCAGTTTTACAAAAAAAAACATTCGCGAAATGAGCTATCACCTACAGAGTTCTATGGCTTTTAGGTCAAGCGGGCAAGGTAATGGCCAACGGGCATGCATAGTTTGCCAACGAGGCCATATTGCGCACATGTGTGTGCCCTGGGACGGGAATCAACGTTGTGTGCAGGGTATACCATCTTGTCCACACAAATCTTGTTTTCCATTTTTCGACTGCCAAAACGGTTTTTCCTGTGAAGCGGGTACACGGGGCGCAAACTACGGTTAAGGGAAACCTGAGTAAAATGATAGAAGAACACCTACACAACGCGCGCTAGCTCTCCAGGAATCCTTAGGATCCTCCACCGTTTCCCACTTATTCCGGTAGAAACGCTCCGGATTTGAACTACGCATCATCTTTTCCTTGCTACTGAATTTTTGAAAAAATCATTTTTAGCTCTGAAACGTGTCATTTTATGTGACCCAATTGCGAGAAAAAAATCCAAACTTGGAATACAACAGTTATTCGGGAAAAATATTCACAAAATGAGCTACCACCTATGAAGTTCGATGGCTTTTATGTCAAACGGGCTAGGTTATGGCCAACAGGCATGCATAGTTTGCCAGAACGAGATCATATTACGAACATACATGTGCCCTGGGATGGGGACCATGGATAGCTCGTTTTCCATTTTTCGAATAACGAAACGGTTTTTTTTGTGAAGCATGTACAGGGGCACAAACTACGGTTGAGGGAAACCCATGAACAACGATATAAGAATACCTACGCAACATGTTCCACACACCTAATTCTCGCGCTAGTTCTCCAGGAATCCATAGGATCCTCCTCCGTCTCCTCCCCATTCTGCTTGAATCGCTCCGGAATTGTACTACGTGACAATTTTCTGTGCTTCTGATTTTTGGGAAAAATCATTTTTATTTCCTAAACATATCATTTTACGTGCCTACCTTTTTTGGTTTTTCGCATTTCCGAGCAGGTTCACCGCCTCGCCCGCCACGGTGAAACAGGACCGATGGGTCCCATTTCGAGTACAAGTAATTAAAAAATCATTAAATACCTTCGCGAGGCATCATTTTATGTGACCCAGTTGCGAGATAAAAATTTAAACTTGGAATACGACAGTTATTTCAGAAAAACATTCACGATATACGGACAAGCAAAGGGGGTCTTAGCCATGTATCTTATGGAAAACGAACAACAAATAATTCCCATACTCAGCAAAGGTATGGGGGGAAACTCACACCCACCCAGGGATTATTTTATGCATGAAACTTATCTTTGCCTAGTGCCGGGAAAAAAGCACACGATAAAGATGAACTTTGCCGAGTGTTAAAGACTAATGACGTTAGCCGTGCGTCAGTGATGCACTCCAACTACCAAAAACACTAGCATGAGTGTGTACTTAGCCACATGCATGTATAAGACCTCGGGTGTACATTCTTGTAAAAGGATCACTCTAGGTGTGTTCAAACCATGCGATGTGCATGATGGCTATCTTTTCATCCGATATATCGATGTTTATACTATCATAATATAACAAGCCTAATGGAACATGAAATAAAAGGTAGTAAATTTCCAGGCATAGACTAATGAAAAAATAAATATGTGTATCGATGTTTATACTATCATAATATAACAAGCCTAATGGAACATGAAATAAAAGGTAGTAAATTCCCAGGCATAGACTAATGAAAAAATAAATATGTGACAAATAAATGATAGGTATTAACTATCATTCATCATAAACTAATTAAGGACGATGATGACAAACAATGCGCGATGGCTCCGACACCCAAGATTGTCAAAGGCGATGAAGAGCACAACACCAGTTCACATATATCATCTCCAACAATGATCATGATTAAAATATGTTACATATCTCGAGATTTAAATGCATAATTTCATAGGTTATAATTAAAGTCCAACCAAGCACGGTAGTTTAGGGTCCAAAGTTTCATTTGTATTATCTTATGTATTATAGCATTGCAATGTCATTTGAGAGCACCATTATTCTAGAAGTAATATGCACTTCTACTTTAAAAGTTCTAGAACTTGGGGTTCATTGACTATATACACATTCGCAAGTGGGAGAGGGTTTTGGACTTTCCGGATAACGACACCCACCCTACGTTTCATCATCGTCTTCATCTCGCATGGCAGCTCATCACTCTTTGTTTCTTTGGCATGGGCAAAATCGGGGTGTAGTTTTTTATCTGGGGAGTTGAGTCGGTATTTTTTGTTAGTGAGGTAGTGTTTGAGTACAAGAAAATATATTCGTTGATGATGCCGAGCGCGTGATGGAGGATGCGACGCATGCAAGCGATGATTGTAAAGAAAGAGATCCCCCTCTGCACATCGAACATCAACTAAGAACCTAGTTCAAGTATTCCCGAGGAGTTCGATCGAGGATATATATGTGTTGTAAGGCAATGCCGCCGCTCATCTTGTGTCATTGTACATGATCGGTTGATAGCCAGAGTCGACGGCCCCATTTCATCGATGATCTTATGAGCAGAGTACACTGCGGAAGGCTAGGTGTCTAGATGGAACCATTAGTGTCAGCAACGATGCTTCCCCTCCTTGCTCTCCTGATGTCGTTGACTCACCGGCTGCGGGAGGACGCCGACGGTGGTGTTCAACCTTAGCCTTGTTCTCTCAAATTTGTTTATCCGCCCCCAAGCCCCTCTCAAAATAAGAGTGTTTGTTCCGACCCTGCAAAAAAGAGTTTGGTTATTAAGAGTATAAACCCACGCGAACGAGCTCCTTACCCGGCGATTGTGGGAACGGTTAACACACGACCGTACATTTCCTCATGTCGGCCCTTTTCTTATCTTCCCTAATTAACTGATTGGCCACGTTTCTCTCTCTTTCTCTCCACGCCTTATATCTTTCGCAACGAGTCTCTCCTTTCTTTCCCATGAGAGATAGGGAGCCTGTGACCAGAGTTGGAAGCGGATGTCGGCGACCGTCCACGGAGCTGGAGCCGGTGCCACCACGCCCGTTTGCGGTGGAGACGATGATGGCGAGGATGGGCCGAGCCGGAGGCGGCGTCGCCGATGGAGGTGAGGAAGAAAACATAGGGATGGGTGGGGGTCTTTGGCGGCGCCGAAGAAGAAATAAGACTTTTGGGACTAGAGGTATGGCCGGGGTGGCGTCAGACCGACGAAGGTGGCGGTTTGAGAAGGGCGGGGCGGTGAGGCGAGCAGCGCTGATGGAGGCAAGGAAGACAACTTAGAGATGGGGTGGGGGTGTCTGGTGGCACCGAAGAAGAAACAAGACTTCTGGGCCTAGAGGTATGGCCGGGGTGGCTGCAGACCGATGGAGGTGGCGGTTTGAGAAGGGTGGGACGGTGAGGCGAGCGGTTTTGATGGAGGCGAGGAAGAAAACTTAGGGATGGGGTGGGGGTGTCTGGTGGTGCTGAAGAAGAAACAAGACTTCTAGGCCTAGAGGTATTGCCGGGGTGGCGGTAGATCGGTGGAGGTGGTGGTTTCAGAAGGGTGGGGCCGTGAGGCGAGCGGCGCTGATGGAGGTTAGGAAGAAAACTTAGGAATGGGGTGGGGGTGTCTGGCGGCCGCGAAGAAGAAACAAGACTTCTAGGCCTAGAGGTATGGCCGAGGTGGCGGTAGACCGGCGGAGGTGGCAGTTTGAGAAGGGTGGGACAGTGAGGCGAGCGACGCTGATGGAGGCGAGGAAGAAAACTTAGGGATGTGTTGGGGGTGTCTGGCGGCGCCGAAGAAGAACCAAGTCTTTTGGGCCTAGAGGTATGGCCAGGGTGGCGGCAGACTGGCGGAGGTGGCGGTTTGAGAAGGGTGGGGTGGTGAGGCGAGCGACATCTAGAGTTAGGTGGCTGTGGCGGCGCTCTTTCCCCCTCCTCTTCGGTGCTGGTGGTGGCTTTGGTCTTCTTCTTTCTCTCGTCTCCATTCCGACAAGAAAAGGGTTGTATTGTTTGTCAGAATTTTAACCGTCTCGACGGGTGACCGTAAGCTAGCACCCCCTAAACCAACCCACGTGGAACCACATGATAGGAAATCACACGTCACGCTGTACCTCCATGAATGGATTTTTTTTTGACTAGCAAAAGTGCCCGTGCGTTGCACCGGGAGAAACAAATACTCCTAGAACGCTTCAACAAACCTTCGACGTTATATGTGTGTTGCTACAGGTTGATTTTACTGAAACCAATATATCAAATTTCAAAGATATTTTTTAACAATGGCTCAATATTTGTTCATCAGTATATTGTCATACCTTTCTTTCATGGATGCATTATTTTCCGTTGTCACTTGCCATGGTGACCAGCCGGCGGCGTGGCCTCGTCGAGTAGCCTGACGTCGTACTCGTCCGTTTGCAATCCTACTCATCTTCATCTTATCGTAGTACTCGTTATCGCTGGCCAGTCAAGCCGTCGACAGCGTGGCTTTCTCGAGCAGGCCGACGACGTCATCGCCCGTCTCCAATCCCTCATCGTCCTCGTCCTCGTCTCGTCGTAGTTGTCGTTGTCGCTGGCCGGGCAATCTGCCGGCGGCGTGGCCTCCTTGAGTAGCCAGACAACGTCCTCGTCTGGCTCTAGTCCCTTCTCGTCCTCGTCTCGTCGTAGTAGTCGCTGTCGCTAGCTAGGCAATGCAGTCGGCCTCCTCGAGCAGCCTGAAGACGTCCTAGCCGTCAGTGTTGCACTCATTGTCGCTGGACATGGCTAGACGCCGACGGGGTGTTGGATCCATCACGGGTGACGACCAAGCGAATCGAGGGGTGTTTTTTTAAGCACATTGTATCGATCGTGTTTGAGCCGGACTGGGCTGCCGTGTCTGACCTGCACTACGATGGTTAGTTTGAGGAGTGCGGAGCGGGTTCAACCTGGACTCAGCACATAGTTTTAGACGTACCAAACGACGGAAATCTTTTGTACTTTATTATTATATATAGGATAGGATAGGAAATGTGCCCGTGCGGTGCACCGGGTTGATTTTTATTGAATGCTTATTTAGATCATATGAAATATAATAAACGTAAATATTTTGAATAAAAAAGGAGAAGACCTCCCACGTATTTGAAAACGGTTTTAAAACTAATAGAAATAAAATAAAATAATGTTTTGAAAAAAGAGAGGAGAAGAGCTCCAACCCAGCCAGGCCCAGCCACACAGCCCAGTTGGACAACATTGGCCCAACTCGGAGCAAACCCTAGCTGCAGACAAAATCTTGCAGTCAACCCCCCACCGCCTGTCAGTTTGCAAAGACCCCCTTTTACATTTTATTTTTCTGCGTCCGTCCTCCCACTAACCCCATCACTTCCACCCAGATCGAGTGAGCCAGCCGCCCCCCCCTCTCGCTCGCCTCGCTCCCTCTTCCCGAGCGCGCCCTCACCTCGTCAAGCTCCGCGCGCGGAGTCGTCCCTGTCCTTCCCCGTCGCCACTCGCCACCGCCCAGCTCTCCATGCGCCGCCCCGAGCGCGTCGCCCTCGCGCCTCCCCTCTGGTCGCGGACCTCCTCCGTTCCCCTTCACGCTCGCCCCTCCCGTGAGGGAGCTGCGCATCCTCGACGCCAGGGGACCGCGCCAGCTCGCCCTCCTCGGATCTGCGCCTTCAATATTCGTCCTCTCCATTCTTCTGAAGTCTGAGGCGATCTTGGTCCTCCAGCCCTCTTTTCCCAAATTCGTGGCATCTCCTTTTATATTCTCCGATTCCCAAATTCTTCTTATGCTTTCCTCGGCGACCTGTTGACATCCACGAAACCTGAGTATATGAACAGGCAAAACTCCGCGTAAAGAGGCGAGGTGGTACTAATTTAGACATCTTTTTTGATTAGATAATGATTGTGTGGTTATAATCGGTGGGATGCGGAGCTGGAGCGCTCGTGGCCCATCATGGCCCAAGCGGTCGGGGACAAAACTGTGGGTCTGAACAGTGCGGAACGAGGAGAACATCGAAACGTTTTTCACTTAGCCGTGGCGGTGGTGGGTTATTTGCTGTGTGATGGGAGGGCAAAACGGTCCAAAAAAAAGCGTTGACGAAATTTTTTGGCAGAAACCTTAGCTCCTTTATTATTAGGTATAGGTATAGATTTATTCAGATAGCTTGATCAAACAATGCAATTGCTCGCCTCCCTACCCTAGTACGTGCATGGATGGAAGTGCTACTCCCTCCATTTGGGTATATCAAGTCCCCTTCTTTTTCTTTCAGATATTGAAGCAATAATCTAAGGAATGACTATTAATAATGCCCCTGAAATGGGACGGAGTCAGCCCAACTAGCAGGGTAAATGTTCCCTACATAAAATAAATTAATATGAAGAGCCGATCCCATTTTTTTAAAAAAAATTTAGCTTCAACCAATGTTGCCAATGCAGTAGTCTCCATCTAAACATGGATGTCTCAACTTTATGTATATAAGAATGTATTTTTAACTAAAATGCATTTAAATACATCGGTATTTAGATAAAAGTGAGATACCTTTTTTTAGACAGAAGAAGTATTATATACATGGTATTGCACTGCTGCTACCCTAGTGTACATGTACACGATCTCATTTGCAACCATGAAAAAACAACCGGGATTTAATATACACTGCATAATTGGTACTAGTCTAGTGCGATCTATGCATTGTAAATAACTCCGCTGTCCCCAAATTAGTGATACGATGCCGTGATCCATGAGTCAACTTTATTTAATCAGCCGATTGGCGTGATTTACGAGCCAAGGACTCCTATTTTTAGAGTGTATAGTAAGTATTCACCCCTGTAAAAAAGGAAGGGCTGATTGATTGGGTAGTAAAAAGGTAACGCAATTAACGTGGGATTATCTCATTATCTTGCTACCCAACAACTCAACCCCGCGCCGGCGCAGTCGTCTCCTGGCTCCAGCCCACCACACCCACGCGATTCCATCGACCTACCCGGCGCCCCTCCGCTCCCTGCCACGATCTACCAGCCATGGGCGACGGCCCAAGCAGCAGCAGTGGCCGGCGCTGGAGGGCCTTCTCCACGGCGTCCGCTTCTCGTTAGGGTGGAGCTCGCCGCAGGGAGGCAATGAGGAGTAACTGGTGGTCGCTTTCCCGGCAGCCGGCGACCTCCTGGACAACCTCCCCGACCTGCTGTTGCCGGAGACCACTCCGTTTCCGCTGCCGTCGGCCACCTGCCAAACCTGAAGTTGCCGGTGAGGACCCTCTCCTCCTCCTCCTCCTCCTCCTCAACCTTCATGAACATTCCTTGTAAATTTTGTTTCTTTCTATTTAGATGAGTTCCACTGGGCATTGCTAGATGCGATGCAGCACCATGTGCAATGGCCCTGGTGTTTCTTTTGTGTGTGGCTTGTGAATGCATCCAAGTGTCGATGGTTTTGTTTATGATACTGGCTCGCTTTTGGTTGTTGTAGAGAAAACACAAACGGATTGCTACTGATTGCACAAAATGCAATTCAGCTCTTATGCAGTGCCTACTTTCAATTTTGGATACAATTTCAGGTCTCTTACTTACAAACACTAGTAATCTTGCAGTATTGTGGCAGACTAAAGGAAGAATCAGTAGATCTTTCAAGATGATGTCTTTGAATCGGTCACTGGTAGCTACTCCCTCCGTCTGTGTTTAATTGACGCGGGAATGCATGCATGCTCTACTAAGCTAGCCTCAGTTTTGCGTTGATTAAATAAGGACAGAGGTAGTATATCACTGCCACAAAGTACAATTGCAGTGTCTTCTTTCTCAGAGCCCAACAAAAGCAAACTTTCTACGTCTTAGTCTAACAGAACAAGTATCAAAGCTTCATCAGAATTTAAACGTTTTCCTAGTTCTTGTGGACATCAGAAAGTAATGTAACCATAATCTGTAATTGGTCTGCTAGCTTCTTGTTGGATCACATACCATTATCCATGAATCCAGTATTATTAGAAATGAGATGCGATAAAAAAGTTAGTCAATACGTACCATGTACATAAAAATAGTTTACTGAAAAATAAACACCAGTAAGCACCAAAAACTTATAGTGGGTCTAATTCCCTTCTACAGAGTTGTAGATGCGGAAACTGAGATAAAGCTCTCTATTTTCTATAAACATTGCTGCATTACCACGCATCTCCAAACTATCCTTTAGATAGTGGATCTCATGTACCTGCAAAAAAAAAATAGCGGATCTCATTTGCTTTCTCATGTACATTCTTCTCAATCTCACATCTCCATTGTCCACTATGCCACCTATCCTTTGACATATTATAAGAAATGAGAAATTGGACATATGTTAGTTAAACAGACCGAGGTTGTTGATTGTGTGCATTCTCCCATTGGAATAGTGTCTTCTGATTATTGAAACCCAGCATTGAACAAAATTCATTGGTGTCCAAGTGTTTTCACAATATCACCCACCTTGGTGTCTGTATGTTTCACACCCTTGTGATAGTCAAGAACAAATTTGAGATTATTTTTCTTGTGGAATCAATAGAGAACCGTGAGTGGAGCCTCGTGTAGAGCTTGGCCTCCTTCGAGTCGTGGTCGTTGTTGCCTTGTCGGTTGGTGGTGGTTGCGTGCCTCTCCACCACAGAAACCTCACCCCGAGGGATGACCGTAGTCTGGCCATCGAGGAACAAGGATCTCCTCAGACTGGGCAACATTCAGAGAACCTTGTGGGACTGGCAGTGTGTAGCTGGATGCCTCAGACGGTGCGGTGAGAAATATGGCCAGGACTTGGGAGGCGGCATGGTCCTGCTCTCGATAATGATCAGTTGTTCTATTTTTTTTAGTGGATGCTGCATGTTTGGACAATTTGTGCGGGTGGGGGATTGTTGGCAAATAACATGGCCATGGGGTGTGGAAATTGGTACTACATCATTAGGTTTAGGTGATTAAGGATGATGATTACGGGGGTATGACTTATACTGATGCATCATTGGGGCACTCTGAAGCGGTAGATGCGGGTAATTGTGCGGTTGATGTTATATGGATCCAAACCCTTTCGTGCCTTTTATATCTATACCTAATAATAAAAGCAAAAGAGCTTCTTGTTGGTCCGTGTTTTAATGTTCCTGATTTTCGGCTAAAATTACATGCTCCTGCCACCGCCAAGTTATATAACGTTTTGTTTTAGAAAACATCATGATTAGATTTCCCGTCTTCTTCCCCCATCTCCCAACCTTTCTTTCAGCGCAGCTCACGCCGCTGCATCGGGCGGTGACGCTGGTGGCCGAAAACGACAGGATCCTACGGCAGGCGGGCGCGCAGGTATCAGACCGGAACACTTTAGCGGGGGACTCCTTCAGACGTCTTCTCGCAGGCACGCTCAAGAAGTTGCCGTTACAGTTGCCCTCGCCGGCCGGAATCCGAGCGCACTGACTCCCACCTTGCCGTCTACCAGCTGCTGCTCGACGCTTTGTCGCTTACTGGAGGACGCGCTAATCTCAGAATGCTTCAAGGAGGCTACCGATTCGCTTCTTGTTCCCACCCTGACCAAACGAGCAGTTCTCCTAAAAAACAGAGCTCGATAGGATTCTCCATCCCGCGGCCTTGAAATCGATCTCCAGAAAGCAGAGCCGCCTCCCTCATCCGGCGGGAGGAACGGAACCTCCCGCCTTTGAAACCACTGCCCAGAAATCCGAGACATCGTCCCTCAGTCCCTGTCAGCCTGCCGATTTGATCTTGACCCGTGGTGCTAGATCGGGTCTCGCCTGCCAGGAACGAGCCCAACCACCACTGTGGCTGGAGGCCAACAAATGATGTCCGACCAAAGTAATTTCGTCCCCCTTCTCGATTGTGGCTTCTCTTCTCTATTCTTTTTCGAATTTGTTTCTCCCTGCCGAGCGCCGCAGTGTCTCACGCGGCCTACCCACACATGTCCTACTGCTGCTACCGATCTGGACTCTGGTCTAGAGCGGTTCAGTCAAACATAAATGAGCCACTATTAGGCGCAGACCCAGTTCAGTCCGTCGTTCAGTGCTAATGCGAGCAAGATAAAATCCGTAGTCCAAACTAGCTGATGTGAATGGAAACATGTTTATTTACTTGGTACTGTTGTGCTAGATGAATGTGAGATTATAGAGAGCGGAACTAGCTTAATTTCAGTGGAACATTTGTATTTAATTGGTGATGTTTGTGCTAGATGAATCTCAGTGTATAAAAGATTAACACTTTGTGCTTTGTGTACTTTTTGGGCATTTGCATAGGACAAATTGTGTGTTCTTTTTGCATTTCTATACGCCAGTATACATATAAACTAGAACATGAATTTAAACAATGAACTATTTGGAATGCAAAACTAAGTAGTTGGTTGAAAAAAAAACCACCCCAATATTTGGCTATGAAATAATATGGTTTGAATGGAGGATTGTGTTGCTGTATTTTGTTTTGAGAATCCAAGAAATAGAAATGTCTACCGATAAATATGGGAGGGCCCCATAAGTCGTAATAAAATCAACCATATTTACATGTGGGCAAACACACATCCGAGCATGTTGTACAATTTGCTGGCACATCACAATAACAATCACATTTTTCGGATGATACTAGGTGAATTTTGTTTTCAGATGATGCTTTTCTTGATAGTTAAATTTTCTCGTGATTTTTATTGCCACACAGGAAACTAAGATCCCGGTGCAACGCACGGGCATATTTCCTAGTTAGTGTAGATGTAAAATAGTTTTCGAGCTTATATCTCATGGACAGAAAAAATTACAACTACTGTATGGATGTCGATATGCTATAGCTATGTTGTGATAGAGTTTTTAGCGCTTGGTACTAACACGCTTGCATTGTCTGATGATAAGTGGATCAGTCCACCAATCTTCTGGAGAAAACCTATCTCTTTTGTCGTTTTAGTCACTCATGTTAGCTTTAGTTGGTGCAGAATTTGATGGAGGAATAATTAGGGATTAAGTGGGTAGGTTTTTGGATTGTTTGTGTGGCTTCAATTGCTTTATATGATCAAGTTTTTTTTGGCAAATGACAGTATTATTTTTCTTTGGTGAATGTTAGATTTTACAGTCACATGCTGCACTATACAAATTTTCTTTTATGATTGTTGCTTCCATGTGAGTCTCTAGATGCATTCAAACACGCAATCCAACTCGACTACCATGCTAAATGGTCGCTCACAACAAGACCATCACCACCAAGTAGACGGGTCAAATGGGATGCTCACCAAGACGTACAGGAAGGCTGCTGCTACCTCCTGGCCACCTCCAATTCTGTTCCCTCCTACAAACAGAATGCGCACACTTAGTACCAGAAATCACGTGTTTAAATGCCGAAAACCAATAGTAAATATAGGTTTCCAAGATCAGCATGAAATGGCTCTCAAGTGCAAAGAAGCAACCAAAAATATAGGTTCCCAAGATTTAACTTACATCATCAGTATTGCATTATCAGCAAACAATGATGAACCCAAATCTGACATGCCAACTTCGCAAGTAGTGAGAAAAACAACAGTAAGAAGAACTAGTCCACAAAAAGCAACAAGGCACACAAATCGGACACCCAAATCCAAGTCATGTTTTGACAGTCAGGTGCCTACAGTTTGCAGTACAAGGACAAGAAGAAAAAATTTGAAATACTTGTCCATGTCCATTTATAGGAATCAAAATTATGTACCAACGTCTCCCAGCTAGCAGAACAATTGAATTGTTCTAGCACTGGTAAAAACACAAGGACTGCAAAATATAATCAAACCAACAGCAGAACAAAAAAGCTCTTTCTTTACCAGCATCCAACATGTATGCTCATTCACGAGACAAAAAGATAAATGATATCTCCACTTTAAAAACACCAGTAAAATGAAAATAAACTCAGGCACGGATCGAGCTCAAGAAAAACATCAAATGAATAATCTTGAACCCAGGCATACATGTATTTCATGCATACATGTTGTCGCCCAGGTTCTGAACTTGGGACAGATACATAGCGCACACACTTCTGAACTTGCAAAGCCCAGCCCTATGTATGTGCATCAGATCTTCGTCCCATAGCACGTCGCCGACTCAGACGAGGACAATGGACAGAGGGAAACAATTGCAAAGAAGCACAACGCATGTAACCGCATTCCTAAGAATATGAACTAAACAATTTGTGGTACTGCATAAACTAGACGAGTCTTGGGAACGATTTGTGCGATGAATCTACTTAACCTTCACCTGTTATATTACCAGTATGATTTACCTGGAATGTATGAGGGCCTGAACAGTCCTTTCCTCTTATGTAGTTCTCTGATCTTGTTTCTTCAGGTTGCTTGGAAAATGAGCACAGGGCCATCTTGGGAGCTGGAGTTGATTACATGAGCAACACAGCTACGGAAATTAGTAATGTGGAGTAGAAAAATTCTGGTAGATTATTCGTCAGACCACATCTGAAAAATATTGAAAGCCACAATAAGATGGCCTTTAATCACCTGCCCACAATAAGTCTTCAACTATTCCCATTGCAGCTTAGATTATCGGAACCAACAATGTCAGGCCTGAACCAGAAATCGCTTACTAATCATTGTTCTACTGAAACACAAAGCCAAAACAAAGGCAAAGAAAAAAAAGGAGCCAAACTCCAGAACGAACAGAACCTTCACTATATATCTCAATATTGCTAGCTAGTATCTGATCGGCTGGTTGATTATCACCGCGTACAGGGCCGGGATCTTCTTCACTGTATTGAGCATGAATCGCTCCTTCTCGGCCTGGCACAATTCTGTCGACTTTATCTTGGTAAAATCCAAAAACTGCAGTTAAGGAGCAGCATGATGTTGAGACTGGGTTAGTTTAGCACATGGCATGAGCATATATCCTCTTGCAGAAACAAATATATTTGCATGTATTGTTGGGCTACATACCTGGACAATATAGAATCAGCATCGGCTGTTGTGGATGCACATCAAATTGTCCTCCCATGGCCCATCGCCGACCACAACGAGGACAATGGAGAAAGGGAAATGACTACAAACCGAAACAGAGCATGTATGATTTCCCGAAATAAATATATATGTGATTATGGACTATTTGCTTCAGTAGGTAATAAGAATCCAAATAAAATAAAATTGATCAATCGTACTATATGAAACCAATAATTAGGCAAGTCGATAACAACCATGATACTACATGGATGGTCAGCTCCAAATGGAAACCAGAAAACAAGGCATACAAAAATGACAGCAAGTTTCTGTATGTGCATGAGTGAACATGCATGCTAACAAATTAGTAAGCAATTCTGAAATTGCGAATCTGTTAGGCTTCAAGTATGAACTAAACTACTCCAATCCTAGAGCAAATATAGCACATCTTCTTTTTTCCAACTGGGACTTTCTTCCCATTTCCATTACAGCATATAACGGAAATACATCAGTCAGTTTTTGTCTATATAGCACATCTTCTGAACCTAGCACAACTGCACAAGATCGATTTTTTATAAAACATGGCTGTCCTGCAAGATTGGTTCATGTTGCAACACAACACTCTGATGGATTACACAGGTGACTAAGCAGATGCATTCTTCCCCCAAACAAAATTCCTGCAGCTGCAAATCTGTGCGGGAGATCGAAGAATTGGTCTCACCTGCGTCGTGCTACCAGTGCATCCGGCGGACGGCGGCGACCATCAGCAGCCCTGCACAAGGAAGACACGATTTTTTTTTCAGAATTGGGGAGAATAGGATTGGTGGTTGCGGGTTTGGGCACAGCTGATACCTCGAGAAGCGCCTGCGGTGGTCGAAGTTCCGGTGCCAGCGACGCGGCTGGACGGGCGCGAGGACCCGGTGGTGAAGGGAGAGACCAGGGACGGAGCGACGAGGCGAGGTCGGCGACGCGGAAAACAACGGAGTAGGTGGCGCGCGTGGCCTGGCCTGCGCAGTCCACGACGCCGTCCGGCCGGCGACCTAGAGCTTCGCGGCGGCGAGGTTTCAGGCTCGATTGGAGGCGCGTCGGCGAGGGATTCTGCAGGAGGTAGGGTACCGGAGCAACGCCGTACGGTGGGGAGAATGGAGCGCCGGAGCTGGGCCGAGATCGCCGGAGAAAGAGGGCGGAGACGGCGTCTATTTGATCGATCTGGGCGCGCTAGAGGTGGAGGAAAGGAGCCGCCGGTGGTGTGGGGCGGCGGAGGTGTGGGTAGCCGGCGAGATTGGGTGCGATTGAGGGGTCTGCTCGAGAGTAGTAAGTCACGGAGATGGTGTGGCTGCCCAAAATTCTGCCCGTGATTTTGGCCGCTTAGCAAATGCAAAATTCCTTTTATTGAGTAAGCTGATTTTCTTTGTTTATTGAGGGAAGGTAGAGATTTTATTCAACAGGTAACATCAAAATTCCCGCTCGCTCTTCACATTTACCGAAATTTCCCGCTCGTTTGGTATTTAATTAAGCAAGTATAGTACAAATCGATCATCGATAGATGGAAGGATGGATACATTAGTATAGATAGCTCCATATGTGAACATACGGTTCTTCTACCACAGCACATAAGTGGTAAATTTTTCAAACATTCACACAAATGCATATGCATGCCATTGCACATGTCACCATTGTGATAGATTCTAAGAGCATCTCTAACAGAGAATGAACTGGCCGCGTCGTCCTCGTCCTTGGAGTTGTTGTCGTAGACCGACGGGAGAGGGGGGCGGCACGACCCGCCGGAGGAGGAGCCCTCGCTGCCGTTTGCATAGCGGGCGAGCTTCCCCGGGGCCGTGAGCCTCTAGTTCGTCCACCTCCAGGTGTTGCACTTGCGCACGCCCTCAAACCTGTTCCATTTTCGGCGCTCGGCCTCCGAGCGGAAAATGGGGGGCCGTTGCGGCAAGTCTCCATCGCCAACCGACCGCCTCCCCTCGCAGAGCTTCCGGGGCTAGCCATGGCGTCGACGGGGAGGTCGCGGTTGAGCGAATGCAGCGGAGGCGGTGGAGGGATTGCTCGTCGGAGGAGGTGGTGGAAGACGGTGGAAGCGGCGGAGGGGAGTAGGGTTTGAAAACTGAACTCCCTCCGCGGCCCGTTTTAATATGGGCGCGTGCGTCGCGTTTCTCGGGCCCCGAACTGAGTTTACGGGCCAGGCCGCGAGTTCAGGCTCTCATCTAGGCCACTTTCGGCCCAAACCCGTAAACTGCCTGGAAAAAATCAGTTCTGGCTGGGTTTTCAGTCTCTGTTAGAGATGCTCTAAGAGACATTTTTATAAAAGGTTTCGTCGACAAAAATCTGTCGCGGCACACCAGTTCCAAGGGTTGCACGGATTATCGGTTATTTATGTCACTCTCGAGGGAAGCAACCACGACCTGGTGGTGGCGGTGGATCTGCAGATTCGCGACCACACCACATGCATCGGGGTGATCGGCATGTTACATACGCTAAAAGGTGATGTAGAGTCGGGCGCGGGCTAAAGAGGCCATGAACCGAAACAATGTCTCCAGAAAACCTCGAGCCAATATGCTAGGCTCTATGAGCTTCCCTCACGCTAGCGAGTGTACGAAGACCATCAACAAAGAAAGGGGTGGTTAATGTGTAGATACCAACCGCAAGAGCGCCACCGAGTGTCAATGGAAAGACATCTGATACCCGAGACTATGGGACATGATAGAGTGCTTCCCGTGAAAGGCAGAAGATAACTTACGACCGAGACAGAACTGAAGTTTCATCACCATGGTCGAAACACAACATGTTGTTGAAGGCTCTCCCTAGGATGCCAAGACAACTTTGCTTGGGACACCGTGGTCATAACCTAGCTCCTCAATCTTAGGCTAGATCTCAAGGGATAGAGGGACGAAAAGTGGCAAAGTTATTTGATGTCTTCCAGGTACATATCATAAGGCCAAAGTAGACATTGATGGGTTTGTGTGCCAACACAAGGTCCACATCAATGAAAATGCAGGTATGCCTCATTAATGGTGATACAACCAGAAACACTAGATCACAAAAAGGTGTACACTTTTGAGAATAAACTCCCCAAAGCATCGAGGACGATGGGTGCACAACCTACACTACATGAAATGCAACATCTACCGAATATCGAAAATACACATCGGACAAAGAAAACACACAGTGAAGACGCTCCCGTGTATGACACTAGGCAAAGGATACATGACAAAGTTTTCCTCAGTGAAGAATCTTTACGGAGTGTATTTTCACGGGTAGTCGGCGAAGTCAAGTGTTTTGTCACGACAATCGGCGAAGAAAAGGTAATCTCCGTTTTCCCTCCATCTGATGTGGCGAGATCTTTGTTGAGTGATGTGGGCATTACCCTTCGGGTACTCGACATTGCCCTACCTCATCTGGCCCAACAGGGGCCCATCTAGAGCGCCGCAGCCCAAGGAGGTCCAAGACGTCGGTTGCGCGGTGAATAGATGGAAGGAGACGATTTTTTGAAGTACACATGAAAAGGAAACATTCAAGTAGTATGGAAAGATTAGACATAATATATCTGTATTGTAACTGAATCCGGGAAGGACTCTCGAGACCTGGCCTACTATATAAGGGCCAGGAGAGGGCTGTCGGACCTCTCTCAAAACCTTTCACGCATACACCAAACCCTAGTCACCTTGCCTCCCGGCGAGAACTCATCCACGCTGTATATCGGCTGCACCATTGTAATGGATTTCACTCATAATCAACATAAGACAGGCAGGATGTAAGGACATTACCTCTACGAGGGCCCGAACCTGGGTAAATCTCGCCTCCCACTTGTCTGGCATCCGATGTCTAGTGCTAACATGCAGGCTTCCACTAACCCTAAGCCCCTCATGGTGGGCATTACCGAGGAGCCACCTCGTCATACGTCGTGTACCATCTCGCTCCTGGAATCTTCGGGCGTCGCCTTTCCCAAAACCTAAGTCCATAACCTTGGACATTTCCGAGGGTACAACCTCGTCACCAATTGTTTCTCCGAGGTACACGGCAAAGCCAAGAGCTCCTATGTGATGCCACGTCGCTCCTTCTTCATTGAGTACCAGTTGCGGAGACAAACGACAAAGAGGGGATTGGGGCCACATCGATGCAGCGCTTTGTCGAGTGCTAGTTGCTGGGGCACTCGACAAAGTCTAGCTCTTCGCCGAGTGCTAGTTGTTGTGGCACTCGGCAGAGCCCAGCTCTTCGTGAAGTGCCTTGGCCTGGGACACTCTAAAAAGGTGCAACATGCCACCTTGACATAACTCTTTGCCGAGTGCCTCGGCCTAGGACACTCGGCAGTGAGGTCTTTGCCGTGTGCTAGCTGCTGGGACACTCGGCACTGAGGACATAAAAAAGCAAAATTCTTGATGTTTTATTTTTTATTTCATGCAACAAACACATGTATGTAGCAGTGCACAAGTACATAACCATAAATTCACAAATAACTCATTTCAATTCTCTAAGGTCACAAGTTCAAATATATAAAATGCAATTATGCTACAAATATCGCAAAGTTCAGAAATAAACGCTTACAAGTCCATAAACACATGGATAGTTAGCTACAGTTTTTTCGCCATCAATGGATGTGCAACATGAATCCTCCATCAAGTACAAGCATGCCTCCACCAAAACACATGCAACTCCACATCAAGTAGGCCATCCTCGATGCAAGTCGACATCAACTAGGTAAACCCTACAAACTTGAAAGCATACAAGCATAAGGTTTACCACAAAAAAAATAGAATATTATTTTGACAAGCATAATTCACACATGATTCTCACAAGGCAACAAATTTACAAGTTGAGGTAATAAGCATAAAATGGATTAGTTTTCGGTACCAACGGGGCAATACGGTTAAATATAGTGCTAGCCATAACAAGCAAGCAAAAAGAAGAGCATGAAAACTGACCGAGATGCCTCCTTAGGCTGGGAAGATCAGGATTAACTAGCGGAGGCATGCTCGTACTACCAAATGGGGTCACATGACTTGTATCCAATTGGTGCGACAGGTTGTGAGAACCAACTCATGGGATCTCCTGCAAGCATGGTAAAGGAGTATACAAGCATGAGAAGGTGAATGAAACAAATAGGATGCCCTAGAATGGAAAACATGCAAGACAACTTACCAATGGCCCATAAGGAGGAGGGAGAGGAGGAAGAAGAGGTGCGCCGACCAGACCTACACAAAGCATTCCACACAACGGCTTCGCGCGCAAGCACTCGGGGAATCTATAGGATCCGCCACTGTCTCCCATCGGTTCCGTTGGAGTCGCTCCAGATTTGAACTACCCCTCAACTTTTCCTTGCTCCTGATTTTTGGGAAAATTATTTTTGGCACCGAAACGTGTCATTTTATGTGACCGAGTTGCGAGCAAAAAAAATCCAAACCTGGAAT
The DNA here is from genome assembly GCA_030979885.1 of Lolium multiflorum. Lineage (NCBI taxonomy): Eukaryota > Viridiplantae > Streptophyta > Magnoliopsida > Poales > Poaceae > Lolium > Lolium multiflorum. The sequence continues at coordinate 100,815,464 of CM061749.1, forward strand.
ACAACAGTAATTCCGGAAAAATATTCATGAAATGAGCTGTCACCTACGGAGTTCTATGGCTTTTAGGTCAAAGAGGCAAGGTAATTGCCAACGGGCATGCATAGTTTGCCCTGGGTTGGGAATCAATGTTGTGTGCAGGGTTTTACCGCCGTGGCCACGGAAAACCCGTTTTCCATTTTTCGAGTGCCAAAATGTTTTTTTTGCGAAGCGGATACAGGGGCGCAATCTACAGTTGAGGAAAATCTGAGTACAACGATAGAAGAACACCTATGCAACGCATTTCACACACACGGTTTGCTCGCTAGCTCTCCATGAATCCATAGGATCCTTTGTTGTTTCTCGCCGATTCCGCTAGAAATGCTCCGGATTTTAACTACATGTCATGTTTTCCTTGCTACTGATTTTTTTGGAAAAATCATTTTTAGCTCCGGAACGTGTCATTTTATGTGACCCAGTTGCGAGAAAAAAAAATCAAACTTGAAATACGGTAGTTATTCTAGAAAAACATTCACGAAATGAGCTATCACCTATGAAGTTCGGTGGCTTTAGGTCAAACAAGCTAGGTTATGACCAATGGGCATGTATAGTTTGCCAAAACGAGGCCATATTGCGCACATACATGTGCCCTGGTGAATCAATGTTGTGTGCGGGGATTTACCATCGTGGCCACAAAAAACCTGTTTTCCATTTTTCGAGTGCCAAAAGCGGGTACATGGGCACAAACTACGATTAAAGAAAACCTGAGTACATCGATAGAAGAACACGTAGGCAACCCCCAAACACTCTTGTGACGCGCTAGCTCTCCAGAAATCCATATGATCATCTGTAGTGTCCCACCTATTGCGCTAGAAACTCTCCGGATTTGAACTATGCGTCATCTTTTCCTTGCTACTTTATTTTTAAAAAAATCAATTTTAGCTCCGGAACATGTCATTTTATGTCATCCAATTGCGAGAAAAAAATTCAAACCTAGAATACGGCAGTTTTACAAAAAAAAACATTCGCGAAATGAGCTATCACCTACAGAGTTCTATGGCTTTTAGGTCAAGCGGGCAAGGTAATGGCCAACGGGCATGCATAGTTTGCCAACGAGGCCATATTGCGCACATGTGTGTGCCCTGGGACGGGAATCAACGTTGTGTGCAGGGTATACCATCTTGTCCACACAAATCTTGTTTTCCATTTTTCGACTGCCAAAACGGTTTTTCCTGTGAAGCGGGTACACGGGGCGCAAACTACGGTTAAGGGAAACCTGAGTAAAATGATAGAAGAACACCTACACAACGCGCGCTAGCTCTCCAGGAATCCTTAGGATCCTCCACCGTTTCCCACTTATTCCGGTAGAAACGCTCCGGATTTGAACTACGCATCATCTTTTCCTTGCTACTGAATTTTTGAAAAAATCATTTTTAGCTCTGAAACGTGTCATTTTATGTGACCCAATTGCGAGAAAAAAATCCAAACTTGGAATACAACAGTTATTCGGGAAAAATATTCACAAAATGAGCTACCACCTATGAAGTTCGATGGCTTTTATGTCAAACGGGCTAGGTTATGGCCAACAGGCATGCATAGTTTGCCAGAACGAGATCATATTACGAACATACATGTGCCCTGGGATGGGGACCATGGATAGCTCGTTTTCCATTTTTCGAATAACGAAACGGTTTTTTTTGTGAAGCATGTACAGGGGCACAAACTACGGTTGAGGGAAACCCATGAACAACGATATAAGAATACCTACGCAACATGTTCCACACACCTAATTCTCGCGCTAGTTCTCCAGGAATCCATAGGATCCTCCTCCGTCTCCTCCCCATTCTGCTTGAATCGCTCCGGAATTGTACTACGTGACAATTTTCTGTGCTTCTGATTTTTGGGAAAAATCATTTTTATTTCCTAAACATATCATTTTACGTGCCTACCTTTTTTGGTTTTTCGCATTTCCGAGCAGGTTCACCGCCTCGCCCGCCACGGTGAAACAGGACCGATGGGTCCCATTTCGAGTACAAGTAATTAAAAAATCATTAAATACCTTCGCGAGGCATCATTTTATGTGACCCAGTTGCGAGATAAAAATTTAAACTTGGAATACGACAGTTATTTCAGAAAAACATTCACGATATACGGACAAGCAAAGGGGGTCTTAGCCATGTATCTTATGGAAAACGAACAACAAATAATTCCCATACTCAGCAAAGGTATGGGGGGAAACTCACACCCACCCAGGGATTATTTTATGCATGAAACTTATCTTTGCCTAGTGCCGGGAAAAAAGCACACGATAAAGATGAACTTTGCCGAGTGTTAAAGACTAATGACGTTAGCCGTGCGTCAGTGATGCACTCCAACTACCAAAAACACTAGCATGAGTGTGTACTTAGCCACATGCATGTATAAGACCTCGGGTGTACATTCAGTGGCGGAGGCAGGATTAAATTTAAGGTGTGGCGGAGTCGATAGATGAGTAAAATTTAAGACTCTATTAGATAAAATTAAAATATTAGTTCGTGTTCAATGGTGCAATCTAACTTCATAATTTTAAAATAATGTATTACACTCAAAATATCTCACTTAATAAAAATAACTTGAATAAGTGATCAACAATTTAGGGCTCAACAATTTTAACCAGGTGAAAAAACTTGAATGATTAGCACAAAGAAATAATAGAAAATATCATGAATTAGTAGCTAATAGTGTTTGTACAAGAATTCAAATCAGTTGATCATTAAGACTTGAGAGCAGTACAAACTTTGGAGTGAAGCTTATTTCAATCAACAAAGAGATTAGTTTCAGAATTCAAAGTGCAATTTTAGTTCCAAAATCAAATACCTTTTGTTATGTATTAAAAACTTATTTTCTTAGGCACCATGTCCTTACTTGCCTAGTCGTCCTGGCGGCCTACGATCCTCTCATCGGCCGGCAGCCGCTGTTCTTGCACTCTGCCGCGGTGCCTTCTCCGCACGACCGACTTCGCGACTCCCCAGAGAGTTTTTGCCAAACGGAATAGGACCGGCAGTTCGATACTACAGTAGCAGAATCCTATATCGATTGTTCCTAACCATGCCCCTCTGCATAAGGCCAAAAAATTACCAGGGCCCTGGCAGCCAGCCCTTACACGGGACCAATCTGCCAATCTAGTAATCCTTACCGATTCGTTGTTTCTGGCTCCTCAACATACAGCAGCGATGCCTACGCATGCATCTGATGACAAATACTGAACCTGAAGCATGTATACACCTAGTATTAGAGCAAAAATTTAGGTATGGCGGCCGCCAAACCTCGCCATATAGCTAGCTCCGCCCCTGTGTACATTCTTGTAAAAGGATCACTCTAGGTGTGTTCAAACCATGCGATGTGCATGATGGCTATCTTTTCATCCGATATATCGATGTTTATACTATCATAATATAACAAGCCTAATGGAACATGAAATAAAAGGTAGTAAATTTCCAGGCATAGACTAATGAAAAAATAAATATGTGTATCGATGTTTATACTATCATAATATAACAAGCCTAATGGAACATGAAATAAAAGGTAGTAAATTCCCAGGCATAGACTAATGAAAAAATAAATATGTGACAAATAAATGATAGGTATTAACTATCATTCATCATAAACTAATTAAGGACGATGATGACAAACAATGCGCGATGGCTCCGACACCCAAGATTGTCAAAGGCGATGAAGAGCACAACACCAGTTCACATATATCATCTCCAACAATGATCATGATTAAAATATGTTACATATCTCGAGATTTAAATGCATAATTTCATAGGTTATAATTAAAGTCCAACCAAGCACGGTAGTTTAGGGTCCAAAGTTTCATTTGTATTATCTTATGTATTATAGCATTGCAATGTCATTTGAGAGCACCATTATTCTAGAAGTAATATGCACTTCTACTTTAAAAGTTCTAGAACTTGGGGTTCATTGACTATATACACATTCGCAAGTGGGAGAGGGTTTTGGACTTTCCGGATAACGACACCCACCCTACGTTTCATCATCGTCTTCATCTCGCATGGCAGCTCATCACTCTTTGTTTCTTTGGCATGGGCAAAATCGGGGTGTAGTTTTTTATCTGGGGAGTTGAGTCGGTATTTTTTGTTAGTGAGGTAGTGTTTGAGTACAAGAAAATATATTCGTTGATGATGCCGAGCGCGTGATGGAGGATGCGACGCATGCAAGCGATGATTGTAAAGAAAGAGATCCCCCTCTGCACATCGAACATCAACTAAGAACCTAGTTCAAGTATTCCCGAGGAGTTCGATCGAGGATATATATGTGTTGTAAGGCAATGCCGCCGCTCATCTTGTGTCATTGTACATGATCGGTTGATAGCCAGAGTCGACGGCCCCATTTCATCGATGATCTTATGAGCAGAGTACACTGCGGAAGGCTAGGTGTCTAGATGGAACCATTAGTGTCAGCAACGATGCTTCCCCTCCTTGCTCTCCTGATGTCGTTGACTCACCGGCTGCGGGAGGACGCCGACGGTGGTGTTCAACCTTAGCCTTGTTCTCTCAAATTTGTTTATCCGCCCCCAAGCCCCTCTCAAAATAAGAGTGTTTGTTCCGACCCTGCAAAAAAGAGTTTGGTTATTAAGAGTATAAACCCACGCGAACGAGCTCCTTACCCGGCGATTGTGGGAACGGTTAACACACGACCGTACATTTCCTCATGTCGGCCCTTTTCTTATCTTCCCTAATTAACTGATTGGCCACGTTTCTCTCTCTTTCTCTCCACGCCTTATATCTTTCGCAACGAGTCTCTCCTTTCTTTCCCATGAGAGATAGGGAGCCTGTGACCAGAGTTGGAAGCGGATGTCGGCGACCGTCCACGGAGCTGGAGCCGGTGCCACCACGCCCGTTTGCGGTGGAGACGATGATGGCGAGGATGGGCCGAGCCGGAGGCGGCGTCGCCGATGGAGGTGAGGAAGAAAACATAGGGATGGGTGGGGGTCTTTGGCGGCGCCGAAGAAGAAATAAGACTTTTGGGACTAGAGGTATGGCCGGGGTGGCGTCAGACCGACGAAGGTGGCGGTTTGAGAAGGGCGGGGCGGTGAGGCGAGCAGCGCTGATGGAGGCAAGGAAGACAACTTAGAGATGGGGTGGGGGTGTCTGGTGGCACCGAAGAAGAAACAAGACTTCTGGGCCTAGAGGTATGGCCGGGGTGGCTGCAGACCGATGGAGGTGGCGGTTTGAGAAGGGTGGGACGGTGAGGCGAGCGGTTTTGATGGAGGCGAGGAAGAAAACTTAGGGATGGGGTGGGGGTGTCTGGTGGTGCTGAAGAAGAAACAAGACTTCTTGGCCTAGAGGTATTGCCGGGGTGGCGGTAGATCGGTGGAGGTGGTGGTTTCAGAAGGGTGGGGCCGTGAGGCGAGCGGCGCTGATGGAGGTTAGGAAGAAAACTTAGGAATGGGGTGGGGGTGTCTGGCGGCCGCGAAGAAGAAACAAGACTTCTAGGCCTAGAGGTATGGCCGAGGTGGCGGTAGACCGGCGGAGGTGGCAGTTTGAGAAGGGTGGGACAGTGAGGCGAGCGACGCTGATGGAGGCGAGGAAGAAAACTTAGGGATGTGTTGGGGGTGTCTGGCGGCGCCGAAGAAGAACCAAGTCTTTTGGGCCTAGAGGTATGGCCAGGGTGGCGGCAGACTGGCGGAGGTGGCGGTTTGAGAAGGGTGGGGTGGTGAGGCGAGCGACATCTAGAGTTAGGTGGCTGTGGCGGCGCTCTTTCCCCCTCCTCTTCGGTGCTGGTGGTGGCTTTGGTCTTCTTCTTTCTCTCGTCTCCATTCCGACAAGAAAAGGGTTGTATTGTTTGTCAGAATTTTAACCGTCTCGACGGGTGACCGTAAGCTAGCACCCCCTAAACCAACCCACGTGGAACCACATGATAGGAAATCACACGTCACGCTGTACCTCCATGAATGGATTTTTTTTTGACTAGCAAAAGTGCCCGTGCGTTGCACCGGGAGAAACAAATACTCCTAGAACGCTTCAACAAACCTTCGACGTTATATGTGTGTTGCTACAGGTTGATTTTACTGAAACCAATATATCAAATTTCAAAGATATTTTTTAACAATGGCTCAATATTTGTTCATCAGTATATTGTCATACCTTTCTTTCATGGATGCATTATTTTCCGTTGTCACTTGCCATGGTGACCAGCCGGCGGCGTGGCCTCGTCGAGTAGCCTGACGTCGTACTCGTCCGTTTGCAATCCTACTCATCTTCATCTTATCGTAGTACTCGTTATCGCTGGCCAGTCAAGCCGTCGACAGCGTGGCTTTCTCGAGCAGGCCGACGACGTCATCGCCCGTCTCCAATCCCTCATCGTCCTCGTCCTCGTCTCGTCGTAGTTGTCGTTGTCGCTGGCCGGGCAATCTGCCGGCGGCGTGGCCTCCTTGAGTAGCCAGACAACGTCCTCGTCTGGCTCTAGTCCCTTCTCGTCCTCGTCTCGTCGTAGTAGTCGCTGTCGCTAGCTAGGCAATGCAGTCGGCCTCCTCGAGCAGCCTGAAGACGTCCTAGCCGTCAGTGTTGCACTCATTGTCGCTGGACATGGCTAGACGCCGACGGGGTGTTGGATCCATCACGGGTGACGACCAAGCGAATCGAGGGGTGTTTTTTTAAGCACATTGTATCGATCGTGTTTGAGCCGGACTGGGCTGCCGTGTCTGACCTGCACTACGATGGTTAGTTTGAGGAGTGCGGAGCGGGTTCAACCTGGACTCAGCACATAGTTTTAGACGTACCAAACGACGGAAATCTTTTGTACTTTATTATTATATATAGGATAGGATAGGAAATGTGCCCGTGCGGTGCACCGGGTTGATTTTTATTGAATGCTTATTTAGATCATATGAAATATAATAAACGTAAATATTTTGAATAAAAAAGGAGAAGACCTCCCACGTATTTGAAAACGGTTTTAAAACTAATAGAAATAAAATAAAATAATGTTTTGAAAAAAGAGAGGAGAAGAGCTCCAACCCAGCCAGGCCCAGCCACACAGCCCAGTTGGACAACATTGGCCCAACTCGGAGCAAACCCTAGCTGCAGACAAAATCTTGCAGTCAACCCCCCACCGCCTGTCAGTTTGCAAAGACCCCCTTTTACATTTTATTTTTCTGCGTCCGTCCTCCCACTAACCCCATCACTTCCACCCAGATCGAGTGAGCCAGCCGCCCCCCCCTCTCGCTCGCCTCGCTCCCTCTTCCCGAGCGCGCCCTCACCTCGTCAAGCTCCGCGCGCGGAGTCGTCCCTGTCCTTCCCCGTCGCCACTCGCCACCGCCCAGCTCTCCATGCGCCGCCCCGAGCGCGTCGCCCTCGCGCCTCCCCTCTGGTCGCGGACCTCCTCCGTTCCCCTTCACGCTCGCCCCTCCCGTGAGGGAGCTGCGCATCCTCGACGCCAGGGGACCGCGCCAGCTCGCCCTCCTCGGATCTGCGCCTTCAATATTCGTCCTCTCCATTCTTCTGAAGTTTGAGGCGATCTTGGTCCTCCAGCCCTCTTTTCCCAAATTCGTGGCATCTCCTTTTATATTCTCCGATTCCCAAATTCTTCTTATGCTTTCCTCGGCGACCTGTTGACATCCACGAAACCTGAGTATATGAACAGGCAAAACTCCGCGTAAAGAGGCGAGGTGGTACTAATTTAGACATCTTTTTTGATTAGATAATGATTGTGTGGTTATAATCGGTGGGATGCGGAGCTGGAGCGCTCGTGGCCCATCATGGCCCAAGCGGTCGGGGACAAAACTGTGGGTCTGAACAGTGCGGAACGAGGAGAACATCGAAACGTTTTTCACTTAGCCGTGGCGGTGGTGGGTTATTTGCTGTGTGATGGGAGGGCAAAACGGTCCAAAAAAAAGCGTTGACGAATTTTTTTGGCAGAAACCTTAGCTCCTTTATTATTAGGTATAGGTATAGATTTATTCAGATAGCTTGATCAAACAATGCAATTGCTCGCCTCCCTACCCTAGTACGTGCATGGATGGAAGTGCTACTCCCTCCATTTGGGTATATCAAGTCCCCTTCTTTTTCTTTCAGATATTGAAGCAATAATCTAAGGAATGACTATTAATAATGCCCCTGAAATGGGACGGAGTCAGCCCAACTAGCAGGGTAAATGTTCCCTACATAAAATAAATTAATATGAAGAGCCGATCCCATTTTTTTAAAAAAAATTTAGCTTCAACCAATGTTGCCAATGCAGTAGTCTCCATCTAAACATGGATGTCTCAACTTTATGTATATAAGAATGTATTTTTAACTAAAATGCATTTAAATACATCGGTATTTAGATAAAAGTGAGATACCTTTTTTTAGACAGAAGAAGTATTATATACATGGTATTGCACTGCTGCTACCCTAGTGTACATGTACACGATCTCATTTGCAACCATGAAAAAACAACCGGGATTTAATATACACTGCATAATTGGTACTAGTCTAGTGCGATCTATGCATTGTAAATAACTCCGCTGTCCCCAAATTAGTGATACGATGCCGTGATCCATGAGTCAACTTTATTTAATCAGCCGATTGGCGTGATTTACGAGCCAAGGACTCCTATTTTTAGAGTGTATAGTAAGTATTCACCCCTGTAAAAAAGGAAGGGCTGATTGATTGGGTAGTAAAAAGGTAACGCAATTAACGTGGGATTATCTCATTATCTTGCTACCCAACAACTCAACCCCGCGCCGGCGCAGTCGTCTCCTGGCTCCAGCCCACCACACCCACGCGATTCCATCGACCTACCCGGCGCCCCTCCGCTCCCTGCCACGATCTACCAGCCATGGGCGACGGCCCAAGCAGCAGCAGTGGCCGGCGCTGGAGGGCCTTCTCCACGGCGTCCGCTTCTCGTTAGGGTGGAGCTCGCCGCAGGGAGGCAATGAGGAGTAACTGGTGGTCGCTTTCCCGGCAGCCGGCGACCTCCTGGACAACCTCCCCGACCTGCTGTTGCCGGAGACCACTCCGTTTCCGCTGCCGTCGGCCACCTGCCAAACCTGAAGTTGCCGGTGAGGACCCTCTCCTCCTCCTCCTCCTCCTCCTCCTCCTCCTCCTCAACCTTCATGAACATTCCTTGTAAATTTTGTTTCTTTCTATTTAGATGAGTTCCACTGGGCATTGCTAGATGCGATGCAGCACCATGTGCAATGGCCCTGGTGTTTCTTTTGTGTGTGGCTTGTGAATGCATCCAAGTGTCGATGGTTTTGTTTATGATACTGGCTCGCTTTTGGTTGTTGTAGAGAAAACACAAACGGATTGCTACTGATTGCACAAAATGCAATTCAGCTCTTATGCAGTGCCTACTTTCAATTTTGGATACAATTTCAGGTCTCTTACTTACAAACACTAGTAATCTTGCAGTATTGTGGCAGACTAAAGGAAGAATCAGTAGATCTTTCAAGATGATGTCTTTGAATCGGTCACTGGTAGCTACTCCCTCCGTCTGTGTTTAATTGACGCGGGAATGCATGCATGCTCTACTAAGCTAGCCTCAGTTTTGCGTTGATTAAATAAGGACAGAGGTAGTATATCACTGCCACAAAGTACAATTGCAGTGTCTTCTTTCTCAGAGCCCAACAAAAGCAAACTTTCTACGTCTTAGTCTAACAGAACAAGTATCAAAGCTTCATCAGAATTTAAACGTTTTCCTAGTTCTTGTGGACATCAGAAAGTAATGTAACCATAATCTGTAATTGGTCTGCTAGCTTCTTGTTGGATCACATACCATTATCCATGAATCCAGTATTATTAGAAATGAGATGCGATAAAAAAGTTAGTCAATACGTACCATGTACATAAAAATAGTTTACTGAAAAATAAACACCAGTAAGCACCAAAAACTTATAGTGGGTCTAATTCCCTTCTACAGAGTTGTAGATGCGGAAACTGAGATAAAGCTCTCTATTTTCTATAAACATTGCTGCATTACCACGCATCTCCAAACTATCCTTTAGATAGTGGATCTCATGTACCTGCAAAAAAAAAATAGCGGATCTCATTTGCTTTCTCATGTACATTCTTCTCAATCTCACATCTCCATTGTCCACTATGCCACCTATCCTTTGACATATTATAAGAAATGAGAAATTGGACATATGTTAGTTAAACAGACCGAGGTTGTTGATTGTGTGCATTCTCCCATTGGAATAGTGTCTTCTGATTATTGAAACCCAGCATTGAACAAAATTCATTGGTGTCCAAGTGTTTTCACAATATCACCCACCTTGGTGTCTGTATGTTTCACACCCTTGTGATAGTCAAGAACAAATTTGAGATTATTTTTCTTGTGGAATCAATAGAGAACCGTGAGTGGAGCCTCGTGTAGAGCTTGGCCTCCTTCGAGTCGTGGTCGTTGTTGCCTTGTCGGTTGGTGGTGGTTGCGTGCCTCTCCACCACAGAAACCTCACCCCGAGGGATGACCGTAGTCTGGCCATCGAGGAACAAGGATCTCCTCAGACTGGGCAACATTCAGAGAACCTTGTGGGACTGGCAGTGTGTAGCTGGATGCCTCAGACGGTGCGGTGAGAAATATGGCCAGGACTTGGGAGGCGGCATGGTCCTGCTCTCGATAATGATCAGTTGTTCTATTTTTTTTAGTGGATGCTGCATGTTTGGACAATTTGTGCGGGTGGGGGATTGTTGGCAAATAACATGGCCATGGGGTGTGGAAATTGGTACTACATCATTAGGTTTAGGTGATTAAGGATGATGATTACGGGGGTATGACTTATACTGATGCATCATTGGGGCACTCTGAAGCGGTAGATGCGGGTAATTGTGCGGTTGATGTTATATGGATCCAAACCCTTTCGTGCCTTTTATATCTATACCTAATAATAAAAGCAAAAGAGCTTCTTGTTGGTCCGTGTTTTAATGTTCCTGATTTTCGGCTAAAATTACATGCTCCTGCCACCGCCAAGTTATATAACGTTTTGTTTTAGAAAACATCATGATTAGATTTCCCGTCTTCTTCCCCCATCTCCCAACCTTTCTTTCAGCGCAGCTCACGCCGCTGCATCGGGCGGTGACGCTGGTGGCCGAAAACGACAGGATCCTACGGCAGGCGGGCGCGCAGGTATCAGACCGGAACACTTTAGCGGGGGACTCCTTCAGACGTCTTCTCGCAGGCACGCTCAAGAAGTTGCCGTTACAGTTGCCCTCGCCGGCCGGAATCCGAGCGCACTGACTCCCACCTTGCCGTCTACCAGCTGCTGCTCGACGCTTTGTCGCTTACTGGAGGACGCGCTAATCTCAGAATGCTTCAAGGAGGCTACCGATTCGCTTCTTCTTCCCACCCTGACCAAACGAGCAGTTCTCCTAAAAAACAGAGCTCGATAGGATTCTCCATCCCGCGGCCTTGAAATCGATCTCCAGAAAGCAGAGCCGCCTCCCTCATCCGGCGGGAGGAACGGAACCTCCCGCCTTTGAAACCACTGCCCAGAAATCCGAGACATCGTCCCTCAGTCCCTGTCAGCCTGCCGATTTGATCTTGACCCGTGGTGCTAGATCGGGTCTCGCCTGCCAGGAACGAGCCCAACCACCACTGTGGCTGGAGGCCAACAAATGATGTCCGACCAAAGTAATTTCGTCCCCCTTCTCGATTGTGGCTTCTCTTCTCTATTCTTTTTCGAATTTGTTTCTCCCTGCCGAGCGCCGCAGTGTCTCACGCGGCCTACCCACACATGTCCTACTGCTGCTACCGATCTGGACTCTGGTCTAGAGCGGTTCAGTCAAACATAAATGAGCCACTATTAGGCGCAGACCCAGTTCAGTCCGTCGTTCAGTGCTAATGCGAGCAAGATAAAATCCGTAGTCCAAACTAGCTGATGTGAATGGAAACATGTTTATTTACTTGGTACTGTTGTGCTAGATGAATGTGAGATTATAGAGAGCGGAACTAGCTTAATTTCAGTGGAACATTTGTATTTAATTGGTGATGTTTGTGCTAGATGAATCTCAGTGTATAAAAGATTAACACTTTGTGCTTTGTGTACTTTTTGGGCATTTGCATAGGACAAATTGTGTGTTCTTTTTGCATTTCTATACGCCAGTATACATATAAACTAGAACATGAATTTAAACAATGAACTATTTGGAATGCAAAACTAAGTAGTTGGTTGAAAAAAAAACCACCCCAATATTTGGCTATGAAATAATATGGTTTGAATGGAGGATTGTGTTGCTGTATTTTGTTTTGAGAATCCAAGAAATAGAAATGTCTACCGATAAATATGGGAGGGCCCCATAAGTCGTAATAAAATCAACCATATTTACATGTGGGCAAACACACATCCGAGCATGTTGTACAATTTGCTGGCACATCACAATAACAATCACATTTTTCGGATGATACTAGGTGAATTTTGTTTTCAGATGATGCTTTTCTTGATAGTTAAATTTTCTCGTGATTTTTATTGCCACACAGGAAACTAAGATCCCGGTGCAACGCACGGGCATATTTCCTAGTTAGTGTAGATGTAAAATAGTTTTCGAGCTTATATCTCATGGACAGAAAAAATTACAACTACTGTATGGATGTCGATATGCTATAGCTATGTTGTGATAGAGTTTTTAGCGCTTGGTACTAACACGCTTGCATTGTCTGATGATAAGTGGATCAGTCCACCAATCTTCTGGAGAAAACCTATCTCTTTTGTCGTTTTAGTCACTCATGTTAGCTTTAGTTGGTGCAGAATTTGATGGAGGAATAATTAGGGATTAAGTGGGTAGGTTTTTGGATTGTTTGTGTGGCTTCAATTGCTTTATATGATCAAGTTTTTTTTGGCAAATGACAGTATTATTTTTCTTTGGTGAATGTTAGATTTTACAGTCACATGCTGCACTATACAAATTTTCTTTTATGATTGTTGCTTCCATGTGAGTCTCTAATATGATTGTTGGTTAGATATTTTTATTGGTTCATCTTGTTGTAGAATCTGCCCCTATTTATTTTGCTATTGTAATGATGCAGATATCAAGTAATACAGTTGGTAATGAACCCTCACAAGGCAGAGTCTCTCCATCAGCATTTGATGGCATAACCTCCTGCTCTAGACTCTCAACTGGTTGAGGCCGCCAGTTAGCACGTGAGGGCACTCAATACCCATTTTTCAAGGTTAGGAACTTCTGTGTCTGCTACAGCTTCTCTTGTGTCATATCAATTTGAAATTTGGTGTTCTTATATAATCATTGTCCCCCCATTATGTTTATTATTTTCAATCTCTTTTCTGAATAACCTACTCCTTATTCATTGCATCAATATGTTTTATATTTACTTAGTGTTGTATTTTTAAAGATCTTGGTGTGAATACGATTTTTCAAAGTTGCATCATCAGCATTCATGTCGTGCATTCCCTCTGGTGAGATGTAAGTAACACTCACGTCCATGTTTATTTTGAGCAGTTGGGTACAATTGCAGTTGCAAAATCATTCAGCTGAACTTTGGGAGGATGGCAACAAAGATTGCTTATCCCATGATATTTGAAATCATGGTAAGATCCATGAGCTTGTAGTGTACTTTCTGTGTTTTAACAGTGCATAACTAGAGATCTGATATATTAATATCACTGCTGATAAAATGTATCACAATCACAATCAGCTTTGTTTTGTGCATGACATATATGTGTAGCATTTGTGGACGTTAGGATTCTGGTATGCAAAATATAAATTACTCGTTAAACTGTTAGGTCTTTTTTGAAACAAATAGATATCAACTGTGTTTTGTTTTTAGATTGATATCAACCATGCTATACTGCACTTAAAGTATGTATATCCAACTTCTGCATTTCGATTTGTAGGATCTGCTTATTTTTCAGGTTCACTAAAACAGTAATAATGTAAAATCATGTAACATGGGGAATACACTATCATATTGCATTTTCTGTTGTTGTAATTGTTTTGCAAACTTAGAAATTATATATTGGCGATTTAAACACAAAGAAAGGAAAGAAGACCTTATGAATTCTAATCCTTGTATGATATGAACCTATCAATCTAGGATGAATCCATACTTGATACATGTCCTGCTCTGACCCAAACTACTGCTAAGCTGGCTTGGGCTTCCACATGCTATATATAAGTTATAAGCATATGTAGATGGTAGGTAGTACAAAACAACCGACTATTTAACATGTTTGGTGCCTCAGCAGCTACCTAATTTGCACAAGTGTAACCGCTTTGATTTTCTGAATTTTTTCTGCTACTGTTGCAACAAGAGAGTAAATCCAAACTGACGGTTTATCATGTTTCATATGTTTCTCATGAATTATTTATTAGTTAACCATAACCAGTAGAACCACATAAATCTAAACTAACGCTTCGGTTTCACATTATTATTTTACTTGTTGACATTGACAATCCTGAATAAAATTGGCTTGTACTTATGATATTTTTTTTTGTAGTATCTTCCTCTCAATAAATACTGACCTTACCGCTCTCATGTGCAGAAAAGAGTGACAACAAACTAAATAGGAGGTACAGAAGAGGAATCTCAAGGATGAACTTGAGAAGCATGAACGCAATCACTTTTCATCCAAGGATAAGTCCTATGTTGGTAATACCTCTAGGTCAATATGCACTTTCTCCCTTGTCTGTAGATATCCTGATTGCCATGTCCATAACTTCTCTTCCATGATGTTTGTCTCCTGTTGTTGCCTTGTACCTTTGAATTGCAATTGATAAACAAAACCTTTTTTTTGTTGCAGACGAGAGGGACCGGTGAAAAAGTTTAGGCATGCTCTTAGAAGGTCGGTGAAACTAATTAATGCTATAGCGAAATCTTTTTTTAGTGCTTGTTTATGCTCAAGGCAACATCAACATTTACTCTGTTGGCGATCACATCACAGGTTCAAATAGGGCGAGGATAAGATAGTTCCACGTGAAACTGATGCAGATGTCTGTGACGTCGAGGCCAGAAGTGATGATGAAAGGTATGTTTACTTCTTGCTCAGTAATTAATAAACCATACTTCTCCAAAATGTTGATGAGACTCTGCTTGTTGTTACATGGATGGGATTAACTGCTACATATTCTAACTGCACTAACAAATTTCTTTGTGGATTGGGGCTAACTGTTCTTTCTGTGCCATCTACCATAAAATTTTGTATTGGGTAACATGTTAATATACTCGCAAGCATGCTCAGTTCATTCCAGTCGGTATGTGTTTACAACAAACTGCAAAATGGCGAAAAGAATGATGCACCGTCTGGAATTTTTTTTGAGGGTCTCGAATTATTTTTGGTACACGGCTGTTTATTTGGGCCCTTTTTTAGTTGAACTGATTATCTCGGTTCATTGTAGTGCTTACTCATATAATTGCAACTTCCATGCAACAATGACAACAATTGCGATGATGACACTGAGGCTCCAATCGCAGAAATCAAAAGGGTTTAAAAATAAAGAGCTCGGGATATGCTTACAAAGATCTATGTTTTCTTCCCCATTTATCATTTTGAGGTAAAATTTTGTCTTTAGATCTAAATATTAATGATAAGTTCATCCATGTGTTTTATGCAGGACCGCCAGCAAGCTGAAGAAGTGGCCAAGATGAAGGAGGCTGAGTTGATGCGAGGAAACCTATTTATCAATATGAGTAACTCAGGCTCCTTCAATGAGAAGAGAAGGTTTAGCCAGTGATTTTTCTGTATTATATGCCTTTTTCGATGAATATTCCCTTGCTTTATGGTGAGATTAATATTGTTCTTTGTATGTTTACTTTGTAGGTGGGATTATGATGTTGTATTCAAGAACCAGGCGAATGGAGAGACCAAGACTCCCAAACCTTTCATGAACGACCCCATTAGTCGTGATTTCCACCGCAAGTTTCTGCATAGGTAAATGAAATGATGTTGATTTATGCTTTATGTTGTCTAGACGTGTATGTCATGACCTCATGGAAAGAGCTTGTGATGCTCCATATTCTGAACATCGATATGTTTGATAAAATGTAAGATATTCCTTGTCTGGATGGTGATATTTTAACTCGACTAAATAAATCCACTCCTTGTGTATAACTGATGTTGTGTCATAACTTTTGTCTTTATTGGTATCTACTATTTGAAGTCTTTGACATGTTTCGTCGCATTTACCCCCCCTAAACTTGTCTCAAAATTCATCTTACAACCCTCAACTTTACTTTGGTTCAACTTTCAACCCTGAATTCTAAAAACGGTTCAGAATCACCACTTGCATTGTATTAAGCTGATTTTTCTTGTACCGTGTATGTTGTATGTTGATTAGTTGGCACAATATAGGAAGAAAACCCTCTAACTGACCAGTAAAACCGGTTCAAAACATGTCAAAAAAGGGTAGAGGGTCTAGTTCCGAACGGTTTATAGAATTCAGGGTTGAAGATTGAACCAAAATAAAGTTGAGGGTTGTAATCTGAACTTTGAGACGAGTTTAGGGGGTGGGGGTAAATTGGACTTCTCTCAAATGGAAAGTAAGTATGTTTATCTGGTTGTGCAACATTGTCTTGGGTAAGTATTTGTATTTTTGCGGAGTTCGTTGAGTGCTTGAAACACCGATTAACTTCCTGGTCTTATCTTGGGAGAATGTTTTTAACTAAATTCCGTAGTTCCTTCTTTGTTTGTAGTTCTTGCTTTTGGTTGTTTTCATATTAGGCTAGAAGTATAGGTAGTGAGGGTTTAGCCTAGTAAAGTGGCAAGTGTAGCCTATAATTCTCTTGTCATCGGAGTCGTTGTGCTGCTCGGGGATTGATATCTTCCTAACTACACGGTTGTCTTGCCACTTTTCCAGGGGCTGGTCGGAGATTTTGTCAATTGATGTTCAGATATTTTTGCTTGTTATCAGATGAAGTAGCTTGTTTTCCTCCCATTTTTTTTATCTATTCTGCTTTGGATTCATTGTTTATCTATTCTTTTTTGCTATGTTCAAACTAAACATCTATTTGCTTGCTGGCCTATCTCATGGGCAAAATGAATTTTAGTGAGCCTACGATCGATTTTGTTTTATTGGTTTGTGGTTCTTCCTATTTGATTAGTGTCCGATTTGTGACCACTGGAGAAGTAGTAACAGTTTAGCCGAGCAATGTGGCAGGTTACTCCTTGCTTCTGTTTCTCATTGGAGTTGAGTTATTGTGTTTCTTGTAGATTGATATCATTTTTCTCCACTGATAGCTGGCCACTTCTTTCAAGGGTTGGTCTAGAGGGTACATGGTACATTCCTTTTCTCTCCGTTTAATTGGTTAGTGTGCATAGTTTCTTGTAGCCGTGGCAATGTAGCTCCTTGCTTGCCATCTATCTTGTAGCTAACATTGACTTAGTTGTACATGAATTTGTTGCATGATCCTCTCATTGTCATTGCAGTATAGCATTGTTCCTATACGTTTGTCTGCTTAAGACTTGTCTATGCTGCAGCTTAAGATGGTAGATGAAATGGTGATTATGTGTTTTTCATTTAGCTAACGCAATTGGCACACATGCTAAGTAAAAAAATGATCTCTTTTGTGTTTGATGTGCTTCCAGAACGACTTGGAAGGTGAATCAGCAGCATCTCATGGTTGTGGAGAAGAGGATGAAGTCTTGTGGAGAGAGGAGCCATATCCAACTAGAAATTATTAGAAAACAGGAAAAAGAAGATTGAGAAGTTGCTCAACTCAAATTTTCTGGATTTGTCAAAGTCTTACATTCTTGGTACACAAGACACGACCGAAGCAAAATAGAAGAAGTGGGAGAAGGAACCCGTAGCTCATGTCTGGGATGGTGAGCTCATCTGGTGAATTTATTCGTTTCATTGGTGAGTAATAATGGTGTAAAGATTTTGTGGAATACATGCAATTCCACATTTCATAAAATGGATGTATAATTGAATTGTCCTATCTCACAATCAGATTTGTCTGCATATTTGAACCTAATTTACTTAAGAATTTTGACGTTTGTTAGATATTTATCCAGTCAGGTGTTTCTGATCTCTGTTGGCTTTATCTATTCTTGCATGGATTTGCAGTATAATTTTATTACTAAATTGTTAAATGAATAATCACCAAGCTCATCACCTTAGTTCTTAGTGATGCTTTTCCCTCTGCATTTCGCAGGTGTCTAAGGTAGTGGAACCGGAGCAGTTTGCCCCTGATATGGCTTGCAGGGACCCTTGTCAGCCATATCATGCGAGTCGGCTTGCTTTTTTTATGGGAGTATGTTCTGAACAAGATTAGTAGTGTCAGGTGCATACCTTCCATGTGTAGTAGAAGGTGTGTGTTCTTTGATTACCTGGGATGGGCTAGCTTTTCTGATGGCAGTATGTTCTAAACAATATAAGCATCTAATATTTTTAAGACATGTTCTATAGATGTCTTGAAGCGTAGAATTATCGGGGCACTTGAATCAACACGAAGCTTTTATCTTATCAGATATCCTTAGGGTCCTTGTTCGATGGTAGCTCAAGAACAAATTAAGCTTTTTATAACTAAGGGTTTCAAGGGTTCATGTAGTTTCATATGTTGCGCATTTCCTACTTTTACTCTAGCTCTTTCAGTACTATGCGTGCTCTGCTATTCTCCAATTCTTATCAACTTCGGCACCATCGCACAAGAACTACCGTATGAAACTACTTTTGATAATGTTGGTTTCAGCTGTGAAATTAATCCCTCTAACCTGGGTTGATAAACTTATATTAGCATCTAATTTAATTAACTGAGTAACTTGAAAGTTTATAAGGAATAACTTAGACACCAATATTTTTGTTGAAAGCTGGAATTTTTGTTGCGACTATATCCATGCTTGTAAAGATTATTTTTGCATGTTGGGTTTGATGCAACATTCTGATGACTATTGCGTCCCTTTACAGTTACTTGGAAATTCATTAGATGATTGGACTATTGAAATATTGAAGTCTTTCTGGACAACAGCTTCAACCATTTGGCCATGGACTTCATGAATTCTGTTGAGATCTTGTACAACATTGATGAGTTATCTGACATTGCTGTGTTGCTTAAAACTTCTTTTTAGGCAAATATTGTTACTTATTATGTAACTGGAATGTGATGAGTTTGGTTCAAATGCTTGCATGTGTGAAATTGCACACGGATACTACATGTCATATAAATAATTGAAAATCATTCTCGTATTGCTGCAGTGGACGCAATAAAGGCAGGGCGACTGGTGGAGCTGAAGAACACAAAGGTGAGCCTGTTGTCGGAGCTGTAGGCGACGGAGGCTATATCCTGTCACTGATGAAGTTGGAGCAGGGGACCATGGCAAGGTGAGAAGAGGGTCAGCGTAAGGAGGTGATGCCTTTTCATCTTGGCTCGTCTGCTGGATGTTGTTGCTGGCACTGGATGAATTGTTGTTATTATTGTAGCGCATAAGCTATTGCCGTGGCGAGGTGGTGGTTTTACTGGATACTTGGCTTAGCTACACTTTGTTCCCTATTTTTGTATTGATTACTGATGCAAAGTGTATGCTATTAGGAATAATTCACGTCTGTATCAGAGAATTTTTTTTCCAGGATTACTCTTTTTTGTTTAGTAGTTGGTTGCTTCATGCATACGGGTATGTATGTTGCAAAACAAATGTGAGGCACTGAACAAATTTGAAGAAATTTGGATACATGTTCAGGTTGATTTTTTTACTATTGCAAAATGCATGCTGCGAGGAATCTATGTTTGAAATTTTGCTGATATTAGAAATTTCTCCACCTCTTATTCATATCCAAGTTGATTATGCTGAGAGAGGAAATGTTCTTACTTGTTCGTGATCCAGTGCATGGCAAAGGTCTATTCACACACTAGTAGTACAGTTATCTTCTTTTTCTTTCCAGAAGCAAAAGGACACACTTGCTTAATCCTGGACAAGGTTGGTTAGAACCTGTCGAGCTTTCAAAAGAGTTTTGATATTGAAACCATATGGTTGGTGCTTGCAGCTGTGCCTCGCGGACCGATCAATTGAAAAGCTGTGTAATTATATACGGATTTTAAACAAAACTTGATAAGAGTGAACAATAAACTTTAAACATATTGCATCTTCTTCCTATTAGTACTTGTAAAAAAAGCTGGTACCCCCTCCGGCCCTAATACTTAGCACATATTTATGCAAAATGTAGGCTAAGATATGTCTAGATTCTCTAAACACGTGGCAAATATTTAGAGGTTAAACTAAGGATGGCAATTTTATCCACGGATCCGGATATCCACGGATATTCGACCCGCCGGGCACGGATATGGAGGGTTGATTGTGCCCATGGATTTCATGGGGCGGATATCCAATAATTCATGGAGCAGGCACGGGTAGAGGTTTGGCCCCATGGATATCCAATAGACATCCATCTGACATGTGAGACCCACATGTTAGTGGGACATATAATTTTACCTAGTCCTAGTTAGCCCTCTCTTGAGGCCCAAATCACCAAAGGACCATATTTTCTAACCCCAGTTACCTAATCCTTACTGTTTCTTTTATATTCCTATGCATTGCCATCATGATTATTATTCATATTGCTGAAATATTGTCGAAATGCTCGTGTTGCGCTCAAATGTTGCCATGATGATATGTATAATGTGTAAACATATGGATATCCATGGATATACGGATATCCGGCGGGTTTGGATTTGGAGCGATATCCATGCCCACGGATACTTTCATGGGCGGGGCACAATGAAACTGATGGATATGGGCATGGATGTGGTTTTGTTATATCCGTCCAAACCCGCTCCATTGCCATCCCTGGGTTAAACCTGTGAAGTATTTAGAGCCATAGTAGATTCAACCGTAGAGAAAAAAATGATTAAATTTTTACCTAGTAGCATGGTGCTAGTTAATGTGAATGTTGCATGTATCCATAGAGAAAAATACTACCGTGAAACATATGTTTAATTAGCACGGAAAATGGTTTTCCGCATGATTAGTCATGATATTTATTAGTTGAAGTTATTTATTACTCCCTCTCTCACAGTTTAATTAGATATGCACGTACTACTAGTTCGCAAATTTGATCAAGTTAGCATTAGCTATATGTTATAAAAATTATATCATTAGAAAGTTTAGATGTTCTATTTTCTAATGATATAATTTTTTATTATATAATTTAAATTATATAGGTCAAATTGGCGACCGGAAGACTAGTAAGCTAAGACAGAGGGAGTAATCAGAATGGATCTGAAACGGAACTTACGTGTAGAGATGAAACAAGCATCCAAAGGGTGAAAAGACAATAATCATGGAAAGGGTATTACATTCCGATTTTATTGGTCCTGATCCCCGATGATTTACCCTGTACTTGAAGATTCCTCCACAGTCATCATTCAATAGTAGAGAAATAAATCAACCAAACCATGTGTGATCCGCACTAATTTCAGGCCTTAATTATTTGCTAGGCCACCTGCCACGTTAACAATAGGCGACACTTTGCAACTTGACCGTCAAAGAGAATAAAAAATTTCACCATGGATGTAATTTTCTCGAAACCTCAAAACCATTAGCTGATGGAAATATTCTCGGAAATGCACTATAGTTCGCATGGTGAAAGTAGGAGAGAATTTTTCCTTTGCTTGGAACAATCGTAATACTGTTTTCATCATGGAAGAAAAGAAAGTTGGAAAATCATTCAAGGCGACAAATCCAGCAGCATCATTTTAGTTACTACTACTGGAAGCAAACTTGGGACATATTGGATCCTTTGGTAGTAGTTTCCTAGAGATATGGAGAGATTTATGGAACCGTGATTTAGGACGGATAACAATCACTAGTAATTAAGTAGTACCCAGAGAGTCCGGGGTCAATTAAAAGGAAAATCAATCAGCATCAGACCATGTATGAGGCACATTAATCTCCTTCCTTGATTGTATTAACCATAAGAGGGGGATCATCTTCCTTCAAATACTGCTGGAAATAGCTAGCGATTAGCTAAGAGGAAAAGTCAGTAATTTTTGGAGGCTATTACAGTATTAGGATGGAATTCGTAAAAGTCAATCAGTAAGCATGCCTGATTTAACATACAAGTGATTTCGTTTGGTAGGCCACGACAACGATCCGTGTGCTCCACACGAACGTCCATCCCTCCCTTTCATCGTCTCCCTTCGGCCTACCGATGGAAGACAAAAGAAGGGGTGGGAGATGAAAAAAAAGTGGCGCGAAATTTCTAGTAAAACCTCTAACCTTGACCTCCTAACGTCTACCCATACTAGGGGAAGGGCATCTTACGCGTGTGACTTAGAGATGTTTGATTTGCTGCTAAATACTCGGTATATTTTTTCCTCTCACTCAATGTGATTGTTAATGATTTTCGAAAAAATATGATTGTTAATGATGGAATTCGAAAGATAAGAATTAGGCCCACTTTACACTAATTTTGCTCACATGCATTAGTCGGTTAATTGGGGTGGTTAATACACAAATTAATTGGGGCATGCAAATAGACGGGGAGAAGATCGTGGAAGAGGGATCGGCTGGGAGGATTTTTAGAAGTTAATTGGAGCAATTAATACATAAATTTTTCATATTTTTGGGCATCACTTCCAAACCTCAATTAACTCTATATATATGGGTATGGAGGGAGTACCTAGAGTCTAGCGTCAATTAGTAGGACAATCAATCAGCACCGGGTCATGTGTGATCCACACTAATTTCGTAACTTAATTGTTTACCGGCCACCTGCCACGTTAGCAATACATGACAGTTCGCAAGTTGCAACTTAACCGTCAAAGTGAATGGAAATTTCCACCATGGATGTAATTTCCTTGAACCTCAAAACCATTGGTTGATGGAAACATTCTCTTAGCAGACATGCAGTTCGCATGGTGAGAGTAGCACATAATTTTTCCTTGTGTATTTTGATTCGAACAATCGAAATATTGGTTCGATGATGGAAGAAAACAAAGAAGGAAAATCATCCATTGCGAAAAATCCGGTAGCACCATTTTGGTAGTACTAGTTCCTTAGAAATATGGAGAGATTTGTGGAAGAATGATTTAGAGGGGAGAACAATAACTAGTATACTACCAAGATAGTCCGGAAAATCAATCAGCCACCAGACCATGCATTAGCCACATTAATTCCCTGCCTTGATTGTATTAACCATCCTAGACGGGATTGGTTTCCTTGGAATAGACAACGAGATTGTTTTCCATTGCCTTGAAAGACGCCTACAACGCAAAGGTGAGTAATCTGTGGAAGCAATTATTAGGATGGAATCGGCGTAAGGCAAATCAATAACCATTAGAATGTGTTTGGTTTGGCAAGCCACGCTAGCAATCCGTGTGCTCTGCATATGTGAGCCGTCCATCCCTCCCTCCCATGATCTCTCTCTCTCCAGCTGCATATGGATGGGGAAAAACAAAAGAAGTGGCGGGAAATGAAAAAGTGGCGCAAATTTTCAACGAAAACTTCCCCTCCAATAGTAGTCTATAAATACGAGAAGGGGTGTAGCCAACGCGTGCGTCGTGTGTGACGACTTAGACTTTGACTCTTGCTCGGAGAGGAGAGGAGAGAAGAGCGGTTGCTTTGAAGAAGTAGTGACCTCTCTCCGGCGGAAGATGCATGGGTCGGAAGGCAAGGTCTGGTGTGAGACAGGTACTTCTTCCTCCGCTCCGATAGGACTCGAATCTTGATCATGTATCGTGTTGTTTCAGTGCTAAATGCTTACAGAATCAGTTAACAATAGGCCCAAGCATGGAGGGGCACCGTATCTGTTCCTCATCCCGATCGGAAGGAATTAGGGTGGCCTCGCCAGCACCGGCGCACCTTGCAGCGATCGACGCCGGGCGTTCGCGCGCGCCGGGGTAGATTTTGTCGCGTCGGATGGACGAAGCAGGAAGTCAGGTAACCAGTCGGACGAAGTATTCTGTTAATTTTTATTTTTATATGGTATTGGTTCCATGTCAGTTGGATGGTATCGTTCTGATCCTGAATACAGTACGTACGTATGAATGTGTAGAGTAGAGATGGATGCATGAGGGACCGGAGGTGAGGAGGATGAGCAGCTCGGGGGTAGGCGGCGGTGCGGCGAGAGGACCTGGTGTGACTTGTCGCAGTTGTTTTAGGTGATTGTCAAACTGCAGGCCCTCCTAACTCCAGAGGTCTCTAGCAGATACCGCCAACCCAAACCCCAAATACAGAGAACTGGAAATCATGCTTGACAATACATGGTTTAGCTTACCATATATCAAACGCGTGGCAAACGCAGCAGAAACCAGCTTCCCTGCACCTTAGGGAATGTACCGGAAAACAGTAAAAAATGCCATTTATTTTCACTGTCTTTTTCACTAGCAAACTGTAGAATGGCATAACCACTTCGTAAGAAATACATGGAACATAAATCGCAGCTTCATTTGTTCTTTCAGGCTGTCTTGAAGGATCATTATCCCCATATTTGTGTCTGCATGGAAAGATATAGAATAAGTGTGGCTTGCTCACGTATCTGCTTTGCTAAAAGCCATAATTATTATAAAAAAATTGAGGGATAATTTTTAATATTTGCTTCAAAGGAATCTTCAGCCCGATCACAGGCCACCAAGTGGCAAGTGGATATACGCAGAGCCCTATATAGTACACTCCCACAGGTGTCGAAATGTGCATCATTTTGAGTCAAAAGTCAAAACTGAGTCAACATATAAGGGACTCCACCTCATGGACTCATAAGAAAGATGCCAGCAGGTAAAATACTAAACACACCCTCGCTACATTTTTTAAGTTCAGCAAAATTTCTTAACATTCTGATTGAGATTGACAGGTTTGCTTGACACAATTCACTGTATGAAACAAAAACAATTTTCAGCAGTTTTCCCCTGTTTTATTCATCACAATTATCAGGAATACAATGAATGAACTGATGATGTCGCATTCATGGTGATTCCCCGCGTCCCCACACGCCAGTCAATCTGCCGGCGGCGTGGCCTCCTTGAGTAGCCAGACAACGTCCTCGTCTGGCTCTAGTCCCTTCTCGTCCTCGTCTCGTCGTAGTAGTCGCTGTCGCTAGCTAGGCAATGCAGTCGGCCTCCTCGAGCAGCCTGAAGACGTCCTAGCCGTCAGTGTTGCACTCATTGTCGCTGGACATGGCTAGACGCCGACGGGGTGTTGGATCCATCACGGGTGACGACCAAGCGAATCGAGGGGTGTTTTTTTAAGCACATTGTATCGATCGTGTTTGAGCCGGACTGGGCTGCCGTGTCTGACCTGCACTACGATGGTTAGTTTGAGGAGTGCGGAGCGGGTTCAACCTGGACTCAGCACATAGTTTTAGACGTACCAAACGACGGAAATCTTTTGTACTTTATTATTATATATAGGATAGGATAGGAAATGTGCCCGTGCGGTGCACCGGGTTGATTTTTATTGAATGCTTATTTAGATCATATGAAATATAATAAACGTAAATATTTTGAATAAAAAAGGAGAAGACCTCCCACGTATTTGAAAACGGTTTTAAAACTAATAGAAATAAAATAAAATAATGTTTTGAAAAAAGAGAGGAGAAGAGCTCCAACCCAGCCAGGCCCAGCCACACAGCCCAGTTGGACAACATTGGCCCAACTCGGAGCAAACCCTAGCTGCAGACAAAATCTTGCAGTCAACCCCCCACCGCCTGTCAGTTTGCAAAGACCCCCTTTTACATTTTATTTTTCTGCGTCCGTCCTCCCACTAACCCCATCACTTCCACCCAGATCGAGTGAGCCAGCCGCCCCCCCCTCTCGCTCGCCTCGCTCCCTCTTCCCGAGCGCGCCCTCACCTCGTCAAGCTCCGCGCGCGGAGTCGTCCCTGTCCTTCCCCGTCGCCACTCGCCACCGCCCAGCTCTCCATGCGCCGCCCCGAGCGCGTCGCCCTCGCGCCTCCCCTCTGGTCGCGGACCTCCTCCGTTCCCCTTCACGCTCGCCCCTCCCGTGAGGGAGCTGCGCATCCTCGACGCCAGGGGACCGCGCCAGCTCGCCCTCCTCGGATCTGCGCCTTCAATATTCGTCCTCTCCATTCTTCTGAAGTTTGAGGCGATCTTGGTCCTCCAGCCCTCTTTTCCCAAATTCGTGGCATCTCCTTTTATATTCTCCGATTCCCAAATTCTTCTTATGCTTTCCTCGGCGACCTGTTGACATCCACGAAACCTGAGTATATGAACAGGCAAAACTCCGCGTAAAGAGGCGAGGTGGTACTAATTTAGACATCTTTTTTGATTAGATAATGATTGTGTGGTTATAATCGGTGGGATGCGGAGCTGGAGCGCTCGTGGCCCATCATGGCCCAAGCGGTCGGGGACAAAACTGTGGGTCTGAACAGTGCGGAACGAGGAGAACATCGAAACGTTTTTCACTTAGCCGTGGCGGTGGTGGGTTATTTGCTGTGTGATGGGAGGGCAAAACGGTCCAAAAAAAAGCGTTGACGAATTTTTTTGGCAGAAACCTTAGCTCCTTTATTATTAGGTATAGGTATAGATTTATTCAGATAGCTTGATCAAACAATGCAATTGCTCGCCTCCCTACCCTAGTACGTGCATGGATGGAAGTGCTACTCCCTCCATTTGGGTATATCAAGTCCCCTTCTTTTTCTTTCAGATATTGAAGCAATAATCTAAGGAATGACTATTAATAATGCCCCTGAAATGGGACGGAGTCAGCCCAACTAGCAGGGTAAATGTTCCCTACATAAAATAAATTAATATGAAGAGCCGATCCCATTTTTTTAAAAAAAATTTAGCTTCAACCAATGTTGCCAATGCAGTAGTCTCCATCTAAACATGGATGTCTCAACTTTATGTATATAAGAATGTATTTTTAACTAAAATGCATTTAAATACATCGGTATTTAGATAAAAGTGAGATACCTTTTTTTAGACAGAAGAAGTATTATATACATGGTATTGCACTGCTGCTACCCTAGTGTACATGTACACGATCTCATTTGCAACCATGAAAAAACAACCGGGATTTAATATACACTGCATAATTGGTACTAGTCTAGTGCGATCTATGCATTGTAAATAACTCCGCTGTCCCCAAATTAGTGATACGATGCCGTGATCCATGAGTCAACTTTATTTAATCAGCCGATTGGCGTGATTTACGAGCCAAGGACTCCTATTTTTAGAGTGTATAGTAAGTATTCACCCCTGTAAAAAAGGAAGGGCTGATTGATTGGGTAGTAAAAAGGTAACGCAATTAACGTGGGATTATCTCATTATCTTGCTACCCAACAACTCAACCCCGCGCCGGCGCAGTCGTCTCCTGGCTCCAGCCCACCACACCCACGCGATTCCATCGACCTACCCGGCGCCCCTCCGCTCCCTGCCACGATCTACCAGCCATGGGCGACGGCCCAAGCAGCAGCAGTGGCCGGCGCTGGAGGGCCTTCTCCACGGCGTCCGCTTCTCGTTAGGGTGGAGCTCGCCGCAGGGAGGCAATGAGGAGTAACTGGTGGTCGCTTTCCCGGCAGCCGGCGACCTCCTGGACAACCTCCCCGACCTGCTGTTGCCGGAGACCACTCCGTTTCCGCTGCCGTCGGCCACCTGCCAAACCTGAAGTTGCCGGTGAGGACCCTCTCCTCCTCCTCCTCCTCCTCCTCCTCCTCCTCCTCAACCTTCATGAACATTCCTTGTAAATTTTGTTTCTTTCTATTTAGATGAGTTCCACTGGGCATTGCTAGATGCGATGCAGCACCATGTGCAATGGCCCTGGTGTTTCTTTTGTGTGTGGCTTGTGAATGCATCCAAGTGTCGATGGTTTTGTTTATGATACTGGCTCGCTTTTGGTTGTTGTAGAGAAAACACAAACGGATTGCTACTGATTGCACAAAATGCAATTCAGCTCTTATGCAGTGCCTACTTTCAATTTTGGATACAATTTCAGGTCTCTTACTTACAAACACTAGTAATCTTGCAGTATTGTGGCAGACTAAAGGAAGAATCAGTAGATCTTTCAAGATGATGTCTTTGAATCGGTCACTGGTAGCTACTCCCTCCGTCTGTGTTTAATTGACGCGGGAATGCATGCATGCTCTACTAAGCTAGCCTCAGTTTTGCGTTGATTAAATAAGGACAGAGGTAGTATATCACTGCCACAAAGTACAATTGCAGTGTCTTCTTTCTCAGAGCCCAACAAAAGCAAACTTTCTACGTCTTAGTCTAACAGAACAAGTATCAAAGCTTCATCAGAATTTAAACGTTTTCCTAGTTCTTGTGGACATCAGAAAGTAATGTAACCATAATCTGTAATTGGTCTGCTAGCTTCTTGTTGGATCACATACCATTATCCATGAATCCAGTATTATTAGAAATGAGATGCGATAAAAAAGTTAGTCAATACGTACCATGTACATAAAAATAGTTTACTGAAAAATAAACACCAGTAAGCACCAAAAACTTATAGTGGGTCTAATTCCCTTCTACAGAGTTGTAGATGCGGAAACTGAGATAAAGCTCTCTATTTTCTATAAACATTGCTGCATTACCACGCATCTCCAAACTATCCTTTAGATAGTGGATCTCATGTACCTGCAAAAAAAAAATAGCGGATCTCATTTGCTTTCTCATGTACATTCTTCTCAATCTCACATCTCCATTGTCCACTATGCCACCTATCCTTTGACATATTATAAGAAATGAGAAATTGGACATATGTTAGTTAAACAGACCGAGGTTGTTGATTGTGTGCATTCTCCCATTGGAATAGTGTCTTCTGATTATTGAAACCCAGCATTGAACAAAATTCATTGGTGTCCAAGTGTTTTCACAATATCACCCACCTTGGTGTCTGTATGTTTCACACCCTTGTGATAGTCAAGAACAAATTTGAGATTATTTTTCTTGTGGAATCAATAGAGAACCGTGAGTGGAGCCTCGTGTAGAGCTTGGCCTCCTTCGAGTCGTGGTCGTTGTTGCCTTGTCGGTTGGTGGTGGTTGCGTGCCTCTCCACCACAGAAACCTCACCCCGAGGGATGACCGTAGTCTGGCCATCGAGGAACAAGGATCTCCTCAGACTGGGCAACATTCAGAGAACCTTGTGGGACTGGCAGTGTGTAGCTGGATGCCTCAGACGGTGCGGTGAGAAATATGGCCAGGACTTGGGAGGCGGCATGGTCCTGCTCTCGATAATGATCAGTTGTTCTATTTTTTTTAGTGGATGCTGCATGTTTGGACAATTTGTGCGGGTGGGGGATTGTTGGCAAATAACATGGCCATGGGGTGTGGAAATTGGTACTACATCATTAGGTTTAGGTGATTAAGGATGATGATTACGGGGGTATGACTTATACTGATGCATCATTGGGGCACTCTGAAGCGGTAGATGCGGGTAATTGTGCGGTTGATGTTATATGGATCCAAACCCTTTCGTGCCTTTTATATCTATACCTAATAATAAAAGCAAAAGAGCTTCTTGTTGGTCCGTGTTTTAATGTTCCTGATTTTCGGCTAAAATTACATGCTCCTGCCACCGCCAAGTTATATAACGTTTTGTTTTAGAAAACATCATGATTAGATTTCCCGTCTTCTTCCCCCATCTCCCAACCTTTCTTTCAGCGCAGCTCACGCCGCTGCATCGGGCGGTGACGCTGGTGGCCGAAAACGACAGGATCCTACGGCAGGCGGGCGCGCAGGTATCAGACCGGAACACTTTAGCGGGGGACTCCTTCAGACGTCTTCTCGCAGGCACGCTCAAGAAGTTGCCGTTACAGTTGCCCTCGCCGGCCGGAATCCGAGCGCACTGACTCCCACCTTGCCGTCTACCAGCTGCTGCTCGACGCTTTGTCGCTTACTGGAGGACGCGCTAATCTCAGAATGCTTCAAGGAGGCTACCGATTCGCTTCTTCTTCCCACCCTGACCAAACGAGCAGTTCTCCTAAAAAACAGAGCTCGATAGGATTCTCCATCCCGCGGCCTTGAAATCGATCTCCAGAAAGCAGAGCCGCCTCCCTCATCCGGCGGGAGGAACGGAACCTCCCGCCTTTGAAACCACTGCCCAGAAATCCGAGACATCGTCCCTCAGTCCCTGTCAGCCTGCCGATTTGATCTTGACCCGTGGTGCTAGATCGGGTCTCGCCTGCCAGGAACGAGCCCAACCACCACTGTGGCTGGAGGCCAACAAATGATGTCCGACCAAAGTAATTTCGTCCCCCTTCTCGATTGTGGCTTCTCTTCTCTATTCTTTTTCGAATTTGTTTCTCCCTGCCGAGCGCCGCAGTGTCTCACGCGGCCTACCCACACATGTCCTACTGCTGCTACCGATCTGGACTCTGGTCTAGAGCGGTTCAGTCAAACATAAATGAGCCACTATTAGGCGCAGACCCAGTTCAGTCCGTCGTTCAGTGCTAATGCGAGCAAGATAAAATCCGTAGTCCAAACTAGCTGATGTGAATGGAAACATGTTTATTTACTTGGTACTGTTGTGCTAGATGAATGTGAGATTATAGAGAGCGGAACTAGCTTAATTTCAGTGGAACATTTGTATTTAATTGGTGATGTTTGTGCTAGATGAATCTCAGTGTATAAAAGATTAACACTTTGTGCTTTGTGTACTTTTTGGGCATTTGCATAGGACAAATTGTGTGTTCTTTTTTGCATTTCTATACGCCAGTATACATATAAACTAGAACATGAATTTAAACAATGAACTATTTGGAATGCAAAACTAAGTAGTTGGTTGAAAAAAAAACCACCCCAATATTTGGCTATGAAATAATATGGTTTGAATGGAGGATTGTGTTGCTGTATTTTGTTTTGAGAATCCAAGAAATAGAAATGTCTACCGATAAATATGGGAGGGCCCCATAAGTCGTAATAAAATCAACCATATTTACATGTGGGCAAACACACATCCGAGCATGTTGTACAATTTGCTGGCACATCACAATAACAATCACATTTTTCGGATGATACTAGGTGAATTTTGTTTTCAGATGATGCTTTTCTTGATAGTTAAATTTTCTCGTGATTTTTATTGCCACACAGGAAACTAAGATCCCGGTGCAACGCACGGGCATATTTCCTAGTTAGTGTAGATGTAAAATAGTTTTCGAGCTTATATCTCATGGACAGAAAAAATTACAACTACTGTATGGATGTCGATATGCTATAGCTATGTTGTGATAGAGTTTTTAGCGCTTGGTACTAACACGCTTGCATTGTCTGATGATAAGTGGATCAGTCCACCAATCTTCTGGAGAAAACCTATCTCTTTTGTCGTTTTAGTCACTCATGTTAGCTTTAGTTGGTGCAGAATTTGATGGAGGAATAATTAGGGATTAAGTGGGTAGGTTTTTGGATTGTTTGTGTGGCTTCAATTGCTTTATATGATCAAGTTTTTTTTGGCAAATGACAGTATTATTTTTCTTTGGTGAATGTTAGATTTTACAGTCACATGCTGCACTATACAAATTTTCTTTTATGATTGTTGCTTCCATGTGAGTCTCTAATATGATTGTTGGTTAGATATTTTTATTGGTTCATCTTGTTGTAGAATCTGCCCCTATTTATTTTGCTATTGTAATGATGCAGATATCAAGTAATACAGTTGGTAATGAACCCTCACAAGGCAGAGTCTCTCCATCAGCATTTGATGGCATAACCTCCTGCTCTAGACTCTCAACTGGTTGAGGCCGCCAGTTAGCACGTGAGGGCACTCAATACCCATTTTTCAAGGTTAGGAACTTCTGTGTCTGCTACAGCTTCTCTTGTGTCATATCAATTTGAAATTTGGTGTTCTTATATAATCATTGTCCCCCCATTATGTTTATTATTTTCAATCTCTTTTCTGAATAACCTACTCCTTATTCATTGCATCAATATGTTTTATATTTACTTAGTGTTGTATTTTTAAAGATCTTGGTGTGAATACGATTTTTCAAAGTTGCATCATCAGCATTCATGTCGTGCATTCCCTCTGGTGAGATGTAAGTAACACTCACGTCCATGTTTATTTTGAGCAGTTGGGTACAATTGCAGTTGCAAAATCATTCAGCTGAACTTTGGGAGGATGGCAACAAAGATTGCTTATCCCATGATATTTGAAATCATGGTAAGATCCATGAGCTTGTAGTGTACTTTCTGTGTTTTAACAGTGCATAACTAGAGATCTGATATATTAATATCACTGCTGATAAAATGTATCACAATCACAATCAGCTTTGTTTTGTGCATGACATATATGTGTAGCATTTGTGGACGTTAGGATTCTGGTATGCAAAATATAAATTACTCGTTAAACTGTTAGGTCTTTTTTGAAACAAATAGATATCAACTGTGTTTTGTTTTTAGATTGATATCAACCATGCTATACTGCACTTAAAGTATGTATATCCAACTTCTGCATTTCGATTTGTAGGATCTGCTTATTTTTCAGGTTCACTAAAACAGTAATAATGTAAAATCATGTAACATGGGGAATACACTATCATATTGCATTTTCTGTTGTTGTAATTGTTTTGCAAACTTAGAAATTATATATTGGCGATTTAAACACAAAGAAAGGAAAGAAGACCTTATGAATTCTAATCCTTGTATGATATGAACCTATCAATCTAGGATGAATCCATACTTGATACATGTCCTGCTCTGACCCAAACTACTGCTAAGCTGGCTTGGGCTTCCACATGCTATATATAAGTTATAAGCATATGTAGATGGTAGGTAGTACAAAACAACCGACTATTTAACATGTTTGGTGCCTCAGCAGCTACCTAATTTGCACAAGTGTAACCGCTTTGATTTTCTGAATTTTTTCTGCTACTGTTGCAACAAGAGAGTAAATCCAAACTGACGGTTTATCATGTTTCATATGTTTCTCATGAATTATTTATTAGTTAACCATAACCAGTAGAACCACATAAATCTAAACTAACGCTTCGGTTTCACATTATTATTTTACTTGTTGACATTGACAATCCTGAATAAAATTGGCTTGTACTTATGATATTTTTTTTTGTAGTATCTTCCTCTCAATAAATACTGACCTTACCGCTCTCATGTGCAGAAAAGAGTGACAACAAACTAAATAGGAGGTACAGAAGAGGAATCTCAAGGATGAACTTGAGAAGCATGAACGCAATCACTTTTCATCCAAGGATAAGTCCTATGTTGGTAATACCTCTAGGTCAATATGCACTTTCTCCCTTGTCTGTAGATATCCTGATTGCCATGTCCATAACTTCTCTTCCATGATGTTTGTCTCCTGTTGTTGCCTTGTACCTTTGAATTGCAATTGATAAACAAAACCTTTTTTTTGTTGCAGACGAGAGGGACCGGTGAAAAAGTTTAGGCATGCTCTTAGAAGGTCGGTGAAACTAATTAATGCTATAGCGAAATCTTTTTTTAGTGCTTGTTTATGCTCAAGGCAACATCAACATTTACTCTGTTGGCGATCACATCACAGGTTCAAATAGGGCGAGGATAAGATAGTTCCACGTGAAACTGATGCAGATGTCTGTGACGTCGAGGCCAGAAGTGATGATGAAAGGTATGTTTACTTCTTGCTCAGTAATTAATAAACCATACTTCTCCAAAATGTTGATGAGACTCTGCTTGTTGTTACATGGATGGGATTAACTGCTACATATTCTAACTGCACTAACAAATTTCTTTGTGGATTGGGGCTAACTGTTCTTTCTGTGCCATCTACCATAAAATTTTGTATTGGGTAACATGTTAATATACTCGCAAGCATGCTCAGTTCATTCCAGTCGGTATGTGTTTACAACAAACTGCAAAATGGCGAAAAGAATGATGCACCGTCTGGAATTTTTTTTGAGGGTCTCGAATTATTTTTGGTACACGGCTGTTTATTTGGGCCCTTTTTTAGTTGAACTGATTATCTCGGTTCATTGTAGTGCTTACTCATATAATTGCAACTTCCATGCAACAATGACAACAATTGCGATGATGACACTGAGGCTCCAATCGCAGAAATCAAAAGGGTTTAAAAATAAAGAGCTCGGGATATGCTTACAAAGATCTATGTTTTCTTCCCCATTTATCATTTTGAGGTAAAATTTTGTCTTTAGATCTAAATATTAATGATAAGTTCATCCATGTGTTTTATGCAGGACCGCCAGCAAGCTGAAGAAGTGGCCAAGATGAAGGAGGCTGAGTTGATGCGAGGAAACCTATTTATCAATATGAGTAACTCAGGCTCCTTCAATGAGAAGAGAAGGTTTAGCCAGTGATTTTTCTGTATTATATGCCTTTTTCGATGAATATTCCCTTGCTTTATGGTGAGATTAATATTGTTCTTTGTATGTTTACTTTGTAGGTGGGATTATGATGTTGTATTCAAGAACCAGGCGAATGGAGAGACCAAGACTCCCAAACCTTTCATGAACGACCCCATTAGTCGTGATTTCCACCGCAAGTTTCTGCATAGGTAAATGAAATGATGTTGATTTATGCTTTATGTTGTCTAGACGTGTATGTCATGACCTCATGGAAAGAGCTTGTGATGCTCCATATTCTGAACATCGATATGTTTGATAAAATGTAAGATATTCCTTGTCTGGATGGTGATATTTTAACTCGACTAAATAAATCCACTCCTTGTGTATAACTGATGTTGTGTCATAACTTTTGTCTTTATTGGTATCTACTATTTGAAGTCTTTGACATGTTTCGTCGCATTTACCCCCCCTAAACTTGTCTCAAAATTCATCTTACAACCCTCAACTTTACTTTGGTTCAACTTTCAACCCTGAATTCTAAAAACGGTTCAGAATCACCACTTGCATTGTATTAAGCTGATTTTTCTTGTACCGTGTATGTTGTATGTTGATTAGTTGGCACAATATAGGAAGAAAACCCTCTAACTGACCAGTAAAACCGGTTCAAAACATGTCAAAAAAGGGTAGAGGGTCTAGTTCCGAACGGTTTATAGAATTCAGGGTTGAAGATTGAACCAAAATAAAGTTGAGGGTTGTAATCTGAACTTTGAGACGAGTTTAGGGGGTGGGGGTAAATTGGACTTCTCTCAAATGGAAAGTAAGTATGTTTATCTGGTTGTGCAACATTGTCTTGGGTAAGTATTTGTATTTTTGCGGAGTTCGTTGAGTGCTTGAAACACCGATTAACTTCCTGGTCTTATCTTGGGAGAATGTTTTTAACTAAATTCCGTAGTTCCTTCTTTGTTTGTAGTTCTTGCTTTTGGTTGTTTTCATATTAGGCTAGAAGTATAGGTAGTGAGGGTTTAGCCTAGTAAAGTGGCAAGTGTAGCCTATAATTCTCTTGTCATCGGAGTCGTTGTGCTGCTCGGGGATTGATATCTTCCTAACTACACGGTTGTCTTGCCACTTTTCCAGGGGCTGGTCGGAGATTTTGTCAATTGATGTTCAGATATTTTTGCTTGTTATCAGATGAAGTAGCTTGTTTTCCTCCCATTTTTTTTATCTATTCTGCTTTGGATTCATTGTTTATCTATTCTTTTTTGCTATGTTCAAACTAAACATCTATTTGCTTGCTGGCCTATCTCATGGGCAAAATGAATTTTAGTGAGCCTACGATCGATTTTGTTTTATTGGTTTGTGGTTCTTCCTATTTGATTAGTGTCCGATTTGTGACCACTGGAGAAGTAGTAACAGTTTAGCCGAGCAATGTGGCAGGTTACTCCTTGCTTCTGTTTCTCATTGGAGTTGAGTTATTGTGTTTCTTGTAGATTGATATCATTTTTCTCCACTGATAGCTGGCCACTTCTTTCAAGGGTTGGTCTAGAGGGTACATGGTACATTCCTTTTCTCTCCGTTTAATTGGTTAGTGTGCATAGTTTCTTGTAGCCGTGGCAATGTAGCTCCTTGCTTGCCATCTATCTTGTAGCTAACATTGACTTAGTTGTACATGAATTTGTTGCATGATCCTCTCATTGTCATTGCAGTATAGCATTGTTCCTATACGTTTGTCTGCTTAAGACTTGTCTATGCTGCAGCTTAAGATGGTAGATGAAATGGTGATTATGTGTTTTTCATTTAGCTAACGCAATTGGCACACATGCTAAGTAAAAAAATGATCTCTTTTGTGTTTGATGTGCTTCCAGAACGACTTGGAAGGTGAATCAGCAGCATCTCATGGTTGTGGAGAAGAGGATGAAGTCTTGTGGAGAGAGGAGCCATATCCAACTAGAAATTATTAGAAAACAGGAAAAAGAAGATTGAGAAGTTGCTCAACTCAAATTTTCTGGATTTGTCAAAGTCTTACATTCTTGGTACACAAGACACGACCGAAGCAAAATAGAAGAAGTGGGAGAAGGAACCCGTAGCTCATGTCTGGGATGGTGAGCTCATCTGGTGAATTTATTCGTTTCATTGGTGAGTAATAATGGTGTAAAGATTTTGTGGAATACATGCAATTCCACATTTCATAAAATGGATGTATAATTGAATTGTCCTATCTCACAATCAGATTTGTCTGCATATTTGAACCTAATTTACTTAAGAATTTTGACGTTTGTTAGATATTTATCCAGTCAGGTGTTTCTGATCTCTGTTGGCTTTATCTATTCTTGCATGGATTTGCAGTATAATTTTATTACTAAATTGTTAAATGAATAATCACCAAGCTCATCACCTTAGTTCTTAGTGATGCTTTTCCCTCTGCATTTCGCAGGTGTCTAAGGTAGTGGAACCGGAGCAGTTTGCCCCTGATATGGCTTGCAGGGACCCTTGTCAGCCATATCATGCGAGTCGGCTTGCTTTTTTTATGGGAGTATGTTCTGAACAAGATTAGTAGTGTCAGGTGCATACCTTCCATGTGTAGTAGAAGGTGTGTGTTCTTTGATTACCTGGGATGGGCTAGCTTTTCTGATGGCAGTATGTTCTAAACAATATAAGCATCTAATATTTTTAAGACATGTTCTATAGATGTCTTGAAGCGTAGAATTATCGGGGCACTTGAATCAACACGAAGCTTTTATCTTATCAGATATCCTTAGGGTCCTTGTTCGATGGTAGCTCAAGAACAAATTAAGCTTTTTATAACTAAGGGTTTCAAGGGTTCATGTAGTTTCATATGTTGCGCATTTCCTACTTTTACTCTAGCTCTTTCAGTACTATGCGTGCTCTGCTATTCTCCAATTCTTATCAACTTCGGCACCATCGCACAAGAACTACCGTATGAAACTACTTTTGATAATGTTGGTTTCAGCTGTGAAATTAATCCCTCTAACCTGGGTTGATAAACTTATATTAGCATCTAATTTAATTAACTGAGTAACTTGAAAGTTTATAAGGAATAACTTAGACACCAATATTTTTGTTGAAAGCTGGAATTTTTGTTGCGACTATATCCATGCTTGTAAAGATTATTTTTGCATGTTGGGTTTGATGCAACATTCTGATGACTATTGCGTCCCTTTACAGTTACTTGGAAATTCATTAGATGATTGGACTATTGAAATATTGAAGTCTTTCTGGACAACAGCTTCAACCATTTGGCCATGGACTTCATGAATTCTGTTGAGATCTTGTACAACATTGATGAGTTATCTGACATTGCTGTGTTGCTTAAAACTTCTTTTTAGGCAAATATTGTTACTTATTATGTAACTGGAATGTGATGAGTTTGGTTCAAATGCTTGCATGTGTGAAATTGCACACGGATACTACATGTCATATAAATAATTGAAAATCATTCTCGTATTGCTGCAGTGGACGCAATAAAGGCAGGGCGACTGGTGGAGCTGAAGAACACAAAGGTGAGCCTGTTGTCGGAGCTGTAGGCGACGGAGGCTATATCCTGTCACTGATGAAGTTGGAGCAGGGGACCATGGCAAGGTGAGAAGAGGGTCAGCGTAAGGAGGTGATGCCTTTTCATCTTGGCTCGTCTGCTGGATGTTGTTGCTGGCACTGGATGAATTGTTGTTATTATTGTAGCGCATAAGCTATTGCCGTGGCGAGGTGGTGGTTTTACTGGATACTTGGCTTAGCTACACTTTGTTCCCTATTTTTGTATTGATTACTGATGCAAAGTGTATGCTATTAGGAATAATTCACGTCTGTATCAGAGAATTTTTTTTCCAGGATTACTCTTTTTTGTTTAGTAGTTGGTTGCTTCATGCATACGGGTATGTATGTTGCAAAACAAATGTGAGGCACTGAACAAATTTGAAGAAATTTGGATACATGTTCAGGTTGATTTTTTTACTATTGCAAAATGCATGCTGCGAGGAATCTATGTTTGAAATTTTGCTGATATTAGAAATTTCTCCACCTCTTATTCATATCCAAGTTGATTATGCTGAGAGAGGAAATGTTCTTACTTGTTCGTGATCCAGTGCATGGCAAAGGTCTATTCACACACTAGTAGTACAGTTATCTTCTTTTTCTTTCCAGAAGCAAAAGGACACACTTGCTTAATCCTGGACAAGGTTGGTTAGAACCTGTCGAGCTTTCAAAAGAGTTTTGATATTGAAACCATATGGTTGGTGCTTGCAGCTGTGCCTCGCGGACCGATCAATTGAAAAGCTGTGTAATTATATACGGATTTTAAACAAAACTTGATAAGAGTGAACAATAAACTTTAAACATATTGCATCTTCTTCCTATTAGTACTTGTAAAAAAAGCTGGTACCCCCTCCGGCCCTAATACTTAGCACATATTTATGCAAAATGTAGGCTAAGATATGTCTAGATTCTCTAAACACGTGGCAAATATTTAGAGGTTAAACTAAGGATGGCAATTTTATCCACGGATCCGGATATCCACGGATATTCGACCCGCCGGGCACGGATATGGAGGGTTGATTGTGCCCATGGATTTCATGGGGCGGATATCCAATAATTCATGGAGCAGGCACGGGTAGAGGTTTGGCCCCATGGATATCCAATAGACATCCATCTGACATGTGAGACCCACATGTTAGTGGGACATATAATTTTACCTAGTCCTAGTTAGCCCTCTCTTGAGGCCCAAATCACCAAAGGACCATATTTTCTAACCCCAGTTACCTAATCCTTACTGTTTCTTTTATATTCCTATGCATTGCCATCATGATTATTATTCATATTGCTGAAATATTGTCGAAATGCTCGTGTTGCGCTCAAATGTTGCCATGATGATATGTATAATGTGTAAACATATGGATATCCATGGATATACGGATATCCGGCGGGTTTGGATTTGGAGCGATATCCATGCCCACGGATACTTTCATGGGCGGGGCACAATGAAACTGATGGATATGGGCATGGATGTGGTTTTGTTATATCCGTCCAAACCCGCTCCATTGCCATCCCTGGGTTAAACCTGTGAAGTATTTAGAGCCATAGTAGATTCAACCGTAGAGAAAAAAATGATTAAATTTTTACCTAGTAGCATGGTGCTAGTTAATGTGAATGTTGCATGTATCCATAGAGAAAAATACTACCGTGAAACATATGTTTAATTAGCACGGAAAATGGTTTTCCGCATGATTAGTCATGATATTTATTAGTTGAAGTTATTTATTACTCCCTCTCTCACAGTTTAATTAGATATGCACGTACTACTAGTTCGCAAATTTGATCAAGTTAGCATTAGCTATATGTTATAAAAATTATATCATTAGAAAGTTTAGATGTTCTATTTTCTAATGATATAATTTTTTATTATATAATTTAAATTATATAGGTCAAATTGGCGACCGGAAGACTAGTAAGCTAAGACAGAGGGAGTAATCAGAATGGATCTGAAACGGAACTTACGTGTAGAGATGAAACAAGCATCCAAAGGGTGAAAAGACAATAATCATGGAAAGGGTATTACATTCCGATTTTATTGGTCCTGATCCCCGATGATTTACCCTGTACTTGAAGATTCCTCCACAGTCATCATTCAATAGTAGAGAAATAAATCAACCAAACCATGTGTGATCCGCACTAATTTCAGGCCTTAATTATTTGCTAGGCCACCTGCCACGTTAACAATAGGCGACACTTTGCAACTTGACCGTCAAAGAGAATAAAAAATTTCACCATGGATGTAATTTTCTCGAAACCTCAAAACCATTAGCTGATGGAAATATTCTCGGAAATGCACTATAGTTCGCATGGTGAAAGTAGGAGAGAATTTTTCCTTTGCTTGGAACAATCGTAATACTGTTTTCATCATGGAAGAAAAGAAAGTTGGAAAATCATTCAAGGCGACAAATCCAGCAGCATCATTTTAGTTACTACTACTGGAAGCAAACTTGGGACATATTGGATCCTTTGGTAGTAGTTTCCTAGAGATATGGAGAGATTTATGGAACCGTGATTTAGGACGGATAACAATCACTAGTAATTAAGTAGTACCCAGAGAGTCCGGGGTCAATTAAAAGGAAAATCAATCAGCATCAGACCATGTATGAGGCACATTAATCTCCTTCCTTGATTGTATTAACCATAAGAGGGGGATCATCTTCCTTCAAATACTGCTGGAAATAGCTAGCGATTAGCTAAGAGGAAAAGTCAGTAATTTTTGGAGGCTATTACAGTATTAGGATGGAATTCGTAAAAGTCAATCAGTAAGCATGCCTGATTTAACATACAAGTGATTTCGTTTGGTAGGCCACGACAACGATCCGTGTGCTCCACACGAACGTCCATCCCTCCCTTTCATCGTCTCCCTTCGGCCTACCGATGGAAGACAAAAGAAGGGGTGGGAGATGAAAAAAAAGTGGCGCGAAATTTCTAGTAAAACCTCTAACCTTGACCTCCTAACGTCTACCCATACTAGGGGAAGGGCATCTTACGCGTGTGACTTAGAGATGTTTGATTTGCTGCTAAATACTCGGTATATTTTTTCCTCTCACTCAATGTGATTGTTAATGATTTTCGAAAAAATATGATTGTTAATGATGGAATTCGAAAGATAAGAATTAGGCCCACTTTACACTAATTTTGCTCACATGCATTAGTCGGTTAATTGGGGTGGTTAATACACAAATTAATTGGGGCATGCAAATAGACGGGGAGAAGATCGTGGAAGAGGGATCGGCTGGGAGGATTTTTAGAAGTTAATTGGAGCAATTAATACATAAATTTTTCATATTTTTGGGCATCACTTCCAAACCTCAATTAACTCTATATATATGGGTATGGAGGGAGTACCTAGAGTCTAGCGTCAATTAGTAGGACAATCAATCAGCACCGGGTCATGTGTGATCCACACTAATTTCGTAACTTAATTGTTTACCGGCCACCTGCCACGTTAGCAATACATGACAGTTCGCAAGTTGCAACTTAACCGTCAAAGTGAATGGAAATTTCCACCATGGATGTAATTTCCTTGAACCTCAAAACCATTGGTTGATGGAAACATTCTCTTAGCAGACATGCAGTTCGCATGGTGAGAGTAGCACATAATTTTTCCTTGTGTATTTTGATTCGAACAATCGAAATATTGGTTCGATGATGGAAGAAAACAAAGAAGGAAAATCATCCATTGCGAAAAATCCGGTAGCACCATTTTGGTAGTACTAGTTCCTTAGAAATATGGAGAGATTTGTGGAAGAATGATTTAGAGGGGAGAACAATAACTAGTATACTACCAAGATAGTCCGGAAAATCAATCAGCCACCAGACCATGCATTAGCCACATTAATTCCCTGCCTTGATTGTATTAACCATCCTAGACGGGATTGGTTTCCTTGGAATAGACAACGAGATTGTTTTCCATTGCCTTGAAAGACGCCTACAACGCAAAGGTGAGTAATCTGTGGAAGCAATTATTAGGATGGAATCGGCGTAAGGCAAATCAATAACCATTAGAATGTGTTTGGTTTGGCAAGCCACGCTAGCAATCCGTGTGCTCTGCATATGTGAGCCGTCCATCCCTCCCTCCCATGATCTCTCTCTCTCCAGCTGCATATGGATGGGGAAAAACAAAAGAAGTGGCGGGAAATGAAAAAGTGGCGCAAATTTTCAACGAAAACTTCCCCTCCAATAGTAGTCTATAAATACGAGAAGGGGTGTAGCCAACGCGTGCGTCGTGTGTGACGACTTAGACTTTGACTCTTGCTCGGAGAGGAGAGGAGAGAAGAGCGGTTGCTTTGAAGAAGTAGTGACCTCTCTCCGGCGGAAGATGCATGGGTCGGAAGGCAAGGTCTGGTGTGAGACAGGTACTTCTTCCTCCGCTCCGATAGGACTCGAATCTTGATCATGTATCGTGTTGTTTCAGTGCTAAATGCTTACAGAATCAGTTAACAATAGGCCCAAGCATGGAGGGGCACCGTATCTGTTCCTCATCCCGATCGGAAGGAATTAGGGTGGCCTCGCCAGCACCGGCGCACCTTGCAGCGATCGACGCCGGGCGTTCGCGCGCGCCGGGGTAGATTTTGTCGCGTCGGATGGACGAAGCAGGAAGTCAGGTAACCAGTCGGACGAAGTATTCTGTTAATTTTTATTTTTATATGGTATTGGTTCCATGTCAGTTGGATGGTATCGTTCTGATCCTGAATACAGTACGTACGTATGAATGTGTAGAGTAGAGATGGATGCATGAGGGACCGGAGGTGAGGAGGATGAGCAGCTCGGGGGTAGGCGGCGGTGCGGCGAGAGGACCTGGTGTGACTTGTCGCAGTTGTTTTAGGTGATTGTCAAACTGCAGGCCCTCCTAACTCCAGAGGTCTCTAGCAGATACCGCCAACCCAAACCCCAAATACAGAGAACTGGAAATCATGCTTGACAATACATGGTTTAGCTTACCATATATCAAACGCGTGGCAAACGCAGCAGAAACCAGCTTCCCTGCACCTTAGGGAATGTACCGGAAAACAGTAAAAAATGCCATTTATTTTCACTGTCTTTTTCACTAGCAAACCGTAGAATGGCATAACCACTTCGTAAGAAATACATGGAACATAAATCGCAGCTTCATTTGTTCTTTCAGGCTGTCTTGAAGGATCATTATCCCCATATTTGTGTCTGCATGGAAAGATATAGAATAAGT
Organism: Lolium multiflorum; assembly: GCA_030979885.1. Classification (NCBI taxonomy): domain Eukaryota; kingdom Viridiplantae; phylum Streptophyta; class Magnoliopsida; order Poales; family Poaceae; genus Lolium; species Lolium multiflorum. The sequence goes on from CM061749.1 coordinate 100,858,288, forward strand.
GTGGCTTGCTCACGTATCTGCTTTGCTAAAAGCCATAATTATTATAAAAAAATTGAGGGATAATTTTTAATATTTGCTTCAAAGGAATCTTCAGCCCGATCACAGGCCACCAAGTGGCAAGTGGATATACGCAGAGCCCTATATAGTACACTCCCACAGGTGTCGAAATGTGCATCATTTTGAGTCAAAAGTCAAAACTGAGTCAACATATAAGGGACTCCACCTCATGGACTCATAAGAAAGATGCCAGCAGGTAAAATACTAAACACACCCTCGCTACATTTTTTAAGTTCAGCAAAATTTCTTAACATTCTGATTGAGATTGACAGGTTTGCTTGACACAATTCACTGTATGAAACAAAAACAATTTTCAGCAGTTTTCCCCTGTTTTATTCATCACAATTATCAGGAATACAATGAATGAACTGATGATGTCGCATTCATGGTGATTCCCCGCGTCCCCACACGCCAGTCAATCTGCCGGCGGCGTGGCCTCCTTGAGTAGCCAGACAACGTCCTCGTCTGGCTCTAGTCCCTTCTCGTCCTCGTCTCGTCGTAGTAGTCGCTGTCGCTAGCTAGGCAATGCAGTCGGCCTCCTCGAGCAGCCTGAAGACGTCCTAGCCGTCAGTGTTGCACTCATTGTCGCTGGACATGGCTAGACGCCGACGGGGTGTTGGATCCATCACGGGTGACGACCAAGCGAATCGAGGGGTGTTTTTTTAAGCACATTGTATCGATCGTGTTTGAGCCGGACTGGGCTGCCGTGTCTGACCTGCACTACGATGGTTAGTTTGAGGAGTGCGGAGCGGGTTCAACCTGGACTCAGCACATAGTTTTAGACGTACCAAACGACGGAAATCTTTTGTACTTTATTATTATATATAGGATAGGATAGGAAATGTGCCCGTGCGGTGCACCGGGTTGATTTTTATTGAATGCTTATTTAGATCATATGAAATATAATAAACGTAAATATTTTGAATAAAAAAGGAGAAGACCTCCCACGTATTTGAAAACGGTTTTAAAACTAATAGAAATAAAATAAAATAATGTTTTGAAAAAAGAGAGGAGAAGAGCTCCAACCCAGCCAGGCCCAGCCACACAGCCCAGTTGGACAACATTGGCCCAACTCGGAGCAAACCCTAGCTGCAGACAAAATCTTGCAGTCAACCCCCCACCGCCTGTCAGTTTGCAAAGACCCCCTTTTACATTTTATTTTTCTGCGTCCGTCCTCCCACTAACCCCATCACTTCCACCCAGATCGAGTGAGCCAGCCGCCCCCCCCTCTCGCTCGCCTCGCTCCCTCTTCCCGAGCGCGCCCTCACCTCGTCAAGCTCCGCGCGCGGAGTCGTCCCTGTCCTTCCCCGTCGCCACTCGCCACCGCCCAGCTCTCCATGCGCCGCCCCGAGCGCGTCGCCCTCGCGCCTCCCCTCTGGTCGCGGACCTCCTCCGTTCCCCTTCACGCTCGCCCCTCCCGTGAGGGAGCTGCGCATCCTCGACGCCAGGGGACCGCGCCAGCTCGCCCTCCTCGGATCTGCGCCTTCAATATTCGTCCTCTCCATTCTTCTGAAGTTTGAGGCGATCTTGGTCCTCCAGCCCTCTTTTCCCAAATTCGTGGCATCTCCTTTTATATTCTCCGATTCCCAAATTCTTCTTATGCTTTCCTCGGCGACCTGTTGACATCCACGAAACCTGAGTATATGAACAGGCAAAACTCCGCGTAAAGAGGCGAGGTGGTACTAATTTAGACATCTTTTTTGATTAGATAATGATTGTGTGGTTATAATCGGTGGGATGCGGAGCTGGAGCGCTCGTGGCCCATCATGGCCCAAGCGGTCGGGGACAAAACTGTGGGTCTGAACAGTGCGGAACGAGGAGAACATCGAAACGTTTTTCACTTAGCCGTGGCGGTGGTGGGTTATTTGCTGTGTGATGGGAGGGCAAAACGGTCCAAAAAAAAGCGTTGACGAATTTTTTTGGCAGAAACCTTAGCTCCTTTATTATTAGGTATAGGTATAGATTTATTCAGATAGCTTGATCAAACAATGCAATTGCTCGCCTCCCTACCCTAGTACGTGCATGGATGGAAGTGCTACTCCCTCCATTTGGGTATATCAAGTCCCCTTCTTTTTCTTTCAGATATTGAAGCAATAATCTAAGGAATGACTATTAATAATGCCCCTGAAATGGGACGGAGTCAGCCCAACTAGCAGGGTAAATGTTCCCTACATAAAATAAATTAATATGAAGAGCCGATCCCATTTTTTTAAAAAAAATTTAGCTTCAACCAATGTTGCCAATGCAGTAGTCTCCATCTAAACATGGATGTCTCAACTTTATGTATATAAGAATGTATTTTTAACTAAAATGCATTTAAATACATCGGTATTTAGATAAAAGTGAGATACCTTTTTTTAGACAGAAGAAGTATTATATACATGGTATTGCACTGCTGCTACCCTAGTGTACATGTACACGATCTCATTTGCAACCATGAAAAAACAACCGGGATTTAATATACACTGCATAATTGGTACTAGTCTAGTGCGATCTATGCATTGTAAATAACTCCGCTGTCCCCAAATTAGTGATACGATGCCGTGATCCATGAGTCAACTTTATTTAATCAGCCGATTGGCGTGATTTACGAGCCAAGGACTCCTATTTTTAGAGTGTATAGTAAGTATTCACCCCTGTAAAAAAGGAAGGGCTGATTGATTGGGTAGTAAAAAGGTAACGCAATTAACGTGGGATTATCTCATTATCTTGCTACCCAACAACTCAACCCCGCGCCGGCGCAGTCGTCTCCTGGCTCCAGCCCACCACACCCACGCGATTCCATCGACCTACCCGGCGCCCCTCCGCTCCCTGCCACGATCTACCAGCCATGGGCGACGGCCCAAGCAGCAGCAGTGGCCGGCGCTGGAGGGCCTTCTCCACGGCGTCCGCTTCTCGTTAGGGTGGAGCTCGCCGCAGGGAGGCAATGAGGAGTAACTGGTGGTCGCTTTCCCGGCAGCCGGCGACCTCCTGGACAACCTCCCCGACCTGCTGTTGCCGGAGACCACTCCGTTTCCGCTGCCGTCGGCCACCTGCCAAACCTGAAGTTGCCGGTGAGGACCCTCTCCTCCTCCTCCTCCTCCTCCTCCTCCTCCTCCTCAACCTTCATGAACATTCCTTGTAAATTTTGTTTCTTTCTATTTAGATGAGTTCCACTGGGCATTGCTAGATGCGATGCAGCACCATGTGCAATGGCCCTGGTGTTTCTTTTGTGTGTGGCTTGTGAATGCATCCAAGTGTCGATGGTTTTGTTTATGATACTGGCTCGCTTTTGGTTGTTGTAGAGAAAACACAAACGGATTGCTACTGATTGCACAAAATGCAATTCAGCTCTTATGCAGTGCCTACTTTCAATTTTGGATACAATTTCAGGTCTCTTACTTACAAACACTAGTAATCTTGCAGTATTGTGGCAGACTAAAGGAAGAATCAGTAGATCTTTCAAGATGATGTCTTTGAATCGGTCACTGGTAGCTACTCCCTCCGTCTGTGTTTAATTGACGCGGGAATGCATGCATGCTCTACTAAGCTAGCCTCAGTTTTGCGTTGATTAAATAAGGACAGAGGTAGTATATCACTGCCACAAAGTACAATTGCAGTGTCTTCTTTCTCAGAGCCCAACAAAAGCAAACTTTCTACGTCTTAGTCTAACAGAACAAGTATCAAAGCTTCATCAGAATTTAAACGTTTTCCTAGTTCTTGTGGACATCAGAAAGTAATGTAACCATAATCTGTAATTGGTCTGCTAGCTTCTTGTTGGATCACATACCATTATCCATGAATCCAGTATTATTAGAAATGAGATGCGATAAAAAAGTTAGTCAATACGTACCATGTACATAAAAATAGTTTACTGAAAAATAAACACCAGTAAGCACCAAAAACTTATAGTGGGTCTAATTCCCTTCTACAGAGTTGTAGATGCGGAAACTGAGATAAAGCTCTCTATTTTCTATAAACATTGCTGCATTACCACGCATCTCCAAACTATCCTTTAGATAGTGGATCTCATGTACCTGCAAAAAAAAAATAGCGGATCTCATTTGCTTTCTCATGTACATTCTTCTCAATCTCACATCTCCATTGTCCACTATGCCACCTATCCTTTGACATATTATAAGAAATGAGAAATTGGACATATGTTAGTTAAACAGACCGAGGTTGTTGATTGTGTGCATTCTCCCATTGGAATAGTGTCTTCTGATTATTGAAACCCAGCATTGAACAAAATTCATTGGTGTCCAAGTGTTTTCACAATATCACCCACCTTGGTGTCTGTATGTTTCACACCCTTGTGATAGTCAAGAACAAATTTGAGATTATTTTTCTTGTGGAATCAATAGAGAACCGTGAGTGGAGCCTCGTGTAGAGCTTGGCCTCCTTCGAGTCGTGGTCGTTGTTGCCTTGTCGGTTGGTGGTGGTTGCGTGCCTCTCCACCACAGAAACCTCACCCCGAGGGATGACCGTAGTCTGGCCATCGAGGAACAAGGATCTCCTCAGACTGGGCAACATTCAGAGAACCTTGTGGGACTGGCAGTGTGTAGCTGGATGCCTCAGACGGTGCGGTGAGAAATATGGCCAGGACTTGGGAGGCGGCATGGTCCTGCTCTCGATAATGATCAGTTGTTCTATTTTTTTTAGTGGATGCTGCATGTTTGGACAATTTGTGCGGGTGGGGGATTGTTGGCAAATAACATGGCCATGGGGTGTGGAAATTGGTACTACATCATTAGGTTTAGGTGATTAAGGATGATGATTACGGGGGTATGACTTATACTGATGCATCATTGGGGCACTCTGAAGCGGTAGATGCGGGTAATTGTGCGGTTGATGTTATATGGATCCAAACCCTTTCGTGCCTTTTATATCTATACCTAATAATAAAAGCAAAAGAGCTTCTTGTTGGTCCGTGTTTTAATGTTCCTGATTTTCGGCTAAAATTACATGCTCCTGCCACCGCCAAGTTATATAACGTTTTGTTTTAGAAAACATCATGATTAGATTTCCCGTCTTCTTCCCCCATCTCCCAACCTTTCTTTCAGCGCAGCTCACGCCGCTGCATCGGGCGGTGACGCTGGTGGCCGAAAACGACAGGATCCTACGGCAGGCGGGCGCGCAGGTATCAGACCGGAACACTTTAGCGGGGGACTCCTTCAGACGTCTTCTCGCAGGCACGCTCAAGAAGTTGCCGTTACAGTTGCCCTCGCCGGCCGGAATCCGAGCGCACTGACTCCCACCTTGCCGTCTACCAGCTGCTGCTCGACGCTTTGTCGCTTACTGGAGGACGCGCTAATCTCAGAATGCTTCAAGGAGGCTACCGATTCGCTTCTTCTTCCCACCCTGACCAAACGAGCAGTTCTCCTAAAAAACAGAGCTCGATAGGATTCTCCATCCCGCGGCCTTGAAATCGATCTCCAGAAAGCAGAGCCGCCTCCCTCATCCGGCGGGAGGAACGGAACCTCCCGCCTTTGAAACCACTGCCCAGAAATCCGAGACATCGTCCCTCAGTCCCTGTCAGCCTGCCGATTTGATCTTGACCCGTGGTGCTAGATCGGGTCTCGCCTGCCAGGAACGAGCCCAACCACCACTGTGGCTGGAGGCCAACAAATGATGTCCGACCAAAGTAATTTCGTCCCCCTTCTCGATTGTGGCTTCTCTTCTCTATTCTTTTTCGAATTTGTTTCTCCCTGCCGAGCGCCGCAGTGTCTCACGCGGCCTACCCACACATGTCCTACTGCTGCTACCGATCTGGACTCTGGTCTAGAGCGGTTCAGTCAAACATAAATGAGCCACTATTAGGCGCAGACCCAGTTCAGTCCGTCGTTCAGTGCTAATGCGAGCAAGATAAAATCCGTAGTCCAAACTAGCTGATGTGAATGGAAACATGTTTATTTACTTGGTACTGTTGTGCTAGATGAATGTGAGATTATAGAGAGCGGAACTAGCTTAATTTCAGTGGAACATTTGTATTTAATTGGTGATGTTTGTGCTAGATGAATCTCAGTGTATAAAAGATTAACACTTTGTGCTTTGTGTACTTTTTGGGCATTTGCATAGGACAAATTGTGTGTTCTTTTTGCATTTCTATACGCCAGTATACATATAAACTAGAACATGAATTTAAACAATGAACTATTTGGAATGCAAAACTAAGTAGTTGGTTGAAAAAAAAACCACCCCAATATTTGGCTATGAAATAATATGGTTTGAATGGAGGATTGTGTTGCTGTATTTTGTTTTGAGAATCCAAGAAATAGAAATGTCTACCGATAAATATGGGAGGGCCCCATAAGTCGTAATAAAATCAACCATATTTACATGTGGGCAAACACACATCCGAGCATGTTGTACAATTTGCTGGCACATCACAATAACAATCACATTTTTCGGATGATACTAGGTGAATTTTGTTTTCAGATGATGCTTTTCTTGATAGTTAAATTTTCTCGTGATTTTTATTGCCACACAGGAAACTAAGATCCCGGTGCAACGCACGGGCATATTTCCTAGTTAGTGTAGATGTAAAATAGTTTTCGAGCTTATATCTCATGGACAGAAAAAATTACAACTACTGTATGGATGTCGATATGCTATAGCTATGTTGTGATAGAGTTTTTAGCGCTTGGTACTAACACGCTTGCATTGTCTGATGATAAGTGGATCAGTCCACCAATCTTCTGGAGAAAACCTATCTCTTTTGTCGTTTTAGTCACTCATGTTAGCTTTAGTTGGTGCAGAATTTGATGGAGGAATAATTAGGGATTAAGTGGGTAGGTTTTTGGATTGTTTGTGTGGCTTCAATTGCTTTATATGATCAAGTTTTTTTTGGCAAATGACAGTATTATTTTTCTTTGGTGAATGTTAGATTTTACAGTCACATGCTGCACTATACAAATTTTCTTTTATGATTGTTGCTTCCATGTGAGTCTCTAGATGCATTCAAACACGCAATCCAACTCGACTACCATGCTAAATGGTCGCTCACAACAAGACCATCACCACCAAGTAGACGGGTCAAATGGGATGCTCACCAAGACGTACAGGAAGGCTGCTGCTACCTCCTGGCCACCTCCAATTCTGTTCCCTCCTACAAACAGAATGCGCACACTTAGTACCAGAAATCACGTGTTTAAATGCCGAAAACCAATAGTAAATATAGGTTTCCAAGATCAGCATGAAATGGCTCTCAAGTGCAAAGAAGCAACCAAAAATATAGGTTCCCAAGATTTAACTTACATCATCAGTATTGCATTATCAGCGTAGCGGGCGCGGCCCGGGATCGGACATGCCAACCGCCGTGGTGGAAGCAATTGAAGGCTGTCCCAGAAGCAACCGGCCGCCGGCGCCATCCGAACGCCACGGCTTGACGCCGGGGCCTCGTCAACCGCGCCGCGTGGCGCGCGGCGCTTCGAGCTCGCGCGTGCGCCGGAGGGAAAGTGGGGGATAGGGCCTCTTCCCAGTGTCCACATTTAAGGATCGGACCGACAGTGGGCTACCACGAGTGAGGACACGGACGCCGCGGATCCGCACGCAAACCCGGCAAGACGGCCGGGGCTTCGGCCGAGCCGGTCCGCTTGTGCGCTGGCTGCGCCGGTTTTTTCGATCCGACGCGGCGCGGATGCCGTTGGAGATGCTTTAAAGAGGGCCATGTACAGGTGGTGTTCTACGTCAGGCACAGCAGTGCATTTTTTCCTAAAAAAACCCAGGAAATAGTTTTCCCCTCTCGTTCTCTTTCTTCATCCTTTGTCTAACCAAATCCCTAAATTCTGTCCACCCGTCCGGCCGTCTCCATCCCCTACTCCCATCTCCGCACCGGAGAAGCGCGCATAGGACACATCCACACCTTGTATGCATCCTCGCCGCGGCGATCCTGGAGCCAGTATGCACGACCGCGGACGCTCTCAACACACAGGGCTCGACGCGAGCAGCAGCGCCGGAGTGCGGCACGGCCGGCCGCCAGCATGCAGCAAGTGCCTCTGTCAGGGCACGTGCAGGCACGCCGCCGGAGACGCTCGAGCGGGGACGCGGGAGGTCATGGGGGCAGGCAGCGTTGTAGGTGTTGGCCTAGCGGCCTGCTGTGATGGGTGCGATGCTACTCCACCAGAACGCGGCGACATGACGCCATAGAACTCCACACCGCTGCTACGGATGACGATTCCGTGCACCATGTCGTCGTTGCGGAAGCTGGTTCGAGCGGGGTGCGGCCGTCGCCAAGGACGTGGTCCAGCGCAGGTCCCTGGAGTTGAGGGAGACGAGACAGGGGACATCGGCTGCTTATGCTGCTCCAGGCGCCCGCGGCGAGTCTGGGAAGGGCACGTTAGTGGGGAGGCCGGGCAGCGCTGGCGTTCTCGTCGTCCTGATCGACCAGCAGCTCCGGTGTGGGTGGGGCGGAGGGAGCCAGTCACCGGATCTGGTGCTGGAGGAGAGGAAGGGGTGGGTGGATTGGTTTCTTCACATCCAAAGTCTAGTTCATTTTTTTTTTGGCAAAATAACACACTGCTAAACTGACGTGTGTGTGCAGACATGTGGCATTTGATCGCCACGTCCAAATACTTCGCGTTCCTAGAGCCAGTGACCGTACGTGAGCATGCAACTCGTCTTTACTTACCGTAAATTAGTATTTTTGAAGTACAGTGACTAATCTGAACCCCACTAATAAGTTTAGGTACTTACCATGTATTTTACTCAATAAACAAAGTCGGCGTACGTGCATGCAGTACAGTAGAGCAGGCGTGTTAGCTTCTCCCCAGATGCGGCAGCAAATCAGATGCTGGGGATAAGTCCCCTGTTTCCACGACACGCACGGCACAGCGGGAACGTACGTACGTATGTGTGCGACATAATTAAACACGGTTACATGAAGACAGGGCGTGTGGCAGAGCGGCACGTCACCTTCGTAAAACACCAAAGATCGACAATGAAAATACGCTGCTGAGTCCAAAATAGATAGGAGCACTCGGCATGTGCTTGCAGCTTGCAACTGCGCGCATGAGATTAAGTAAATGGTATTCGTACATCACCGTCTCCTCAGGCGAGATCTTTGCCGTACACGTAGGGCGGTTTATTTACCGCGTCTAGGCTAATCCCTACGTACGCTTCATCAGGGCTTGGGTTAATCTAAGCAACCTAGGCCGTAGGGATCAGTAGCCTATGCTGGTATAGGGGTCCCGGTCCCTAGGCCTTTCTCATCACAGGCTCTCGCCTCCGCGCGCGCATGCATGGATCCATCCGCCCCTGGTGCGTGCATGCGTGGCGCAGTGCCGCCAGCGATGCGTTCAGCTGACAATCGCTGCGTGCTACGCGCGCCTCGGCGAAACCGGCCGCCAGTTTTGGTGTCCGGAAAGCGATGCAAGATTTGGAGGGAGGCAGTAGTTCGTGAGCTTGTGTATCTCGCCGTCTCGACATAGTAGCGATGTACTCTGGACCTCTCGTCGACACAAATAGACTGATGGTGCATAGATCGATGTCGATGGCCATCATCCATGGACGTGGTGTGACAAAAGAAACTTCTAGAAGAGCATCTGAAGCTGCTAGATTAAGAAAATGGGGACCGGGAGACTGTCAATCTACTAGACACAAAGCTTGAAAGCTTGACAAGCTTAAGAGCATCTTCAGCCGCGTTCCCAAACCGTCCCCTAAAACGCATCGGATTGAGCGTTTGGAGACGTGCTTCTTTCGTGCGCGTTTGACGGCGTCGTCGCCCCCAGTCGCGTCCCCCAAACAAAATTCCGAAAATTTTAAACTTAACGAGATTTGATTAGATTCGTCCAAACTTACATAGATTCGCACGAAATTTGACTAAATTTAAACTAAACCTAATCTAGAAGTACTTGCGGCGGCCGGAGGCGTCGTAGTACTCTGTTGTACATCTCGTCGGACGACCTCCTGCTGACGCGCTCGTCGACGGGCTCGTCCTTCACCAAACCGCTTGGTCCCGCCTCGCCGTCGTCGGTGAGGTCCACGAGCGGCTTGCCGGAGTCGCGGATGGACATGGCGATCGCCATGTCGACGTCGTCCCTCCAGGCGTCATTGTCGTTCATGGACGCCAAGAACGCCGCCCGCAGACTAGCTCGGGGTCGTCGCGCGATGAGCGCCGCCGCTTGTACTCCGCCGCGCCGCCGCGACGCTTCCTCCGCTCCTCCTTCACCTCCGGACGGGATGAGGAGGGCGCCGCCGCGCCTCGCGCCGCCGCCGCCGCCGCCGCCACGCCTCATGTTGACGGGCGTCGCCGCCTCCTTCACCCCCGTTTGGGGACGGTGTAGGGCGTCGAGCGGTACGACGAGGACGGCGTCGATCGCGCGGGTCCCGAGGAAGAAGAGTGCGAGGAGGACGAGCACGTCGTCCTCCTCGGCTGCCATTGCGGTCCTCCTCGAGGAGACGGTGGCGGACGACGGCGTCTCCAACCTTGGAACGCCGTTGCGGATGCCACGGATGACGTTCTCGAGGTGCGCCCGAACGCCCAACAGGGCGCCGTCCTTGTTCCAGCCGGGCCGCAGACGCCGGTGTGTGCATCTCGACGTCGTACTTCGCCTTGAAGTACGTCTTCCACCACTCGTTGTTGTTGGCCGCCCACGTCGGATCCCCCTCGGCGGCGGTGAGTTGAGCCCGTCGGGCCCGATGCCGTCCCTCCATTGTTCCGTGCCCGGCTTCGGCGGCGGGACGCCAATGCCGTTCACGGCCATCTTCCACCGCCGCTTCTTGGCAGCATGTCCGGCGGATGATAGCCGGCGGGTACGCCCATGCCTCCCACGGTTAGGCGCGCGCGGCTGCCGGGCGCGATCTACGGGAGGACGAGGTCGACATTTTTGGAGCGACGAGGAGAAGATCTGTGAGGGGAGGCGACGAGAAGGTTTGGGAGCGGTGAGAAATTGGGACGAACTGACGGGCAGCACAGTGTGGGGCACGCAATAACGCCGCACGGCCACGCGCATGCACGACGAGACGCGTCACGCCTGGAAAACAGGACGCCATTAACGTCGCTTGACCAAAGGTAGGCGACGGGGTTTTAGCCCGAGCCACCGACGCGGGCCCGGCTTCTTTGCTGTGTCCGCGTGAGCGTCCCGTGGGACGGGACGGGCCGGGGCGCCGGACACCGATCGGGCCGCGCCGACAAAAATGGGCTTTCGGGGATGCGGTGGAACATTTTTGGTCCGGCATGCCCCAAATTGCTTTGGGGACGCCGCGAAGATGCTCTAAGACAGATCCGCAAACTCGAGAAAACTGCAAAATAACGTAAGCGATTTATTGGAAACTGCTGAACCCGATTAAACTTTGTTCAGCAGTAAGTAGGGATGGCAATGGGGCCCGTTCCCGTAAACCCGTGGAGAATTCATCTATTAGGGCGACGGGTATGGGCAACTTTCATCCCCATAAGCTAAAATGGGGATGGGGATGAAAAGGTCTCCCCATCCCCGCTCCCCGCTAACCCCGTTATAATTTTATATACATGTAAATTGATATATTTTTATATGAAATATGTTATAATATTGTGTCTGATATAGTATATTTTAATATTATTAAACATATGATACTAATATGATACTAATATGTTGTCATTTTATCTCGTACATATTACAAAGTTGCTTATTTCTATGTGCAAAATATATAAGATCCTAAAATTACGAGAAGATCGTTTGAATTTTGCTTCTTAATGGGGAACCCGATCCTCACCCCGAACCCGGTGGGATGGGGATGGGAAAAACATCTCCCCGATTACTAAATGGGGATGGGGATGAGATGGCACTCCTCGGTGGGGAGCAGACCCGTTGCCATCCCTAGCAGTAAGTAACGAAGTTATCCGACTACTAAGTTACATAAAAATATTGTGCTGGCAAGTTTTCATCATACTATTCATCTGAAACTTGTCATTTTTTTCCTAAGCTACATACTTTCAAATTCGAGTATAAAAATGGCACTCACATACATACGTGCGTCATCTACGATTTTTTGGCCGCTACAGTACAACAGGTTCCAATGGACCTAGGTTTCACTATGTATTTTTTGCAAAATAACAGCTACTTCACGGTTTATGTTCGATTTCGTCCGCCGATCAGATTTTGTAAAAGGCCACGATCCGGAAAAAAGTAAGGGGCTCTCCAAATTTCCTCTCCCGAACGGTACACACACCGTCTTCGCGGAAAAAACGAGTGCGACCCGCACTCGGCACTCTCCCTCTCGATTTGGCGGGACACAAGTTTTGGCCCCTGATTTCCCGCTTCCGCGTCACCGCCGCTGTCAATCTGCCTCCCAACCTCCTCTCCTTCGCTACCGCTTACTGGATTCGACGTCATGGACCTCTTCGAGCTCCGCCGGCCGCCAACGTGGTCGCGCGGCCTCAACCGCCACTTCCATGGGCTCCGACATTACGCGCGGGTGCCTCGGTTGCTGCCGCTTCTGTCCTCAAGAAGAGGAAGCACGCAGGCACCCATGTCATCTTCACTGGTGTTGCTCTAACCGTCGTCGCTGTTGCAACCCGGCCAAGGCTGGAACGATGGTCGTTCCGCGAGCTAGGCCAAAGAGGGGGCAACACGCAAGAAGCCAGGGGACAATGCCAAACAGTCGGGCGACAACATGAATATGAAGTAGACCGTGAAGCGAAGCGGGCTTCCTCCATCCGCTTCGCCGGTGGCCGCGATCGGCACATCGCAGGACAACGACATCGGCGCCGCCAACGTGTTCGTCGAAATGCCTCCGAGATACAATGTGAACGATGTTCCGAACTTGTTCATGGATATGCTAAACGAGGCCAAGGTGAGCATTACCGAGTCGCCGCTTGATGCGTATGAGGTGGACGGGTAGGATGATGGCGGAGAGCTTGAGGTTGTTGTTGCTTATGGTGAAGACGCGTTGGAGGAAATTGATTAGGAGGTCTTCGACGCGGCGAAGGGGAAGAACAATAGAGTCGTGAATTACATAGAAATCGAAGATGCTTGCTTGGTGTGGTTATGATCGCAAGTGTCCATCGATGCGGTGCACGCAGATCGAACATAATTTCTCTCACCTCATGCATCATGCTACAACACCGGTCTATCGCTCCTATCGATCCCCACAAGGCTGGTAGGACATGATCAAAAGCCAAGAACGCACCTCTGAGTGCCGTCTCTATCGTGACTATGTGAGTGCATTGCATTTTGCATTTGCGTGATTGTGTTGCAAGACATGTGCATTTATGCTGCATTTCTTTTGTGAATGTAGGAAACAATTGCGATGGAGAGGTACAAAGCAATGGAGGCCTCCAAAGGAAGACCATTCACGCTATAACATTGTTGGAAGTTGCCCGCACATCTTGACAAGCGGAAATTGAGGGAGCAAGAAGCACCACCAAGGAAATGAGCTACGCTATGTTTGGATGATGCAAGTGATGAGGAAGGAGCTAACAAGGGGAAGCCAGATGGAAACAAGAAGGCCAAGGAGAAGATCAAGTTTGATGTCGAAGCATCAAACTTGGCTTTCAAGATCGATGAGTTCATGAGGTTAAAGGAAAGCATGACACTCAAGACTTTGTAAGTAAAGAAAGTCACTATTGAGAAGAAGAATGAGATGAGGTAAGCAAGGAGGCAAGCAATTCGTAACTTGGAGGAGAGGAGGCTAGCACTTGAGGAGAAGAAGAAGGCATGCTAGAAATCAGTGGCGGAGGCAGGATTAAATTTAAGGTGTGGCGGAGTCGATAGATGAGTAAAATTTAAGACTCTATTAGATAAAATTAAAATATTAGTTCGTGTTCAATGGTGCAATCTAACTTCATAATTTTAAAATAATGTATTACACTCAAAATATCTCACTTAATAAAAATAACTTGAATAAGTGATCAACAATTTAGGGCTCAACAATTTTAACCAGGTGAAAAAACTTGAATGATTAGCACAAAGAAATAATAGAAAATATCATGAATTAGTAGCTAATAGTGTTTGTACAAGAATTCAAATCAGTTGATCATTAAGACTTGAGAGCAGTACAAACTTTGGAGTGAAGCTTATTTCAATCAACAAAGAGATTAGTTTCAGAATTCAAAGTGCAATTTTAGTTCCAAAATCAAATACCTTTTGTTATGTATTAAAAACTTATTTTCTTAGGCACCATGTCCTTACTTGCCTAGTCGTCCTGGCGGCCTACGATCCTCTCATCGGCCGGCAGCCGCTGTTCTTGCACTCTGCCGCGGTGCCTTCTCCGCACGACCGACTTCGCGACTCCCCAGAGAGTTTTTGCCAAACGGAATAGGACCGGCAGTTCGATACTACAGTAGCAGAATCCTATATCGATTGTTCCTAACCATGCCCCTCTGCATAAGGCCAAAAAATTACCAGGGCCCTGGCAGCCAGCCCTTACACGGGACCAATCTGCCAATCTAGTAATCCTTACCGATTCGTTGTTTCTGGCTCCTCAACATACAGCAGCGATGCCTACGCATGCATCTGATGACAAATACTGAACCTGAAGCATGTATACACCTAGTATTAGAGCAAAAATTTAGGTATGGCGGCCGCCAAACCTCGCCATATAGCTAGCTCCGCCCCTGCTAGAAATTGTTGGGAGGAAAATATGCGATCAAGATGGATCCGAATACCATGGATTCCTTCAGTAAAGAGTGGTGGCATATGACGAGGCTCGCGATCATTACAAGGAGAAGCATAGCATGTGTTGAAGCTTCCGGTACGAAGAGTTGTGGTGTCGCCTGAGGTGCTACCAGCGACGATGGTTTTACTTGAGCCTTCCTTCTTCGTCATGATGGTCGATGATTGTGCGAAGACGATGTTTTTCTCATATTTTGGATGGTTGATGCAAACATGGTTGTGAAATAATGTAACATATTGTCACATTCGATATTATCAATTATCAAATTTGATGTATACGATTTTGGTTTGGAGTTCGCCGGCGCCGATTAGATCCCGTAAATTAAAACTATAAACGCGCCAGCCCATGCGAGCGCAGAATTTGACTTATACTCTCATTTTTACATAAGGTATCTGACAGAGATGCTCTAACGTGCACTTGTTTGCTCGACACCTTTAGAGCATCTCTAGTCGCGTATCCCAAACCGTCCTCCACAGAGATTTGTGACGTGTCGAACAAAAAAACGTTTCTAGCCGCGTTCCTCAAAACCTCTTTTTGTCCGGCGCGGCCCGATACGGTGTCCGACGTCCCGAGCCTGTCCCCGCTACACAGGGGACGCTCCGGGCATGCCGGACACAACGAAAAGCGAGGCGAGGAGGCGCGGGCCTGATGCGTCAGCGGCACAGGAAAAATTCGTCCCTCACTCCCGTCAAATCGCGCCCCTCCCGCCACATCGCGCCTCTCCCGCCGCGCATTTCTGCTGTCCCAACACATTTGACCTCCTATCCCTCCGATTCATTTCTCCCTCCTGCCGTCGCTACTCTGTTCCTCCCGCCGCCGCTACACTCTCCCCATCCATGGCGCCGCCGACAACCCCCAAAAAGATGGCCAAGAAAGCGGCCAAGAAGCCGCCGGACAATGAGACGAAAGGGGCGAAGGCGCCCTTCACGAAGCCGCGGAAGGCCCCGGCTCCGAAGAATAAGCCGGAAGGCTGGACCGATGATCAGTGGCATGAAGAGTGTCTACGTCGGAAGTTGTCGACGGCAGAGCGGAAAAGACGGAGGGCGGCGCAGCAGGAGAAGAAGGCGCTGGCAGCCTCTGCCTCGGCGTCGGCGACGGAGCAGACGGAGGATGCACACCGGGCAGATCACGACAAGTTCATCGTGATCGACGATCCTACGTCGACTCAGGATGCATCGGCGTCGCTCAACCCTTCTTCTAATTTAGCATGAACCACCGGTCTGTAATATGATCGCGCGCCTAGTACTTGATCGCCGCTACTCTGATCGCAACGACTTCAGCGGGAACGATCTCTTTTGAATGCAAACTATTTAAATTTCTGATTGGGGACGGCGTTTGGGGGACACGGCTGGGGAGCGACGTCCCCCAAACGCGCCACAACAAAACTCGTCCCCCAAACGCTCCATCTGGCGCCGTTTGGGGAACGCGACTGGAGATGCTCTTAGCTCGGTTCATCTTATTAACCATTAATTAACGGGATAAATGGGCTAGAGATTTTTTTTTGTTTCGAGAAAAGGGCTTGAGATAGCTAACCTCATGATCTTCTCGTGAAGCTCGCTAATTCGTAGCTATCTTCTGACTGACTAATTAAGTGGACCAATAGGCCCAGGCCCAACTAGCCCAACCGAGCTCTACCAATTCTCTTTCTCGCAACAGGCTTGTATTCCTATGGGCCTTGGACCCAGAGGCCAGAGCCGCCGACCTTCCACGAATATAGATTTACTTTCATTTCTTCTGAAACACTTGCATTTTGCATCCCCTAAAGAAAATAATTGCAGCATTCCTGCAGTAGTACCGCAAAAATCGTGCACAAAATCAGCTAGAATAACATCAATATAGGACGCCACGTCACATATGAGAAGCCGAAAGCATGTGACCATCCATGGTTTAGCAGAAGCTATACAAACTGTGAGAAACAGCAACAGAAATCAGAGCTTCAATGCACCTTACGAAATGTACAGGAAAAAAAAACAGAAAATGCCGTTTATATTCAGTCTTTTCCGCTTGAAAACCATAGAAATGCTCATTAATTACGGTATATATGGAACATAAACCACAGCTACTAAACAAGTCCAGCACATGGCATAAGGTTTTCCCAGTTATAAGGACAAACACACCGGTGTCCAAACAAACCAGAGCTCGCCTTCTGAATAATAAGCCATGCAGATACCTTGTTCAAATTTCAAATGCTTTCAATGGGTCCTTGGGGTCAATTTCATGGTAGAGAGGGAGATCCGACCGGAGACTCTGTTTGCTGAAACCAATACTTTCCAGCGTTTTGAGCACCTCATCGAACAAAATCTTGTTTCCGAACGGGGTGAAATGAAGTCCGTCACTGCATGATATAATAAGGTTATCTGCTGCTTATGGTCATGAGGATACACCATAATTCATAATGCTTTGGCAAGATACGCTGTGATCAAAATCTCGATTCACACAATGCCAGGGCATACGAGTGAAGATGAATAAAATATTTTACTTACATACTCGTCAATTGATGATCGACTATAAAATCACTAGATGAAGAACATGACTAGGAAGAGTGAGTAAAATCGCCCTTTTAGAGTTTCAAGCTATTCTAAGCACATAGACTAAAGGCTATTAGAAAACGGAAAGTGAGAATTCAAACATAATGTTTTTTTATCGATTATATAGTATCTGAGAGATCTACTACAGAATCTTCTTTTTTGGGGAGAGGCGAATTTTCTGTGCTCAAGAAGCATAAGAAAAATCTTCAGCAGTCTTCACAAAGGAACAAAAATGGTATTATGTACTTTGCTTTATTTCTAAATGCAGGTTTTTATCTTTCATTGCAAAGAAAACAGAGCCATGGTTTAGAATATGCAGTGAAACTTATGTGGCTAAGTAATCACTGTTGAGAGGCGACACATGATGCAAATTATCAACTGAATCTTATCTTGGGTTGTCAATTTTTTCTATTGCCCTCATAAGAATGTGAAGCATAACCAAGAACAACATCACACTACAACGTTCAAAAGTGTTCTATATCCGGCCTTTTCTTTGGGTAGTCTCCAACAGTGTTTCCGAAGCCAGAACCAGACATAAAACTAGCTGGACACAGACCAGATTTTGAGCAATCAGTGTAAATCCTGAGCAACAGTCTGTTAGAACAAATCTGTCTGAGAATTGCCGGCTGTTGGTTTCCCTTACAGCAGCCACTTCCAATTATTAAGCTTTTTTATGTTAGCCCAAGAGATATATAAGATTTCTAAAAGTTAGAACAAATTTGCATGATCAAATTTTGCTCACACAAACATTCGAAAAAAAAAATTTGCTCACACAAGGAAAAAAAAGATTCCTACCATAATGCAGATGTCTGCCAATCAGGGAATTGCTGCATCTGTGTCCAGATGTCTACAAATGGCTGATCCAATTCTTTAGCAACAGCTATGCATGCCTGTGCATAAGTGCCTGCAGCTTCATTTGTTCTTTCAGGCTGTCTTGAAGGATCATTATCCCCATATATGTGCCTGCATGGAAAGATATGAAATAAGTGTGGCTTGCTCACCAATCTGCTTTGCTAAAAGGTACTAATATCTGATTCAAAGAAAACTTCAGCCAGATCACAGGCCACCAAGTGGCAAGTGGACAACTGGATATACATAGAGCCCAATAGTACTCCCACAGGTGTTGAAATGTGCATCATTTTGAGTCAAAACTGAGTCAACGTATAAGGAACTCCATACCCGACACACCCTCGATACATTTTGTAAGTTCAGCCCAATTTCTTAACATTCCGATTGAGATTAACAGGTTTTACTTGACGCAATTCACTGTATAAAATAAAAACAATTTTCAGTTGTTTCCCCTGTTTTCTTCATCACAATAATCAGGGATACAATGAATGTTGATGATGTTGAATACATTGT
The DNA here is from genome assembly GCA_030979885.1 of Lolium multiflorum. Classification (NCBI taxonomy): domain Eukaryota; kingdom Viridiplantae; phylum Streptophyta; class Magnoliopsida; order Poales; family Poaceae; genus Lolium; species Lolium multiflorum. The sequence goes on from CM061749.1 coordinate 100,876,806, forward strand.
TCTAAAGATACATGTCAGTAATACATCACTGACCTGCATCAAGAATGGCATTTATCAAAAGGAAACCAATAAGTGGATCAGCATACAGATATCTAGTTGACCCTATTCTGTTGACATGAGACCTTACCACTCACCATTAACAAAGCTAAGTAAATTACATATTTGCAAGGTGAGGGGGCTATTGTTACCGGATCCTCGCGGCCTCGTAGATTGGTGGAGGGGTGATGAGAATGATGGCAGCAGACGGCCACTTATTCTGCAAAACCAAACCACATCTTTTTCGATAAAGAAAGCCAAACCACATACGAGTAGTGAAGAAGCGAGCAAATTATCAGCATTCCCTGCTCCAAGACGACACACGACAGTATGGCAGCAACCTTGAAGTGAGCGCAGATCGCGCGGAGGTTGTCCTGGTACTCCGCTAGCGGCACGTGCTGGTACGCATGCGACCGGTCCGGCAGGCTGGCGTCGTTGGAGCCCAAGAGCACCGTGACGGCCGCGGGGTCCGCGCCCCCGGCGGCCGCCCCCTCCATGGCTCTGTCCAGCACCTTCAGCGCCCACCGTGTGTTGTACCCGCTGAACCCGCGCAGTACCACGTCCGCCTATAATCAGTGGCGGAGGCAGGATTAAATTTAAGGTGTGGCGGAGTCGATAGATGAGTAAAATTTAAGACTCTATTAGATAAAATTAAAATATTAGTTCGTGTTCAATGGTGCAATCTAACTTCATAATTTTAAAATAATGTATTACACTCAAAATATCTCACTTAATAAAAATAACTTGAATAAGTGATCAACAATTTAGGGCTCAACAATTTTAACCAGGTGAAAAAACTTGAATGATTAGCACAAAGAAATAATAGAAAATATCATGAATTAGTAGCTAATAGTGTTTGTACAAGAATTCAAATCAGTTGATCATTAAGACTTGAGAGCAGTACAAACTTTGGAGTGAAGCTTATTTCAATCAACAAAGAGATTAGTTTCAGAATTCAAAGTGCAATTTTAGTTCCAAAATCAAATACCTTTTGTTATGTATTAAAAACTTATTTTCTTAGGCACCATGTCCTTACTTGCCTAGTCGTCCTGGCGGCCTACGATCCTCTCATCGGCCGGCAGCCGCTGTTCTTGCACTCTGCCGCGGTGCCTTCTCCGCACGACCGACTTCGCGACTCCCCAGAGAGTTTTTGCCAAACGGAATAGGACCGGCAGTTCGATACTACAGTAGCAGAATCCTATATCGATTGTTCCTAACCATGCCCCTCTGCATAAGGCCAAAAAATTACCAGGGCCCTGGCAGCCAGCCCTTACACGGGACCAATCTGCCAATCTAGTAATCCTTACCGATTCGTTGTTTCTGGCTCCTCAACATACAGCAGCGATGCCTACGCATGCATCTGATGACAAATACTGAACCTGAAGCATGTATACACCTAGTATTAGAGCAAAAATTTAGGTATGGCGGCCGCCAAACCTCGCCATATAGCTAGCTCCGCCCCTGCCTATAATCAGCAGAAATCCGACATCACTTCCAATCTTCCATACGCAGCAGCTAGCGGCGGCGCAAACGGAGAGTACCTGGCGGGCGAAGTGGTCGGCGAGGGCGGCGCCCCAGCCGCCTGAGGCAAAGGACTGCTCGGTGAGGGAGGCACCGAAGAGCACCAGCCGCGGCCGCATCTTCTCTCCTCGACTCCTCTTCCCTCCGATACGGATCAAGGATCGGCAGCTCGACTGGGTTGGTTACCCCGGAGATGAGATCACGGCAACTTCACGAGCAACTCACTTCTGCGGTGGTGTACTATAGTGCCGGGTGGTAGTATCACCTGTAGTGTGGTGGTTGGGTGGCCGCCTGGACGAGCCGGAATCCTAGGTGAACTCGCCGGCGAGCGGCGAGGAATCGTCGGTCCTTTGAGTATGTTCCGCCTCGTCGCCGTTTGTGATCTCTCCTGACTCCTGGTCTGGTAGGTGGTTGACTCGATAACTGGGCTGTACCTGCTGCCTCTGTATCAAGAATGACACTTAGAAGTTAGAACTCGTTTGGAAGCCAGGTTTTCATTTCGTTTGTAGCATTTTGAAATGAATACATGTACTCATTTTATTTACATTGTAATTTAGAAATACACATTTGTTTGGTTGCCACAGGAATTACAAATGACAGCTGAATTCAATATTGAATTTGTAGAAGCTTTCATAGAGAATCGCAAATGACAGGTCTTAACTTGGAATTGTGTTTACCCATGGGATCATTTTGCTGGAATTCCTAAATGAAATGACAGTCCAATTCTGTGACAACCAAACAGCCCACCTATGAAATTCCAAAATTAATTCCAGGATTTCAGGCCCAAATGATGGATACCAAACGACCTCTTAGCAAAAGGAAACCAATAAGTGGATCAGCATACAGATATCTAGTATACTGGCAAATGCTTAAAAATAACGGTGTCCTGTGACAAAAAATTTCAATTATATATTAGTAGCTCTGTTCATAAATAGATATATTGCAAGTTTGTTTAAATTTAGATACATCTTGATACTATTTATGATATAGATACATCCGAATTTAGACAAATCTCTGATATTCTTTTATTCATGAGAGGAGTACAAAAATATACCATTAAAAAGTTTAGATATTATATTTTTAATGGTATAATTTTTATGTTATATAATATATAGAAGAACCTCATATAGAACAAGCTCATCTAGATCCAACATAAGATCTAGTTGTGAAGAATGCAAGAGCCCACTTAACTTTTGTCGTTAGTGTGGAATGGTTTTTTGTCCATTCTTCAGAGGAGCAAATGCCCACTCAATGATGACTCTAAGACTAGAGTGCCAGAGATTAAACAATTTCATAGGAGTATGTAATCTGTTCTTAACAATGCACTTGCTCAGATGATACCTAGTTTTCTGGAGGGTGGCAGAATCATATGTCGGTATGTGCATATCCAAGGTACTAACATACCATCAAGGTTGTTTAACCCATCAGATCTAGATAAGTTATCAGCAAGAATACGTTGAGTCAGATCTTCTTTGGGCCCGCCTGCCAGCTGTTGTGCGTGTTTCGTCTTTCACGCCCTAGTAATAGCTCCGGTACCGCTTCCGTATTTCGCGTCGCATTCATGGTGATTCCCCGCGTCCCCACACGCCAGTGTCTCCGCTGACGATGCTTGGGCATCCCGCCAGTTGAGGGCAACACCTGACCTTTTTCAGAGGAGTAGTCTGGCTGCTATGAGGCCACTCATCACCTATAGCCAACCTACATCGCCATGGGAAAGGGATGGTCGTTCCGCAAGAGAAGAACGACCGCGATGCCGGGTCCTCTGGCGCCGTTAAGTAGAATTCCCCGTGCAACCGCCGGTACGTTCCCGTGGACTTTGCGCACCGGTTGTTCGAGGAGAACCGGACGGTCCCTTGGCCTAATGCGGGCATGCCGGGCGGCAGATGGTACATCAACTCACGTCGCGTCCCGGTGCCTCCGGTGTCGCACGAGGGACGCCAGCATCAGTACGAGATCCACCGCCTCCACTTCATCCTACAACCGGATATGCGCGAAGATCCGGCATTCACCCTCGACTCGTACAACTGGTCCACCTTCGGGACCTGGTAGTTCGACCCGCGCCGCCATGCGGGTTACCTTGGCGACGTCGGCTTCTTCAACCGGGAGCGCGACATCAGCCTTGATGACGAGGAGGAGGAGGAAGCCATAGTCCTCGACGCCACGGTGGAGGAGGAACTCCAGCCACTGAACCTCGCGGAGGAGGAGGCCATGGAGATGGCCATCGGAAATAGCGAGCTCGACGAGCTCGCTTAGTGGGATGGCCTTGTCGTCCAACTACGGGCGTACGCGCTAGCCCAATGGAGGCCAGCGCGTCCTCCGGCGACTCCTCCCGCACCTACTCCTCCTCTTCCGCGCCTACATGGCATCCTCCCACACCGACGCCACCACCGGCGCCTCAGCCCTAGCCGTGGACTTGGACCGGCACCTCCAGTCTTCATCGACCTCGTCAACGACGACAATGACAAGTAGGGAGCCATGGCGGGCACCTAGTAGCTAGGGCTATTTTTTAGTATTTTTTTTTGATTTTTTGCACTATGTAAATGGTTCTATTAATAAAAAAAATGTACACAAAAATGTGTCGGGCCGCTGGGGCTACCCGACCGCCAACGAGGCCAATTTCGTGTCCGCACCCCGATCCTAACGGACACTTTTCGTGTCTGAAATGGGTCGGGCCGGTGGAGATGCCCTCAGAGGGTCCGGATATGAATTTTCTTTTCTTTCATCTGAAGCACTTGCATGTTGCATCCCATAAAAAATGTTGAAACACTTTTAGCATTTGTGCAATATAGTACTGTCAATGTGTGCACAAACTCGGCTGGAATAAGAGCAAAAATGACGGCGCATCATATATGAGAATCGGGAACATGCCTGAACATACATGGTTTAGCAGCAGCGACAAGGGTGAGAAACGCAACAGAAATCAAAGCTTCATTCTTCACTGCACGTTACGAAATGTACAAGGAAAAAACAGAAACTGCCGTTTATTTTCACTGTCTTTTCGCTTGCAAACCGTAGAATGACATGATCATTTCTTACGGAATACATGGAACATAAACCACTTCTTCTAAACAAGTCCCGTACATGGCATAAGGTGTCCCAGTGTTCAAACCAAGCAAAATTTGTCTTTCTGAATAATCAAGCCATGCAGATACCATGTTCAAATTTCAAATGCTTTCAATGGATCCTTGGGGTCGATTTGATGGTAGAGAGGGAGGTCCGACCGGAGACTCTGCTGGCTGAAGCCAATGCTTCCCAGCGTCTTGAGCACCTCGTCGAACAGAATCTTGTTTCCAAACGGGGTGAAATGAAGTCCGTCACTGCATGATGTAATAATAAGGTTATCTGCTGCTTATGGTCAGGAAGATACACCATGATACAGTGCAATGCTTTGGCAAAATACTCTGTAATTAAATCCTCGATTAAAAAAACATGAGGACATCAAGAGCGCCATATTATGTATAAGCCAATTGATGATCGACTATCAAATCAGTGGATGAAGAACAAACTGGGAGATGATTACATAGTATCTGGGAACATCTACTACAGAATCTTCCCTTTTGGTGGAGTCGAAATTTTCTGTGTGTTCAAGAAGAAAAGAAAAACATTCAACTTTCAACATAGGACAAAAGGGGTAGTATATACTTTGCTTTATTTGTAAATGCAGGTTTTTATCGGAAATTTCAAATGTTAGAAAACAGAGTCACGGTGTAGAATATTAAGTGAAACTGTAGTATATACTTTGCTCTATTTGTAAATGCAGGTCTTTATTGGAAATTGCAAATGTTAAAAACTAGAGTCACATTGTAGAATATCAAGTGAAATTTATGTGGCTCAATAATCATTGTTTTCACAGTGAGCCAGGTGATACTTGATGCAAATTATCAACTGATTCTCAGGTTGGGTTGTCAGATGCGGGTTACCAGTTTTCTTTTACTGCATAAGAATTCCAAGCATAACCAAGAACAACATTACACTGCAAAGCTTAAAAGCACTACAGGTTGACTCCATCGGATTCGCATAACTGTGATTCTTCATTTTACTAAGAATGCCATGGATAACCAAGAACAACATAACATTGCAAAGTTTTAAGGCATTACTGAGTGTCTGCATCAAGTTCACATGATTCCAATCCTTTATTTTACTACGAATTATTCTTCGGATAGTTTTAAATGGTAGTTTTTGAACGATAGTTTTGAACAACAGTAAATAAGGAGACATCCAGCTCGAATATGTATATCCAGCCTTTTCTTTGGGTAGTCTCCAACAGTGCTTCTCAAGCAACAACCAGACATAAAACTAACTGGACACCTTGTTAAAAAAAAAAAAAAAAAAACTAACTGGACACAAACCAGATTTCAAGCAATCAGTGTAAATCCCGAGTAACAGTCTGTCTCAGAATTGCCACCGGTTGATTTCTCTTACATCAGCCACTTCCAATTATTAAGCTCTATTTATGTTAGCCTAGGAGGTACTAGAAGAGTTCTAAAAGTTATAACATATTTGCATGATAGAAATTTGATCACACGGGGAAAAAAATCCTACCATAATGCAGATGTCTGCCAATCAGGAAATTGCTGCATCTGTGTCCAGATGTCTATAACTGGGTAATCCAATTCTTTAGCAACAGCTATGCATGCCTGTGCATAAGTGCCAGCAGCTTCATTTGTTCTTTCAGGCTGTCTTGAAGGATCATTATCCCCATATTTGTGTCTGCATGGAAAGATATAGAATAAGTGTGGCTTGCTCACGAATCTGCTTTGCTAAAATCCATAATTACTATAAAAAAATTGAGGAAATTTTTTAATATTTGTTTCAAAGGAATCTTCAGCCAGATCACAGGCCACCAAGTGGCAAGTGGACAAGTGGATATACATAGAGCTCTATATAGTGCACTTCCACAGGTGTTAAAATGTGCATCATTTTGAGTCTAAAGTCAAAACTGAGTCAACATATAAGGAACTCCACATCATGGACTCATAAGAAAGATGCCAGCAGGTAAAATACTAAACACACCCTCGCTACATTTTGTAAGTTCCGCCCAATTTTTAACATTCCGATTGAGATTGACAGGTTTGCTCGACACAATTCACTGTATAAAACAAAAACAATTTTCAGCAGTTTCCCCTGTTTTATTCATCACAATTACCAGGGATACAATGAATGAACTGATAATGTTAAACATATTGTTCTAAAGATACATGCCAGTAATACATTACTGACCTGCATCAAGAATGGCATTTTGCTAAAGGAAACCAATAAGCTATCTAGTGGATCCTATTCCGTTGAACTGGCATCTGATCATTCATCATAAATAAAGCAAAGCAAAGTAGATATATCTGCAGGGTGAGTGGGCTATTGTTACCGGATCCTCGCGGGCTCGTAGATTGGTGGAGGGGTGATGAGTATGATAGCAGCAGAGGGCCACTTATTCTGCAAAACCAAACCACATACGAGTAACTGAAGAACTGAGCAGATTAGCTCCAGGACGACAGTATGGCAGCAACCTTGAAGTGGGCGCAGATCGCGCGGAGGTTGTCCTGGTACTCCGCCAGCGGCACGTGCTGGTGCCCCTGCGACCGATCGGGCAAGTTGGCGTCGTTGGCGCCGAAGAACACCGTGACGGCCGCCGGGTCCGCGCCCCCGGCGGCCGCACCATCCATGGCTCTATCCAGCACCTTCAGCGCCCATCGCGTGTTGTACCCGTCGAACCCGCGCAGCACCACATCGGCCTAACCAGCAAAAAAATCCGATGTAACTTCTATAAGCAGAAGCTAGCGGCGGCGCAAAACGGAGAGTACCTGGCGGGCAAAGTGGTCCGCGAGGGCGGCGCCCCAGCCGCCGGTGGCGAAGGACTGCTCGGTGATGGAGTCGCCGAAGAGCACCAGCCGCGGCCGCATCTTTCTCTCCCGCACCTTGACCACGGATCGGCCGATGGACTTGGCTGGTTACCTCCGAGATGAGATCACGGCAACTTCACGAGCAACTCATTTCTGCCCTGTGCTACTACGTGTCGTGGTAGTTAGGATTTGGGGGCCACCTGCCCGAGCCGGAGTCTTTTTTTATTGGGTTATAAGTGCTTTTTTTGTCTCTCTTATGATGGATAAGTCCAACTTTAGTCTTTCGACCCTGTTTTGACTAAATTTTCCCTCAAACTCTTAATTATGCCTAATTTTAGTTCCTATTAACGGTTTAATGATGGTTGATCGATTTTGACTCTCTTTTTTTTGCCATCGTGATAGATGACCTGTTTAGTCACATAAGACCATGTCACCTCAAGATCAGTTATGCAATTAGCATTACGAACGCGTTCACCTGAGAGATCATGATCGTTATTCGTTTGGCGTAGTAACCCTAACTCTTCCCCAACACCTAGCGGTGGTGCCTGACACTACGAGAGCGGATAAGCCGGGCGACGAAGGCAGAAGCAGTGTACATGCGAGAGCTTTTGCGTCGGGAGGAAAGGCGGAGGTGGCTGAAGTGGCGAGGACGTACAGCTGCACCAAGCAAGAAAGGCGGAGGTGGCGCACACGTGTGTTAGGGCAAGGGGATTTCGTACTGTGGACAAATGATTTCACGTAGATTAAAATCGAACAATTTTGTCCACGATGGCCAAAAAGAGAGTCAAAAACCAGTCAACCATCATTAAACTGCGGACTAAAATTAAACTTAATTAAAAGTTTGGGGATAAATTTAGACCAAAACAGGGTTAAAGGACTAAAATTAAACTTTTCTAAGACTTGAGGGACCAAAAGTCCATTTAACCCTTTTTTATTGGGATGTGCTAGTTGGTATACTCTCCCCCATGTACTTCAATACAATGATCTCATGAGCTGCCTTACATGATTGAGATTCATCTGATGTAATCGGTGTTGTGTTTGTTGGGATCCGATGGATTATTACGTTATGATTGTCTATCTACAAAGTTTGTGAAGTTATTGTTGCTGCAATCTTGTTGTGCTTAATGCTTGTCACTAGGGCCCGAGTGGCATGATCTTAGATTTAAGCTCTATACTTATTGCTTAGATTGTATCTACAAGTTGTATGCACATGTCTATGTCCGGAACCAAAGGCCCCAAAGTGACAGAAATTGGGACAACTAGGCTATTGCAAGTAAATTTACACTAGGCGGTACAACTGGATCACTGTCGGCTAATGTATGTAAAAGACATATATGAACTTTGTAGTTTGTTGATAGTTATTCTCACATAATTACATCATATGTAAAAAAAATAATCATGTTTTATATTAATTTTAGGGGATTTTTCAATGGTCCCCCTTATTTTGGTTATAATTCTACAGAACAGAAAAATCATGGAGGTAATAGAGAGAAAGGAACCCAAAGAAAGTCAAATTGATCAGGAATTTTTCGAGACTCATTATTTCCCGAAGAGAGGGAGCTGGAGCCCTGGAACCATAAGAGGGGAGCCCTATGCCCAAAAGAGCCCAGGTGGCACGGCCCCACTACCCTTGGTCCATAAAGTTGAGTTACAGTTTGTTAAAAGGGTATCATAATAACTCTCGGCTATGATTCACAATTAGTTGGTTGCCCGTAGTGTTACTTCAATGGTTGCGTCCGTGCACGTATCCTTAGCATTGCGGCTCAAATTAAAAAAATGGGAGAATTTTTATTGGTATTTTTAGATCTATGATTTGCTACCTGTTTTTGGCTGGCTTCAATAAACTACAAGATTGTGTTACGAAAGCTTGTTTATCTCTACCATGTACCATTTGTTACTATATTTTTAGTGTGTTGGGGATCTTGCAGTAACATTAAGACCTTGTATTTTCATCAAATGAAATCCGGGACGTGCCTCTCAATTAAAAAAACAAGATGAGAACTGGAAATCATGCTTGACCATACGTGGTTTAGCTTACCATATATCAAACGCGAGGCAAACGCAGCAGAAACCAGCTTCCCTGCACCTTAGGGAATGTACCGGAAAACAGTAGAAAATGCCATTTATTTTCACTGTCTTTTTCACTAGCAAAGCGTAGAATGGCATAACCACTTCGTAAGAATACATGGAACATAAATCACATCTTCTAAGCAAGTGGCGCCCATGGCATAAGGTAGCCTCACACCTTCTAAACAAGTTATACAAATACATGGAACATAAATCACATCTGCTAAACAAGTTATACGAATACATCAGAGTTCAAACCAAGCAGAGCTTCCCTTCTGAATAATCAAACCATCCAGTACCTTGTTCAAATTTCCAATGCTTTCAATGGGTCCTTCGGGTCAATTTCATGGAAGAGAGGGAGATCCGACCGGAGACTCTGCTGGCTGAAACCAATAATTTCCAGCGTCTTGAGCACCTCGTCAAACAAAATCTTGTTTCCAAACGGGGTGAAATGAAGTCCATCGCTGCATGATATGATAAGGTTATCTGCTGCTTATAGTCAGGAAGCCCTAATTCGTAGTAATGCTTTGGCAAGATACTGTGTAATCAAAAATCTCAATTCACATAATACAAGGTCATGAAAAGTGAGGAAGTATAAAATATTCTACTCCCTTCGGCCCTAAATACTTGCGGCAGGTTTAGTGAACCTAGACATGTTTCAGCCTACATTTTGCTTAAATGTGCGACGAGTATTTAGGACCGGAGAGAGTACTACCATACTGGCCAATTGATGGTCGACTATAAAATCACTGGACAGGAAAAGTGAGTAAAATAGCCTTCATAGTTTCAAGCTAGTCTAAGCACATATACAAATGTCTATTAGTAAATGGTAAGAGAGGATTCAAACATAAAGCTTTTGATAGATTATAAAGTATCTAAGAACATCTACCACAGAATGGTCAATCTTTGGGAAAAATTACATGTTCAAGAAGCAAAGGAAAAACTTCGGCAGTTTCCACAGAGAAACAAAAGAGGTAATATGTACTTTGCTCTATTTGTAAATGCAGGTTTTTATCTGTCATTGTTTTAAATGTTAGAAAACAGAGTCATGGTTCAGAATATCATGTGAAATTTATGGGGCGCAATAGTCATTGTTTTTACGGTGATATAGGTGACACGTGATGCAAATTATCAACTGAATTCTATCTTGGCTGGTCAATTTCTCTTTTGTTGCCCTCGTAAGCAAGAACATCGCACTACAAAGTTCAAAGCACTATAAATTGGCTCCATTAGATGCACATAATTGTGAATCTTCATTTCACTAAGAACACTAATAACAACATCACATTGTAAAAAATGCCAGAAACAGTCAGAAAACTAACTGGACACAGACGAGATATGAAGCTATCAGTGTAAGTACAGTTTGTCCGAGAATTGTCGCCTGATGATTAGCTTTATATCAACCACTTATAATCATTAAGCTTTTGATATGTTAGCACAGGAGGTATAAGATTCTTAAGTTTTAAAACAGATTTGCATGATCTAAATTTGTTCACACAGAAAAAAATATTCCTACCATAATGCAGATGTTTGCCAATCAGGAAACTGCTGCATCTGTGTCCAGATGTCTATAACTGGATGATCCAATTCTTTAGCAACAGATATGCATGCCTGTGCATAAGTGCCAGCAGCTTCATTTGTTCTTTCAGGCTGTCTTGAAGCGGCATTATCTCCATACATGTCTCTGCATGGAAAGATGTGGAATAAGTTCAGTTTGCCTACGAATCAGCTTTGCCCCAGAAGGTATAATTTCTAATATTTGCTTGAAAGGAATATTTAGGCCAGATCACAGGCCACCAAAAGTGGGAAGTGGATAACAGGATATACATAGAGCCCAATAGTACACACCCCACGATGTTGAAATGTGCATGCTCTTGAATGAAAATTGAGTCAACATATAAGGAACTCTACCTCATGGGCTTAATAAAAAGATGCCAATAGGTCAAATACCAAGCATGCCCTGGTTACAATAGTATGTTCAGCCAAATTTCTTAATATTGTGGTTAATATTACTAACAGGTTTGCTCGACGTAATTCACTACATAAAACATAAACAATTTTCAGCAGTTCCTCCTGTTTTATTCATACCAATTATCAGGGATACAGTAAATGAACAGATGGTGTCGAATATACTCTTTGTAAGAGATAGTACATGTCAGTAATACATCACCAACTGCATCAAGAATGGCATTTAGCTAAAGGGAAACAATAAGGGGATCAGCATACAGATATCTAGTGGATCCTATCCCGTTGACCCGAGACCTGATCACTCACCATAAACAAAGCTAAGTGAAGTAGTACTAGATATCTGCAAGGTGAGGGAGCTATTGTTACCGGATCCTCGCCGGCTCGTGGATCGGTGGAGGGGTGATGAGTATGATAGCAGCAGCTGGCCACCTATTCTGCAAAACCAAACCACGGATGAGTAACTGAAGAAGCAAGCACACAGTGTTCCAATCCAGGACAGTATGTGTTATGTGTATGGCCGGCCGCAACCTTGAAGTAGGCACAGATCGCGCGGAGGTTGGTCTGGTACTCGTGGAGCGGCACGTGCTGGTGCGCCTGCTGCTGGTCGGGCAGGCTGGCGTCGTTGGCGCCGAAGAACACCGTGACGGCCGCCGGGTCCGCTCTCTCGTTGGCCGCCCCCTCCATGGCTCTGTCCAGCACCTTCAGCGCCCACCGCGTGTTGTACCCGCTGAGCCCGCGCAGCACCACGTCCGCCTGATCGGTGGAGATCCGATGTCAGCAGCTAGCGCGCGGCGGCGGAAACGGAGAGTGGGGGCGGTGCGGTGCGGACGTACCTGGCGGCCGAAGTGGTTAGCGAGGGCGGCGCCCCAGCCACCGGAGGCGAAGGACTGCTCGGTGATGGAGTCGCCGAAGAGCACCAGCCGCGGCCGCATCTCGTCTCCGACACGGATCACACGGATCGGCTGCTGGACTGGGCTGGCTACCTCGGAGTCGGAGATGAGACCACCTCACTTAGTATAGTAATGCGCCCGTGCTGCTTCTTCCAGGGTTGGGACTTGGGAGGCGCCGCCCGGAACGCAGCAGCCGCGAGGGAATGGAAACTCAGCGCCGCGTCACGGGAAGCACTGGAGCGGAGGGGCGGCTGGAAGTGCGCGGAGGATGAGTCACAGCGATTGGCCCACATTTTCCATACGGGCTCTATAGTACTGGTGGGCCCACACAGAATCGCTGTTAGTCTCCAACTCCGCTCGACTCATCGTTGGCACGCGGGCGTTTTAATCTCCTTCCGGTTCTACCGCACACTACGCGCAAAACAGAGGAGGACTCTGCTTTTCCTTTCTTCTCCAACAAAACTTCATTTCTACCTCGGATCTTGAAACAACACTGCCTGCCTGCCTGCCTGCACCACAAACCTGGGTCCGTGACTTTAAAATGTTGATTATTACTTTCAAAGTCTGCAATGACCTTTAATTGCTACTACTACTTTTTTATATTACCGTCACACACCACATAGTATCAATGAAGAAAATAAAATGCATACAACAGAACGACGTCAGCTTCCACTCCTACCACTACTCTTCCAAGGAATGTTTATTTGCCATCACAGCGCTACAGTCATCGGAACCGACACAAAACAGAAACAGTGGGTGAGGCGAGTCATCGGAACCAACACACCCGACACAGCCACGCATCTTGGAGCAGAAAACACATGCATGGGAAACCCCGGCACTTTACCACCGTGATTTTGCTCATGCTGCACGTATCGACGCCTTCCAAAGGCAGGCGCCTCCTCACTGCCATCATTATGCAATGTTCAGATTCATATGCAGCTGTCGTGAGATAAAGAAATGACAGCATATACAAAGGAACATATGACTCCAAGGATACCAAAATAGCCACATAGTGTCAAATGCCAAACAACAATTTCTATACCATACACTGCTAAAATAAGATGCAGCTTCACATACAGAATATTTGCAATTACTAGTTAACCAATTCAAGTTCAATCACCAATAACTGTTCTAAAAAAATTGACATTGACTTGGCCCTTTTTCTGACATTCCAGACCATAATTCATATCAAACAAAAAACAGTTAAAGTGCACCTCTAGATGCATTCAAACACGCAATCCAACTCGACTACCATGCTAAATGGTCGCTCACAACAAGACCATCACCACCCAAGTAGACGGGTCAAATGGGATGCTCACCAAGACGTACAGGAAGGCTGCTGCTACCTCCTGGCCACCTCCAATTCTGTTCCCTCCTACAAACAGAATGCGCACACTTAGTACCAGAAATCACGTGTTTAAATGCCGAAAACCAATAGTAAATATAGGTTTCCAAGATCAGCATGAAATGGCTCTCAAGTGCAAAGAAGCAACCAAAAATATAGGTTCCCAAGATTTAACTTACATCATCAGTATTGCATTATCAGCAAACAATGATGAACCCAAATCTGACATGCCAACTTCGCAAGTAGTGAGAAAAACAACAGTAAGAAGAACTAGTCCACAAAAAGCAACAAGGCACACAAATCGGACACCCAAATCCAAGTCATGTTTTGACAGTCAGGTGCCTACAGTTTGCAGTACAAGGACAAGAAGAAAAAATTTGAAATACTTGTCCATGTCCATTTATAGGAATCAAAATTATGTACCAACGTCTCCCAGCTAGCAGAACAATTGAATTGTTCTAGCACTGGTAAAAACACAAGGACTGCAAAATATAATCAAACCAACAGCAGAACAAAAAAGCTCTTTCTTTACCAGCATCCAACATGTATGCTCATTCACGAGACAAAAAGATAAATGATATCTCCACTTTAAAAACACCAGTAAAATGAAAATAAACTCAGGCACGGATCGAGCTCAAGAAAAACATCAAATGAATAATCTTGAACCCAGGCATACATGTATTTCATGCATACATGTTGTCGCCCAGGTTCTGAACTTGGGACAGATACATAGCGCACACACTTCTGAACTTGCAAAGCCCAGCCCTATGTATGTGCATCAGATCTTCGTCCCATAGCACGTCGCCGACTCAGACGAGGACAATGGACAGAGGGAAACAATTGCAAAGAAGCACAACGCATGTAACCGCATTCCTAAGAATATGAACTAAACAATTTGTGGTACTGCATAAACTAGACGAGTCTTGGGAACGATTTGTGCGATGAATCTACTTAACCTTCACCTGTTATATTACCAGTATGATTTACCTGGAATGTATGAGGGCCTGAACAGTCCTTTCCTCTTATGTAGTTCTCTGATCTTGTTTCTTCAGGTTGCTTGGAAAATGAGCACAGGGCCATCTTGGGAGCTGGAGTTGATTACATGAGCAACACAGCTACGGAAATTAGTAATGTGGAGTAGAAAAATTCTGGTAGATTATTCGTCAGACCACATCTGAAAAATATTGAAAGCCACAATAAGATGGCCTTTAATCACCTGCCCACAATAAGTCTTCAACTATTCCCATTGCAGCTTAGATTATCGGAACCAACAATGTCAGGCCTGAACCAGAAATCGCTTACTAATCATTGTTCTACTGAAACACAAAGCCAAAACAAAGGCAAAGAAAAAAAAGGAGCCAAACTCCAGAACGAACAGAACCTTCACTATATATCTCAATATTGCTAGCTAGTATCTGATCGGCTGGTTGATTATCACCGCGTACAGGGCCGGGATCTTCTTCACTGTATTGAGCATGAATCGCTCCTTCTCGGCCTGGCACAATTCTGTCGACTTTATCTTGGTAAAATCCAAAAACTGCAGTTAAGGAGCAGCATGATGTTGAGACTGGGTTAGTTTAGCACATGGCATGAGCATATATCCTCTTGCAGAAACAAATATATTTGCATGTATTGTTGGGCTACATACCTGGACAATATAGAATCAGCATCGGCTGTTGTGGATGCACATCAAATTGTCCTCCCATGGCCCATCGCCGACCACAACGAGGACAATGGAGAAAGGGAAATGACTACAAACCGAAACAGAGCATGTATGATTTCCCGAAATAAATATATATGTGATTATGGACTATTTGCTTCAGTAGGTAATAAGAATCCAAATAAAATAAAATTGATCAATCGTACTATATGAAACCAATAATTAGGCAAGTCGATAACAACCATGATACTACATGGATGGTCAGCTCCAAATGGAAACCAGAAAACAAGGCATACAAAAATGACAGCAAGTTTCTGTATGTGCATGAGTGAACATGCATGCTAACAAATTAGTAAGCAATTCTGAAATTGCGAATCTGTTAGGCTTCAAGTATGAACTAAACTACTCCAATCCTAGAGCAAATATAGCACATCTTCTTTTTTCCAACTGGGACTTTCTTCCCATTTCCATTACAGCATATAACGGAAATACATCAGTCAGTTTTTGTCTATATAGCACATCTTCTGAACCTAGCACAACTGCACAAGATCGATTTTTTATAAAACATGGCTGTCCTGCAAGATTGGTTCATGTTGCAACACAACACTCTGATGGATTACACAGGTGACTAAGCAGATGCATTCTTCCCCCAAACAAAATTCCTGCAGCTGCAAATCTGTGCGGGAGATCGAAGAATTGGTCTCACCTGCGTCGTGCTACCAGTGCATCCGGCGGACGGCGGCGACCATCAGCAGCCCTGCACAAGGAAGACACGATTTTTTTTTCAGAATTGGGGAGAATAGGATTGGTGGTTGCGGGTTTGGGCACAGCTGATACCTCGAGAAGCGCCTGCGGTGGTCGAAGTTCCGGTGCCAGCGACGCGGCTGGACGGGCGCGAGGACCCGGTGGTGAAGGGAGAGACCAGGGACGGAGCGACGAGGCGAGGTCGGCGACGCGGAAAACAACGGAGTAGGTGGCGCGCGTGGCCTGGCCTGCGCAGTCCACGACGCCGTCCGGCCGGCGACCTAGAGCTTCGCGGCGGCGAGGTTTCAGGCTCGATTGGAGGCGCGTCGGCGAGGGATTCTGCAGGAGGTAGGGTACCGGAGCAACGCCGTACGGTGGGGAGAATGGAGCGCCGGAGCTGGGCCGAGATCGCCGGAGAAAGAGGGCGGAGACGGCGTCTATTTGATCGATCTGGGCGCGCTAGAGGTGGAGGAAAGGAGCCGCCGGTGGTGTGGGGCGGCGGAGGTGTGGGTAGCCGGCGAGATTGGGTCACTACATCACGGTATAAGATTTGGGGCATTTCAAAGTGCCCCAAATTTGAACCAAAGTGCCACTAATTAGCTATAGGGGCACTTTTTCAAGTGCCACCTTTACTTGCGTCTCTAAAAGTATTTGGGGCACTACCAGAAATTTCAAACTAAATCAAAATGCCACTAAATCCAATTGGCACTTAAAGTGAAAGCACTAAATCCAAGGGGACTTCTAAAACTAAATAACCAATCACTTTACCAAAGTGCCACTAAATCCATTTAGGGGCACTTTGAGATGTGCCACTAAATCCCAATTAGGGGCACTTCTAAAAGTGCCACTAAATCCAATTAGGGGTACTTTAAGATGTGCCCCATAACCTGTGGCAATTTCCAAAATTCCGCAAATACTATTTCATGTGCTGCTCACTGTCATACAAGAATGAGCACACAATATGAACATTATTTCATACAAGAATGAGCACATACTGTCATACAAGAATAAGAACACACAGTACCAACATATATACGCATCCATGAAACTCTTAGTTTGTCTAAGCATAATATAAGCATGATGAAGCGCACTGCCTCCTCATGAACCTCCTCCTCCACCGACGATCTGGTTGCGTCGCCTGGCTTGCCGGCAGCTCCCGGTCGCCCAGCTGCACTTCCCGGAAACCGGACGCACCTCCAGGTCCACAGGCGCCCAGCACCCACCCAACGGACAACGGAGCACCGGCTAGCACCTCCAGGTCCATCGCGCCCAGCACATGACCTTCTTCCTCGCTTAGCAGCATAGCAGATCACCATGCTTCTTCCAGACCTCGACTTCTATCCACCTGAAGAGGAAGGCAACATATCAGATCAAAATCGCATTACTGTCAACTCCGGTATCTAGTTATCTACTGTATTAGCAATTTTTCTACTGTATTTCCTCCACATATCATGCATGTTTTGCTACAGCAATACTCCTTCTAAACACTACTGATATGCTGAAACTGTTTTAGATCAGGAAAATGATGTAACATCTCATGCTTTTCCAATATTTATTGTTAGCTATCGATTAAACCAGATTCTGAATACATATGGAATGCGAACCTTACATTTTCCGTCTTTCCTGAAACTCAAAACTAACTAAAAGATTATCGTTCTGTTAGATGTAAAAGCCACATGAACTTTGGCATTCGCAGGAAGAGCATGTTACTTGATCAAGACAGGAAATGACAAGTTGTATACTCTAGGAGAACTTTCAAGTGTAACATGATCCAAATGTCAGCAACATCAGAACTATTCTTATATCAGAAGAAAAATACATGTAACATGATCCTCTATGCAGTAATTCATGATGAAGAAGAACAAGAAGGCCATACCAAAGTTGTTGTGATGAATCTACTGCATCTGCATCTGAAACCACACAGTTGGTGTGATGAATCTACTGCAGTTTTGTTGGTTTATTGGTCACTATGGAGATGTGTTCGACATGAATCTAAAGAATTCTGGGCGTACCAGGACTCTGATCTTCTTCCTGCAGAAGTAGAGCCCGATGGCTTAGAGCATTATAATTATTATCTGACCATGGAACAAACTACTGCTACTAGATTGTTGTTATTATAATGAAATATTGCTGTGTTGTTAACTGTAAGATTATATGCAGTATTGCAGTTGTCATTTGTTTCCTGTTCATCATTTTACAATTTGACACAAGCATCAGTCTAGATAGGACTGAACGGAAAGTAGATGTACTCACTAGCACAGATCCGCAGTGGGGTGGAGCGGAGTGCGCAGTGCGAGTGGGTGTCTGCGCAGAGAGGGTGGAGCGAGTGGGTGTCTGCTGCAATTGGATTATACCCGCAACCTCCAAGCCAGTACAGATATCAGAAGCCTCTTATTCAGGCTTAGTAAGCCATATGACATACCACTACACATGACCCAATTAAAACGCTATGCTATTCCCAAATTGCTGCAGCAATCTTTTTCCCTAAAAGTACAAAGTGCAAATCCCTTATCCCTTCCTCATGCTTACTGCTGAATCTATGCATCATAACCAACTGCGAAATATACTACTCCAATTTGCAAGCATATTCAGTGAATGCCAGTAAATAAAAGAAGTACAAGAAATGGTAACACGCTATTTTGCACTGACAGTAATGAAACTTTGAAAAGCAGTAGACAAGTTTACCTTGTTATTTTCTACTCCATTTGCTGAAGCATCTGACAGGGCGTGACGGGGAAGGCCGGAGATGATCTTGATTAGTGGAAGATTGACCAAGTGTTGAAGCAACTGTCAATCCACCGAAGGACCAATAGCATCAAAACCCTCTTTCACCTGAAACAGGATAAACATTTTCATTAGTTACGGTTACAACCTGCCTAACCGCTAATTCGAAGTGCAACAACAAACATTGCAGAATCCATCATTACAAATTCAGTCAAACATTTAAAAAACTATTGTATATCAGCTGAAGAGGAGCACACAGAAAACAAAAGTTTCATCACAATTATTTTGCAGTACATAACAAGAAAAGTTTCATAGACAAACATATATTGCAGTTTTAACAAGCCTAACTTCATAAGTTACGGACAGACTTTAGGCTACAAATATATTACTGAACTGTATGTACATTTATCTGTTGAAACCACAAGCCTTAATTACCTGGCCCAAAAAGAGCAGTAAAAACAAAAGCATCAGGAATACAAGAATGGGTATGTCATGAGACTCTCTAACCAAGGTTCTTAGCTAAATGATTAACTAGGTCAGATTACAAAGATAATATGGTGTCCCCTTAAGGAAAAGGGGAATTACTGTGACAATATTAGCAAGACAAAGTATTCAATTGATAAAAGGAGCTTTAATAGCTGAAACAGAAGAGACCAAAAGATACTTCTAATGTATTGGGTGACAACTTTAATATGTATCAGCATGCTGACAGGAGAGACCAAAAGTCTTAATAAGCAGAGCGTCATTTAACAATTTGACACAAGCATGCTTAATAAGAAGAGCATCGTAAAGTCTCCAAATATGTTCTGCTTATTCTCACTGCTTTGTGTTCATATGTATGTTGTCCCCCCTCTACAAACCGAAGGAGGCAAGGAATGATTGATTCATTAAGCAACTAAACTAGTGAGAAAGAAGACATATCTCTTTTGCTGACAAAAATAAAGAAGTACGCTGGCATTAGCAGTTTTTACTTTTTACACTCAATGTTGAACTGACAATAAAATCACAAGATTTACACTTGTAACTCCAAGTATTCCTTCACTTAGCAACTACTCCCTTGCATCAAAGAAAATCACAGGAGTATCCAAGTTCCCTTGCGTTAAATTTATAATGACTGAACAATACCACTTGGGTGATGCAAGCATTTTCAGTGTTACCACCGATAGAAACAGATCGTGCATGAAATCAACTAGAGGGACGGATGGAATTAGCAGCATCTTTGCTTGTTCTGAATACACAAGAAATCTACTCCCACTGGTGGAACGGATGTACAATAGTACTAGAAGAATGGATGGGCACCATACCTTGTCTCAAATCCCACGGGTGTGCTTTGACCGCTGTGAATCCCACGCAGGGTTGAGGCTGCCCACCGTGATGCTGAGGCCGGCCGCAGCGTCGTCCGCAACAACCGCCCGCCGCACTGTCCAACCAAGGTGCGAATTCAGCCTCCGCCACCATCCGCTGTGCTGAGTAAGTTGACGCTAGCATAGAGACCCCTATTTTGAGTGAAAGAGCAAGGCCTTGTGACCATGGAGATATTTAAGCATGGAATGTGCACAAATTTACTAATAGTTAAGTGACATTTGTACATGTGTTCACTAACCAGAGTTCTGTTATTCCAAAACCTATTTGCACATGTTTTACAGGGGCAAAGTACTATGTGAACCATTCCAGCATTTTCAGCAGCAAATTCTAAAAACTTGGTAACCCCAGCAGCATATTCAGTTGTGGATCTGGGTGCTCTCATCCACTGCTTGTCCATAATGGCCAATCAGTTAACTAATTAAGCAGACAATCAAACAGAACCTGCATAATCCCATATACTACCGTTGTTAATTTACCTAATTAAGCAGACAACAAACTACTAATCTTCAGCTAAAACTTTCATCTACTGGAATCCAACACTTCAATCAATTAGTACAATGCATCCAATTCGTTGACAACTCAAATTAGCAACAATTACAATGCCAACTAACTCTTGAGATAGCAACAGCAACATCAATCAACAATAGCAGGGAACTCATCAAGCAACAATAAGCAACAGCAAATTCGTTGAGAAATCAACAATAGCAGGGAACTGGGAAGGAAATTCTCACCAGCGTTGCTACTCTCCCCTGTTACGTAGGTGGCAGGGCGGGTGAGGAAGGAGCGGCGCGAATCCATTCACGAGGAGGAGCGGGTTCCCGGCGACGACCTAGGGTACGACTGCGACGGCGAGGCTCGGCCTGGCCCTCGACGGCGACTGCGAGGGCAAGGATCACCTTGAAGACGACGGCGAAGCGCGGCCTGGCCCTCGACGGCGAGGCGCGGCTGGGCCGTCGACGGCGACGGCGAGGCGCGGCTGGGCCGTCGACTGCGAGGGCGAGGACCACCTCGACTGCGACGGCGAGGCGCGGCTGGGCCCTCGACGGCGAGGCGCGGCGGCGGCGATGGAGCGCGAGGCGCGGCGGCGGCGATGGAGCGCGAGGCGCGGCGACGGCGATGGAGCGCGAGGAGTGGATGGCGTCGTGGATGGCGTCGTGGATGGCGTTGAGTGGACAAGAGGAGTTGATTTTTTAATATGTTTGATTTTTCAATTAAATGATCGGAAAGTATCATTTGCTCCTGAGCACCAGTGCTCTCGTCGTTCAAATAAATTTAAAATCATGGTTTACAAGTTTTAAAAAAATCTGAAAATAATTCTGCACATAGTTAGTGTTGTATCCCACAAGCATGTAAAATCGTGAGTTGAAATTCTTTGTATTGTGGGCTACACAAAAATGACAAATCTGATAAAATTTGGGGATTTGAAACATACTTCTACAGATCTAAATTTTTGTTATTTTTTTACAGCTCAGAATACAAATTATTTGGAATTGATATTTTACACATTTGTGGGATAATTCATGAACTACATCCGAATATTTTTTTCAATTTTTTTTTAAGACTCACAGATATGGTTTTGAAATTTTTGAACTAACCAGGAGCACTAGAGCTCGGGAGCATGAAATTTGCGTCCGTCCTAAAAACATTAGTTGAGGCCAGATTTTTTAACACGTTAGTTGAGATGTCCTTAATAAAGATTATAAAAATTTTAGCAGATTTGAACTAATTCTAAAAATTTAGCAGAGCTAAACTAATTCACTAATGTTTTTATTAGTTAAAAAATCTTGTTATTATTTCACGATGAACTAAAGATCTCAACTAATTCACTCATGATGAAAGATTAAATAAAGATTTTTTAGTTCATCTCAACCCTGGCAGATTTTTTTTCATTCTGCTAAATGATGTCCTAAAAACATTAGTTCATCTCAATTAAAAACATTGGCTAACTAATAATTATGCCTGATTTTTTAATATGTGTTTGATTAATATGCCTGATTTTTTCAATGATCCTGTTTTTTCATTAGTAATAATTATTAACATTGGCTAATATTATGGGTGCCATTTTACAATGGTCCCTGATTTTTTTCATTTGTTTATTTTGATTTTAATTTAAAAAAATTATGCAAGTTTATTAAACAAAATCTACTAATTCCTAGAAGATCACTAATACTCAAATTCGTGCGAGGGAATCTTCTCCCCGCCGGTGACCGGGGAGCAGTTCTCTACCTTCTTCGTGGCGTTGTACCCGACCTCCGTCGACACATTTGCGTCAAGTCGGCGTTGTACAAAATACTTGCGGTACGTGGTTGGTACAAATTATGTCAATTTTAGGTAGTACGAAAGAAGGGGAAGTTGTTGATTCATACAATTTGGAATAAGGTAGTTATGTGGGAACTACTCGTAAACCTTGAATAACGATGAATAACTTGAACTAATACATTAAAAACTAATACATTAAAAAAGCAGGAACAAACATAAAACACCAACTGATCACAACAATGAACTAGCAAAACATGACCCGAACAAACTTGATATATATATACCAAACGAGTGTATATCAGCACAATTGAACATGTCATGTCATATAAGCTACTACTAGCATCATATATCTACCAAAGAAGAAAAACACTTCAGCCCAAAATAGATTCAGTACTACCAGCAGCATTCCATGGAGCACGTAGGTACGGGTGGAACCGTCGCGGAGGTGGCGCCATGGATTCCGGTGGTCGCCGATGTCGCGGAGGTGCGGTCGAAAATTGGGAATTTCTGGTCGAAGTCTAATTTTGCAATGAAACCCACGTGTTGACGAATTTCTGGTGGAAGGTGAGAAGGTGGAAGGATGCAATTTTGATATAGAAATACCTGAGGGTTTGTTTTGCAAGAACGAAAATATATATGCCACTCACCGTCTCTTATCCCCTTTCGTCTATTCATTTCTAGGGTTGCAAGAACGAAGGGGAGAAGGCGAAGGGGAGAAGGCGACGCCGGCGACATCGGCGCCACCGCGACATCGGCGCCACCGCATTGTTAACTATATGCTAGCTATCCCTGTTAACTATATGCTAGCTATAGCATTGTTTACATTGTTCTATCCCTGTAATGATCAATTGTGGCACTTAAAAGTGCCCCAAAAGGTATACATCTATTGTAGGTATACACATATTGAGGCATTTGAGAAGTGCCCCAATAGGTATACAATTAGGGGCACTTCGGAAAAGTGCCACTAATTGGCTACTATTAGGGGCACTTTGACAAGTGCCACTAGGACAAGTGCCCCTATATCTATACCGTGGTGTAGTGGGTGCGATTGAGGGGTCTGCTCGAGAGTAGTAAGTCACGGAGATGGTGTGGCTGCCCAAAATTCTGCCCGTGATTTTGGCCGCTTAGCAAATGCAAAATTCCTTTTATTGAGTAAGCTGATTTTCTTTGTTTATTGAGGGAAGGTAGAGATTTTATTCAACAGGTAACATCAAAATTCCCGCTCGCTCTTCACATTTACCGAAATTTCCCGCTCGTTTGGTATTTAATTAAGCAAGTATAGTACAAATCGATCATCGATAGATGGAAGGATGGATACATTAGTATAGATAGCTCCATATGTGAACATACGGTTCTTCTACCACAGCACATAAGTGGTAAATTTTTCAAACATTCACACAAATGCATATGCATGCCATTGCACATGTCACCATTGTGATAGATTCTAAGAGCATCTCTAACAGAGAATGAACTGGCCGCGTCGTCCTCGTCCTTGGAGTTGTTGTCGTAGACCGACGGGAGAGGGGGGCGGCACGACCCGCCGGAGGAGGAGCCCTCGCTGCCGTTTGCATAGCGGGCGAGCTTCCCCGGGGCCGTGAGCCTCTAGTTCGTCCACCTCCAGGTGTTGCACTTGCGCACGCCCTCAAACCTGTTCCATTTTCGGCGCTCGGCCTCCGAGCGGAAAATGGGGGGCCGTTGCGGCAAGTCTCCATCGCCAACCGACCGCCTCCCCTCGCAGAGCTTCCGGGGCTAGCCATGGCGTCGACGGGGAGGTCGCGGTTGAGCGAATGCAGCGGAGGCGGTGGAGGGATTGCTCGTCGGAGGAGGTGGTGGAAGACGGTGGAAGCGGCGGAGGGGAGTAGGGTTTGAAAACTGAACTCCCTCCGCGGCCCGTTTTAATATGGGCGCGTGCGTCGCGTTTCTCGGGCCCCGAACTGAGTTTACGGGCCAGGCCGCGAGTTCAGGCTCTCATCTAGGCCACTTTCGGCCCAAACCCGTAAACTGCCTGGAAAAAATCAGTTCTGGCTGGGTTTTCAGTCTCTGTTAGAGATGCTCTAAGAGACATTTTTATAAAAGGTTTCGTCGACAAAAATCTGTCGCGGCACACCAGTTCCAAGGGTTGCACGGATTATCGGTTATTTATGTCACTCTCGAGGGAAGCAACCACGACCTGGTGGTGGCGGTGGATCTGCAGATTCGCGACCACACCACATGCATCGGGGTGATCGGCATGTTACATACGCTAAAAGGTGATGTAGAGTCGGGCGCGGGCTAAAGAGGCCATGAACCGAAACAATGTCTCCAGAAAACCTCGAGCCAATATGCTAGGCTCTATGAGCTTCCCTCACGCTAGCGAGTGTACGAAGACCATCAACAAAGAAAGGGGTGGTTAATGTGTAGATACCAACCGCAAGAGCGCCACCGAGTGTCAATGGAAAGACATCTGATACCCGAGACTATGGGACATGATAGAGTGCTTCCCGTGAAAGGCAGAAGATAACTTACGACCGAGACAGAACTGAAGTTTCATCACCATGGTCGAAACACAACATGTTGTTGAAGGCTCTCCCTAGGATGCCAAGACAACTTTGCTTGGGACACCGTGGTCATAACCTAGCTCCTCAATCTTAGGCTAGATCTCAAGGGATAGAGGGACGAAAAGTGGCAAAGTTATTTGATGTCTTCCAGGTACATATCATAAGGCCAAAGTAGACATTGATGGGTTTGTGTGCCAACACAAGGTCCACATCAATGAAAATGCAGGTATGCCTCATTAATGGTGATACAACCAGAAACACTAGATCACAAAAAGGTGTACACTTTTGAGAATAAACTCCCCAAAGCATCGAGGACGATGGGTGCACAACCTACACTACATGAAATGCAACATCTACCGAATATCGAAAATACACATCGGACAAAGAAAACACACAGTGAAGACGCTCCCGTGTATGACACTAGGCAAAGGATACATGACAAAGTTTTCCTCAGTGAAGAATCTTTACGGAGTGTATTTTCACGGGTAGTCGGCGAAGTCAAGTGTTTTGTCACGACAATCGGCGAAGAAAAGGTAATCTCCGTTTTCCCTCCATCTGATGTGGCGAGATCTTTGTTGAGTGATGTGGGCATTACCCTTCGGGTACTCGACATTGCCCTACCTCATCTGGCCCAACAGGGGCCCATCTAGAGCGCCGCAGCCCAAGGAGGTCCAAGACGTCGGTTGCGCGGTGAATAGATGGAAGGAGACGATTTTTTGAAGTACACATGAAAAGGAAACATTCAAGTAGTATGGAAAGATTAGACATAATATATCTGTATTGTAACTGAATCCGGGAAGGACTCTCGAGACCTGGCCTACTATATAAGGGCCAGGAGAGGGCTGTCGGACCTCTCTCAAAACCTTTCACGCATACACCAAACCCTAGTCACCTTGCCTCCCGGCGAGAACTCATCCACGCTGTATATCGGCTGCACCATTGTAATGGATTTCACTCATAATCAACATAAGACAGGCAGGATGTAAGGACATTACCTCTACGAGGGCCCGAACCTGGGTAAATCTCGCCTCCCACTTGTCTGGCATCCGATGTCTAGTGCTAACATGCAGGCTTCCACTAACCCTAAGCCCCTCATGGTGGGCATTACCGAGGAGCCACCTCGTCATACGTCGTGTACCATCTCGCTCCTGGAATCTTCGGGCGTCGCCTTTCCCAAAACCTAAGTCCATAACCTTGGACATTTCCGAGGGTACAACCTCGTCACCAATTGTTTCTCCGAGGTACACGGCAAAGCCAAGAGCTCCTATGTGATGCCACGTCGCTCCTTCTTCATTGAGTACCAGTTGCGGAGACAAACGACAAAGAGGGGATTGGGGCCACATCGATGCAGCGCTTTGTCGAGTGCTAGTTGCTGGGGCACTCGACAAAGTCTAGCTCTTCGCCGAGTGCTAGTTGTTGTGGCACTCGGCAGAGCCCAGCTCTTCGTGAAGTGCCTTGGCCTGGGACACTCTAAAAAGGTGCAACATGCCACCTTGACATAACTCTTTGCCGAGTGCCTCGGCCTAGGACACTCGGCAGTGAGGTCTTTGCCGTGTGCTAGCTGCTGGGACACTCGGCACTGAGGACATAAAAAAGCAAAATTCTTGATGTTTTATTTTTTATTTCATGCAACAAACACATGTATGTAGCAGTGCACAAGTACATAACCATAAATTCACAAATAACTCATTTCAATTCTCTAAGGTCACAAGTTCAAATATATAAAATGCAATTATGCTACAAACATCGCAAAGTTCAGAAATAAACGCTTACAAGTCCATAAACACATGGATAGTTAGCTACAGTTTTTTCGCCATCAATGGATGTGCAACATGAATCCTCCATCAAGTACAAGCATGCCTCCACCAAAACACATGCAACTCCACATCAAGTAGGCCATCCTCGATGCAAGTCGACATCAACTAGGTAAACCCTACAAACTTGAAAGCATACAAGCATAAGGTTTACCACAAAAAAAATAGAATATTATTTTGACAAGCATAATTCACACATGATTCTCACAAGGCAACAAATTTACAAGTTGAGGTAATAAGCATAAAATGGATTAGTTTTCGGTACCAACGGGGCAATACGGTTAAATATAGTGCTAGCCATAACAAGCAAGCAAAAAGAAGAGCATGAAAACTGACCGAGATGCCTCCTTAGGCTGGGAAGATCAGGATTAACTAGCGGAGGCATGCTCGTACTACCAAATGGGGTCACATGACTTGTATCCAATTGGTGCGACAGGTTGTGAGAACCAACTCATGGGATCTCCTGCAAGCATGGTAAAGGAGTATACAAGCATGAGAAGGTGAATGAAACAAATAGGATGCCCTAGAATGGAAAACATGCAAGACAACTTACCAATGGCCCATAAGGAGGAGGGAGAGGAGGAAGAAGAGGTGCGCCGACCAGACCTACACAAAGCATTCCACACAACGGCTTCGCGCGCAAGCACTCGGGGAATCTATAGGATCCGCCACTGTCTCCCATCGGTTCCGTTGGAGTCGCTCCAGATTTGAACTACCCCTCAACTTTTCCTTGCTCCTGATTTTTGGGAAAATTATTTTTGGCACCGAAACGTGTCATTTTATGTGACCGAGTTGCGAGCAAAAAAAATCCAAACCTGGAATACAACAGTAATTCCGGAAAAATATTCATGAAATGAGCTGTCACCTACGGAATTCTATGGCTTTTAGGTCAAAGAGGCAAGGTAATTGCCAACGGGCATGCATAGTTTGCCCTGGGTTGGGAATCAATGTTGTGTGCAGGGTTTTACCGCCGTGGCCACGGAAAACCCGTTTTCCATTTTTCGAGTGCCAAAATGTTTTTTTTGCGAAGCGGATACAGGGGCGCAATCTACAGTTGAGGAAAATCTGAGTACAACGATAGAAGAACACCTATGCAACGCATTTCACACACACGGTTTGCTCGCTAGCTCTCCATGAATCCATAGGATCCTTTGTTGTTTCTCGCCGATTCCGCTAGAAATGCTCCGGATTTTAACTACATGTCATGTTTTCCTTGCTACTGATTTTTTTGGAAAAATCATTTTTAGCTCCGGAACGTGTCATTTTATGTGACCCAGTTGCGAGAAAAAAAAATCAAACTTGAAATACGGTAGTTATTCTAGAAAAACATTCACGAAATGAGCTATCACCTATGAAGTTCGGTGGCTTTAGGTCAAACAAGCTAGGTTATGACCAATGGGCATGTATAGTTTGCCAAAACGAGGCCATATTGCGCACATACATGTGCCCTGGTGAATCAATGTTGTGTGCGGGGATTTACCATCGTGGCCACAAAAAACCTGTTTTCCATTTTTCGAGTGCCAAAAGCGGGTACATGGGCACAAACTACGATTAAAGAAAACCTGAGTACATCGATAGAAGAACACGTAGGCAACCCCCAAACACTCTTGTGACGCGCTAGCTCTCCAGAAATCCATATGATCATCTGTAGTGTCCCACCTATTGCGCTAGAAACTCTCCGGATTTGAACTATGCGTCATCTTTTCCTTGCTACTTTATTTTTAAAAAAATCAATTTTAGCTCCGGAACATGTCATTTTATGTCATCCAATTGCGAGAAAAAAATTCAAACCTAGAATACGGCAGTTTTACAAAAAAAAACATTCGCGAAATGAGCTATCACCTACAGAGTTCTATGGCTTTTAGGTCAAGCGGGCAAGGTAATGGCCAACGGGCATGCATAGTTTGCCAACGAGGCCATATTGCGCACATGTGTGTGCCCTGGGACGGGAATCAACGTTGTGTGCAGGGTATACCATCTTGTCCACACAAATCTTGTTTTCCATTTTTCGACTGCCAAAACGGTTTTTCCTGTGAAGCGGGTACACGGGGCGCAAACTACGGTTAAGGGAAACCTGAGTAAAATGATAGAAGAACACCTACACAACGCGCGCTAGCTCTCCAGGAATCCTTAGGATCCTCCACCGTTTCCCACTTATTCCGGTAGAAACGCTCCGGATTTGAACTACGCATCATCTTTTCCTTGCTACTGAATTTTTGAAAAAATCATTTTTAGCTCTGAAACGTGTCATTTTATGTGACCCAATTGCGAGAAAAAAATCCAAACTTGGAATACAACAGTTATTCGGGAAAAATATTCACAAAATGAGCTACCACCTATGAAGTTCGATGGCTTTTATGTCAAACGGGCTAGGTTATGGCCAACAGGCATGCATAGTTTGCCAGAACGAGATCATATTACGAACATACATGTGCCCTGGGATGGGGACCATGGATAGCTCGTTTTCCATTTTTCGAATAACGAAACGGTTTTTTTTGTGAAGCATGTACAGGGGCACAAACTACGGTTGAGGGAAACCCATGAACAACGATATAAGAATACCTACGCAACATGTTCCACACACCTAATTCTCGCGCTAGTTCTCCAGGAATCCATAGGATCCTCCTCCGTCTCCTCCCCATTCTGCTTGAATCGCTCCGGAATTGTACTACGTGACAATTTTCTGTGCTTCTGATTTTTGGGAAAAATCATTTTTATTTCCTAAACATATCATTTTACGTGCCTACCTTTTTTGGTTTTTCGCATTTCCGAGCAGGTTCACCGCCTCGCCCGCCACGGTGAAACAGGACCGATGGGTCCCATTTCGAGTACAAGTAATTAAAAAATCATTAAATACCTTCGCGAGGCATCATTTTATGTGACCCAGTTGCGAGATAAAAATTTAAACTTGGAATACGACAGTTATTTCAGAAAAACATTCACGATATACGGACAAGCAAAGGGGGTCTTAGCCATGTATCTTATGGAAAACGAACAACAAATAATTCCCATACTCAGCAAAGGTATGGGGGGAAACTCACACCCACCCAGGGATTATTTTATGCATGAAACTTATCTTTGCCTAGTGCCGGGAAAAAAGCACACGATAAAGATGAACTTTGCCGAGTGTTAAAGACTAATGACGTTAGCCGTGCGTCAGTGATGCACTCCAACTACCAAAAACACTAGCATGAGTGTGTACTTAGCCACATGCATGTATAAGACCTCGGGTGTACATTCTTGTAAAAGGATCACTCTAGGTGTGTTCAAACCATGCGATGTGCATGATGGCTATCTTTTCATCCGATATATCGATGTTTATACTATCATAATATAACAAGCCTAATGGAACATGAAATAAAAGGTAGTAAATTTCCAGGCATAGACTAATGAAAAAATAAATATGTGTATCGATGTTTATACTATCATAATATAACAAGCCTAATGGAACATGAAATAAAAGGTAGTAAATTCCCAGGCATAGACTAATGAAAAAATAAATATGTGACAAATAAATGATAGGTATTAACTATCATTCATCATAAACTAATTAAGGACGATGATGACAAACAATGCGCGATGGCTCCGACACCCAAGATTGTCAAAGGCGATGAAGAGCACAACACCAGTTCACATATATCATCTCCAACAATGATCATGATTAAAATATGTTACATATCTCGAGATTTAAATGCATAATTTCATAGGTTATAATTAAAGTCCAACCAAGCACGGTAGTTTAGGGTCCAAAGTTTCATTTGTATTATCTTATGTATTATAGCATTGCAATGTCATTTGAGAGCACCATTATTCTAGAAGTAATATGCACTTCTACTTTAAAAGTTCTAGAACTTGGGGTTCATTGACTATATACACATTCGCAAGTGGGAGAGGGTTTTGGACTTTCCGGATAACGACACCCACCCTACGTTTCATCATCGTCTTCATCTCGCATGGCAGCTCATCACTCTTTGTTTCTTTGGCATGGGCAAAATCGGGGTGTAGTTTTTTATCTGGGGAGTTGAGTCGGTATTTTTTGTTAGTGAGGTAGTGTTTGAGTACAAGAAAATATATTCGTTGATGATGCCGAGCGCGTGATGGAGGATGCGACGCATGCAAGCGATGATTGTAAAGAAAGAGATCCCCCTCTGCACATCGAACATCAACTAAGAACCTAGTTCAAGTATTCCCGAGGAGTTCGATCGAGGATATATATGTGTTGTAAGGCAATGCCGCCGCTCATCTTGTGTCATTGTACATGATCGGTTGATAGCCAGAGTCGACGGCCCCATTTCATCGATGATCTTATGAGCAGAGTACACTGCGGAAGGCTAGGTGTCTAGATGGAACCATTAGTGTCAGCAACGATGCTTCCCCTCCTTGCTCTCCTGATGTCGTTGACTCACCGGCTGCGGGAGGACGCCGACGGTGGTGTTCAACCTTAGCCTTGTTCTCTCAAATTTGTTTATCCGCCCCCAAGCCCCTCTCAAAATAAGAGTGTTTGTTCCGACCCTGCAAAAAAGAGTTTGGTTATTAAGAGTATAAACCCACGCGAACGAGCTCCTTACCCGGCGATTGTGGGAACGGTTAACACACGACCGTACATTTCCTCATGTCGGCCCTTTTCTTATCTTCCCTAATTAACTGATTGGCCACGTTTCTCTCTCTTTCTCTCCACGCCTTATATCTTTCGCAACGAGTCTCTCCTTTCTTTCCCATGAGAGATAGGGAGCCTGTGACCAGAGTTGGAAGCGGATGTCGGCGACCGTCCACGGAGCTGGAGCCGGTGCCACCACGCCCGTTTGCGGTGGAGACGATGATGGCGAGGATGGGCCGAGCCGGAGGCGGCGTCGCCGATGGAGGTGAGGAAGAAAACATAGGGATGGGTGGGGGTCTTTGGCGGCGCCGAAGAAGAAATAAGACTTTTGGGACTAGAGGTATGGCCGGGGTGGCGTCAGACCGACGAAGGTGGCGGTTTGAGAAGGGCGGGGCGGTGAGGCGAGCAGCGCTGATGGAGGCAAGGAAGACAACTTAGAGATGGGGTGGGGGTGTCTGGTGGCACCGAAGAAGAAACAAGACTTCTGGGCCTAGAGGTATGGCCGGGGTGGCTGCAGACCGATGGAGGTGGCGGTTTGAGAAGGGTGGGACGGTGAGGCGAGCGGTTTTGATGGAGGCGAGGAAGAAAACTTAGGGATGGGGTGGGGGTGTCTGGTGGTGCTGAAGAAGAAACAAGACTTCTAGGCCTAGAGGTATTGCCGGGGTGGCGGTAGATCGGTGGAGGTGGTGGTTTCAGAAGGGTGGGGCCGTGAGGCGAGCGGCGCTGATGGAGGTTAGGAAGAAAACTTAGGAATGGGGTGGGGGTGTCTGGCGGCCGCGAAGAAGAAACAAGACTTCTAGGCCTAGAGGTATGGCCGAGGTGGCGGTAGACCGGCGGAGGTGGCAGTTTGAGAAGGGTGGGACAGTGAGGCGAGCGACGCTGATGGAGGCGAGGAAGAAAACTTAGGGATGTGTTGGGGGTGTCTGGCGGCGCCGAAGAAGAACCAAGTCTTTTGGGCCTAGAGGTATGGCCAGGGTGGCGGCAGACTGGCGGAGGTGGCGGTTTGAGAAGGGTGGGGTGGTGAGGCGAGCGACATCTAGAGTTAGGTGGCTGTGGCGGCGCTCTTTCCCCCTCCTCTTCGGTGCTGGTGGTGGCTTTGGTCTTCTTCTTTCTCTCGTCTCCATTCCGACAAGAAAAGGGTTGTATTGTTTGTCAGAATTTTAACCGTCTCGACGGGTGACCGTAAGCTAGCACCCCCTAAACCAACCCACGTGGAACCACATGATAGGAAATCACACGTCACGCTGTACCTCCATGAATGGATTTTTTTTTGACTAGCAAAAGTGCCCGTGCGTTGCACCGGGAGAAACAAATACTCCTAGAACGCTTCAACAAACCTTCGACGTTATATGTGTGTTGCTACAGGTTGATTTTACTGAAACCAATATATCAAATTTCAAAGATATTTTTTAACAATGGCTCAATATTTGTTCATCAGTATATTGTCATACCTTTCTTTCATGGATGCATTATTTTCCGTTGTCACTTGCCATGGTGACCAGCCGGCGGCGTGGCCTCGTCGAGTAGCCTGACGTCGTACTCGTCCGTTTGCAATCCTACTCATCTTCATCTTATCGTAGTACTCGTTATCGCTGGCCAGTCAAGCCGTCGACAGCGTGGCTTTCTCGAGCAGGCCGACGACGTCATCGCCCGTCTCCAATCCCTCATCGTCCTCGTCCTCGTCTCGTCGTAGTTGTCGTTGTCGCTGGCCGGGCAATCTGCCGGCGGCGTGGCCTCCTTGAGTAGCCAGACAACGTCCTCGTCTGGCTCTAGTCCCTTCTCGTCCTCGTCTCGTCGTAGTAGTCGCTGTCGCTAGCTAGGCAATGCAGTCGGCCTCCTCGAGCAGCCTGAAGACGTCCTAGCCGTCAGTGTTGCACTCATTGTCGCTGGACATGGCTAGACGCCGACGGGGTGTTGGATCCATCACGGGTGACGACCAAGCGAATCGAGGGGTGTTTTTTTAAGCACATTGTATCGATCGTGTTTGAGCCGGACTGGGCTGCCGTGTCTGACCTGCACTACGATGGTTAGTTTGAGGAGTGCGGAGCGGGTTCAACCTGGACTCAGCACATAGTTTTAGACGTACCAAACGACGGAAATCTTTTGTACTTTATTATTATATATAGGATAGGATAGGAAATGTGCCCGTGCGGTGCACCGGGTTGATTTTTATTGAATGCTTATTTAGATCATATGAAATATAATAAACGTAAATATTTTGAATAAAAAAGGAGAAGACCTCCCACGTATTTGAAAACGGTTTTAAAACTAATAGAAATAAAATAAAATAATGTTTTGAAAAAAGAGAGGAGAAGAGCTCCAACCCAGCCAGGCCCAGCCACACAGCCCAGTTGGACAACATTGGCCCAACTCGGAGCAAACCCTAGCTGCAGACAAAATCTTGCAGTCAACCCCCCACCGCCTGTCAGTTTGCAAAGACCCCCTTTTACATTTTATTTTTCTGCGTCCGTCCTCCCACTAACCCCATCACTTCCACCCAGATCGAGTGAGCCAGCCGCCCCCCCCTCTCGCTCGCCTCGCTCCCTCTTCCCGAGCGCGCCCTCACCTCGTCAAGCTCCGCGCGCGGAGTCGTCCCTGTCCTTCCCCGTCGCCACTCGCCACCGCCCAGCTCTCCATGCGCCGCCCCGAGCGCGTCGCCCTCGCGCCTCCCCTCTGGTCGCGGACCTCCTCCGTTCCCCTTCACGCTCGCCCCTCCCGTGAGGGAGCTGCGCATCCTCGACGCCAGGGGACCGCGCCAGCTCGCCCTCCTCGGATCTGCGCCTTCAATATTCGTCCTCTCCATTCTTCTGAAGTTTGAGGCGATCTTGGTCCTCCAGCCCTCTTTTCCCAAATTCGTGGCATCTCCTTTTATATTCTCCGATTCCCAAATTCTTCTTATGCTTTCCTCGGCGACCTGTTGACATCCACGAAACCTGAGTATATGAACAGGCAAAACTCCGCGTAAAGAGGCGAGGTGGTACTAATTTAGACATCTTTTTTGATTAGATAATGATTGTGTGGTTATAATCGGTGGGATGCGGAGCTGGAGCGCTCGTGGCCCATCATGGCCCAAGCGGTCGGGGACAAAACTGTGGGTCTGAACAGTGCGGAACGAGGAGAACATCGAAACGTTTTTCACTTAGCCGTGGCGGTGGTGGGTTATTTGCTGTGTGATGGGAGGGCAAAACGGTCCAAAAAAAAGCGTTGACGAATTTTTTTGGCAGAAACCTTAGCTCCTTTATTATTAGGTATAGGTATAGATTTATTCAGATAGCTTGATCAAACAATGCAATTGCTCGCCTCCCTACCCTAGTACGTGCATGGATGGAAGTGCTACTCCCTCCATTTGGGTATATCAAGTCCCCTTCTTTTTCTTTCAGATATTGAAGCAATAATCTAAGGAATGACTATTAATAATGCCCCTGAAATGGGACGGAGTCAGCCCAACTAGCAGGGTAAATGTTCCCTACATAAAATAAATTAATATGAAGAGCCGATCCCATTTTTTTAAAAAAAATTTAGCTTCAACCAATGTTGCCAATGCAGTAGTCTCCATCTAAACATGGATGTCTCAACTTTATGTATATAAGAATGTATTTTTAACTAAAATGCATTTAAATACATCGGTATTTAGATAAAAGTGAGATACCTTTTTTTAGACAGAAGAAGTATTATATACATGGTATTGCACTGCTGCTACCCTAGTGTACATGTACACGATCTCATTTGCAACCATGAAAAAACAACCGGGATTTAATATACACTGCATAATTGGTACTAGTCTAGTGCGATCTATGCATTGTAAATAACTCCGCTGTCCCCAAATTAGTGATACGATGCCGTGATCCATGAGTCAACTTTATTTAATCAGCCGATTGGCGTGATTTACGAGCCAAGGAC
The DNA here is from genome assembly GCA_030979885.1 of Lolium multiflorum. NCBI lineage: Eukaryota > Viridiplantae > Streptophyta > Magnoliopsida > Poales > Poaceae > Lolium > Lolium multiflorum. The sequence goes on from CM061749.1 coordinate 100,912,070, forward strand.
TCCTATTTTTAGAGTGTATAGTAAGTATTCACCCCTGTAAAAAAGGAAGGGCTGATTGATTGGGTAGTAAAAAGGTAACGCAATTAACGTGGGATTATCTCATTATCTTGCTACCCAACAACTCAACCCCGCGCCGGCGCAGTCGTCTCCTGGCTCCAGCCCACCACACCCACGCGATTCCATCGACCTACCCGGCGCCCCTCCGCTCCCTGCCACGATCTACCAGCCATGGGCGACGGCCCAAGCAGCAGCAGTGGCCGGCGCTGGAGGGCCTTCTCCACGGCGTCCGCTTCTCGTTAGGGTGGAGCTCGCCGCAGGGAGGCAATGAGGAGTAACTGGTGGTCGCTTTCCCGGCAGCCGGCGACCTCCTGGACAACCTCCCCGACCTGCTGTTGCCGGAGACCACTCCGTTTCCGCTGCCGTCGGCCACCTGCCAAACCTGAAGTTGCCGGTGAGGACCCTCTCCTCCTCCTCCTCCTCCTCCTCCTCCTCCTCCTCAACCTTCATGAACATTCCTTGTAAATTTTGTTTCTTTCTATTTAGATGAGTTCCACTGGGCATTGCTAGATGCGATGCAGCACCATGTGCAATGGCCCTGGTGTTTCTTTTGTGTGTGGCTTGTGAATGCATCCAAGTGTCGATGGTTTTGTTTATGATACTGGCTCGCTTTTGGTTGTTGTAGAGAAAACACAAACGGATTGCTACTGATTGCACAAAATGCAATTCAGCTCTTATGCAGTGCCTACTTTCAATTTTGGATACAATTTCAGGTCTCTTACTTACAAACACTAGTAATCTTGCAGTATTGTGGCAGACTAAAGGAAGAATCAGTAGATCTTTCAAGATGATGTCTTTGAATCGGTCACTGGTAGCTACTCCCTCCGTCTGTGTTTAATTGACGCGGGAATGCATGCATGCTCTACTAAGCTAGCCTCAGTTTTGCGTTGATTAAATAAGGACAGAGGTAGTATATCACTGCCACAAAGTACAATTGCAGTGTCTTCTTTCTCAGAGCCCAACAAAAGCAAACTTTCTACGTCTTAGTCTAACAGAACAAGTATCAAAGCTTCATCAGAATTTAAACGTTTTCCTAGTTCTTGTGGACATCAGAAAGTAATGTAACCATAATCTGTAATTGGTCTGCTAGCTTCTTGTTGGATCACATACCATTATCCATGAATCCAGTATTATTAGAAATGAGATGCGATAAAAAAGTTAGTCAATACGTACCATGTACATAAAAATAGTTTACTGAAAAATAAACACCAGTAAGCACCAAAAACTTATAGTGGGTCTAATTCCCTTCTACAGAGTTGTAGATGCGGAAACTGAGATAAAGCTCTCTATTTTCTATAAACATTGCTGCATTACCACGCATCTCCAAACTATCCTTTAGATAGTGGATCTCATGTACCTGCAAAAAAAAAATAGCGGATCTCATTTGCTTTCTCATGTACATTCTTCTCAATCTCACATCTCCATTGTCCACTATGCCACCTATCCTTTGACATATTATAAGAAATGAGAAATTGGACATATGTTAGTTAAACAGACCGAGGTTGTTGATTGTGTGCATTCTCCCATTGGAATAGTGTCTTCTGATTATTGAAACCCAGCATTGAACAAAATTCATTGGTGTCCAAGTGTTTTCACAATATCACCCACCTTGGTGTCTGTATGTTTCACACCCTTGTGATAGTCAAGAACAAATTTGAGATTATTTTTCTTGTGGAATCAATAGAGAACCGTGAGTGGAGCCTCGTGTAGAGCTTGGCCTCCTTCGAGTCGTGGTCGTTGTTGCCTTGTCGGTTGGTGGTGGTTGCGTGCCTCTCCACCACAGAAACCTCACCCCGAGGGATGACCGTAGTCTGGCCATCGAGGAACAAGGATCTCCTCAGACTGGGCAACATTCAGAGAACCTTGTGGGACTGGCAGTGTGTAGCTGGATGCCTCAGACGGTGCGGTGAGAAATATGGCCAGGACTTGGGAGGCGGCATGGTCCTGCTCTCGATAATGATCAGTTGTTCTATTTTTTTTAGTGGATGCTGCATGTTTGGACAATTTGTGCGGGTGGGGGATTGTTGGCAAATAACATGGCCATGGGGTGTGGAAATTGGTACTACATCATTAGGTTTAGGTGATTAAGGATGATGATTACGGGGGTATGACTTATACTGATGCATCATTGGGGCACTCTGAAGCGGTAGATGCGGGTAATTGTGCGGTTGATGTTATATGGATCCAAACCCTTTCGTGCCTTTTATATCTATACCTAATAATAAAAGCAAAAGAGCTTCTTGTTGGTCCGTGTTTTAATGTTCCTGATTTTCGGCTAAAATTACATGCTCCTGCCACCGCCAAGTTATATAACGTTTTGTTTTAGAAAACATCATGATTAGATTTCCCGTCTTCTTCCCCCATCTCCCAACCTTTCTTTCAGCGCAGCTCACGCCGCTGCATCGGGCGGTGACGCTGGTGGCCGAAAACGACAGGATCCTACGGCAGGCGGGCGCGCAGGTATCAGACCGGAACACTTTAGCGGGGGACTCCTTCAGACGTCTTCTCGCAGGCACGCTCAAGAAGTTGCCGTTACAGTTGCCCTCGCCGGCCGGAATCCGAGCGCACTGACTCCCACCTTGCCGTCTACCAGCTGCTGCTCGACGCTTTGTCGCTTACTGGAGGACGCGCTAATCTCAGAATGCTTCAAGGAGGCTACCGATTCGCTTCTTGTTCCCACCCTGACCAAACGAGCAGTTCTCCTAAAAAACAGAGCTCGATAGGATTCTCCATCCCGCGGCCTTGAAATCGATCTCCAGAAAGCAGAGCCGCCTCCCTCATCCGGCGGGAGGAACGGAACCTCCCGCCTTTGAAACCACTGCCCAGAAATCCGAGACATCGTCCCTCAGTCCCTGTCAGCCTGCCGATTTGATCTTGACCCGTGGTGCTAGATCGGGTCTCGCCTGCCAGGAACGAGCCCAACCACCACTGTGGCTGGAGGCCAACAAATGATGTCCGACCAAAGTAATTTCGTCCCCCTTCTCGATTGTGGCTTCTCTTCTCTATTCTTTTTCGAATTTGTTTCTCCCTGCCGAGCGCCGCAGTGTCTCACGCGGCCTACCCACACATGTCCTACTGCTGCTACCGATCTGGACTCTGGTCTAGAGCGGTTCAGTCAAACATAAATGAGCCACTATTAGGCGCAGACCCAGTTCAGTCCGTCGTTCAGTGCTAATGCGAGCAAGATAAAATCCGTAGTCCAAACTAGCTGATGTGAATGGAAACATGTTTATTTACTTGGTACTGTTGTGCTAGATGAATGTGAGATTATAGAGAGCGGAACTAGCTTAATTTCAGTGGAACATTTGTATTTAATTGGTGATGTTTGTGCTAGATGAATCTCAGTGTATAAAAGATTAACACTTTGTGCTTTGTGTACTTTTTGGGCATTTGCATAGGACAAATTGTGTGTTCTTTTTTGCATTTCTATACGCCAGTATACATATAAACTAGAACATGAATTTAAACAATGAACTATTTGGAATGCAAAACTAAGTAGTTGGTTGAAAAAAAAACCACCCCAATATTTGGCTATGAAATAATATGGTTTGAATGGAGGATTGTGTTGCTGTATTTTGTTTTGAGAATCCAAGAAATAGAAATGTCTACCGATAAATATGGGAGGGCCCCATAAGTCGTAATAAAATCAACCATATTTACATGTGGGCAAACACACATCCGAGCATGTTGTACAATTTGCTGGCACATCACAATAACAATCACATTTTTCGGATGATACTAGGTGAATTTTGTTTTCAGATGATGCTTTTCTTGATAGTTAAATTTTCTCGTGATTTTTATTGCCACACAGGAAACTAAGATCCCGGTGCAACGCACGGGCATATTTCCTAGTTAGTGTAGATGTAAAATAGTTTTCGAGCTTATATCTCATGGACAGAAAAAATTACAACTACTGTATGGATGTCGATATGCTATAGCTATGTTGTGATAGAGTTTTTAGCGCTTGGTACTAACACGCTTGCATTGTCTGATGATAAGTGGATCAGTCCACCAATCTTCTGGAGAAAACCTATCTCTTTTGTCGTTTTAGTCACTCATGTTAGCTTTAGTTGGTGCAGAATTTGATGGAGGAATAATTAGGGATTAAGTGGGTAGGTTTTTGGATTGTTTGTGTGGCTTCAATTGCTTTATATGATCAAGTTTTTTTTGGCAAATGACAGTATTATTTTTCTTTGGTGAATGTTAGATTTTACAGTCACATGCTGCACTATACAAATTTTCTTTTATGATTGTTGCTTCCATGTGAGTCTCTAGATGCATTCAAACACGCAATCCAACTCGACTACCATGCTAAATGGTCGCTCACAACAAGACCATCACCACCAAGTAGACGGGTCAAATGGGATGCTCACCAAGACGTACAGGAAGGCTGCTGCTACCTCCTGGCCACCTCCAATTCTGTTCCCTCCTACAAACAGAATGCGCACACTTAGTACCAGAAATCACGTGTTTAAATGCCGAAAACCAATAGTAAATATAGGTTTCCAAGATCAGCATGAAATGGCTCTCAAGTGCAAAGAAGCAACCAAAAATATAGGTTCCCAAGATTTAACTTACATCATCAGTATTGCATTATCAGCAAACAATGATGAACCCAAATCTGACATGCCAACTTCGCAAGTAGTGAGAAAAACAACAGTAAGAAGAACTAGTCCACAAAAAGCAACAAGGCACACAAATCGGACACCCAAATCCAAGTCATGTTTTGACAGTCAGGTGCCTACAGTTTGCAGTACAAGGACAAGAAGAAAAAATTTGAAATACTTGTCCATGTCCATTTATAGGAATCAAAATTATGTACCAACGTCTCCCAGCTAGCAGAACAATTGAATTGTTCTAGCACTGGTAAAAACACAAGGACTGCAAAATATAATCAAACCAACAGCAGAACAAAAAAGCTCTTTCTTTACCAGCATCCAACATGTATGCTCATTCACGAGACAAAAAGATAAATGATATCTCCACTTTAAAAACACCAGTAAAATGAAAATAAACTCAGGCACGGATCGAGCTCAAGAAAAACATCAAATGAATAATCTTGAACCCAGGCATACATGTATTTCATGCATACATGTTGTCGCCCAGGTTCTGAACTTGGGACAGATACATAGCGCACACACTTCTGAACTTGCAAAGCCCAGCCCTATGTATGTGCATCAGATCTTCGTCCCATAGCACGTCGCCGACTCAGACGAGGACAATGGACAGAGGGAAACAATTGCAAAGAAGCACAACGCATGTAACCGCATTCCTAAGAATATGAACTAAACAATTTGTGGTACTGCATAAACTAGACGAGTCTTGGGAACGATTTGTGCGATGAATCTACTTAACCTTCACCTGTTATATTACCAGTATGATTTACCTGGAATGTATGAGGGCCTGAACAGTCCTTTCCTCTTATGTAGTTCTCTGATCTTGTTTCTTCAGGTTGCTTGGAAAATGAGCACAGGGCCATCTTGGGAGCTGGAGTTGATTACATGAGCAACACAGCTACGGAAATTAGTAATGTGGAGTAGAAAAATTCTGGTAGATTATTCGTCAGACCACATCTGAAAAATATTGAAAGCCACAATAAGATGGCCTTTAATCACCTGCCCACAATAAGTCTTCAACTATTCCCATTGCAGCTTAGATTATCGGAACCAACAATGTCAGGCCTGAACCAGAAATCGCTTACTAATCATTGTTCTACTGAAACACAAAGCCAAAACAAAGGCAAAGAAAAAAAAGGAGCCAAACTCCAGAACGAACAGAACCTTCACTATATATCTCAATATTGCTAGCTAGTATCTGATCGGCTGGTTGATTATCACCGCGTACAGGGCCGGGATCTTCTTCACTGTATTGAGCATGAATCGCTCCTTCTCGGCCTGGCACAATTCTGTCGACTTTATCTTGGTAAAATCCAAAAACTGCAGTTAAGGAGCAGCATGATGTTGAGACTGGGTTAGTTTAGCACATGGCATGAGCATATATCCTCTTGCAGAAACAAATATATTTGCATGTATTGTTGGGCTACATACCTGGACAATATAGAATCAGCATCGGCTGTTGTGGATGCACATCAAATTGTCCTCCCATGGCCCATCGCCGACCACAACGAGGACAATGGAGAAAGGGAAATGACTACAAACCGAAACAGAGCATGTATGATTTCCCGAAATAAATATATATGTGATTATGGACTATTTGCTTCAGTAGGTAATAAGAATCCAAATAAAATAAAATTGATCAATCGTACTATATGAAACCAATAATTAGGCAAGTCGATAACAACCATGATACTACATGGATGGTCAGCTCCAAATGGAAACCAGAAAACAAGGCATACAAAAATGACAGCAAGTTTCTGTATGTGCATGAGTGAACATGCATGCTAACAAATTAGTAAGCAATTCTGAAATTGCGAATCTGTTAGGCTTCAAGTATGAACTAAACTACTCCAATCCTAGAGCAAATATAGCACATCTTCTTTTTTCCAACTGGGACTTTCTTCCCATTTCCATTACAGCATATAACGGAAATACATCAGTCAGTTTTTGTCTATATAGCACATCTTCTGAACCTAGCACAACTGCACAAGATCGATTTTTTATAAAACATGGCTGTCCTGCAAGATTGGTTCATGTTGCAACACAACACTCTGATGGATTACACAGGTGACTAAGCAGATGCATTCTTCCCCCAAACAAAATTCCTGCAGCTGCAAATCTGTGCGGGAGATCGAAGAATTGGTCTCACCTGCGTCGTGCTACCAGTGCATCCGGCGGACGGCGGCGACCATCAGCAGCCCTGCACAAGGAAGACACGATTTTTTTTTCAGAATTGGGGAGAATAGGATTGGTGGTTGCGGGTTTGGGCACAGCTGATACCTCGAGAAGCGCCTGCGGTGGTCGAAGTTCCGGTGCCAGCGACGCGGCTGGACGGGCGCGAGGACCCGGTGGTGAAGGGAGAGACCAGGGACGGAGCGACGAGGCGAGGTCGGCGACGCGGAAAACAACGGAGTAGGTGGCGCGCGTGGCCTGGCCTGCGCAGTCCACGACGCCGTCCGGCCGGCGACCTAGAGCTTCGCGGCGGCGAGGTTTCAGGCTCGATTGGAGGCGCGTCGGCGAGGGATTCTGCAGGAGGTAGGGTACCGGAGCAACGCCGTACGGTGGGGAGAATGGAGCGCCGGAGCTGGGCCGAGATCGCCGGAGAAAGAGGGCGGAGACGGCGTCTATTTGATCGATCTGGGCGCGCTAGAGGTGGAGGAAAGGAGCCGCCGGTGGTGTGGGGCGGCGGAGGTGTGGGTAGCCGGCGAGATTGGGTGCGATTGAGGGGTCTGCTCGAGAGTAGTAAGTCACGGAGATGGTGTGGCTGCCCAAAATTCTGCCCGTGATTTTGGCCGCTTAGCAAATGCAAAATTCCTTTTATTGAGTAAGCTGATTTTCTTTGTTTATTGAGGGAAGGTAGAGATTTTATTCAACAGGTAACATCAAAATTCCCGCTCGCTCTTCACATTTACCGAAATTTCCCGCTCGTTTGGTATTTAATTAAGCAAGTATAGTACAAATCGATCATCGATAGATGGAAGGATGGATACATTAGTATAGATAGCTCCATATGTGAACATACGGTTCTTCTACCACAGCACATAAGTGGTAAATTTTTCAAACATTCACACAAATGCATATGCATGCCATTGCACATGTCACCATTGTGATAGATTCTAAGAGCATCTCTAACAGAGAATGAACTGGCCGCGTCGTCCTCGTCCTTGGAGTTGTTGTCGTAGACCGACGGGAGAGGGGGGCGGCACGACCCGCCGGAGGAGGAGCCCTCGCTGCCGTTTGCATAGCGGGCGAGCTTCCCCGGGGCCGTGAGCCTCTAGTTCGTCCACCTCCAGGTGTTGCACTTGCGCACGCCCTCAAACCTGTTCCATTTTCGGCGCTCGGCCTCCGAGCGGAAAATGGGGGGCCGTTGCGGCAAGTCTCCATCGCCAACCGACCGCCTCCCCTCGCAGAGCTTCCGGGGCTAGCCATGGCGTCGACGGGGAGGTCGCGGTTGAGCGAATGCAGCGGAGGCGGTGGAGGGATTGCTCGTCGGAGGAGGTGGTGGAAGACGGTGGAAGCGGCGGAGGGGAGTAGGGTTTGAAAACTGAACTCCCTCCGCGGCCCGTTTTAATATGGGCGCGTGCGTCGCGTTTCTCGGGCCCCGAACTGAGTTTACGGGCCAGGCCGCGAGTTCAGGCTCTCATCTAGGCCACTTTCGGCCCAAACCCGTAAACTGCCTGGAAAAAATCAGTTCTGGCTGGGTTTTCAGTCTCTGTTAGAGATGCTCTAAGAGACATTTTTATAAAAGGTTTCGTCGACAAAAATCTGTCGCGGCACACCAGTTCCAAGGGTTGCACGGATTATCGGTTATTTATGTCACTCTCGAGGGAAGCAACCACGACCTGGTGGTGGCGGTGGATCTGCAGATTCGCGACCACACCACATGCATCGGGGTGATCGGCATGTTACATACGCTAAAAGGTGATGTAGAGTCGGGCGCGGGCTAAAGAGGCCATGAACCGAAACAATGTCTCCAGAAAACCTCGAGCCAATATGCTAGGCTCTATGAGCTTCCCTCACGCTAGCGAGTGTACGAAGACCATCAACAAAGAAAGGGGTGGTTAATGTGTAGATACCAACCGCAAGAGCGCCACCGAGTGTCAATGGAAAGACATCTGATACCCGAGACTATGGGACATGATAGAGTGCTTCCCGTGAAAGGCAGAAGATAACTTACGACCGAGACAGAACTGAAGTTTCATCACCATGGTCGAAACACAACATGTTGTTGAAGGCTCTCCCTAGGATGCCAAGACAACTTTGCTTGGGACACCGTGGTCATAACCTAGCTCCTCAATCTTAGGCTAGATCTCAAGGGATAGAGGGACGAAAAGTGGCAAAGTTATTTGATGTCTTCCAGGTACATATCATAAGGCCAAAGTAGACATTGATGGGTTTGTGTGCCAACACAAGGTCCACATCAATGAAAATGCAGGTATGCCTCATTAATGGTGATACAACCAGAAACACTAGATCACAAAAAGGTGTACACTTTTGAGAATAAACTCCCCAAAGCATCGAGGACGATGGGTGCACAACCTACACTACATGAAATGCAACATCTACCGAATATCGAAAATACACATCGGACAAAGAAAACACACAGTGAAGACGCTCCCGTGTATGACACTAGGCAAAGGATACATGACAAAGTTTTCCTCAGTGAAGAATCTTTACGGAGTGTATTTTCACGGGTAGTCGGCGAAGTCAAGTGTTTTGTCACGACAATCGGCGAAGAAAAGGTAATCTCCGTTTTCCCTCCATCTGATGTGGCGAGATCTTTGTTGAGTGATGTGGGCATTACCCTTCGGGTACTCGACATTGCCCTACCTCATCTGGCCCAACAGGGGCCCATCTAGAGCGCCGCAGCCCAAGGAGGTCCAAGACGTCGGTTGCGCGGTGAATAGATGGAAGGAGACGATTTTTTGAAGTACACATGAAAAGGAAACATTCAAGTAGTATGGAAAGATTAGACATAATATATCTGTATTGTAACTGAATCCGGGAAGGACTCTCGAGACCTGGCCTACTATATAAGGGCCAGGAGAGGGCTGTCGGACCTCTCTCAAAACCTTTCACGCATACACCAAACCCTAGTCACCTTGCCTCCCGGCGAGAACTCATCCACGCTGTATATCGGCTGCACCATTGTAATGGATTTCACTCATAATCAACATAAGACAGGCAGGATGTAAGGACATTACCTCTACGAGGGCCCGAACCTGGGTAAATCTCGCCTCCCACTTGTCTGGCATCCGATGTCTAGTGCTAACATGCAGGCTTCCACTAACCCTAAGCCCCTCATGGTGGGCATTACCGAGGAGCCACCTCGTCATACGTCGTGTACCATCTCGCTCCTGGAATCTTCGGGCGTCGCCTTTCCCAAAACCTAAGTCCATAACCTTGGACATTTCCGAGGGTACAACCTCGTCACCAATTGTTTCTCCGAGGTACACGGCAAAGCCAAGAGCTCCTATGTGATGCCACGTCGCTCCTTCTTCATTGAGTACCAGTTGCGGAGACAAACGACAAAGAGGGGATTGGGGCCACATCGATGCAGCGCTTTGTCGAGTGCTAGTTGCTGGGGCACTCGACAAAGTCTAGCTCTTCGCCGAGTGCTAGTTGTTGTGGCACTCGGCAGAGCCCAGCTCTTCGTGAAGTGCCTTGGCCTGGGACACTCTAAAAAGGTGCAACATGCCACCTTGACATAACTCTTTGCCGAGTGCCTCGGCCTAGGACACTCGGCAGTGAGGTCTTTGCCGTGTGCTAGCTGCTGGGACACTCGGCACTGAGGACATAAAAAAGCAAAATTCTTGATGTTTTATTTTTTATTTCATGCAACAAACACATGTATGTAGCAGTGCACAAGTACATAACCATAAATTCACAAATAACTCATTTCAATTCTCTAAGGTCACAAGTTCAAATATATAAAATGCAATTATGCTACAAATATCGCAAAGTTCAGAAATAAACGCTTACAAGTCCATAAACACATGGATAGTTAGCTACAGTTTTTTCGCCATCAATGGATGTGCAACATGAATCCTCCATCAAGTACAAGCATGCCTCCACCAAAACACATGCAACTCCACATCAAGTAGGCCATCCTCGATGCAAGTCGACATCAACTAGGTAAACCCTACAAACTTGAAAGCATACAAGCATAAGGTTTACCACAAAAAAAATAGAATATTATTTTGACAAGCATAATTCACACATGATTCTCACAAGGCAACAAATTTACAAGTTGAGGTAATAAGCATAAAATGGATTAGTTTTCGGTACCAACGGGGCAATACGGTTAAATATAGTGCTAGCCATAACAAGCAAGCAAAAAGAAGAGCATGAAAACTGACCGAGATGCCTCCTTAGGCTGGGAAGATCAGGATTAACTAGCGGAGGCATGCTCGTACTACCAAATGGGGTCACATGACTTGTATCCAATTGGTGCGACAGGTTGTGAGAACCAACTCATGGGATCTCCTGCAAGCATGGTAAAGGAGTATACAAGCATGAGAAGGTGAATGAAACAAATAGGATGCCCTAGAATGGAAAACATGCAAGACAACTTACCAATGGCCCATAAGGAGGAGGGAGAGGAGGAAGAAGAGGTGCGCCGACCAGACCTACACAAAGCATTCCACACAACGGCTTCGCGCGCAAGCACTCGGGGAATCTATAGGATCCGCCACTGTCTCCCATCGGTTCCGTTGGAGTCGCTCCAGATTTGAACTACCCCTCAACTTTTCCTTGCTCCTGATTTTTGGGAAAATTATTTTTGGCACCGAAACGTGTCATTTTATGTGACCGAGTTGCGAGCAAAAAAAATCCAAACCTGGAATACAACAGTAATTCCGGAAAAATATTCATGAAATGAGCTGTCACCTACGGAGTTCTATGGCTTTTAGGTCAAAGAGGCAAGGTAATTGCCAACGGGCATGCATAGTTTGCCCTGGGTTGGGAATCAATGTTGTGTGCAGGGTTTTACCGCCGTGGCCACGGAAAACCCGTTTTCCATTTTTCGAGTGCCAAAATGTTTTTTTTGCGAAGCGGATACAGGGGCGCAATCTACAGTTGAGGAAAATCTGAGTACAACGATAGAAGAACACCTATGCAACGCATTTCACACACACGGTTTGCTCGCTAGCTCTCCATGAATCCATAGGATCCTTTGTTGTTTCTCGCCGATTCCGCTAGAAATGCTCCGGATTTTAACTACATGTCATGTTTTCCTTGCTACTGATTTTTTTGGAAAAATCATTTTTAGCTCCGGAACGTGTCATTTTATGTGACCCAGTTGCGAGAAAAAAAAATCAAACTTGAAATACGGTAGTTATTCTAGAAAAACATTCACGAAATGAGCTATCACCTATGAAGTTCGGTGGCTTTAGGTCAAACAAGCTAGGTTATGACCAATGGGCATGTATAGTTTGCCAAAACGAGGCCATATTGCGCACATACATGTGCCCTGGTGAATCAATGTTGTGTGCGGGGATTTACCATCGTGGCCACAAAAAACCTGTTTTCCATTTTTCGAGTGCCAAAAGCGGGTACATGGGCACAAACTACGATTAAAGAAAACCTGAGTACATCGATAGAAGAACACGTAGGCAACCCCCAAACACTCTTGTGACGCGCTAGCTCTCCAGAAATCCATATGATCATCTGTAGTGTCCCACCTATTGCGCTAGAAACTCTCCGGATTTGAACTATGCGTCATCTTTTCCTTGCTACTTTATTTTTAAAAAAATCAATTTTAGCTCCGGAACATGTCATTTTATGTCATCCAATTGCGAGAAAAAAATTCAAACCTAGAATACGGCAGTTTTACAAAAAAAAACATTCGCGAAATGAGCTATCACCTACAGAGTTCTATGGCTTTTAGGTCAAGCGGGCAAGGTAATGGCCAACGGGCATGCATAGTTTGCCAACGAGGCCATATTGCGCACATGTGTGTGCCCTGGGACGGGAATCAACGTTGTGTGCAGGGTATACCATCTTGTCCACACAAATCTTGTTTTCCATTTTTCGACTGCCAAAACGGTTTTTCCTGTGAAGCGGGTACACGGGGCGCAAACTACGGTTAAGGGAAACCTGAGTAAAATGATAGAAGAACACCTACACAACGCGCGCTAGCTCTCCAGGAATCCTTAGGATCCTCCACCGTTTCCCACTTATTCCGGTAGAAACGCTCCGGATTTGAACTACGCATCATCTTTTCCTTGCTACTGAATTTTTGAAAAAATCATTTTTAGCTCTGAAACGTGTCATTTTATGTGACCCAATTGCGAGAAAAAAATCCAAACTTGGAATACAACAGTTATTCGGGAAAAATATTCACAAAATGAGCTACCACCTATGAAGTTCGATGGCTTTTATGTCAAACGGGCTAGGTTATGGCCAACAGGCATGCATAGTTTGCCAGAACGAGATCATATTACGAACATACATGTGCCCTGGGATGGGGACCATGGATAGCTCGTTTTCCATTTTTCGAATAACGAAACGGTTTTTTTTGTGAAGCATGTACAGGGGCACAAACTACGGTTGAGGGAAACCCATGAACAACGATATAAGAATACCTACGCAACATGTTCCACACACCTAATTCTCGCGCTAGTTCTCCAGGAATCCATAGGATCCTCCTCCGTCTCCTCCCCATTCTGCTTGAATCGCTCCGGAATTGTACTACGTGACAATTTTCTGTGCTTCTGATTTTTGGGAAAAATCATTTTTATTTCCTAAACATATCATTTTACGTGCCTACCTTTTTTGGTTTTTCGCATTTCCGAGCAGGTTCACCGCCTCGCCCGCCACGGTGAAACAGGACCGATGGGTCCCATTTCGAGTACAAGTAATTAAAAAATCATTAAATACCTTCGCGAGGCATCATTTTATGTGACCCAGTTGCGAGATAAAAATTTAAACTTGGAATACGACAGTTATTTCAGAAAAACATTCACGATATACGGACAAGCAAAGGGGGTCTTAGCCATGTATCTTATGGAAAACGAACAACAAATAATTCCCATACTCAGCAAAGGTATGGGGGGAAACTCACACCCACCCAGGGATTATTTTATGCATGAAACTTATCTTTGCCTAGTGCCGGGAAAAAAGCACACGATAAAGATGAACTTTGCCGAGTGTTAAAGACTAATGACGTTAGCCGTGCGTCAGTGATGCACTCCAACTACCAAAAACACTAGCATGAGTGTGTACTTAGCCACATGCATGTATAAGACCTCGGGTGTACATTCAGTGGCGGAGGCAGGATTAAATTTAAGGTGTGGCGGAGTCGATAGATGAGTAAAATTTAAGACTCTATTAGATAAAATTAAAATATTAGTTCGTGTTCAATGGTGCAATCTAACTTCATAATTTTAAAATAATGTATTACACTCAAAATATCTCACTTAATAAAAATAACTTGAATAAGTGATCAACAATTTAGGGCTCAACAATTTTAACCAGGTGAAAAAACTTGAATGATTAGCACAAAGAAATAATAGAAAATATCATGAATTAGTAGCTAATAGTGTTTGTACAAGAATTCAAATCAGTTGATCATTAAGACTTGAGAGCAGTACAAACTTTGGAGTGAAGCTTATTTCAATCAACAAAGAGATTAGTTTCAGAATTCAAAGTGCAATTTTAGTTCCAAAATCAAATACCTTTTGTTATGTATTAAAAACTTATTTTCTTAGGCACCATGTCCTTACTTGCCTAGTCGTCCTGGCGGCCTACGATCCTCTCATCGGCCGGCAGCCGCTGTTCTTGCACTCTGCCGCGGTGCCTTCTCCGCACGACCGACTTCGCGACTCCCCAGAGAGTTTTTGCCAAACGGAATAGGACCGGCAGTTCGATACTACAGTAGCAGAATCCTATATCGATTGTTCCTAACCATGCCCCTCTGCATAAGGCCAAAAAATTACCAGGGCCCTGGCAGCCAGCCCTTACACGGGACCAATCTGCCAATCTAGTAATCCTTACCGATTCGTTGTTTCTGGCTCCTCAACATACAGCAGCGATGCCTACGCATGCATCTGATGACAAATACTGAACCTGAAGCATGTATACACCTAGTATTAGAGCAAAAATTTAGGTATGGCGGCCGCCAAACCTCGCCATATAGCTAGCTCCGCCCCTGTGTACATTCTTGTAAAAGGATCACTCTAGGTGTGTTCAAACCATGCGATGTGCATGATGGCTATCTTTTCATCCGATATATCGATGTTTATACTATCATAATATAACAAGCCTAATGGAACATGAAATAAAAGGTAGTAAATTTCCAGGCATAGACTAATGAAAAAATAAATATGTGTATCGATGTTTATACTATCATAATATAACAAGCCTAATGGAACATGAAATAAAAGGTAGTAAATTCCCAGGCATAGACTAATGAAAAAATAAATATGTGACAAATAAATGATAGGTATTAACTATCATTCATCATAAACTAATTAAGGACGATGATGACAAACAATGCGCGATGGCTCCGACACCCAAGATTGTCAAAGGCGATGAAGAGCACAACACCAGTTCACATATATCATCTCCAACAATGATCATGATTAAAATATGTTACATATCTCGAGATTTAAATGCATAATTTCATAGGTTATAATTAAAGTCCAACCAAGCACGGTAGTTTAGGGTCCAAAGTTTCATTTGTATTATCTTATGTATTATAGCATTGCAATGTCATTTGAGAGCACCATTATTCTAGAAGTAATATGCACTTCTACTTTAAAAGTTCTAGAACTTGGGGTTCATTGACTATATACACATTCGCAAGTGGGAGAGGGTTTTGGACTTTCCGGATAACGACACCCACCCTACGTTTCATCATCGTCTTCATCTCGCATGGCAGCTCATCACTCTTTGTTTCTTTGGCATGGGCAAAATCGGGGTGTAGTTTTTTATCTGGGGAGTTGAGTCGGTATTTTTTGTTAGTGAGGTAGTGTTTGAGTACAAGAAAATATATTCGTTGATGATGCCGAGCGCGTGATGGAGGATGCGACGCATGCAAGCGATGATTGTAAAGAAAGAGATCCCCCTCTGCACATCGAACATCAACTAAGAACCTAGTTCAAGTATTCCCGAGGAGTTCGATCGAGGATATATATGTGTTGTAAGGCAATGCCGCCGCTCATCTTGTGTCATTGTACATGATCGGTTGATAGCCAGAGTCGACGGCCCCATTTCATCGATGATCTTATGAGCAGAGTACACTGCGGAAGGCTAGGTGTCTAGATGGAACCATTAGTGTCAGCAACGATGCTTCCCCTCCTTGCTCTCCTGATGTCGTTGACTCACCGGCTGCGGGAGGACGCCGACGGTGGTGTTCAACCTTAGCCTTGTTCTCTCAAATTTGTTTATCCGCCCCCAAGCCCCTCTCAAAATAAGAGTGTTTGTTCCGACCCTGCAAAAAAGAGTTTGGTTATTAAGAGTATAAACCCACGCGAACGAGCTCCTTACCCGGCGATTGTGGGAACGGTTAACACACGACCGTACATTTCCTCATGTCGGCCCTTTTCTTATCTTCCCTAATTAACTGATTGGCCACGTTTCTCTCTCTTTCTCTCCACGCCTTATATCTTTCGCAACGAGTCTCTCCTTTCTTTCCCATGAGAGATAGGGAGCCTGTGACCAGAGTTGGAAGCGGATGTCGGCGACCGTCCACGGAGCTGGAGCCGGTGCCACCACGCCCGTTTGCGGTGGAGACGATGATGGCGAGGATGGGCCGAGCCGGAGGCGGCGTCGCCGATGGAGGTGAGGAAGAAAACATAGGGATGGGTGGGGGTCTTTGGCGGCGCCGAAGAAGAAATAAGACTTTTGGGACTAGAGGTATGGCCGGGGTGGCGTCAGACCGACGAAGGTGGCGGTTTGAGAAGGGCGGGGCGGTGAGGCGAGCAGCGCTGATGGAGGCAAGGAAGACAACTTAGAGATGGGGTGGGGGTGTCTGGTGGCACCGAAGAAGAAACAAGACTTCTGGGCCTAGAGGTATGGCCGGGGTGGCTGCAGACCGATGGAGGTGGCGGTTTGAGAAGGGTGGGACGGTGAGGCGAGCGGTTTTGATGGAGGCGAGGAAGAAAACTTAGGGATGGGGTGGGGGTGTCTGGTGGTGCTGAAGAAGAAACAAGACTTCTTGGCCTAGAGGTATTGCCGGGGTGGCGGTAGATCGGTGGAGGTGGTGGTTTCAGAAGGGTGGGGCCGTGAGGCGAGCGGCGCTGATGGAGGTTAGGAAGAAAACTTAGGAATGGGGTGGGGGTGTCTGGCGGCCGCGAAGAAGAAACAAGACTTCTAGGCCTAGAGGTATGGCCGAGGTGGCGGTAGACCGGCGGAGGTGGCAGTTTGAGAAGGGTGGGACAGTGAGGCGAGCGACGCTGATGGAGGCGAGGAAGAAAACTTAGGGATGTGTTGGGGGTGTCTGGCGGCGCCGAAGAAGAACCAAGTCTTTTGGGCCTAGAGGTATGGCCAGGGTGGCGGCAGACTGGCGGAGGTGGCGGTTTGAGAAGGGTGGGGTGGTGAGGCGAGCGACATCTAGAGTTAGGTGGCTGTGGCGGCGCTCTTTCCCCCTCCTCTTCGGTGCTGGTGGTGGCTTTGGTCTTCTTCTTTCTCTCGTCTCCATTCCGACAAGAAAAGGGTTGTATTGTTTGTCAGAATTTTAACCGTCTCGACGGGTGACCGTAAGCTAGCACCCCCTAAACCAACCCACGTGGAACCACATGATAGGAAATCACACGTCACGCTGTACCTCCATGAATGGATTTTTTTTTGACTAGCAAAAGTGCCCGTGCGTTGCACCGGGAGAAACAAATACTCCTAGAACGCTTCAACAAACCTTCGACGTTATATGTGTGTTGCTACAGGTTGATTTTACTGAAACCAATATATCAAATTTCAAAGATATTTTTTAACAATGGCTCAATATTTGTTCATCAGTATATTGTCATACCTTTCTTTCATGGATGCATTATTTTCCGTTGTCACTTGCCATGGTGACCAGCCGGCGGCGTGGCCTCGTCGAGTAGCCTGACGTCGTACTCGTCCGTTTGCAATCCTACTCATCTTCATCTTATCGTAGTACTCGTTATCGCTGGCCAGTCAAGCCGTCGACAGCGTGGCTTTCTCGAGCAGGCCGACGACGTCATCGCCCGTCTCCAATCCCTCATCGTCCTCGTCCTCGTCTCGTCGTAGTTGTCGTTGTCGCTGGCCGGGCAATCTGCCGGCGGCGTGGCCTCCTTGAGTAGCCAGACAACGTCCTCGTCTGGCTCTAGTCCCTTCTCGTCCTCGTCTCGTCGTAGTAGTCGCTGTCGCTAGCTAGGCAATGCAGTCGGCCTCCTCGAGCAGCCTGAAGACGTCCTAGCCGTCAGTGTTGCACTCATTGTCGCTGGACATGGCTAGACGCCGACGGGGTGTTGGATCCATCACGGGTGACGACCAAGCGAATCGAGGGGTGTTTTTTTAAGCACATTGTATCGATCGTGTTTGAGCCGGACTGGGCTGCCGTGTCTGACCTGCACTACGATGGTTAGTTTGAGGAGTGCGGAGCGGGTTCAACCTGGACTCAGCACATAGTTTTAGACGTACCAAACGACGGAAATCTTTTGTACTTTATTATTATATATAGGATAGGATAGGAAATGTGCCCGTGCGGTGCACCGGGTTGATTTTTATTGAATGCTTATTTAGATCATATGAAATATAATAAACGTAAATATTTTGAATAAAAAAGGAGAAGACCTCCCACGTATTTGAAAACGGTTTTAAAACTAATAGAAATAAAATAAAATAATGTTTTGAAAAAAGAGAGGAGAAGAGCTCCAACCCAGCCAGGCCCAGCCACACAGCCCAGTTGGACAACATTGGCCCAACTCGGAGCAAACCCTAGCTGCAGACAAAATCTTGCAGTCAACCCCCCACCGCCTGTCAGTTTGCAAAGACCCCCTTTTACATTTTATTTTTCTGCGTCCGTCCTCCCACTAACCCCATCACTTCCACCCAGATCGAGTGAGCCAGCCGCCCCCCCCTCTCGCTCGCCTCGCTCCCTCTTCCCGAGCGCGCCCTCACCTCGTCAAGCTCCGCGCGCGGAGTCGTCCCTGTCCTTCCCCGTCGCCACTCGCCACCGCCCAGCTCTCCATGCGCCGCCCCGAGCGCGTCGCCCTCGCGCCTCCCCTCTGGTCGCGGACCTCCTCCGTTCCCCTTCACGCTCGCCCCTCCCGTGAGGGAGCTGCGCATCCTCGACGCCAGGGGACCGCGCCAGCTCGCCCTCCTCGGATCTGCGCCTTCAATATTCGTCCTCTCCATTCTTCTGAAGTTTGAGGCGATCTTGGTCCTCCAGCCCTCTTTTCCCAAATTCGTGGCATCTCCTTTTATATTCTCCGATTCCCAAATTCTTCTTATGCTTTCCTCGGCGACCTGTTGACATCCACGAAACCTGAGTATATGAACAGGCAAAACTCCGCGTAAAGAGGCGAGGTGGTACTAATTTAGACATCTTTTTTGATTAGATAATGATTGTGTGGTTATAATCGGTGGGATGCGGAGCTGGAGCGCTCGTGGCCCATCATGGCCCAAGCGGTCGGGGACAAAACTGTGGGTCTGAACAGTGCGGAACGAGGAGAACATCGAAACGTTTTTCACTTAGCCGTGGCGGTGGTGGGTTATTTGCTGTGTGATGGGAGGGCAAAACGGTCCAAAAAAAAGCGTTGACGAATTTTTTTGGCAGAAACCTTAGCTCCTTTATTATTAGGTATAGGTATAGATTTATTCAGATAGCTTGATCAAACAATGCAATTGCTCGCCTCCCTACCCTAGTACGTGCATGGATGGAAGTGCTACTCCCTCCATTTGGGTATATCAAGTCCCCTTCTTTTTCTTTCAGATATTGAAGCAATAATCTAAGGAATGACTATTAATAATGCCCCTGAAATGGGACGGAGTCAGCCCAACTAGCAGGGTAAATGTTCCCTACATAAAATAAATTAATATGAAGAGCCGATCCCATTTTTTTAAAAAAAATTTAGCTTCAACCAATGTTGCCAATGCAGTAGTCTCCATCTAAACATGGATGTCTCAACTTTATGTATATAAGAATGTATTTTTAACTAAAATGCATTTAAATACATCGGTATTTAGATAAAAGTGAGATACCTTTTTTTAGACAGAAGAAGTATTATATACATGGTATTGCACTGCTGCTACCCTAGTGTACATGTACACGATCTCATTTGCAACCATGAAAAAACAACCGGGATTTAATATACACTGCATAATTGGTACTAGTCTAGTGCGATCTATGCATTGTAAATAACTCCGCTGTCCCCAAATTAGTGATACGATGCCGTGATCCATGAGTCAACTTTATTTAATCAGCCGATTGGCGTGATTTACGAGCCAAGGACTCCTATTTTTAGAGTGTATAGTAAGTATTCACCCCTGTAAAAAAGGAAGGGCTGATTGATTGGGTAGTAAAAAGGTAACGCAATTAACGTGGGATTATCTCATTATCTTGCTACCCAACAACTCAACCCCGCGCCGGCGCAGTCGTCTCCTGGCTCCAGCCCACCACACCCACGCGATTCCATCGACCTACCCGGCGCCCCTCCGCTCCCTGCCACGATCTACCAGCCATGGGCGACGGCCCAAGCAGCAGCAGTGGCCGGCGCTGGAGGGCCTTCTCCACGGCGTCCGCTTCTCGTTAGGGTGGAGCTCGCCGCAGGGAGGCAATGAGGAGTAACTGGTGGTCGCTTTCCCGGCAGCCGGCGACCTCCTGGACAACCTCCCCGACCTGCTGTTGCCGGAGACCACTCCGTTTCCGCTGCCGTCGGCCACCTGCCAAACCTGAAGTTGCCGGTGAGGACCCTCTCCTCCTCCTCCTCCTCCTCCTCCTCCTCCTCCTCAACCTTCATGAACATTCCTTGTAAATTTTGTTTCTTTCTATTTAGATGAGTTCCACTGGGCATTGCTAGATGCGATGCAGCACCATGTGCAATGGCCCTGGTGTTTCTTTTGTGTGTGGCTTGTGAATGCATCCAAGTGTCGATGGTTTTGTTTATGATACTGGCTCGCTTTTGGTTGTTGTAGAGAAAACACAAACGGATTGCTACTGATTGCACAAAATGCAATTCAGCTCTTATGCAGTGCCTACTTTCAATTTTGGATACAATTTCAGGTCTCTTACTTACAAACACTAGTAATCTTGCAGTATTGTGGCAGACTAAAGGAAGAATCAGTAGATCTTTCAAGATGATGTCTTTGAATCGGTCACTGGTAGCTACTCCCTCCGTCTGTGTTTAATTGACGCGGGAATGCATGCATGCTCTACTAAGCTAGCCTCAGTTTTGCGTTGATTAAATAAGGACAGAGGTAGTATATCACTGCCACAAAGTACAATTGCAGTGTCTTCTTTCTCAGAGCCCAACAAAAGCAAACTTTCTACGTCTTAGTCTAACAGAACAAGTATCAAAGCTTCATCAGAATTTAAACGTTTTCCTAGTTCTTGTGGACATCAGAAAGTAATGTAACCATAATCTGTAATTGGTCTGCTAGCTTCTTGTTGGATCACATACCATTATCCATGAATCCAGTATTATTAGAAATGAGATGCGATAAAAAAGTTAGTCAATACGTACCATGTACATAAAAATAGTTTACTGAAAAATAAACACCAGTAAGCACCAAAAACTTATAGTGGGTCTAATTCCCTTCTACAGAGTTGTAGATGCGGAAACTGAGATAAAGCTCTCTATTTTCTATAAACATTGCTGCATTACCACGCATCTCCAAACTATCCTTTAGATAGTGGATCTCATGTACCTGCAAAAAAAAAATAGCGGATCTCATTTGCTTTCTCATGTACATTCTTCTCAATCTCACATCTCCATTGTCCACTATGCCACCTATCCTTTGACATATTATAAGAAATGAGAAATTGGACATATGTTAGTTAAACAGACCGAGGTTGTTGATTGTGTGCATTCTCCCATTGGAATAGTGTCTTCTGATTATTGAAACCCAGCATTGAACAAAATTCATTGGTGTCCAAGTGTTTTCACAATATCACCCACCTTGGTGTCTGTATGTTTCACACCCTTGTGATAGTCAAGAACAAATTTGAGATTATTTTTCTTGTGGAATCAATAGAGAACCGTGAGTGGAGCCTCGTGTAGAGCTTGGCCTCCTTCGAGTCGTGGTCGTTGTTGCCTTGTCGGTTGGTGGTGGTTGCGTGCCTCTCCACCACAGAAACCTCACCCCGAGGGATGACCGTAGTCTGGCCATCGAGGAACAAGGATCTCCTCAGACTGGGCAACATTCAGAGAACCTTGTGGGACTGGCAGTGTGTAGCTGGATGCCTCAGACGGTGCGGTGAGAAATATGGCCAGGACTTGGGAGGCGGCATGGTCCTGCTCTCGATAATGATCAGTTGTTCTATTTTTTTTAGTGGATGCTGCATGTTTGGACAATTTGTGCGGGTGGGGGATTGTTGGCAAATAACATGGCCATGGGGTGTGGAAATTGGTACTACATCATTAGGTTTAGGTGATTAAGGATGATGATTACGGGGGTATGACTTATACTGATGCATCATTGGGGCACTCTGAAGCGGTAGATGCGGGTAATTGTGCGGTTGATGTTATATGGATCCAAACCCTTTCGTGCCTTTTATATCTATACCTAATAATAAAAGCAAAAGAGCTTCTTGTTGGTCCGTGTTTTAATGTTCCTGATTTTCGGCTAAAATTACATGCTCCTGCCACCGCCAAGTTATATAACGTTTTGTTTTAGAAAACATCATGATTAGATTTCCCGTCTTCTTC
Organism: Lolium multiflorum; assembly: GCA_030979885.1. Taxonomy (NCBI): domain Eukaryota; kingdom Viridiplantae; phylum Streptophyta; class Magnoliopsida; order Poales; family Poaceae; genus Lolium; species Lolium multiflorum. The sequence continues at coordinate 100,934,577 of CM061749.1, forward strand.
CCCCATCTCCCAACCTTTCTTTCAGCGCAGCTCACGCCGCTGCATCGGGCGGTGACGCTGGTGGCCGAAAACGACAGGATCCTACGGCAGGCGGGCGCGCAGGTATCAGACCGGAACACTTTAGCGGGGGACTCCTTCAGACGTCTTCTCGCAGGCACGCTCAAGAAGTTGCCGTTACAGTTGCCCTCGCCGGCCGGAATCCGAGCGCACTGACTCCCACCTTGCCGTCTACCAGCTGCTGCTCGACGCTTTGTCGCTTACTGGAGGACGCGCTAATCTCAGAATGCTTCAAGGAGGCTACCGATTCGCTTCTTCTTCCCACCCTGACCAAACGAGCAGTTCTCCTAAAAAACAGAGCTCGATAGGATTCTCCATCCCGCGGCCTTGAAATCGATCTCCAGAAAGCAGAGCCGCCTCCCTCATCCGGCGGGAGGAACGGAACCTCCCGCCTTTGAAACCACTGCCCAGAAATCCGAGACATCGTCCCTCAGTCCCTGTCAGCCTGCCGATTTGATCTTGACCCGTGGTGCTAGATCGGGTCTCGCCTGCCAGGAACGAGCCCAACCACCACTGTGGCTGGAGGCCAACAAATGATGTCCGACCAAAGTAATTTCGTCCCCCTTCTCGATTGTGGCTTCTCTTCTCTATTCTTTTTCGAATTTGTTTCTCCCTGCCGAGCGCCGCAGTGTCTCACGCGGCCTACCCACACATGTCCTACTGCTGCTACCGATCTGGACTCTGGTCTAGAGCGGTTCAGTCAAACATAAATGAGCCACTATTAGGCGCAGACCCAGTTCAGTCCGTCGTTCAGTGCTAATGCGAGCAAGATAAAATCCGTAGTCCAAACTAGCTGATGTGAATGGAAACATGTTTATTTACTTGGTACTGTTGTGCTAGATGAATGTGAGATTATAGAGAGCGGAACTAGCTTAATTTCAGTGGAACATTTGTATTTAATTGGTGATGTTTGTGCTAGATGAATCTCAGTGTATAAAAGATTAACACTTTGTGCTTTGTGTACTTTTTGGGCATTTGCATAGGACAAATTGTGTGTTCTTTTTTGCATTTCTATACGCCAGTATACATATAAACTAGAACATGAATTTAAACAATGAACTATTTGGAATGCAAAACTAAGTAGTTGGTTGAAAAAAAAACCACCCCAATATTTGGCTATGAAATAATATGGTTTGAATGGAGGATTGTGTTGCTGTATTTTGTTTTGAGAATCCAAGAAATAGAAATGTCTACCGATAAATATGGGAGGGCCCCATAAGTCGTAATAAAATCAACCATATTTACATGTGGGCAAACACACATCCGAGCATGTTGTACAATTTGCTGGCACATCACAATAACAATCACATTTTTCGGATGATACTAGGTGAATTTTGTTTTCAGATGATGCTTTTCTTGATAGTTAAATTTTCTCGTGATTTTTATTGCCACACAGGAAACTAAGATCCCGGTGCAACGCACGGGCATATTTCCTAGTTAGTGTAGATGTAAAATAGTTTTCGAGCTTATATCTCATGGACAGAAAAAATTACAACTACTGTATGGATGTCGATATGCTATAGCTATGTTGTGATAGAGTTTTTAGCGCTTGGTACTAACACGCTTGCATTGTCTGATGATAAGTGGATCAGTCCACCAATCTTCTGGAGAAAACCTATCTCTTTTGTCGTTTTAGTCACTCATGTTAGCTTTAGTTGGTGCAGAATTTGATGGAGGAATAATTAGGGATTAAGTGGGTAGGTTTTTGGATTGTTTGTGTGGCTTCAATTGCTTTATATGATCAAGTTTTTTTTGGCAAATGACAGTATTATTTTTCTTTGGTGAATGTTAGATTTTACAGTCACATGCTGCACTATACAAATTTTCTTTTATGATTGTTGCTTCCATGTGAGTCTCTAATATGATTGTTGGTTAGATATTTTTATTGGTTCATCTTGTTGTAGAATCTGCCCCTATTTATTTTGCTATTGTAATGATGCAGATATCAAGTAATACAGTTGGTAATGAACCCTCACAAGGCAGAGTCTCTCCATCAGCATTTGATGGCATAACCTCCTGCTCTAGACTCTCAACTGGTTGAGGCCGCCAGTTAGCACGTGAGGGCACTCAATACCCATTTTTCAAGGTTAGGAACTTCTGTGTCTGCTACAGCTTCTCTTGTGTCATATCAATTTGAAATTTGGTGTTCTTATATAATCATTGTCCCCCCATTATGTTTATTATTTTCAATCTCTTTTCTGAATAACCTACTCCTTATTCATTGCATCAATATGTTTTATATTTACTTAGTGTTGTATTTTTAAAGATCTTGGTGTGAATACGATTTTTCAAAGTTGCATCATCAGCATTCATGTCGTGCATTCCCTCTGGTGAGATGTAAGTAACACTCACGTCCATGTTTATTTTGAGCAGTTGGGTACAATTGCAGTTGCAAAATCATTCAGCTGAACTTTGGGAGGATGGCAACAAAGATTGCTTATCCCATGATATTTGAAATCATGGTAAGATCCATGAGCTTGTAGTGTACTTTCTGTGTTTTAACAGTGCATAACTAGAGATCTGATATATTAATATCACTGCTGATAAAATGTATCACAATCACAATCAGCTTTGTTTTGTGCATGACATATATGTGTAGCATTTGTGGACGTTAGGATTCTGGTATGCAAAATATAAATTACTCGTTAAACTGTTAGGTCTTTTTTGAAACAAATAGATATCAACTGTGTTTTGTTTTTAGATTGATATCAACCATGCTATACTGCACTTAAAGTATGTATATCCAACTTCTGCATTTCGATTTGTAGGATCTGCTTATTTTTCAGGTTCACTAAAACAGTAATAATGTAAAATCATGTAACATGGGGAATACACTATCATATTGCATTTTCTGTTGTTGTAATTGTTTTGCAAACTTAGAAATTATATATTGGCGATTTAAACACAAAGAAAGGAAAGAAGACCTTATGAATTCTAATCCTTGTATGATATGAACCTATCAATCTAGGATGAATCCATACTTGATACATGTCCTGCTCTGACCCAAACTACTGCTAAGCTGGCTTGGGCTTCCACATGCTATATATAAGTTATAAGCATATGTAGATGGTAGGTAGTACAAAACAACCGACTATTTAACATGTTTGGTGCCTCAGCAGCTACCTAATTTGCACAAGTGTAACCGCTTTGATTTTCTGAATTTTTTCTGCTACTGTTGCAACAAGAGAGTAAATCCAAACTGACGGTTTATCATGTTTCATATGTTTCTCATGAATTATTTATTAGTTAACCATAACCAGTAGAACCACATAAATCTAAACTAACGCTTCGGTTTCACATTATTATTTTACTTGTTGACATTGACAATCCTGAATAAAATTGGCTTGTACTTATGATATTTTTTTTTGTAGTATCTTCCTCTCAATAAATACTGACCTTACCGCTCTCATGTGCAGAAAAGAGTGACAACAAACTAAATAGGAGGTACAGAAGAGGAATCTCAAGGATGAACTTGAGAAGCATGAACGCAATCACTTTTCATCCAAGGATAAGTCCTATGTTGGTAATACCTCTAGGTCAATATGCACTTTCTCCCTTGTCTGTAGATATCCTGATTGCCATGTCCATAACTTCTCTTCCATGATGTTTGTCTCCTGTTGTTGCCTTGTACCTTTGAATTGCAATTGATAAACAAAACCTTTTTTTTGTTGCAGACGAGAGGGACCGGTGAAAAAGTTTAGGCATGCTCTTAGAAGGTCGGTGAAACTAATTAATGCTATAGCGAAATCTTTTTTTAGTGCTTGTTTATGCTCAAGGCAACATCAACATTTACTCTGTTGGCGATCACATCACAGGTTCAAATAGGGCGAGGATAAGATAGTTCCACGTGAAACTGATGCAGATGTCTGTGACGTCGAGGCCAGAAGTGATGATGAAAGGTATGTTTACTTCTTGCTCAGTAATTAATAAACCATACTTCTCCAAAATGTTGATGAGACTCTGCTTGTTGTTACATGGATGGGATTAACTGCTACATATTCTAACTGCACTAACAAATTTCTTTGTGGATTGGGGCTAACTGTTCTTTCTGTGCCATCTACCATAAAATTTTGTATTGGGTAACATGTTAATATACTCGCAAGCATGCTCAGTTCATTCCAGTCGGTATGTGTTTACAACAAACTGCAAAATGGCGAAAAGAATGATGCACCGTCTGGAATTTTTTTTGAGGGTCTCGAATTATTTTTGGTACACGGCTGTTTATTTGGGCCCTTTTTTAGTTGAACTGATTATCTCGGTTCATTGTAGTGCTTACTCATATAATTGCAACTTCCATGCAACAATGACAACAATTGCGATGATGACACTGAGGCTCCAATCGCAGAAATCAAAAGGGTTTAAAAATAAAGAGCTCGGGATATGCTTACAAAGATCTATGTTTTCTTCCCCATTTATCATTTTGAGGTAAAATTTTGTCTTTAGATCTAAATATTAATGATAAGTTCATCCATGTGTTTTATGCAGGACCGCCAGCAAGCTGAAGAAGTGGCCAAGATGAAGGAGGCTGAGTTGATGCGAGGAAACCTATTTATCAATATGAGTAACTCAGGCTCCTTCAATGAGAAGAGAAGGTTTAGCCAGTGATTTTTCTGTATTATATGCCTTTTTCGATGAATATTCCCTTGCTTTATGGTGAGATTAATATTGTTCTTTGTATGTTTACTTTGTAGGTGGGATTATGATGTTGTATTCAAGAACCAGGCGAATGGAGAGACCAAGACTCCCAAACCTTTCATGAACGACCCCATTAGTCGTGATTTCCACCGCAAGTTTCTGCATAGGTAAATGAAATGATGTTGATTTATGCTTTATGTTGTCTAGACGTGTATGTCATGACCTCATGGAAAGAGCTTGTGATGCTCCATATTCTGAACATCGATATGTTTGATAAAATGTAAGATATTCCTTGTCTGGATGGTGATATTTTAACTCGACTAAATAAATCCACTCCTTGTGTATAACTGATGTTGTGTCATAACTTTTGTCTTTATTGGTATCTACTATTTGAAGTCTTTGACATGTTTCGTCGCATTTACCCCCCCTAAACTTGTCTCAAAATTCATCTTACAACCCTCAACTTTACTTTGGTTCAACTTTCAACCCTGAATTCTAAAAACGGTTCAGAATCACCACTTGCATTGTATTAAGCTGATTTTTCTTGTACCGTGTATGTTGTATGTTGATTAGTTGGCACAATATAGGAAGAAAACCCTCTAACTGACCAGTAAAACCGGTTCAAAACATGTCAAAAAAGGGTAGAGGGTCTAGTTCCGAACGGTTTATAGAATTCAGGGTTGAAGATTGAACCAAAATAAAGTTGAGGGTTGTAATCTGAACTTTGAGACGAGTTTAGGGGGTGGGGGTAAATTGGACTTCTCTCAAATGGAAAGTAAGTATGTTTATCTGGTTGTGCAACATTGTCTTGGGTAAGTATTTGTATTTTTGCGGAGTTCGTTGAGTGCTTGAAACACCGATTAACTTCCTGGTCTTATCTTGGGAGAATGTTTTTAACTAAATTCCGTAGTTCCTTCTTTGTTTGTAGTTCTTGCTTTTGGTTGTTTTCATATTAGGCTAGAAGTATAGGTAGTGAGGGTTTAGCCTAGTAAAGTGGCAAGTGTAGCCTATAATTCTCTTGTCATCGGAGTCGTTGTGCTGCTCGGGGATTGATATCTTCCTAACTACACGGTTGTCTTGCCACTTTTCCAGGGGCTGGTCGGAGATTTTGTCAATTGATGTTCAGATATTTTTGCTTGTTATCAGATGAAGTAGCTTGTTTTCCTCCCATTTTTTTTATCTATTCTGCTTTGGATTCATTGTTTATCTATTCTTTTTTGCTATGTTCAAACTAAACATCTATTTGCTTGCTGGCCTATCTCATGGGCAAAATGAATTTTAGTGAGCCTACGATCGATTTTGTTTTATTGGTTTGTGGTTCTTCCTATTTGATTAGTGTCCGATTTGTGACCACTGGAGAAGTAGTAACAGTTTAGCCGAGCAATGTGGCAGGTTACTCCTTGCTTCTGTTTCTCATTGGAGTTGAGTTATTGTGTTTCTTGTAGATTGATATCATTTTTCTCCACTGATAGCTGGCCACTTCTTTCAAGGGTTGGTCTAGAGGGTACATGGTACATTCCTTTTCTCTCCGTTTAATTGGTTAGTGTGCATAGTTTCTTGTAGCCGTGGCAATGTAGCTCCTTGCTTGCCATCTATCTTGTAGCTAACATTGACTTAGTTGTACATGAATTTGTTGCATGATCCTCTCATTGTCATTGCAGTATAGCATTGTTCCTATACGTTTGTCTGCTTAAGACTTGTCTATGCTGCAGCTTAAGATGGTAGATGAAATGGTGATTATGTGTTTTTCATTTAGCTAACGCAATTGGCACACATGCTAAGTAAAAAAATGATCTCTTTTGTGTTTGATGTGCTTCCAGAACGACTTGGAAGGTGAATCAGCAGCATCTCATGGTTGTGGAGAAGAGGATGAAGTCTTGTGGAGAGAGGAGCCATATCCAACTAGAAATTATTAGAAAACAGGAAAAAGAAGATTGAGAAGTTGCTCAACTCAAATTTTCTGGATTTGTCAAAGTCTTACATTCTTGGTACACAAGACACGACCGAAGCAAAATAGAAGAAGTGGGAGAAGGAACCCGTAGCTCATGTCTGGGATGGTGAGCTCATCTGGTGAATTTATTCGTTTCATTGGTGAGTAATAATGGTGTAAAGATTTTGTGGAATACATGCAATTCCACATTTCATAAAATGGATGTATAATTGAATTGTCCTATCTCACAATCAGATTTGTCTGCATATTTGAACCTAATTTACTTAAGAATTTTGACGTTTGTTAGATATTTATCCAGTCAGGTGTTTCTGATCTCTGTTGGCTTTATCTATTCTTGCATGGATTTGCAGTATAATTTTATTACTAAATTGTTAAATGAATAATCACCAAGCTCATCACCTTAGTTCTTAGTGATGCTTTTCCCTCTGCATTTCGCAGGTGTCTAAGGTAGTGGAACCGGAGCAGTTTGCCCCTGATATGGCTTGCAGGGACCCTTGTCAGCCATATCATGCGAGTCGGCTTGCTTTTTTTATGGGAGTATGTTCTGAACAAGATTAGTAGTGTCAGGTGCATACCTTCCATGTGTAGTAGAAGGTGTGTGTTCTTTGATTACCTGGGATGGGCTAGCTTTTCTGATGGCAGTATGTTCTAAACAATATAAGCATCTAATATTTTTAAGACATGTTCTATAGATGTCTTGAAGCGTAGAATTATCGGGGCACTTGAATCAACACGAAGCTTTTATCTTATCAGATATCCTTAGGGTCCTTGTTCGATGGTAGCTCAAGAACAAATTAAGCTTTTTATAACTAAGGGTTTCAAGGGTTCATGTAGTTTCATATGTTGCGCATTTCCTACTTTTACTCTAGCTCTTTCAGTACTATGCGTGCTCTGCTATTCTCCAATTCTTATCAACTTCGGCACCATCGCACAAGAACTACCGTATGAAACTACTTTTGATAATGTTGGTTTCAGCTGTGAAATTAATCCCTCTAACCTGGGTTGATAAACTTATATTAGCATCTAATTTAATTAACTGAGTAACTTGAAAGTTTATAAGGAATAACTTAGACACCAATATTTTTGTTGAAAGCTGGAATTTTTGTTGCGACTATATCCATGCTTGTAAAGATTATTTTTGCATGTTGGGTTTGATGCAACATTCTGATGACTATTGCGTCCCTTTACAGTTACTTGGAAATTCATTAGATGATTGGACTATTGAAATATTGAAGTCTTTCTGGACAACAGCTTCAACCATTTGGCCATGGACTTCATGAATTCTGTTGAGATCTTGTACAACATTGATGAGTTATCTGACATTGCTGTGTTGCTTAAAACTTCTTTTTAGGCAAATATTGTTACTTATTATGTAACTGGAATGTGATGAGTTTGGTTCAAATGCTTGCATGTGTGAAATTGCACACGGATACTACATGTCATATAAATAATTGAAAATCATTCTCGTATTGCTGCAGTGGACGCAATAAAGGCAGGGCGACTGGTGGAGCTGAAGAACACAAAGGTGAGCCTGTTGTCGGAGCTGTAGGCGACGGAGGCTATATCCTGTCACTGATGAAGTTGGAGCAGGGGACCATGGCAAGGTGAGAAGAGGGTCAGCGTAAGGAGGTGATGCCTTTTCATCTTGGCTCGTCTGCTGGATGTTGTTGCTGGCACTGGATGAATTGTTGTTATTATTGTAGCGCATAAGCTATTGCCGTGGCGAGGTGGTGGTTTTACTGGATACTTGGCTTAGCTACACTTTGTTCCCTATTTTTGTATTGATTACTGATGCAAAGTGTATGCTATTAGGAATAATTCACGTCTGTATCAGAGAATTTTTTTTCCAGGATTACTCTTTTTTGTTTAGTAGTTGGTTGCTTCATGCATACGGGTATGTATGTTGCAAAACAAATGTGAGGCACTGAACAAATTTGAAGAAATTTGGATACATGTTCAGGTTGATTTTTTTACTATTGCAAAATGCATGCTGCGAGGAATCTATGTTTGAAATTTTGCTGATATTAGAAATTTCTCCACCTCTTATTCATATCCAAGTTGATTATGCTGAGAGAGGAAATGTTCTTACTTGTTCGTGATCCAGTGCATGGCAAAGGTCTATTCACACACTAGTAGTACAGTTATCTTCTTTTTCTTTCCAGAAGCAAAAGGACACACTTGCTTAATCCTGGACAAGGTTGGTTAGAACCTGTCGAGCTTTCAAAAGAGTTTTGATATTGAAACCATATGGTTGGTGCTTGCAGCTGTGCCTCGCGGACCGATCAATTGAAAAGCTGTGTAATTATATACGGATTTTAAACAAAACTTGATAAGAGTGAACAATAAACTTTAAACATATTGCATCTTCTTCCTATTAGTACTTGTAAAAAAAGCTGGTACCCCCTCCGGCCCTAATACTTAGCACATATTTATGCAAAATGTAGGCTAAGATATGTCTAGATTCTCTAAACACGTGGCAAATATTTAGAGGTTAAACTAAGGATGGCAATTTTATCCACGGATCCGGATATCCACGGATATTCGACCCGCCGGGCACGGATATGGAGGGTTGATTGTGCCCATGGATTTCATGGGGCGGATATCCAATAATTCATGGAGCAGGCACGGGTAGAGGTTTGGCCCCATGGATATCCAATAGACATCCATCTGACATGTGAGACCCACATGTTAGTGGGACATATAATTTTACCTAGTCCTAGTTAGCCCTCTCTTGAGGCCCAAATCACCAAAGGACCATATTTTCTAACCCCAGTTACCTAATCCTTACTGTTTCTTTTATATTCCTATGCATTGCCATCATGATTATTATTCATATTGCTGAAATATTGTCGAAATGCTCGTGTTGCGCTCAAATGTTGCCATGATGATATGTATAATGTGTAAACATATGGATATCCATGGATATACGGATATCCGGCGGGTTTGGATTTGGAGCGATATCCATGCCCACGGATACTTTCATGGGCGGGGCACAATGAAACTGATGGATATGGGCATGGATGTGGTTTTGTTATATCCGTCCAAACCCGCTCCATTGCCATCCCTGGGTTAAACCTGTGAAGTATTTAGAGCCATAGTAGATTCAACCGTAGAGAAAAAAATGATTAAATTTTTACCTAGTAGCATGGTGCTAGTTAATGTGAATGTTGCATGTATCCATAGAGAAAAATACTACCGTGAAACATATGTTTAATTAGCACGGAAAATGGTTTTCCGCATGATTAGTCATGATATTTATTAGTTGAAGTTATTTATTACTCCCTCTCTCACAGTTTAATTAGATATGCACGTACTACTAGTTCGCAAATTTGATCAAGTTAGCATTAGCTATATGTTATAAAAATTATATCATTAGAAAGTTTAGATGTTCTATTTTCTAATGATATAATTTTTTATTATATAATTTAAATTATATAGGTCAAATTGGCGACCGGAAGACTAGTAAGCTAAGACAGAGGGAGTAATCAGAATGGATCTGAAACGGAACTTACGTGTAGAGATGAAACAAGCATCCAAAGGGTGAAAAGACAATAATCATGGAAAGGGTATTACATTCCGATTTTATTGGTCCTGATCCCCGATGATTTACCCTGTACTTGAAGATTCCTCCACAGTCATCATTCAATAGTAGAGAAATAAATCAACCAAACCATGTGTGATCCGCACTAATTTCAGGCCTTAATTATTTGCTAGGCCACCTGCCACGTTAACAATAGGCGACACTTTGCAACTTGACCGTCAAAGAGAATAAAAAATTTCACCATGGATGTAATTTTCTCGAAACCTCAAAACCATTAGCTGATGGAAATATTCTCGGAAATGCACTATAGTTCGCATGGTGAAAGTAGGAGAGAATTTTTCCTTTGCTTGGAACAATCGTAATACTGTTTTCATCATGGAAGAAAAGAAAGTTGGAAAATCATTCAAGGCGACAAATCCAGCAGCATCATTTTAGTTACTACTACTGGAAGCAAACTTGGGACATATTGGATCCTTTGGTAGTAGTTTCCTAGAGATATGGAGAGATTTATGGAACCGTGATTTAGGACGGATAACAATCACTAGTAATTAAGTAGTACCCAGAGAGTCCGGGGTCAATTAAAAGGAAAATCAATCAGCATCAGACCATGTATGAGGCACATTAATCTCCTTCCTTGATTGTATTAACCATAAGAGGGGGATCATCTTCCTTCAAATACTGCTGGAAATAGCTAGCGATTAGCTAAGAGGAAAAGTCAGTAATTTTTGGAGGCTATTACAGTATTAGGATGGAATTCGTAAAAGTCAATCAGTAAGCATGCCTGATTTAACATACAAGTGATTTCGTTTGGTAGGCCACGACAACGATCCGTGTGCTCCACACGAACGTCCATCCCTCCCTTTCATCGTCTCCCTTCGGCCTACCGATGGAAGACAAAAGAAGGGGTGGGAGATGAAAAAAAAGTGGCGCGAAATTTCTAGTAAAACCTCTAACCTTGACCTCCTAACGTCTACCCATACTAGGGGAAGGGCATCTTACGCGTGTGACTTAGAGATGTTTGATTTGCTGCTAAATACTCGGTATATTTTTTCCTCTCACTCAATGTGATTGTTAATGATTTTCGAAAAAATATGATTGTTAATGATGGAATTCGAAAGATAAGAATTAGGCCCACTTTACACTAATTTTGCTCACATGCATTAGTCGGTTAATTGGGGTGGTTAATACACAAATTAATTGGGGCATGCAAATAGACGGGGAGAAGATCGTGGAAGAGGGATCGGCTGGGAGGATTTTTAGAAGTTAATTGGAGCAATTAATACATAAATTTTTCATATTTTTGGGCATCACTTCCAAACCTCAATTAACTCTATATATATGGGTATGGAGGGAGTACCTAGAGTCTAGCGTCAATTAGTAGGACAATCAATCAGCACCGGGTCATGTGTGATCCACACTAATTTCGTAACTTAATTGTTTACCGGCCACCTGCCACGTTAGCAATACATGACAGTTCGCAAGTTGCAACTTAACCGTCAAAGTGAATGGAAATTTCCACCATGGATGTAATTTCCTTGAACCTCAAAACCATTGGTTGATGGAAACATTCTCTTAGCAGACATGCAGTTCGCATGGTGAGAGTAGCACATAATTTTTCCTTGTGTATTTTGATTCGAACAATCGAAATATTGGTTCGATGATGGAAGAAAACAAAGAAGGAAAATCATCCATTGCGAAAAATCCGGTAGCACCATTTTGGTAGTACTAGTTCCTTAGAAATATGGAGAGATTTGTGGAAGAATGATTTAGAGGGGAGAACAATAACTAGTATACTACCAAGATAGTCCGGAAAATCAATCAGCCACCAGACCATGCATTAGCCACATTAATTCCCTGCCTTGATTGTATTAACCATCCTAGACGGGATTGGTTTCCTTGGAATAGACAACGAGATTGTTTTCCATTGCCTTGAAAGACGCCTACAACGCAAAGGTGAGTAATCTGTGGAAGCAATTATTAGGATGGAATCGGCGTAAGGCAAATCAATAACCATTAGAATGTGTTTGGTTTGGCAAGCCACGCTAGCAATCCGTGTGCTCTGCATATGTGAGCCGTCCATCCCTCCCTCCCATGATCTCTCTCTCTCCAGCTGCATATGGATGGGGAAAAACAAAAGAAGTGGCGGGAAATGAAAAAGTGGCGCAAATTTTCAACGAAAACTTCCCCTCCAATAGTAGTCTATAAATACGAGAAGGGGTGTAGCCAACGCGTGCGTCGTGTGTGACGACTTAGACTTTGACTCTTGCTCGGAGAGGAGAGGAGAGAAGAGCGGTTGCTTTGAAGAAGTAGTGACCTCTCTCCGGCGGAAGATGCATGGGTCGGAAGGCAAGGTCTGGTGTGAGACAGGTACTTCTTCCTCCGCTCCGATAGGACTCGAATCTTGATCATGTATCGTGTTGTTTCAGTGCTAAATGCTTACAGAATCAGTTAACAATAGGCCCAAGCATGGAGGGGCACCGTATCTGTTCCTCATCCCGATCGGAAGGAATTAGGGTGGCCTCGCCAGCACCGGCGCACCTTGCAGCGATCGACGCCGGGCGTTCGCGCGCGCCGGGGTAGATTTTGTCGCGTCGGATGGACGAAGCAGGAAGTCAGGTAACCAGTCGGACGAAGTATTCTGTTAATTTTTATTTTTATATGGTATTGGTTCCATGTCAGTTGGATGGTATCGTTCTGATCCTGAATACAGTACGTACGTATGAATGTGTAGAGTAGAGATGGATGCATGAGGGACCGGAGGTGAGGAGGATGAGCAGCTCGGGGGTAGGCGGCGGTGCGGCGAGAGGACCTGGTGTGACTTGTCGCAGTTGTTTTAGGTGATTGTCAAACTGCAGGCCCTCCTAACTCCAGAGGTCTCTAGCAGATACCGCCAACCCAAACCCCAAATACAGAGAACTGGAAATCATGCTTGACAATACATGGTTTAGCTTACCATATATCAAACGCGTGGCAAACGCAGCAGAAACCAGCTTCCCTGCACCTTAGGGAATGTACCGGAAAACAGTAAAAAATGCCATTTATTTTCACTGTCTTTTTCACTAGCAAACTGTAGAATGGCATAACCACTTCGTAAGAAATACATGGAACATAAATCGCAGCTTCATTTGTTCTTTCAGGCTGTCTTGAAGGATCATTATCCCCATATTTGTGTCTGCATGGAAAGATATAGAATAAGTGTGGCTTGCTCACGTATCTGCTTTGCTAAAAGCCATAATTATTATAAAAAAATTGAGGGATAATTTTTAATATTTGCTTCAAAGGAATCTTCAGCCCGATCACAGGCCACCAAGTGGCAAGTGGATATACGCAGAGCCCTATATAGTACACTCCCACAGGTGTCGAAATGTGCATCATTTTGAGTCAAAAGTCAAAACTGAGTCAACATATAAGGGACTCCACCTCATGGACTCATAAGAAAGATGCCAGCAGGTAAAATACTAAACACACCCTCGCTACATTTTTTAAGTTCAGCAAAATTTCTTAACATTCTGATTGAGATTGACAGGTTTGCTTGACACAATTCACTGTATGAAACAAAAACAATTTTCAGCAGTTTTCCCCTGTTTTATTCATCACAATTATCAGGAATACAATGAATGAACTGATGATGTCGCATTCATGGTGATTCCCCGCGTCCCCACACGCCAGTCAATCTGCCGGCGGCGTGGCCTCCTTGAGTAGCCAGACAACGTCCTCGTCTGGCTCTAGTCCCTTCTCGTCCTCGTCTCGTCGTAGTAGTCGCTGTCGCTAGCTAGGCAATGCAGTCGGCCTCCTCGAGCAGCCTGAAGACGTCCTAGCCGTCAGTGTTGCACTCATTGTCGCTGGACATGGCTAGACGCCGACGGGGTGTTGGATCCATCACGGGTGACGACCAAGCGAATCGAGGGGTGTTTTTTTAAGCACATTGTATCGATCGTGTTTGAGCCGGACTGGGCTGCCGTGTCTGACCTGCACTACGATGGTTAGTTTGAGGAGTGCGGAGCGGGTTCAACCTGGACTCAGCACATAGTTTTAGACGTACCAAACGACGGAAATCTTTTGTACTTTATTATTATATATAGGATAGGATAGGAAATGTGCCCGTGCGGTGCACCGGGTTGATTTTTATTGAATGCTTATTTAGATCATATGAAATATAATAAACGTAAATATTTTGAATAAAAAAGGAGAAGACCTCCCACGTATTTGAAAACGGTTTTAAAACTAATAGAAATAAAATAAAATAATGTTTTGAAAAAAGAGAGGAGAAGAGCTCCAACCCAGCCAGGCCCAGCCACACAGCCCAGTTGGACAACATTGGCCCAACTCGGAGCAAACCCTAGCTGCAGACAAAATCTTGCAGTCAACCCCCCACCGCCTGTCAGTTTGCAAAGACCCCCTTTTACATTTTATTTTTCTGCGTCCGTCCTCCCACTAACCCCATCACTTCCACCCAGATCGAGTGAGCCAGCCGCCCCCCCCTCTCGCTCGCCTCGCTCCCTCTTCCCGAGCGCGCCCTCACCTCGTCAAGCTCCGCGCGCGGAGTCGTCCCTGTCCTTCCCCGTCGCCACTCGCCACCGCCCAGCTCTCCATGCGCCGCCCCGAGCGCGTCGCCCTCGCGCCTCCCCTCTGGTCGCGGACCTCCTCCGTTCCCCTTCACGCTCGCCCCTCCCGTGAGGGAGCTGCGCATCCTCGACGCCAGGGGACCGCGCCAGCTCGCCCTCCTCGGATCTGCGCCTTCAATATTCGTCCTCTCCATTCTTCTGAAGTTTGAGGCGATCTTGGTCCTCCAGCCCTCTTTTCCCAAATTCGTGGCATCTCCTTTTATATTCTCCGATTCCCAAATTCTTCTTATGCTTTCCTCGGCGACCTGTTGACATCCACGAAACCTGAGTATATGAACAGGCAAAACTCCGCGTAAAGAGGCGAGGTGGTACTAATTTAGACATCTTTTTTGATTAGATAATGATTGTGTGGTTATAATCGGTGGGATGCGGAGCTGGAGCGCTCGTGGCCCATCATGGCCCAAGCGGTCGGGGACAAAACTGTGGGTCTGAACAGTGCGGAACGAGGAGAACATCGAAACGTTTTTCACTTAGCCGTGGCGGTGGTGGGTTATTTGCTGTGTGATGGGAGGGCAAAACGGTCCAAAAAAAAGCGTTGACGAATTTTTTTGGCAGAAACCTTAGCTCCTTTATTATTAGGTATAGGTATAGATTTATTCAGATAGCTTGATCAAACAATGCAATTGCTCGCCTCCCTACCCTAGTACGTGCATGGATGGAAGTGCTACTCCCTCCATTTGGGTATATCAAGTCCCCTTCTTTTTCTTTCAGATATTGAAGCAATAATCTAAGGAATGACTATTAATAATGCCCCTGAAATGGGACGGAGTCAGCCCAACTAGCAGGGTAAATGTTCCCTACATAAAATAAATTAATATGAAGAGCCGATCCCATTTTTTTAAAAAAAATTTAGCTTCAACCAATGTTGCCAATGCAGTAGTCTCCATCTAAACATGGATGTCTCAACTTTATGTATATAAGAATGTATTTTTAACTAAAATGCATTTAAATACATCGGTATTTAGATAAAAGTGAGATACCTTTTTTTAGACAGAAGAAGTATTATATACATGGTATTGCACTGCTGCTACCCTAGTGTACATGTACACGATCTCATTTGCAACCATGAAAAAACAACCGGGATTTAATATACACTGCATAATTGGTACTAGTCTAGTGCGATCTATGCATTGTAAATAACTCCGCTGTCCCCAAATTAGTGATACGATGCCGTGATCCATGAGTCAACTTTATTTAATCAGCCGATTGGCGTGATTTACGAGCCAAGGACTCCTATTTTTAGAGTGTATAGTAAGTATTCACCCCTGTAAAAAAGGAAGGGCTGATTGATTGGGTAGTAAAAAGGTAACGCAATTAACGTGGGATTATCTCATTATCTTGCTACCCAACAACTCAACCCCGCGCCGGCGCAGTCGTCTCCTGGCTCCAGCCCACCACACCCACGCGATTCCATCGACCTACCCGGCGCCCCTCCGCTCCCTGCCACGATCTACCAGCCATGGGCGACGGCCCAAGCAGCAGCAGTGGCCGGCGCTGGAGGGCCTTCTCCACGGCGTCCGCTTCTCGTTAGGGTGGAGCTCGCCGCAGGGAGGCAATGAGGAGTAACTGGTGGTCGCTTTCCCGGCAGCCGGCGACCTCCTGGACAACCTCCCCGACCTGCTGTTGCCGGAGACCACTCCGTTTCCGCTGCCGTCGGCCACCTGCCAAACCTGAAGTTGCCGGTGAGGACCCTCTCCTCCTCCTCCTCCTCCTCCTCCTCCTCCTCCTCAACCTTCATGAACATTCCTTGTAAATTTTGTTTCTTTCTATTTAGATGAGTTCCACTGGGCATTGCTAGATGCGATGCAGCACCATGTGCAATGGCCCTGGTGTTTCTTTTGTGTGTGGCTTGTGAATGCATCCAAGTGTCGATGGTTTTGTTTATGATACTGGCTCGCTTTTGGTTGTTGTAGAGAAAACACAAACGGATTGCTACTGATTGCACAAAATGCAATTCAGCTCTTATGCAGTGCCTACTTTCAATTTTGGATACAATTTCAGGTCTCTTACTTACAAACACTAGTAATCTTGCAGTATTGTGGCAGACTAAAGGAAGAATCAGTAGATCTTTCAAGATGATGTCTTTGAATCGGTCACTGGTAGCTACTCCCTCCGTCTGTGTTTAATTGACGCGGGAATGCATGCATGCTCTACTAAGCTAGCCTCAGTTTTGCGTTGATTAAATAAGGACAGAGGTAGTATATCACTGCCACAAAGTACAATTGCAGTGTCTTCTTTCTCAGAGCCCAACAAAAGCAAACTTTCTACGTCTTAGTCTAACAGAACAAGTATCAAAGCTTCATCAGAATTTAAACGTTTTCCTAGTTCTTGTGGACATCAGAAAGTAATGTAACCATAATCTGTAATTGGTCTGCTAGCTTCTTGTTGGATCACATACCATTATCCATGAATCCAGTATTATTAGAAATGAGATGCGATAAAAAAGTTAGTCAATACGTACCATGTACATAAAAATAGTTTACTGAAAAATAAACACCAGTAAGCACCAAAAACTTATAGTGGGTCTAATTCCCTTCTACAGAGTTGTAGATGCGGAAACTGAGATAAAGCTCTCTATTTTCTATAAACATTGCTGCATTACCACGCATCTCCAAACTATCCTTTAGATAGTGGATCTCATGTACCTGCAAAAAAAAAATAGCGGATCTCATTTGCTTTCTCATGTACATTCTTCTCAATCTCACATCTCCATTGTCCACTATGCCACCTATCCTTTGACATATTATAAGAAATGAGAAATTGGACATATGTTAGTTAAACAGACCGAGGTTGTTGATTGTGTGCATTCTCCCATTGGAATAGTGTCTTCTGATTATTGAAACCCAGCATTGAACAAAATTCATTGGTGTCCAAGTGTTTTCACAATATCACCCACCTTGGTGTCTGTATGTTTCACACCCTTGTGATAGTCAAGAACAAATTTGAGATTATTTTTCTTGTGGAATCAATAGAGAACCGTGAGTGGAGCCTCGTGTAGAGCTTGGCCTCCTTCGAGTCGTGGTCGTTGTTGCCTTGTCGGTTGGTGGTGGTTGCGTGCCTCTCCACCACAGAAACCTCACCCCGAGGGATGACCGTAGTCTGGCCATCGAGGAACAAGGATCTCCTCAGACTGGGCAACATTCAGAGAACCTTGTGGGACTGGCAGTGTGTAGCTGGATGCCTCAGACGGTGCGGTGAGAAATATGGCCAGGACTTGGGAGGCGGCATGGTCCTGCTCTCGATAATGATCAGTTGTTCTATTTTTTTTAGTGGATGCTGCATGTTTGGACAATTTGTGCGGGTGGGGGATTGTTGGCAAATAACATGGCCATGGGGTGTGGAAATTGGTACTACATCATTAGGTTTAGGTGATTAAGGATGATGATTACGGGGGTATGACTTATACTGATGCATCATTGGGGCACTCTGAAGCGGTAGATGCGGGTAATTGTGCGGTTGATGTTATATGGATCCAAACCCTTTCGTGCCTTTTATATCTATACCTAATAATAAAAGCAAAAGAGCTTCTTGTTGGTCCGTGTTTTAATGTTCCTGATTTTCGGCTAAAATTACATGCTCCTGCCACCGCCAAGTTATATAACGTTTTGTTTTAGAAAACATCATGATTAGATTTCCCGTCTTCTTCCCCCATCTCCCAACCTTTCTTTCAGCGCAGCTCACGCCGCTGCATCGGGCGGTGACGCTGGTGGCCGAAAACGACAGGATCCTACGGCAGGCGGGCGCGCAGGTATCAGACCGGAACACTTTAGCGGGGGACTCCTTCAGACGTCTTCTCGCAGGCACGCTCAAGAAGTTGCCGTTACAGTTGCCCTCGCCGGCCGGAATCCGAGCGCACTGACTCCCACCTTGCCGTCTACCAGCTGCTGCTCGACGCTTTGTCGCTTACTGGAGGACGCGCTAATCTCAGAATGCTTCAAGGAGGCTACCGATTCGCTTCTTCTTCCCACCCTGACCAAACGAGCAGTTCTCCTAAAAAACAGAGCTCGATAGGATTCTCCATCCCGCGGCCTTGAAATCGATCTCCAGAAAGCAGAGCCGCCTCCCTCATCCGGCGGGAGGAACGGAACCTCCCGCCTTTGAAACCACTGCCCAGAAATCCGAGACATCGTCCCTCAGTCCCTGTCAGCCTGCCGATTTGATCTTGACCCGTGGTGCTAGATCGGGTCTCGCCTGCCAGGAACGAGCCCAACCACCACTGTGGCTGGAGGCCAACAAATGATGTCCGACCAAAGTAATTTCGTCCCCCTTCTCGATTGTGGCTTCTCTTCTCTATTCTTTTTCGAATTTGTTTCTCCCTGCCGAGCGCCGCAGTGTCTCACGCGGCCTACCCACACATGTCCTACTGCTGCTACCGATCTGGACTCTGGTCTAGAGCGGTTCAGTCAAACATAAATGAGCCACTATTAGGCGCAGACCCAGTTCAGTCCGTCGTTCAGTGCTAATGCGAGCAAGATAAAATCCGTAGTCCAAACTAGCTGATGTGAATGGAAACATGTTTATTTACTTGGTACTGTTGTGCTAGATGAATGTGAGATTATAGAGAGCGGAACTAGCTTAATTTCAGTGGAACATTTGTATTTAATTGGTGATGTTTGTGCTAGATGAATCTCAGTGTATAAAAGATTAACACTTTGTGCTTTGTGTACTTTTTGGGCATTTGCATAGGACAAATTGTGTGTTCTTTTTTGCATTTCTATACGCCAGTATACATATAAACTAGAACATGAATTTAAACAATGAACTATTTGGAATGCAAAACTAAGTAGTTGGTTGAAAAAAAAACCACCCCAATATTTGGCTATGAAATAATATGGTTTGAATGGAGGATTGTGTTGCTGTATTTTGTTTTGAGAATCCAAGAAATAGAAATGTCTACCGATAAATATGGGAGGGCCCCATAAGTCGTAATAAAATCAACCATATTTACATGTGGGCAAACACACATCCGAGCATGTTGTACAATTTGCTGGCACATCACAATAACAATCACATTTTTCGGATGATACTAGGTGAATTTTGTTTTCAGATGATGCTTTTCTTGATAGTTAAATTTTCTCGTGATTTTTATTGCCACACAGGAAACTAAGATCCCGGTGCAACGCACGGGCATATTTCCTAGTTAGTGTAGATGTAAAATAGTTTTCGAGCTTATATCTCATGGACAGAAAAAATTACAACTACTGTATGGATGTCGATATGCTATAGCTATGTTGTGATAGAGTTTTTAGCGCTTGGTACTAACACGCTTGCATTGTCTGATGATAAGTGGATCAGTCCACCAATCTTCTGGAGAAAACCTATCTCTTTTGTCGTTTTAGTCACTCATGTTAGCTTTAGTTGGTGCAGAATTTGATGGAGGAATAATTAGGGATTAAGTGGGTAGGTTTTTGGATTGTTTGTGTGGCTTCAATTGCTTTATATGATCAAGTTTTTTTTGGCAAATGACAGTATTATTTTTCTTTGGTGAATGTTAGATTTTACAGTCACATGCTGCACTATACAAATTTTCTTTTATGATTGTTGCTTCCATGTGAGTCTCTAATATGATTGTTGGTTAGATATTTTTATTGGTTCATCTTGTTGTAGAATCTGCCCCTATTTATTTTGCTATTGTAATGATGCAGATATCAAGTAATACAGTTGGTAATGAACCCTCACAAGGCAGAGTCTCTCCATCAGCATTTGATGGCATAACCTCCTGCTCTAGACTCTCAACTGGTTGAGGCCGCCAGTTAGCACGTGAGGGCACTCAATACCCATTTTTCAAGGTTAGGAACTTCTGTGTCTGCTACAGCTTCTCTTGTGTCATATCAATTTGAAATTTGGTGTTCTTATATAATCATTGTCCCCCCATTATGTTTATTATTTTCAATCTCTTTTCTGAATAACCTACTCCTTATTCATTGCATCAATATGTTTTATATTTACTTAGTGTTGTATTTTTAAAGATCTTGGTGTGAATACGATTTTTCAAAGTTGCATCATCAGCATTCATGTCGTGCATTCCCTCTGGTGAGATGTAAGTAACACTCACGTCCATGTTTATTTTGAGCAGTTGGGTACAATTGCAGTTGCAAAATCATTCAGCTGAACTTTGGGAGGATGGCAACAAAGATTGCTTATCCCATGATATTTGAAATCATGGTAAGATCCATGAGCTTGTAGTGTACTTTCTGTGTTTTAACAGTGCATAACTAGAGATCTGATATATTAATATCACTGCTGATAAAATGTATCACAATCACAATCAGCTTTGTTTTGTGCATGACATATATGTGTAGCATTTGTGGACGTTAGGATTCTGGTATGCAAAATATAAATTACTCGTTAAACTGTTAGGTCTTTTTTGAAACAAATAGATATCAACTGTGTTTTGTTTTTAGATTGATATCAACCATGCTATACTGCACTTAAAGTATGTATATCCAACTTCTGCATTTCGATTTGTAGGATCTGCTTATTTTTCAGGTTCACTAAAACAGTAATAATGTAAAATCATGTAACATGGGGAATACACTATCATATTGCATTTTCTGTTGTTGTAATTGTTTTGCAAACTTAGAAATTATATATTGGCGATTTAAACACAAAGAAAGGAAAGAAGACCTTATGAATTCTAATCCTTGTATGATATGAACCTATCAATCTAGGATGAATCCATACTTGATACATGTCCTGCTCTGACCCAAACTACTGCTAAGCTGGCTTGGGCTTCCACATGCTATATATAAGTTATAAGCATATGTAGATGGTAGGTAGTACAAAACAACCGACTATTTAACATGTTTGGTGCCTCAGCAGCTACCTAATTTGCACAAGTGTAACCGCTTTGATTTTCTGAATTTTTTCTGCTACTGTTGCAACAAGAGAGTAAATCCAAACTGACGGTTTATCATGTTTCATATGTTTCTCATGAATTATTTATTAGTTAACCATAACCAGTAGAACCACATAAATCTAAACTAACGCTTCGGTTTCACATTATTATTTTACTTGTTGACATTGACAATCCTGAATAAAATTGGCTTGTACTTATGATATTTTTTTTTGTAGTATCTTCCTCTCAATAAATACTGACCTTACCGCTCTCATGTGCAGAAAAGAGTGACAACAAACTAAATAGGAGGTACAGAAGAGGAATCTCAAGGATGAACTTGAGAAGCATGAACGCAATCACTTTTCATCCAAGGATAAGTCCTATGTTGGTAATACCTCTAGGTCAATATGCACTTTCTCCCTTGTCTGTAGATATCCTGATTGCCATGTCCATAACTTCTCTTCCATGATGTTTGTCTCCTGTTGTTGCCTTGTACCTTTGAATTGCAATTGATAAACAAAACCTTTTTTTTGTTGCAGACGAGAGGGACCGGTGAAAAAGTTTAGGCATGCTCTTAGAAGGTCGGTGAAACTAATTAATGCTATAGCGAAATCTTTTTTTAGTGCTTGTTTATGCTCAAGGCAACATCAACATTTACTCTGTTGGCGATCACATCACAGGTTCAAATAGGGCGAGGATAAGATAGTTCCACGTGAAACTGATGCAGATGTCTGTGACGTCGAGGCCAGAAGTGATGATGAAAGGTATGTTTACTTCTTGCTCAGTAATTAATAAACCATACTTCTCCAAAATGTTGATGAGACTCTGCTTGTTGTTACATGGATGGGATTAACTGCTACATATTCTAACTGCACTAACAAATTTCTTTGTGGATTGGGGCTAACTGTTCTTTCTGTGCCATCTACCATAAAATTTTGTATTGGGTAACATGTTAATATACTCGCAAGCATGCTCAGTTCATTCCAGTCGGTATGTGTTTACAACAAACTGCAAAATGGCGAAAAGAATGATGCACCGTCTGGAATTTTTTTTGAGGGTCTCGAATTATTTTTGGTACACGGCTGTTTATTTGGGCCCTTTTTTAGTTGAACTGATTATCTCGGTTCATTGTAGTGCTTACTCATATAATTGCAACTTCCATGCAACAATGACAACAATTGCGATGATGACACTGAGGCTCCAATCGCAGAAATCAAAAGGGTTTAAAAATAAAGAGCTCGGGATATGCTTACAAAGATCTATGTTTTCTTCCCCATTTATCATTTTGAGGTAAAATTTTGTCTTTAGATCTAAATATTAATGATAAGTTCATCCATGTGTTTTATGCAGGACCGCCAGCAAGCTGAAGAAGTGGCCAAGATGAAGGAGGCTGAGTTGATGCGAGGAAACCTATTTATCAATATGAGTAACTCAGGCTCCTTCAATGAGAAGAGAAGGTTTAGCCAGTGATTTTTCTGTATTATATGCCTTTTTCGATGAATATTCCCTTGCTTTATGGTGAGATTAATATTGTTCTTTGTATGTTTACTTTGTAGGTGGGATTATGATGTTGTATTCAAGAACCAGGCGAATGGAGAGACCAAGACTCCCAAACCTTTCATGAACGACCCCATTAGTCGTGATTTCCACCGCAAGTTTCTGCATAGGTAAATGAAATGATGTTGATTTATGCTTTATGTTGTCTAGACGTGTATGTCATGACCTCATGGAAAGAGCTTGTGATGCTCCATATTCTGAACATCGATATGTTTGATAAAATGTAAGATATTCCTTGTCTGGATGGTGATATTTTAACTCGACTAAATAAATCCACTCCTTGTGTATAACTGATGTTGTGTCATAACTTTTGTCTTTATTGGTATCTACTATTTGAAGTCTTTGACATGTTTCGTCGCATTTACCCCCCCTAAACTTGTCTCAAAATTCATCTTACAACCCTCAACTTTACTTTGGTTCAACTTTCAACCCTGAATTCTAAAAACGGTTCAGAATCACCACTTGCATTGTATTAAGCTGATTTTTCTTGTACCGTGTATGTTGTATGTTGATTAGTTGGCACAATATAGGAAGAAAACCCTCTAACTGACCAGTAAAACCGGTTCAAAACATGTCAAAAAAGGGTAGAGGGTCTAGTTCCGAACGGTTTATAGAATTCAGGGTTGAAGATTGAACCAAAATAAAGTTGAGGGTTGTAATCTGAACTTTGAGACGAGTTTAGGGGGTGGGGGTAAATTGGACTTCTCTCAAATGGAAAGTAAGTATGTTTATCTGGTTGTGCAACATTGTCTTGGGTAAGTATTTGTATTTTTGCGGAGTTCGTTGAGTGCTTGAAACACCGATTAACTTCCTGGTCTTATCTTGGGAGAATGTTTTTAACTAAATTCCGTAGTTCCTTCTTTGTTTGTAGTTCTTGCTTTTGGTTGTTTTCATATTAGGCTAGAAGTATAGGTAGTGAGGGTTTAGCCTAGTAAAGTGGCAAGTGTAGCCTATAATTCTCTTGTCATCGGAGTCGTTGTGCTGCTCGGGGATTGATATCTTCCTAACTACACGGTTGTCTTGCCACTTTTCCAGGGGCTGGTCGGAGATTTTGTCAATTGATGTTCAGATATTTTTGCTTGTTATCAGATGAAGTAGCTTGTTTTCCTCCCATTTTTTTTATCTATTCTGCTTTGGATTCATTGTTTATCTATTCTTTTTTGCTATGTTCAAACTAAACATCTATTTGCTTGCTGGCCTATCTCATGGGCAAAATGAATTTTAGTGAGCCTACGATCGATTTTGTTTTATTGGTTTGTGGTTCTTCCTATTTGATTAGTGTCCGATTTGTGACCACTGGAGAAGTAGTAACAGTTTAGCCGAGCAATGTGGCAGGTTACTCCTTGCTTCTGTTTCTCATTGGAGTTGAGTTATTGTGTTTCTTGTAGATTGATATCATTTTTCTCCACTGATAGCTGGCCACTTCTTTCAAGGGTTGGTCTAGAGGGTACATGGTACATTCCTTTTCTCTCCGTTTAATTGGTTAGTGTGCATAGTTTCTTGTAGCCGTGGCAATGTAGCTCCTTGCTTGCCATCTATCTTGTAGCTAACATTGACTTAGTTGTACATGAATTTGTTGCATGATCCTCTCATTGTCATTGCAGTATAGCATTGTTCCTATACGTTTGTCTGCTTAAGACTTGTCTATGCTGCAGCTTAAGATGGTAGATGAAATGGTGATTATGTGTTTTTCATTTAGCTAACGCAATTGGCACACATGCTAAGTAAAAAAATGATCTCTTTTGTGTTTGATGTGCTTCCAGAACGACTTGGAAGGTGAATCAGCAGCATCTCATGGTTGTGGAGAAGAGGATGAAGTCTTGTGGAGAGAGGAGCCATATCCAACTAGAAATTATTAGAAAACAGGAAAAAGAAGATTGAGAAGTTGCTCAACTCAAATTTTCTGGATTTGTCAAAGTCTTACATTCTTGGTACACAAGACACGACCGAAGCAAAATAGAAGAAGTGGGAGAAGGAACCCGTAGCTCATGTCTGGGATGGTGAGCTCATCTGGTGAATTTATTCGTTTCATTGGTGAGTAATAATGGTGTAAAGATTTTGTGGAATACATGCAATTCCACATTTCATAAAATGGATGTATAATTGAATTGTCCTATCTCACAATCAGATTTGTCTGCATATTTGAACCTAATTTACTTAAGAATTTTGACGTTTGTTAGATATTTATCCAGTCAGGTGTTTCTGATCTCTGTTGGCTTTATCTATTCTTGCATGGATTTGCAGTATAATTTTATTACTAAATTGTTAAATGAATAATCACCAAGCTCATCACCTTAGTTCTTAGTGATGCTTTTCCCTCTGCATTTCGCAGGTGTCTAAGGTAGTGGAACCGGAGCAGTTTGCCCCTGATATGGCTTGCAGGGACCCTTGTCAGCCATATCATGCGAGTCGGCTTGCTTTTTTTATGGGAGTATGTTCTGAACAAGATTAGTAGTGTCAGGTGCATACCTTCCATGTGTAGTAGAAGGTGTGTGTTCTTTGATTACCTGGGATGGGCTAGCTTTTCTGATGGCAGTATGTTCTAAACAATATAAGCATCTAATATTTTTAAGACATGTTCTATAGATGTCTTGAAGCGTAGAATTATCGGGGCACTTGAATCAACACGAAGCTTTTATCTTATCAGATATCCTTAGGGTCCTTGTTCGATGGTAGCTCAAGAACAAATTAAGCTTTTTATAACTAAGGGTTTCAAGGGTTCATGTAGTTTCATATGTTGCGCATTTCCTACTTTTACTCTAGCTCTTTCAGTACTATGCGTGCTCTGCTATTCTCCAATTCTTATCAACTTCGGCACCATCGCACAAGAACTACCGTATGAAACTACTTTTGATAATGTTGGTTTCAGCTGTGAAATTAATCCCTCTAACCTGGGTTGATAAACTTATATTAGCATCTAATTTAATTAACTGAGTAACTTGAAAGTTTATAAGGAATAACTTAGACACCAATATTTTTGTTGAAAGCTGGAATTTTTGTTGCGACTATATCCATGCTTGTAAAGATTATTTTTGCATGTTGGGTTTGATGCAACATTCTGATGACTATTGCGTCCCTTTACAGTTACTTGGAAATTCATTAGATGATTGGACTATTGAAATATTGAAGTCTTTCTGGACAACAGCTTCAACCATTTGGCCATGGACTTCATGAATTCTGTTGAGATCTTGTACAACATTGATGAGTTATCTGACATTGCTGTGTTGCTTAAAACTTCTTTTTAGGCAAATATTGTTACTTATTATGTAACTGGAATGTGATGAGTTTGGTTCAAATGCTTGCATGTGTGAAATTGCACACGGATACTACATGTCATATAAATAATTGAAAATCATTCTCGTATTGCTGCAGTGGACGCAATAAAGGCAGGGCGACTGGTGGAGCTGAAGAACACAAAGGTGAGCCTGTTGTCGGAGCTGTAGGCGACGGAGGCTATATCCTGTCACTGATGAAGTTGGAGCAGGGGACCATGGCAAGGTGAGAAGAGGGTCAGCGTAAGGAGGTGATGCCTTTTCATCTTGGCTCGTCTGCTGGATGTTGTTGCTGGCACTGGATGAATTGTTGTTATTATTGTAGCGCATAAGCTATTGCCGTGGCGAGGTGGTGGTTTTACTGGATACTTGGCTTAGCTACACTTTGTTCCCTATTTTTGTATTGATTACTGATGCAAAGTGTATGCTATTAGGAATAATTCACGTCTGTATCAGAGAATTTTTTTTCCAGGATTACTCTTTTTTGTTTAGTAGTTGGTTGCTTCATGCATACGGGTATGTATGTTGCAAAACAAATGTGAGGCACTGAACAAATTTGAAGAAATTTGGATACATGTTCAGGTTGATTTTTTTACTATTGCAAAATGCATGCTGCGAGGAATCTATGTTTGAAATTTTGCTGATATTAGAAATTTCTCCACCTCTTATTCATATCCAAGTTGATTATGCTGAGAGAGGAAATGTTCTTACTTGTTCGTGATCCAGTGCATGGCAAAGGTCTATTCACACACTAGTAGTACAGTTATCTTCTTTTTCTTTCCAGAAGCAAAAGGACACACTTGCTTAATCCTGGACAAGGTTGGTTAGAACCTGTCGAGCTTTCAAAAGAGTTTTGATATTGAAACCATATGGTTGGTGCTTGCAGCTGTGCCTCGCGGACCGATCAATTGAAAAGCTGTGTAATTATATACGGATTTTAAACAAAACTTGATAAGAGTGAACAATAAACTTTAAACATATTGCATCTTCTTCCTATTAGTACTTGTAAAAAAAGCTGGTACCCCCTCCGGCCCTAATACTTAGCACATATTTATGCAAAATGTAGGCTAAGATATGTCTAGATTCTCTAAACACGTGGCAAATATTTAGAGGTTAAACTAAGGATGGCAATTTTATCCACGGATCCGGATATCCACGGATATTCGACCCGCCGGGCACGGATATGGAGGGTTGAT
Organism: Lolium multiflorum; assembly: GCA_030979885.1. Lineage (NCBI taxonomy): Eukaryota > Viridiplantae > Streptophyta > Magnoliopsida > Poales > Poaceae > Lolium > Lolium multiflorum. The sequence goes on from CM061749.1 coordinate 100,962,249, forward strand.
TGTGCCCATGGATTTCATGGGGCGGATATCCAATAATTCATGGAGCAGGCACGGGTAGAGGTTTGGCCCCATGGATATCCAATAGACATCCATCTGACATGTGAGACCCACATGTTAGTGGGACATATAATTTTACCTAGTCCTAGTTAGCCCTCTCTTGAGGCCCAAATCACCAAAGGACCATATTTTCTAACCCCAGTTACCTAATCCTTACTGTTTCTTTTATATTCCTATGCATTGCCATCATGATTATTATTCATATTGCTGAAATATTGTCGAAATGCTCGTGTTGCGCTCAAATGTTGCCATGATGATATGTATAATGTGTAAACATATGGATATCCATGGATATACGGATATCCGGCGGGTTTGGATTTGGAGCGATATCCATGCCCACGGATACTTTCATGGGCGGGGCACAATGAAACTGATGGATATGGGCATGGATGTGGTTTTGTTATATCCGTCCAAACCCGCTCCATTGCCATCCCTGGGTTAAACCTGTGAAGTATTTAGAGCCATAGTAGATTCAACCGTAGAGAAAAAAATGATTAAATTTTTACCTAGTAGCATGGTGCTAGTTAATGTGAATGTTGCATGTATCCATAGAGAAAAATACTACCGTGAAACATATGTTTAATTAGCACGGAAAATGGTTTTCCGCATGATTAGTCATGATATTTATTAGTTGAAGTTATTTATTACTCCCTCTCTCACAGTTTAATTAGATATGCACGTACTACTAGTTCGCAAATTTGATCAAGTTAGCATTAGCTATATGTTATAAAAATTATATCATTAGAAAGTTTAGATGTTCTATTTTCTAATGATATAATTTTTTATTATATAATTTAAATTATATAGGTCAAATTGGCGACCGGAAGACTAGTAAGCTAAGACAGAGGGAGTAATCAGAATGGATCTGAAACGGAACTTACGTGTAGAGATGAAACAAGCATCCAAAGGGTGAAAAGACAATAATCATGGAAAGGGTATTACATTCCGATTTTATTGGTCCTGATCCCCGATGATTTACCCTGTACTTGAAGATTCCTCCACAGTCATCATTCAATAGTAGAGAAATAAATCAACCAAACCATGTGTGATCCGCACTAATTTCAGGCCTTAATTATTTGCTAGGCCACCTGCCACGTTAACAATAGGCGACACTTTGCAACTTGACCGTCAAAGAGAATAAAAAATTTCACCATGGATGTAATTTTCTCGAAACCTCAAAACCATTAGCTGATGGAAATATTCTCGGAAATGCACTATAGTTCGCATGGTGAAAGTAGGAGAGAATTTTTCCTTTGCTTGGAACAATCGTAATACTGTTTTCATCATGGAAGAAAAGAAAGTTGGAAAATCATTCAAGGCGACAAATCCAGCAGCATCATTTTAGTTACTACTACTGGAAGCAAACTTGGGACATATTGGATCCTTTGGTAGTAGTTTCCTAGAGATATGGAGAGATTTATGGAACCGTGATTTAGGACGGATAACAATCACTAGTAATTAAGTAGTACCCAGAGAGTCCGGGGTCAATTAAAAGGAAAATCAATCAGCATCAGACCATGTATGAGGCACATTAATCTCCTTCCTTGATTGTATTAACCATAAGAGGGGGATCATCTTCCTTCAAATACTGCTGGAAATAGCTAGCGATTAGCTAAGAGGAAAAGTCAGTAATTTTTGGAGGCTATTACAGTATTAGGATGGAATTCGTAAAAGTCAATCAGTAAGCATGCCTGATTTAACATACAAGTGATTTCGTTTGGTAGGCCACGACAACGATCCGTGTGCTCCACACGAACGTCCATCCCTCCCTTTCATCGTCTCCCTTCGGCCTACCGATGGAAGACAAAAGAAGGGGTGGGAGATGAAAAAAAAGTGGCGCGAAATTTCTAGTAAAACCTCTAACCTTGACCTCCTAACGTCTACCCATACTAGGGGAAGGGCATCTTACGCGTGTGACTTAGAGATGTTTGATTTGCTGCTAAATACTCGGTATATTTTTTCCTCTCACTCAATGTGATTGTTAATGATTTTCGAAAAAATATGATTGTTAATGATGGAATTCGAAAGATAAGAATTAGGCCCACTTTACACTAATTTTGCTCACATGCATTAGTCGGTTAATTGGGGTGGTTAATACACAAATTAATTGGGGCATGCAAATAGACGGGGAGAAGATCGTGGAAGAGGGATCGGCTGGGAGGATTTTTAGAAGTTAATTGGAGCAATTAATACATAAATTTTTCATATTTTTGGGCATCACTTCCAAACCTCAATTAACTCTATATATATGGGTATGGAGGGAGTACCTAGAGTCTAGCGTCAATTAGTAGGACAATCAATCAGCACCGGGTCATGTGTGATCCACACTAATTTCGTAACTTAATTGTTTACCGGCCACCTGCCACGTTAGCAATACATGACAGTTCGCAAGTTGCAACTTAACCGTCAAAGTGAATGGAAATTTCCACCATGGATGTAATTTCCTTGAACCTCAAAACCATTGGTTGATGGAAACATTCTCTTAGCAGACATGCAGTTCGCATGGTGAGAGTAGCACATAATTTTTCCTTGTGTATTTTGATTCGAACAATCGAAATATTGGTTCGATGATGGAAGAAAACAAAGAAGGAAAATCATCCATTGCGAAAAATCCGGTAGCACCATTTTGGTAGTACTAGTTCCTTAGAAATATGGAGAGATTTGTGGAAGAATGATTTAGAGGGGAGAACAATAACTAGTATACTACCAAGATAGTCCGGAAAATCAATCAGCCACCAGACCATGCATTAGCCACATTAATTCCCTGCCTTGATTGTATTAACCATCCTAGACGGGATTGGTTTCCTTGGAATAGACAACGAGATTGTTTTCCATTGCCTTGAAAGACGCCTACAACGCAAAGGTGAGTAATCTGTGGAAGCAATTATTAGGATGGAATCGGCGTAAGGCAAATCAATAACCATTAGAATGTGTTTGGTTTGGCAAGCCACGCTAGCAATCCGTGTGCTCTGCATATGTGAGCCGTCCATCCCTCCCTCCCATGATCTCTCTCTCTCCAGCTGCATATGGATGGGGAAAAACAAAAGAAGTGGCGGGAAATGAAAAAGTGGCGCAAATTTTCAACGAAAACTTCCCCTCCAATAGTAGTCTATAAATACGAGAAGGGGTGTAGCCAACGCGTGCGTCGTGTGTGACGACTTAGACTTTGACTCTTGCTCGGAGAGGAGAGGAGAGAAGAGCGGTTGCTTTGAAGAAGTAGTGACCTCTCTCCGGCGGAAGATGCATGGGTCGGAAGGCAAGGTCTGGTGTGAGACAGGTACTTCTTCCTCCGCTCCGATAGGACTCGAATCTTGATCATGTATCGTGTTGTTTCAGTGCTAAATGCTTACAGAATCAGTTAACAATAGGCCCAAGCATGGAGGGGCACCGTATCTGTTCCTCATCCCGATCGGAAGGAATTAGGGTGGCCTCGCCAGCACCGGCGCACCTTGCAGCGATCGACGCCGGGCGTTCGCGCGCGCCGGGGTAGATTTTGTCGCGTCGGATGGACGAAGCAGGAAGTCAGGTAACCAGTCGGACGAAGTATTCTGTTAATTTTTATTTTTATATGGTATTGGTTCCATGTCAGTTGGATGGTATCGTTCTGATCCTGAATACAGTACGTACGTATGAATGTGTAGAGTAGAGATGGATGCATGAGGGACCGGAGGTGAGGAGGATGAGCAGCTCGGGGGTAGGCGGCGGTGCGGCGAGAGGACCTGGTGTGACTTGTCGCAGTTGTTTTAGGTGATTGTCAAACTGCAGGCCCTCCTAACTCCAGAGGTCTCTAGCAGATACCGCCAACCCAAACCCCAAATACAGAGAACTGGAAATCATGCTTGACAATACATGGTTTAGCTTACCATATATCAAACGCGTGGCAAACGCAGCAGAAACCAGCTTCCCTGCACCTTAGGGAATGTACCGGAAAACAGTAAAAAATGCCATTTATTTTCACTGTCTTTTTCACTAGCAAACTGTAGAATGGCATAACCACTTCGTAAGAAATACATGGAACATAAATCGCAGCTTCATTTGTTCTTTCAGGCTGTCTTGAAGGATCATTATCCCCATATTTGTGTCTGCATGGAAAGATATAGAATAAGTGTGGCTTGCTCACGTATCTGCTTTGCTAAAAGCCATAATTATTATAAAAAAATTGAGGGATAATTTTTAATATTTGCTTCAAAGGAATCTTCAGCCCGATCACAGGCCACCAAGTGGCAAGTGGATATACGCAGAGCCCTATATAGTACACTCCCACAGGTGTCGAAATGTGCATCATTTTGAGTCAAAAGTCAAAACTGAGTCAACATATAAGGGACTCCACCTCATGGACTCATAAGAAAGATGCCAGCAGGTAAAATACTAAACACACCCTCGCTACATTTTTTAAGTTCAGCAAAATTTCTTAACATTCTGATTGAGATTGACAGGTTTGCTTGACACAATTCACTGTATGAAACAAAAACAATTTTCAGCAGTTTTCCCCTGTTTTATTCATCACAATTATCAGGAATACAATGAATGAACTGATGATGTCGCATTCATGGTGATTCCCCGCGTCCCCACACGCCAGTGTGTCCGCGGACGATGCTTGGGCATCCCACCAGTTGAGGGCAACATCTGACCTTTTTCAGAGGAGTAGTCTGGCTGCTATGAGGCCACTCCTCACCTACAGCCAACCTCCATCGCCATGGGCAAGGGCTGGCCGTTTCTCAAGACGAAGAACAACCGCGAGGCCGGGTCCTCTGGCGCCGCTAAGGAGAATGCCCCGCGCAACCGTTGGTACGTTCCCGTGGAGTTCGCGCACCGGTTGTTCGTGGAGAACCGGCTGATCCCTTGGCCTAATGTGGGCATGCCGGGTGGCGGATGGTACCTCAACTCACTTCGCGTCCCCGTGCCTCTGGTGCCGCAGTACGAGATCCACCGCCGCCACTTCATCCTACCACCAGATCTGCGCGAAGATTTGGCATTCGCCCTCGACTCGTACAACTGGTCCACCTTTGGGACCTAGGAGTTCGACCTGCGCGACCACGTGGGTCACCTTGGCGACGTCGACTTCTTCAACCGGAAGCGCAACATCAGCCTTGACGAGGAGGAGGGGGAGGAAGACATAGTCCTCAATGCCGCGGTGGAGGAGGAACTCCAGCCACCAAACCTCACGGAGGAGGAGGCCATGGAGATGGCCATCGGCAATAGCGAGCTCGCTTAGTGGATGGCCTCGCCGTCCAACTGCGGGCGTTCGCGCTAGCCCAAGTGAGGCCAGCGTGTCCTCTGGCGACTCCTCCCGCACCTACTCCGCCTCTTCCCGCGCCTACACGGCCTCCTCCCGCACCCATCGACGCTGCCACCGGCACCTCAGCAGCCGCTGCATTGGCCGTGGCCTTGGGTCGGCACCTCCAGTTTTCATCGACCTCGTCAACGACAACGATGACAATTGACAAGTAGGGAGCCACGGCGGGCACCCTAGTAGCTAGGGCTATTTTCTAGTAATTTTTAATTTACAGCACTATGTAAATGGTTCTATCTTCTATTAATTAAAAATGGACATAAAAATGCGTCGGGCTGCTAGGCCTACTCAACCCAAACGGACATACCAGCCAACGAGACCAATTTTTGCCCACAGCCCGATCCAAATAGACACTTTTCGTGTCTGAAATGGGTCGGGCCGCTGGAGATGCCCTCAGAGGGCCAGCCGGATATAAATTTTCTTTTCTTTCATCTGAAGCAGTTGCATGTTGAATCCCCTAAAAAATGTTGAAATACTTGTACTCTAGCATTTGTGCAATATACTACTTTCAATGTCGTGGACAAACTCGTCTGGAATAACAGCAAAAATGACGGCGCATCATATATGAGAATCGGGAACATGCCTGAACATACATGGTTTAGCAGCAGCGACAAGGGTGAGAAACGCAACAGAAATCAGAGGTTCACTGCACCTTACGAAATGTACAGGAAAAAACAGAAACTGCCGTTTATTTTCATTGTCTCTTTCGCTTGCAAACCGTAGAATGACATGATCATTTCTTACGGAATACATGGAACATAAACCACTTCTTCTAAACAAGTCCCGCACATGGCATAAGGTGTCCCAGTGTTCAAACCAAGCAAAATTTGTCTTTCTGAATAATCAAGCCATGCAGATACCATGTTCAAATTTCAAATGCTTTCAATGGGTCCTTGGGGTCGATTTGATGGTAGAGAGGGAGGTCCGACGGGAGACTCTGCTGGCTGAAGCCAATGCTTCCCAGCATCTTGAGCACCTCGTCGAACAGAATCTTGTTTCCAAACGGGGTGAAATGAAGTCCGTCACTGCATGATGTAATAATAAGGTTATCTGCTGCTTATGGTCAGGAAGATACACCATGATACAGTGCAATGCTTTGGCAAAATACTCTGTAATTAAATCCTCGATTAAAAAAACATGAGGACATCAAGAGCGCCATATTATGTATAAGCCAATTGATGATCGACTATCAAATCAGTGGATGAAGAACAAACTCGGAGATGATTACATAGTATCTGGGAACATCTACTACAGAATCTTCCCTTTTGGTGGAGTCGAAATTTTCTGTGTGTTAAGAAGAAAAGAAAAACATTCAACTTTCAACATAGGACAAAGGGGTAGTATATACTTTGCTTTATTTGTAAATGCAGGTTTTTATCGGAAATTTCAAATGTTAGAAAACAGAGTCACGGTGTAGAATATTAAGTGAAACTGTAGTATATACTTTGCTCTATTTGTAAATGCAGGTCTTTATTGGAAATTGCAAATGTTAAAAACTAGAGTCACATTGTAGAATATCAAGTGAAATTTATGTGGCTCAATAATCATTGTTTTCACAGTGAGCCAGGTGATACTTGATGCAAATTATCAACTGATTCTCAGGTTGGGTTGTCAGATGCGGGTTACCAGTTTTTCTTTTACTGCATAAGAATTCCAAGCATAACCAAGAACAACATTACACTGCAAAGCTTAAAAGCACGACAGGTTGACTCCATCGGATTCGCATAACTGTGATTCTTCATTTTACTAAGAATGCCATGGATAACCAAGAACAACATAACATTGCAAAGTTTTAAGGCATTACTGAGTGTCTGCATCAAATTCACATGATTCCAATCCTTTATTTTACTACGAATTATTCTTCGGATAGTTTTAAATGGTAGTTTTTCAACGATAGTTTTGAACAACAGTAAATAAGGAGACATCCAGCTCGAATATGTATATCCAGCCTTTTCTTTGGGTAGTCTCCAACAGTGCTTCTCAAGCAACAACCAGACATAAAACTAACTGGACACCTTGTTAAAAAAAAAAAAAAAAAACAAACCAGATTTCAAGCAATCAGTGTAAATCCCGAGTAACAGTCTGTCTCAGAATTGCCACCGGTTGATTTCTCTTACAACAGCCACTTCCAATTATTAAACTCTATTTATGTTAGCCTAGGAGGTAGAAGAGTTCTAAAAGTTATAACATATTTGCATGATCGAAATTTGCTCACATGGGGAAAAAAAATTCCTACCATAGTGCAGATGTCTGCCAATCAGGAAATTGCTGCATCTGTGTCCAGATGTCTATAACTGGGTAATCCAATTCTTTAGCAACAGCTATGCATGCCTGTGCATAAGTGCCAGCAGCTTCATTTGTTCTTTCAGGCTGTCTTGAAGGATCATTATCCCCATATTTGTGTCTGCGTGGAAAGATATAGAATAAGTGTGGCTTGCTCACGAATCTGCTTTGCTAAAATCCATAATTTCTATAAAAAAATGGAGGATAATTTCTAATATTTGCTTCGAAGGAATCTTCAGCCAGATCACAGGCCACCAAGTGGCAAGTGGACAAGTGGATATACATAGAGCCCTATATAGTACACTCCCACAGGCGTTGAAATGTGCATCATTTTGAGTCTAAAGTCAAAACTGAGTCAACATATAAGGGACTCCACCTCATGGACTCATAAGAAAGATGCCAGCATGTAAAACACTAAACACACCCTCCGTACATTTTGTATGTCCAGCCCAATTTCTTAACATTCCGATTGAGATTGACAGGTTTGCTCGACACGATTCACTGTATAAAACAAAAACATTTTTCAGCAGTTTCCGCTGTTTTATTCATCACAATTACCAGGGATACAATGAATGAATTGATAATGTTAAATATACTGTTCTAAAGATACATGTCAGTAATACATTACTGACCTGCATCAAGAATGGCATTTTGCTAAAGGAAACCAATAAGGTATCTAGTGGACCCTATTCCGTTGAACTGACATCTGACCATTCACCATAAATAAAGCAAAGCGAAGTACTGCAGGGTGAGTGGGCTATTGTTACCGGATCCTCGCGGGCTCGTAGATTGGTGGAGGGGTGATGAGGATGATAGCAGCAGAGGGCCACTTATTCTGCAAAACCAAACCACATACGAGTAACTGAAGAACTGAGCAGATTAGCTCCAGGACGACAGTATGGCAGCAACCTTGAAGTGGGCGCAGATCGCGCGGAGGTTGTCCTGGTACTCCGCCAGCGGCACATGCTGGTGCCCCTGCGACCGGTCGGGCAGGTTGGCGTCGTTGGCGCCGAAGAACACCGTGACGGCCGCCGGGTCGGCGCCCCCGGCGGCCGCCCGCTCCATGGCTCTATCCAGCACCTTCAGCGCCCATCGCGTGTTGTACCCGTCGAACCCGCGCAGCACCACATCGGCCTAACCAGCAAAAAAATCCGATGTAACTTCTATAAGCAGAAGCTAGCGGCGGCGCAAAACGGAGAGTACCTGGCGGGCGAAGTGGTCGGCGAGGGCGGCGCCCCAGCCGCCGGAGGCGAAGGACTGCTCGGTGATGGAGTCGCCGAAGAGCACCAGCCGCGGCCGCATCTTCTCTCCCGCACTCCACCACGGATCGGCTGCTGGTTACCTCCGAGATGAGATCACGGCAACTTCACGACGAGCAACTCACTTCTGCCGTGTGCTAGTAGTACCTGTCGTGGTAGTTAGGATTTGGGGGCCGCCTGCACGAGCCGGAGTCTTTTTTTATTATTTTTATTGACATGACGATGACGAGCTGGAGGTAAGACCGAGTAAATTACACAAATCTACCGCAATTGAGGTAATGGTAACATGTTAGTACCATTCTTGGAATTTTTTTGCTAAAAACTACAACTTGTGAGGCGTGGAGTCACAGATTCGCACTAATTCCTGTCTAATGACATTTCGACAGCAATCGTGACTAGTAGGACCCATCTAACAAAGCTTAGTTGGCAGCGCCTCTTCTTTCCCTATCTCTTCTTCCTCTCGGCCGGTGGTCGTAGCCCTGTAGCTCATCTGTCGGCCTACGACGGAGCATGAGACAGGGGAGGGCGGCGCCCGAAGGAGGGAGGGGAGGGCAGCAACCCGCGGGTGAAGAAGGCCACCAGGTCTGCTTCCTCGTCATGGGCCAGGAGACGGTGGAAGGTAGACCGGGATGATGTGGCCTCGAGCAGGACGTCACCAACATCACCGGCGACGTACGGAGGCGTCATCTTCCACCTCGCGGAGTGCTAACCCCCACCGCCGTCACGCACACCCCCCGCATCACCTGCTAGAAGCTGAGTAGCGCCACGGTGTCCCACACTCCCACAATCACTGGTTGAATTGCCGCGAAATAGGAACTCCGACGAGCAATTGATGTTGAAGGAGCCTGTCTCTAGCCACGCCAAGGACCTACGAAGCATTAAAGAGCCAAGGCGCATCCCCTGGGCTACTTTATCTACTTGGGCGAGCACCAGAGTGACATCCTCGACGGAGCCGAGCCGCGCAATTTCGTTCTTCTACGATCCCGGCGACTTTCCACCGCGAAGGGCTTCAGCGAGCGACGGGTGCGGCCGTGTTCCTCGTCCGCGAGAAGGGGCAAGTTGATTGTGCTCATCCCCGAGCAGGGAGAGGTGGTGGTGCTCGTCCACGAGTGCCAGTAGCTCCGCTGCCCGCCGCCGCCTAGGGCCAGTAGCTCCGCTGCCCGCCACCGCCGCCTAGGGTCGCCGCTGTGTCAGCCTCACCCTCGTGCCCGAGCACGCCGCCGCGTCTTCCTCACCCTCGTGCCCAGGGACGTCGCCTCGTCGGAACCAACTGGGGCTGGAGATGTTGACCGTAGTTGATAAGGATGAGGTAAAAGAGAAGACAATGTTCCCTCCCTGCCACATCAGCCTGACATTGGGACCCACCAGTCAAGCATGCCAAGCTGTCTATTTTTATTGACTAGTCAGCTCTGTCAATTAGGTCCCACCTGCCAGAACTGTGTTAAAATGCCATCAAACGAGAATTAGTGCGATCTGTGACTCCACGCCTCACAAGTTGTAGTTTTTAGCAAAAATTTCCAAGAATGGTACTGACCCGTTACCACTGCCTCAATTGTGGTAGATTTATGTAATTCACTCTCGCGGGCCTGCATTGTTTTTTGGGGGCAAGAGCATCTCCACTCATGCCATATTTCGTTTGAATTCACCTATCTATTCTTATCTTTACTATTAAAAATTGGAGTTAGTTGTTTAACACTCAACGTGTTTGATAGTCGTCATTGGAAGCATCTTGTACACCCAATCTAATCTCATGGTCTCTGCTTCGTTCAGTCAAATTTTACAGCACATCAATGCTCACGGAGCAAATCATGGTATCATCAATCACGCTATCAATCACTTCGGAAAAATATATTCTTGTGTTCCCTTGAGTCGAAATATAATTTTGGGTAATATTTCCCATCAAAGATTTGAGGGATCCCCTATACTTGTGGGCATCAAGGCCCCAATAACATCACTAAGATCACTAGGCCGTATAGGGTCCAAAGACCCAATAAGAACAAGCTCCAGGAACAAGCTTCCGAAGAGAATATCTCACAAACTTTCACCTCCATGTATCACTAAATGCAATAGAAAGAACGCTACTAAGATGCACAAATCCTCCACTCTCGGATTCCAACAAAGCTACTAAACCTATTGGGAAATAAGAGAGGAAGAACAAATAAGAAGGGGAACACCAAATTTCTCTCCGGGATCTAGATCTAATGGGTTCCCCTCATGAAGAGAGAGATTTGATTGGTGAAGATGTTGATCTGGATCTCCTCTCTCTTTTACTCAAACGAGAGTAAGAATCATGGAGGTAATAGAGAGAAAGGAACCTCAATGGAAGTCAACAATGGAGGCAAAAAGAGCTATGCACAGTTAGAATATCATTGGGGAAGAAGACCCCCTTTTATACCACTTTCACAAAGGTTACCACTGCTGTCGAAACTGAACCCCAAAAGAACGGTTCATAGAAGAGACGAAAGGGGAGGTACTACCGAGCGCTCGAGCGGTAGTACCGGCTATTGCAAGTAAATTTACACTAGGCTGTACAACTCTCGAGCGGTAGTACCGGCTATTGCAAGTAAATTTACACTAGGCGGTACAACTGGATCACTATCGGCTAATGTATGTAAAATGCATATATGAACTTTGTAGTTTGTTGATAGTTATTCTCACATAATTGCATCATATGTAATGTTATAATCATGTTTTATATTAATTTTAGGGGATTTTTCAATGGTCCCTCTTAGTTTGGTTATAATTCTACAGAACAGAAAAATCATGGAGGTAATAGAGAGAAAGGAACCCAAAGAAATTCAAATTGATCAGGGATTTTTCAAGACGCATTATTTCGCGAAGAGAGGGAGCTGAAGCACTGGAACCATAAGATAGGAGCCCTAGGTCCAAAAGAGCCCAGGTGGCACGGCCCCACTACCCTTGGTCCATAAAGTTGAGTTACAGTTTGTTAAAAGGGTATCATAATAACTCTCGGCTATGATTCGCAATTAGTTGGTTGCCCGTAGTGCTACTTCAATGGTTGTGTCCGTGCACGTAGCCTCAGCATTGCGGCTTAAATTAAAAGAATGGGAGAATTTTTGTTGGTATTTTCAGGTCTATAGTTCGCTACCTGTCTTTGGCTGGCTTCAGAAAACTACAAGATTGTGTTACGGAAGAAAAAAGAATTTGAAGATCACATTGTTTTGCTCATTTTTTTATAGTACTTTATTTTGTAATAGTTAGAGTCAGCTTGTTTATCTCTACAATGTACTATTTGTTACTATATATTTTTAGTGTGTTGGGGATCTTGCAGTAACATTAAGACCTTGTATTTATCGGTTTCATCAAATGAAATCCGGGACGTGCCTCTCAATTCAAAAACAAGAAGATGAGAACTGGAAATCATGCTTGACCATACATGGTTTAGCTTACCATATATCAAACGCGAGGCCAACGCAGCAGAAACCAGATTCCCTGCACCTTAGGGAATGTACCGGAAAACAGTAGAAAATGCCATTTATTTTCACTGTCTTTTTCACTAGCAAACCGTAGAATGGCATAATCACTTCGTAAGAAATACATGGAACATAAATCACATCTTCTAAGCAAGTGGCGCCCATGGCATAAGGTAGCCTCACACCTTCTAAACAAGTTACACAAATATATGGAACATAAATCACATCTGCTAAACAAGTTATACGAATACATCAGAGTTCAAACCAAGCAGAGCTTCCCTTCTGAATAATCAAACCATGCAGTACCTTGTTCAAATTTCCAATGCTTTCAATGGGTCCTTCGGGTCAATTTCATGGAAGAGAGGGAGATCCGACCGGAGACTCTGCTGGCTGAAACCAATAATTTCCAGCGTCTTGAGCACCTCGTCAAACAAAATCTTGTTTCCAAACGGGGTGAAATGAAGTCCATCGCTGCATGATATGATAAGGTTATCTGCTGCTTATAGGCAGGAAGCCAGAATTCGTAGTAATGCTTTGGCAAGATACTGTGTAATCAAAAAATCTCAATTCACATAATACAAGGTCATGAAAAGTGAGGAAGTATAAAATATTCTACTCCCTTCGGCCCTAAATACTTGCGGCAGGTTTAGTGAACCTAGACATGTTTCAGCCTACATTTTGCTTAAATGTGCGACGAGTATTTAGGACCGGAGAGAGTACTACCATACTGGCCAATTGATGATCGACTATCAAATCACTGGACAGGAAAAGTGAGTAAAATAGCCTTCATAGTTTCAAGCTAGTCTAAGCACATATACAAATGTCTATTAGTAAATGGTAAGAGAGGATTCATACATAAAGCTTTTGATAGATTATAAAGTATCTAAGAACATCTACCACAGAATGTTCAATCTTTGGGAAAAATTACATGTTCAAGAAGCAAAGGAAAAACTTCGGCAGTTTCCACAGAGAAACAAAAGAGGTAATATGTACTTTGCTCTATTTGTAAATGCAGGTTTTTATCTGTCATTGTTTTAAATGTTAGAAAACAGAGTCATGGTTCAGAATATCATGTGAAATTTATGGGGCTCAATAGTCATTGTTTTTACGGTGAGATAGGTGACACATGATGCAAATTATCAACTGAATTTTATCTTGGCTGGTCAATTTCTCTTTTGTTGCCCTCGTAAGCAAGAACATCGCACTACAAAGTTCAAAGCACTATAAATTGGCTCCATCAGATGCGCATAATTGTGAATCTTCATTTCACTAAGAACACTAATAACATCACATTGTAAAAAATGCCAGAAACAGTCAGAAAACTAACTGGACACAGACGAGATATGAAGCTATCAGTGTAAGTACAGTTGTCCGAGAATTGTCACCTGTTGATTAGCTTTATATCAACCACTTATAATATTTAAGATTTTAATATGTTAGCTCAGGAGGTATAAGATTCTTAAAATTTAAAACAGATTTGCATGATCTAAATTTGTTCACACAGGAAAAAAGATTCCTACCATAATGCAGATGTTTGCCAATCAGGAAACTGCTGCATCTTTGTCCAGATGTCTATAACTGGATGATCCAATTCTTTAGCAACATCTATGCATGCCTGTGCATAAGTGCCAGCAGCTTCATTTGTTCTTTCAGGCTGTCTTGAAGCGGCATTATCTCCATACATGTCTCTGCATGGAAAGATGTGGAATAAGTTCAGTTTGCCTACGAATCAGCTTTGCCTAAAGGCATAATTTCTAACATTTGCTTGAAAGGAATATTTAGGCCAGATCACAGGCCACCAAGTGGCAAGTGGATAACTGGATATGCATAGAGCCCAATAGTACGCCCCCACAATGTTGAAATGTGCATGCTCTTGAATGAAAATTGAGTCAACATATAAGGAACTCTATCCCATGGGCTTAATAAAAAGATGCCAATAGGTCAAATACCAAGAATGCCCTGGGTACAATAGTAAGTTCAGCCTGAATTCTTAATATTGCGATTAATATTAAAAGGTTTGCTCGATGTAATTCACTACATAAAACATAAACACTTTTCAGCAGTTCTCCTCATGTTTTAATCATCACAATCATCACGATACAGTAATTGAACAGATGATGTCGAATATACTGTTGTAAGAGATAGTACATGTCAGTAATACATCACCAACTGCATCAAGAATGGCATTTAGCTAAAGGAAAACAAAAAGGGGATCAGCATACAGATATCTATTGGATCCGATTCCGTTGACCCGAGACCTGACCACTCAAAATAAGTAAGCTAAGTGAAGTAGTTATCTACTAGATATTTGCAAGGTGAGGGGGCTATTGTTACCGGATCCTCGCCGGCTCGTGGATGGGTGGAGGGGTGATGAGTATGATAGCAGCAGCGGGCCACCTATTCTGCAAAACCAAACCACGGATGAGTAACTGAAGAAGCAAGCAGACAGTGTTCCAATCCAGGACAGTATGGCGGCAACCTTGAAGTAGGCACAGATGGCGCGGAGGTTGGTCTGGTACTCGTCGAGCGGCACGTGCTGGTGCGCCTGCTGCTGGTCGGGCAGGCTGGCGTCGTTGGCGCCGAAGAACACCGTGACGGCCGCCGGGTCCGCGCTCTGGTTGGCCGCCTCCTCCATGGCTCTGTCCAGCACCTTCAGCGCCCACCGCGTGTTGTACCCGCTGAGCCCGCGCAGCACCACGTCCGCCTAATCGGTGGAGATCCGATGTCAGCAGCTAGCGCGCGGCGGCGGAAACGGAGAGTGGGGGCGGTGCGGTGCGGTGCGGAGAGTGGGGGCGTGTTGTACCTGGCGGCCGAAGTGGTTAGCGAGGGCGGCGCCCCAGCCACCGGAGGCGAAGGACTGCTCCGTGATGGAGTCGCCGAAGAGCACCAGCCGCGGCCGCATCTTGTCTCCGACACGGATCACGGATCACGGATCGGCCGCTGGAGTGGGCTGGCTTCCTCGGAGTCGGAGATGAGATCACGGCGACTTCACGACGACCTCACTTGTGCAGTGCAGTAGTATATAATGCCGTGTGGTAGCATCACCTGTCGTGGTAGGCTGGTAGCTGGGTATGGGCGGGCGGTAGCCGCCTGAACCAGACGGAATCCTAGGTATGTTCTTTTTTTTTTTTTTTAACAAGGAAAGGTCCCGAAGGACCTAGGGCTTCGTATTATCAGCGGTGAGGTACAAATTACAGATAAGGCCTAGAAGAACTGGGAAATTACAAACTGGCCCGAACAAATTGCACAGAGGACCTCGAAATAAAAAGCAAAAGCGATCAGGTCCAGCTCCACCTTCACCGTGACGGATCTCGCCGGAGTCAACCTCTGTCGCCGGGGACGAAACCACTTGGGACGCAGAGGTGGGAGCTAACTCCGCCAAGATTGGAGAGCCTCCAAGCTGGCAGAAGTGCCTTGCGGAGGTTGATGTTGCCTTGAGGGCGGCCTGTCGCCGCCGCACGAGGATGGAGGGGCCGCCCTTCGGCCAGGAAATCCGGCGACAGAGGCGCCGTGGTAATCCTCCAGTGGAGGGGCTGCCATTCAGCCATAGAATACGGCGACAGCGGCGCCGTTAAGAACCTCCGGGAAGAAGCCGACGAGCTTCCCTGCTGCGGATCCGACGGCCAGGCAGAGGCAACAAGCAAGAACTCTTGTCTCTCGCCACCACGACGAGAAAGAAGAAGCAGCTTGCAGCTGCATCTGCAGCCACCAGATCCGCCAAAGTCAGCCTTATTTATGGAGATCCTCATCTCCCTCCGCCGCCACACCTTCGGCTCCGACCACCGGAGCTCCATGAGGTCGAGGAAGAAGACGCCGCGGTGCCAGATCTGGCTGCTCAGATCCACCACCTCCCTCCCGGCATCAACGCCAAACGCCACAACGGGACCAAGACTAAAGCTAATACTAGTAATATACAGCCCGGCGCCATCTCCTCTCCATCTCCGGCCGGCTATTCCGGCGGAGAGGAGGAGGGAGAGGCCCGGTGAGGAGGACAGGAGGGGCAGGTACTGTAGCGGGCTTAGAGCGGTTTGGGGGGGGAATGAGAGCGCTCCTTAGGTATGTTCCGGCCGGTCAGATCAACTCTACCGTACACCTTAAAATTAAGAGCAAGTCTAACATGCCCCGTATATTTTCGCCCCGTATAACACAAGTAAAGGGTCCTGTATCCAGTTTTCGCCGGCCAAAAACTCGGACGAGCTAGCAGAGGGTGGGGATACGGGCTCTGCTAGCTCGTCCGAGTTTCCGGCCCCTCAAAACAGGGTTTTAGACAGCAATTTGCACAACAATTTCACATCAAACATAGCACATCCAAAATATGTGATGCATAATTCATAGTTTTAACATCACAACACGATCATAGGCAATGTTCAAGCCATGGAATTCCCAAATGTGATCAACCATCAACGGATCCATCACCACCGGCGCCACCGCTCGCCGGAGACTCACCTTGATCACGAGCTTGACGCGCAGCCTTCTTCCTCGCAATGATGTCCGCCTTGGTCTCCTTCCACCACGCCAGCTGATCCTCGTCCATGCCGTCGGTGCGCATCATCATGATTTCCCTCTCCTCGGCCAAGAGCTCCTTCATGGCCTTGGCTTCTTTGGCTGCGATCATCTTCATGTCAAGCTCCTTCCTTGCTTGCACCTTGGCAAGCTTCACCACACTCTTCTTGTCGGTGATGAGGAGCTTGGTCTCCAACGTCTTCATCGTCAATGCCTCCTTGGACTTCATGAGTTGATCCAACTTCTCCCGGAAGCTAGCTGCTTCTTGTTCTACCTTGACCCTCTCCTTGGCCTTCTTGTTGCCCTCGGGCTTGCCGGTGTTTCTCCCACTCATGTCCTCCGCTTCGTCATCCATGGTGAGAAGTGCCTCCTTCTTGCACTTTGGCTCGTTGTCCCTCAACTTCCACTTAGGAAGATGTTGAAGGATGTCAAAGCAATGTTGGAATTGAAAGTCCTTGTTCTTAGAGCTGGCCATTTCCTTGTACCTTTGTTTAGCATACTTGGGCTGCTCAACAATAGTATGAGGAGATGTTTCCACATCATGAACACATAATATGGATAGCTTGCATCATCAACACAAGGAAAACTTACATAGTCCCCCGGCACGCATCCACTAGGGGGGTCGGCCACTTGATCCATGGCAGCACTCCAACGAGAACAAGCCGGCTTGATGATGTTCCATCGGCCTTCAAGTGAGCGGTAGGATCTGTCCGCCATGCTCTTCGTGCGAGGCTTCACTGGTGGTACAGATCCTCAATGCGCTGCCAAAGCGCTTGCCGCCTTGGTCCACTCCTGCACGCATCCATCCCCACCTTGCTCCAAGCTCGGACCAAGATGGTGTCTTCGATCTCGCTGTAGTTCGCCGCGCTGGCGTCGACGAAGAACCGGCGGCAGCCGGATCAACCTCAACCACCTCCTCCTCGTCACCCTCATCCTCCTCCTCCTCATCAATCTCTTCGACGTTGTACTCGGCATCGAATGCATCCATACCGGCGTCCAAATTCACCGTGGAATCGTTGAGCATGTCCATGTAGGATGTTGTGGACTCAACATCGAACACCTTGTCTACGTCAATGGTGGATGGCGGCGGCGCATCGGACGGAACGGAGGGAGGAGAGGGCGTGGCCTTGGAGGGCGGTGGAGGCGCGAGGCCGATGCGGTTGATGGCCTTTGTCCGCACCTTGGCCGGCGCGACGCCTTGGCCCGGCCGCCTTGGTCTTCCCGCCCCCTTCTTGGCAGCGGCGGCTTGGGGCGAAGCTGCGGCGCCGGCGCCGCCGCGCCGCCGGCGCAGTGCTTCGAATACCTTCGGGATCCTCTTCCTCTTCGACGGGATGGTGGCGAGATCATGGCCGACACAGCCCCGGCGTTCGGCGCAGCTCCGACGGCGACATCGACCACCGCGGGCGGAGGAGATGCATCGCCGGCGGCGGCGGCTCTTGCGGACGGTCCATGGAAGCGGGATCCGCCGGAAGGGCGCGGGAGGAGATCGGTCGGCGGCGCGGCGGTTGGCAGCGAAATGCTTGCGCGCGTGGAGTGGGCGATGCTGGTTTCACCCACTATCCCCGCTCCCACCCCGCACAAGTAGGGGCGACGACCCGCCCCGTAGTCGAAAACAGCAAAAATGCGGGGCCGTTTTTACGGGGCGTGCTAGACGGCCGGATAGACGCGAAACCCTCAAATCGGCGGTTATTATACGGGTTTGCCCCTTTTACGGGGTCTGTTAGACCTGCTCTAAGAGCTTCCTTGATTCATAGAATTGAAAAAAAAATATAAAAATGAAGAATCATAGGATTAACATACCATGCTTAAGTTAAATCTTATGGAAAGATGAGTTCTCCTTGATCGGATGAAAGGAATTTTCATGAGACATGATTACGCTAAAAGATTTCTATAGAATATGTTCCTATGAATCAAACAATAATGTAAAAAAAAATCTATATGATCTAAATCAACCACAATTCCTATAAAAATCCTATGAAATAAAGGAGCCCTCAAATTGCAAATACTAGGTACTAAAAATATGGAATCCAGTCACTTGAACAGGAAATCCTCATAACCAACATGTGGTTGGATGGTTAGGCGTGCACTGGCACCCCTAGCCCATCAGAGTTTAATTCCAGATTGACATTTTGGTGGTGTCATTTGACGCTTTGGTGTCTCATAAAGACGGAATATTTTTCAGTGGGAGACGACGTTTCCGTCGACAGCGAGACGCCTGTGGTGACTTCGTCAATCTCAAGACCCGTCGGATCAGTTTTTTCGACGCAGTCTTTCATATGTGCTCATAGAGGTAGGGTGTGTGCGCGTTCATAGGGATGAGTGTATGAGCGTCTTTAATTGTACCGTGTTTCGTAAAAAAAGAACGAGACGGAATCCTAGGTGAGCTCGTCCGTAAGTGGCGAGGAATCCTCGGTACCCCACTTGAGGTATGTTCCGGCCGGTCAGATCAACTCTACCGTACACCTTAATTAAGACCTTCCTTGATTTATAGAATTGAAAACATAAAAATAAAGAATCATCGGATTAAGGTCTCCAGAAAATTATAGAATAGAAAAAAGTATAGGATTAAGTTTGTCATGCTTACTGTGTATTCGCAGTACAATGGGCAAGTGATTTTTTTACTCCAACTACTTACATGTTTTTAAAAATAAAATCTACCTTGCATAGTGGAGTAGGAATTTATGGCTCCTTAAATTCCATTGATCCTTTTATTTAAAACTCAAAAAGTTTTTTTACAAGTTTTTTTTAAATCCTTGGATGTACTAATGATGTATCCTACATATATGCAAAGTTTGCATTTTAAAATACTCTGTATTCTGAGCTATATCAAAATGAAAAAAAAGATATGCGCATAACAAACATTGTATATTTTCAAAACTTCAATTTTATTAGATTTTTTCATTTCCACATATCCCAAATTCAAAAAATAGCATTAAGTTTTGCATGCCTGTAGGCAGGGACGAAGCTAGAAATTTTTGGCACTGGGTCAGCTGTAATTTCTCTCTTTTTTACTGGTGGCTCTATAATTACTACTATCTCTACTATATTAAATCTTTAAAGGTGGTGTCCCATGGTACGTCATTTGTCCTCCACCCCGCGTTTTTTCCCTGTGAATACCCCGAATGGGCCAGGCCCATCAAATTGCTCCTCCGGCTACTCGCCCACGCACACGAGTGCGCGATCAACCTCGCCCATAACTCCCATAAACCACCTCTGCACGTTCGCAGCAACCCCCACGGATCTGCATCCCTGCTCTCGTTCCCGTCGCCTCTCCATACCTCGACACGCTGCCTTCCCCATCCTAGGTCGCGCCATAGATAGCCCTCCATGGCCGAGCGGCGACAGGGCATGTCTACCCAACGGTAAGCAACATCTTGACCAGATGGCCAGGAGGGATGAGGACAAACGACATGACGAGTGAGGACGGACGGGCCTGAACATGCGATGTTGCCGTTGTCCGAGGTCGCCGGCGGTCGGTAGCAGATGTGCAGGACAGACGACCATGATAGGAGAGCTTCCGGAGAACTCCAGGCGGCCCTGCACGCATTCGATGACCTTCAATTTCTTATTTGGGGGCGGTTCATGAGACCCTCCAATTTGTCTGAATATTTGGTTGTAATTGATTATATACATGCATACAGGAGTACTATTAAACCGATATGCATATTGGTTTTGGATTCATGATTGCTTGCATCGTACTACATGTCTTCTTGCACTTGTTTGCCTTCTTGCAACAACATTACTTTTCTGAATTAGCTTGAGAAGTTGCCGTTTGCTTTGCAGGAAGCAGGCCCGTATCTGATGCAGGTGCACCATGTGCGGTCGCACAGGGCCTCCAGAATGGGAGGGCCTCCAGTTTTTATTTTCAACTATTACTACCTAGTACTAGTCCTAAATTTAATTTAGGCCTAATTAATTGATTGAGTTATTCATCCACTCCACGTCTCCACCGCTTGGGAAATTGCGCACAACTTATCACCGCATGCCACAACTCACGCACGTCATTCTCATTCTCTATCTCTCTTCTGGTTCATCACATTAAGAGCAAGTACAATAAGGTACAGTCAGCTGGCTATAAGAGATAAAATATTATAAATTTACTTAGTTGGAGGAGAGAGATTAGAAGAAAGAAAGGAGAGGCTCTAGCACGTGCTCCTAGACACTATGTGAGACTAAAAGGTGGGTCATGTATTGTAAAAGTATAACACTTTTATAGCTCACTATTGTATATGTTGGCTCTAAGTTAGCTATAGAAGACATGGCACTTGGCTTGTAGCCAGCAGCTGGCTACACTATTGGAATTGCTCTAACTCGCACGGACAGACGAGCAATTCTTCTAATCTCACGAGCAGACAGATTTAATTTCGTTCTGATTTTCCCGAATAGATCTGTTGATGCAATGAATAGATGCAAGGTCTGTTGGATTCACCATCTATTTATTTGGTATTTTCATCTCAGTTTCACATCTCCGAATCTTTGTGCACTGCTTCTTTCAATCTGGCGACACCTTCTAGGTGCAATGATAGAAGGATGTAGCGTTTCTGCTAAAGAATAGAGGACTTTTTGAATTCTGAGATTACTTTTCCATAAGATGTAATTCATCCAAAAAAAAATGTACCACCAACCTGATAATAAATGTGATATAAAACCATGTTTCTAATTACTAATGGTAGCGTTGCGGGCCCAAATTTTTTTCGCACCGGGCCTCCGTTTTCTCGGATACGGCCCTGGCAGGAAGTGTTATAGGCATGTGATTATGTGAATTAATCATCTCTTGTGCAACTGCTGTAGAGAAAGCAGAGGATGGCTGGTCAAGAAAAGAAATCTAAACCATCTACTTCAACGACGAGGCCTCCTGCGTGTGGGTGATGCTGCCGGCGAGGCCGTCAACGCCTTTGGCACGTTGCTAGCCAAGATCCCGTCGGCCGACCCTGACGTTCTCCGCTTGTCCGTGGTGCTTAAGATGGAGCAACTGAAGGCCGAGCTCAAGCAGCGGTTGCTCCAGTCCGCTCCTTGATGAGGACATCAAGGTCAGAGGTTTGGATTATGGGAGCAAATCTGGGAGAGCTTTCGGTTCATTTCATAATTACTTGATAGTCAGGATTGGGGAATAAAGTTAATCAGGAAGCTCTTGCAGTATTTCTTGTAATGGGAGATTTTGGAGAAAATTTGTAGCATACTATTTGTACTGAAAATATTGAGCTTTATCTTAAGTTTGGAAAGAAAAGATGATTTATGGAGTTGCAAAATCAAATTAGAGAAACTTTTAATTGAGGTTAACAATTAAAAAGAACGGTGACATTTCAATACTTTATTTGATATTAAACTTCTTTTGTTATGCGGTTGTAGATAACTAATGCAATGCGGTTGTAGATAAGGGAATTTGTCCTGTCTAATTCACTTCAACTCTTTCAGTTTTCTAGGCTACCTATTTCTCCTTTATTTAATTGTTGTAGGGTTAAGGTTCTGCTTCTAATTCTGAACTGCTCTGAACCTTCTTGTACTGATGGTGCCTTCAAACCTGGACAAAACCATGCTAGCTGGGGTGTCACTGTTAGAGATTACAGGGACAGGGGATCGCGGCAAGTGCTCCTAACTGGGGTGTCATTGTTAGAGATTACAGGGAAAGGGGATCGCGGCAAGTGCTCGGCGAAGTGAGCATATTAACAATGATTTCCATGCTGAACTATCTGCAGCTGTGCATTTTATGCGTCTGGAAGATTAGTTGGGTGCCATGCGAGTGGTGTTGGAGACCGATTCACAACTACTTTCTACTGATGATATCATTGAACAGAATAGAAGCTGATGCTTCTGCTATAGTGGTGATTCTAAATGAACTTAAATTTTGTATTCGTACCAGCCTTTGCTATATGACTGATGTAGTTCCTTGTAAGTGTGAGTTAAATAGTCCAGCCCCTGAACTTGCTCAGACTGGGTTGTCATGTGATGCAAATAGAGCTATCCTCTAGGAATATGAGGTACCAACATCTATTTGTTGGTATTGTGTTGGGCGAGATTTCCATTAATAAAGCCTAGACTTTTTTATTTGCCTAGGATTGCTCCTCAGAACCTGAAAGATGCAAAATTCAAATAGAAAATCACTATATCTAAATAATTTAATTTAAGTTGATGGCCATCAATGTTGTTGAAGTAGTTCGTCTAAGTTTTGCTGGAGGGAAACCTCTTTTAAAACATTGGTGCTATGTTAGTGCCAACTATTTTTTGGTACAATTAACTTTTATACACATAATTCTCATGCATTATGATTACGTCCATGGCGAAGAAAAACATGAGAGACATGATCTGTTTGGTCATTTTAAGTTTTTCAACAAATTTGTGAGCCATAAGAAACCACACCTTTGTTATTAAAATGATTTTTAATCAATGGTTCTATGTTTCAGTTTATTATTCCGTTGCAACGCACGGGCATTCAACTAGTTTAACATTAATTAGTGAAGGATTAGCTAATATCCATTGGTGTCAGCTGATACCATTGCCTACAAGGGAGCTCCGTCCTGCTTGTAGGATACACTATTGACCACATCCAAACTTTTTGTATACTTGTAAATATTATTGTTTACTTTTAGAATAAATGGATCACTCAAGCTCGGGAGCCAAAGAGAGTTTCCATGCATAGTGCTACTAACATTGTCATGATTCTAGGTGGGAGTATTTGGAATTTTAAGAAAGGCGGAGAATCTTTCTCCCATCACATATGCGCTTAAAGATCTCCCACTCTCAATAACTTACATAAAAGTATTGGTTCCACATTATTTCAGTCATTATAATTTTTTTGCAATAAATAAATTTGTTATTTCAATCACACATAAATCATTTATAGAACGTAACATGGAAGAAGTTGCCTTCTAACATTGTTTTGTTTCCTGACATACTATCAATTGTATGCAATATTTTTGTTCAAAACACAACTATCTTAAACATTAAATTTTTCGTTCTATATTAATTGATAAAAGCACTACTTATTTCATCACATGTGAGTAGCACATTTATTTCACTCCAATGATAACTATCTCCGACGAATAAATCCTATGCCTAACAAACATGTGCATCTGAAAGCCAAAACTTATATATGTCCAACATGATGTGCAAACAGGGCCAGTCCTGTGGTTTTAGGGGCCTGGGGCAATGCTAGAACCAGGGGGCCCTCAATACAAACATCATAATAATATATTAGTGTGTTAAAAAGTAATATTAAGATACAATTTAAACATATTATGTTAAGTGTTTTATCTAAGATGCTTAGATTCGAACTTGTATGCAAGGGTTCATCAAGTACTCTTACTGATTATCACTCGATTCTAATTGGAATCATGTCGCCGTGGTGGTCTTTGGGCACAACGAGGTCTCCACTCAATGTCTTGGCCCCTTGCCTCTAGGCGGGAGTGCATAAGCATGGAACGACATGGTCGAACGAAGGACACAAAACAAATGAAAAATTAGTTTTGTACCTAATCATGACCTTGTTGTCTTTGTTATTTTCCAAAATTCAACCTGATATGAGATTCTCATTTTTTTTTGTCCAGATCATACTTGGTGGTTGTTGGCGAACTATTTTCTGCCGGCACTCCCTGATTGATGACCGTCAATCGTTTGCCTTGTGCGCCACCCTAACTCTCTAAGATCATTCGCTCTAGTGGGCTTATCGCACTAGGATTGGTTGGTCGATCTTTGGAAAAAATTAGGACAATCAGTGTGGGATGGAACGGTAAATTGGTAATGGAAATATGGAACATGAAATGTCTAGATCGTGTGCCTTATTTTAAGGAAGTGTAGATCGTTTTTGAGACCTAGATCGTGTACTGATATCCCTGTATCGGGCTGTGGCCATTTTCTACCTATGGGGCCCATTCATTTAATTATCTCGTAGCTAACATGAAGAGAAAAAGGTCCAGAGTAATCAAAAGATACAAGGCCACATTAACTAATGAAAAAACCCTGCTACGAGAACGTGGATTTCCTTTCGTCCACCTGAGGCATGAAACCGCGCGGGATGAAAACCTTCGGACCTGTCGCTAATGGCGTGGCTACAGGAGGCCGAAGCTCCTCTCCCACCTTATATACGTACCCAGCTGGGGCCCCTTGGGTTTGGGGGCCTGAGGCGGCCGCCCTGCCTGCCCTCCCTCAGGGCCGGCCCTATGTGCAAAAGATAATATGTTTGAATTTTTTCACACTCTTTCTACCTTAAAATATCACACACACATGAATTTGCACGCATTGACTATTAATATGTGTTGCAAAAGACTATACTGTCTTTATACTAGCTTTGCAGATATATTATAAGTAAAATTTATATTCAAAATTGCACACGCTAAATACAAGAAAATGCCAAATGATGTTCTTTCTTCAATTCTGAGCAGTGCACAAATTTTGATGGGAGCTCGTTTGGCTAAAGACAGTGTAAAACAAGCTCTTATCATCTTTTTAAAATGATATCATCCTAAAATGAAATGATGGATGTCAAACAAGCTGTTATCATTTTATCCACCGCCGCACACACCAAAAAGACAGTGTAGCCCTCCAGTGGAATAACCGATGTTTTACCATCAATGGAAAGAAGACAAGAAAATAAGTTTGAAAGAATAATAAGTTTCAAAAAATTTAAAAGCCAACAAAAAATGAGACATGTTCAACAAACAAAAAAAACCGGACCCTCCGTCGCATGGCACACTAGCAGGCAGGCAGCTGCCCGCCCCCACCACCAAGCCCTCACCGAACCCCTTCGTTTTTGTGTCCCATCTCGCCTCCGTCCTCCGCCAAATCCCCAAATCGCAGCCCCCCCGATCCGCCGCCGTCCCCGATTCCCCGCCGCCGTTGACCGCGCAAATGACCTCCGGCCCGCCGTCGCCTTCCGGCAAGGCCTACTCCCGCAAATCCGGCCCCAAATCCTCCAAGCCGTCCGCCCCCCGCTCCTCCCTAGACGCTCACAATGGCTCCGTGATCCCCACCGTCACCTTCCCCTTCCCCTCCTCGCCGGCAGCGCGGCGAGAGCTCCGCCGCCGCCTCTCCTCCGAGCTCTCCCAGGTGCGCGGCGCCTACAAGCGCATAAACTCGCTCCCCAACGCGCCCGCCCCCTCCTCCGCGCTCTCCGCCACTGACCCCTCCACCCCGCTCCCGCCGCACCCCTCCAAGCACAAGTCCTCCAAGAAGGCCCCGCCCAACGCCGGCTCCGCGGAGGCGCGGCGCAAGCTCTACGCTCCCGTCTTCAAGAGCTGCGCGCTGCTGCTCGCCAGGCTCATGAAGCACAAGCACGGCTGGGTCTTCAACGTGCCCGTCGACGCCAGCGCGCTCGGCCTGCACGACTACCACACCATCATCGTCAAGCCCATGGACCTCGGCACCGTCAAGCAGCGGCTCGCCGAGGGGCACTACAAGTCGCCGCGCGAGTTCGCCACCGAAGTCCGCCTCACTTTCCAGAACGCCATGAAGTACAACCCCAAGGGGCAGGACGTGTACTTCATGGCCGAGCAGCTTCTAAACATGTTCGAGGAGAAGTGGCCGGAGATCGAAGCCGAGATGGCGCAGCTGTCGCCGCAGCCGCCGACACCGTCGTCGGCCGCACCACCCAAGAAGCCGAGGGAGATAATAGAGAATTCTAGGGTGTTAGAGAGGTCTGACTCCACGGCGCATCCTGCAGGATTGGAGGCTACCCCAAAGCAGCAAACTGGCACTGGCACTGGCACTGGCAGACCCCCGGTTTTAAAGAAGCCCAAGGCAAGGGAACCTAATAAGAGGGAGATGACCTTCTGGGAGAAGCAGCGGCTTAGTAACGACCTCCAGGACTTGCCAGCCGAGAAGCTCGACAATGTTGTGCAAATCATAAAGAAGAGGAACTCGTCGCTCAATCAGCATGATGACGAGATCGAGGTCGATATAGATAGCTTTGATGTAGAGACATTGTGGGAACTTGATAGATTTGTGACCAACTACAAGAAAAGTATAACCAAGAATAAGCGCAAGGCGGAGCTTTCTGTGGCAAGGCAGGATGAGTCCGAGCATGAGCCGGATTTGGAGAAGATTGAGCATGCAAGGCAGGATGAGGGAGAACAAGATCAGATGATCAATGCACAAGAGACGGTATTGTTTTTTTTATACATAGTGCAAAAGGTCTTTGTTAATTATTAGGTGATATGGTTTGCATGGTAATTACTAATGTCCCAACAGTTACAGATCCCGGAACCAGAGGCAGTTGATGTGGTGGATGTGGAACCACCTATGGTTGACGCTGAACCATCCAAGGAAATTGCGGCAGGCAAGCCTAAATAGACACCTTTACAGCATGCTTGTATTTATTGTTGTTGACTTTGAGACCAGAACAGATGCGTCAGCTATTACTACATCTGTAGCCTACTTTATTCAGTACAAGTGTAATACCTAAGTTTTCTCACCTACAGATGACAATGGGAGGTATGTCGGTTCATCATCACCCGCCCATTTGGAAGATCAGAAAGGAGAAAACGCCGGTAGATCAAGTAGTTCTGGAAGCTCTAGCAGCGAATCAGGGTCTTCCTCCAGCGGTAAACATTCTTTTTTTTTGGCAGAGATGTATAACAATCATGGTACCTTTTGCACTATTGTATATAGAGGTTTTATTCGGAAGTATGTTTAAAACACGTGGAATTTACCTTGAGAAGCATATGCAGATACAGATTCCGATAGTTCATCCGCAGATGGCTCTGATGCTGCACAGTCACCCAAATCGTAACATCGATAGGCCAGGTATATTTTAGCGTTTCCTTAGTTGACAACCGTCCCCTCTCATTTATTTTCAGTAAGTTAATTGCTGTAGTCTGTTTTTAAGTGTTCGAAAAACATACTCAAGCCACAGATCAGTAGTAAGCACAATGAGAACATCCATGTTTCTGCAAGTTGCTTAGCTTTTGAACTTTTTTTCATGTAGACTACCGAGCACCTGTGTGTTGCGACGGATCTCAAATAAACCATGCTTCTCTAGAATTGTGGCAACTAAGCTTGAGCCGACTCTTAAACATTAAAGTCTATAGCATCCAAACAAGATGACATAGATAATAATAGTATACAGGTAGAAAAAAATTCACAGGCTAAACGAGTGCATGCATGATACTAAGCGATAAAAGGTAAAGCTTACAGGGATGCTAAAATAATGTCATATACAGAAGTACAAGGTCTTGTTGTAACTTACAGGGACTATAATGACGCAACCATAGAGATAAACACACCTCCTTTTCTCTTTTCAGTCACGAAATACGTTCTATACCAATAGAGTTCACTCAACATGGATCGTGGTGTCCTCTAGTGGATTCAACAAAACCCACATGTTCATTACCCCAAAGTTCAGTTTGTCCGCAATAAGAAGGAATACATGTTTCTTAGGCTCCTATAGTTTTAAGCAAGAAGATATAGACTATCCTCATTTTGTGAGCACATACTCCCTCCATTCTCTTTTATTGTCTACATTCTACAAATTTTAAGACCAATTAGCAATTCATTTAATGCTACTACTTTGATACGGAAACAACCAATCCAAGCTATACTAAAATTAATGACATCCAATAGAGAGAGTAGGACTGCTTCATTTTCTGTGTTGTTGATTACAAAGCTAAAATGTAGACTAACATGGAACAAAATTTTAGTCTAAGATGTGGACTAAAGGAGAACAGAGGGAGTATAAATTATCTTCATGTTCCTTTCTTATTAGTACAGAGTTTAATCAAATCACGTGGAGAGGAAGTAAAGTCTAATAGCAAAAATAAACCTCAGCCTGA
This sequence comes from Lolium multiflorum, assembly GCA_030979885.1. Classification (NCBI taxonomy): domain Eukaryota; kingdom Viridiplantae; phylum Streptophyta; class Magnoliopsida; order Poales; family Poaceae; genus Lolium; species Lolium multiflorum. The sequence continues at coordinate 100,990,840 of CM061749.1, forward strand.
TTCCACCAAATGATAAATGTGTAATGAAGGTTATGTATAACTATCTAACTTAAAAAGTGTCTTCGAAGTCAATACATTCTTCAATTCTGTTATCTCAATGAAAGTAGTTAACTGTTGTTTCAGTACTGAACCGCTGCGTTGCTTTACTGTTAAAATTAACACACACATTGGACCCAACTAATTCGTAGTTCCTGGGTATTCCAGAGATTACCTGCCGTGATACGCTACTGATCTGCAGCTCCTAGTCTGCTTCGGTTATGCCTCCAGGAACTCATTTTTCTATTTTCTTAGCTGTGTGAAACCACTGGCCGCTCCTGACTCCACTGGATGCTTTGGATCCTTTAATAGACACAAGAAGTTGACTACCTCGACAAGGAGGCATTGAGACTGCCATTGAGCATGCAGTGATGCTACTAAGGCTGGCAATATGGTCGGGGTCCACCTGGCTGACCTTTGCTAGACCCATGCCTGAGTACCTAGTAAGGTATGTGGCATGCCCACGACCCTGCCAATGGGTCATTTTTCAGACCCATGTCCGAACCCGTCGGGCAACCCGATCCAATCGGGCACCCATCTGGTCTAACGTCTGTCTATAATTTTCGTTTCACAATCTGCACCAACGTCTAGGTGCATCTCCTCATGTTCAGCTGACCCCTCCTCGTGTCTTTTATAGCAGAATTCGACCTACCGTCAGCTTGAGCGAGCGAAGTGGGACTAAAGAAGCTCCAGCTCCTATACTCTTGTTGTCGCTCATGTGGTAGCTGGGTTGCCTTAAGAGGCCCAATAGGCCGACATGGTGCACCGCCAGGTCTTTTAGGCTCTCATTTAATTTATTTTTGGACTGGAATCAATCTAGAGCTAGCAAAAAACTGAAGCAGCGCGAGGTCAGCATGCATGCATCGCTATTCACAAAGCACCATCTAGGCAGTTACATGATAATTAGCTTACATGTTCACAAAATTAAGTCCGCATATCATATAAAATATAAAATATAAAAATATTTAATAACTAATATTAATCGGGTGACCCATCGGGTCACCCACGGGCGCTCCGTCGTAATCATACCCTACCCATTAATAATCGGGTCACCCACGGGCACAACCACAACCCATGGGCGATGATGACACATACCCTACACATTGGGGTCGAGTGCCCATGGGCAGACGAACCCATGGGTCGAATTGCCGGCCTTAGATGCTATGCCGGGGCTACTTAATCCCAAACACATTGCCGCCGATGCCACTCTCTCAAATCGACCAAGGGAAAGGAGTGCAGGCTCGTGCCGACCTCCGCTCGGTGCGGCGTAGGCGGTAAGGGTAGGCCAACTGGGTCGTCCCGACCGCTCTCACATTGGGGTACAGGAACTCAGGGAGGGGGCAATGGTGCGATGACGGAGCTTGCTGAAGCACAAGCTCCCAGCCTGCAGATCTGGATGGAGGTACAAGGGTGTGTGATGCAGGGCCTCCACACAGGTCCGGTGACGATGAGGCCTCCATGCAGATCTGGCAACGGCGAGCAACCGCGGAGGCGGAGACTGAACTTGACGGGAGGTGGAGGAAAAATACACGTCGATGGAGAGGGTTGGAGGCCAGAGGTGGCAGGAAAAGGGGGATTGGAGCAGACGGGGATGGAGGCGACAGGCAGCAGGGGATCGTGGGGTAAGCTTGTTCCCTATGATTATTTTAGATAGAGCCGATAATTTCCTTGGTTGGGCTACCTTGGGTCCACTTGTCAGGGCTGACACAAGTGAACGGATGACCAGGAACTGCTACTAAAATAAGTAAAAAATAAAATAAATATTTCATGTAGAAAACTATACTCACTTTAGATTTCTGACCTGACATGCAGAGGCTGCTCATTTGTTGAAGATCAGTAGCTAATTTGTGCAAAGCCAGAATGACCTGTTGTGTTGTACTAAGCTTAACTATAAACAACACATGTTTTATGTTTTACGCTCTGTTAGTCCTATCGTCTGGCTATGCATCTTTCAAAGAAGAACCAGAGTGCGATGATCTGATGTGCTTAGATAGTTCCATGCACCTTTTGATTTCACCGTTGCCACAGACTAGCAGACATCATCTTTATCAGTTTGCACTAATGTTGTCATAGGTTAGAAATAAAATGGATGTATGCTAGAGGATGACATTGTTCTTGGTTGTAGGTTAGACATGACACAATAACCTACCTTACATGCTTGTAGAGCAGGACCGGAAGTTTATAATGGGTTGCCATTCAATTATGCAAGCATTTAAGCCGAGGCCTATGTGTTCCTAAAAACATCATCAACAACAACAACATCAAAGCCTTTTTCCCAAGCAAGTTGGGGTAGGCTAGATGTGAAACCCAACAGAAATAAAAGGAAACCAAAACAAGAAGGTTTCAATAATAGAGGCATCTCATGGATAGTCTTGTAAAAGACTGAATAAGTTTTGCATATAATATACTGCTATGGAACTTCTCTCTGCTTTGCCAACTTAAATGTTTGAGAATGTTCTTCCTTTTGCAGCAAAAAATATGATACATTCTTTTTTAATATTCTTATAATTTTGATTTTAGTACCAAATGGGTTTGTCCAAGTTATAGTTACAACAGTCGGACGATACTAAATTACTAATGCTTGAGCAGATATCAGTATAACTGTTCTGGTGAACTATTTTAGCATCTTGTGTACAGTTTTTTTTTAATAAAAATTTACCTCTTCTCGCGACTTTCTTTTTTCCTTCTTAGCTGCACCAGCTACCTAGTTGGAGTTCATCTGAAGATCAGTGAGAACTCTTAAGGTCCAGGCTGTTAGAACAGGGTTGCTAGCTGTCTGTAGTTACCATAATGTATAGGGACTTATCTGCTTATTTCTCCTATGTTCATATTGGGCCTGTTGCCCCAATTAATAGAGAAGCCCATTTAATCACACAGGCAACATTGTCTTGAGGGTATGCTTATGAACCTTGCGCCAACATGATCTGGCCATGTTTCCTTGTGTTGTTGGCACCTTTGGCTAGTGTTAAACCCTAAACTACTGCAAAATATCATAATTAAAAATTGAAAGATGCAGTTTAAATACTTGGTGGGATTAACATTGAGCTCGTCTAAATCACCTTCTTTTCTTATCATGGATAATTGGATATCAACCTCAAAAGTAACATAGAGATAGCTACGCGGTCTTTTCTTCCTATTCTCATGAGCTATCATTGCCAGGGTCAGATAGTTTCGTAATTCAGGTGGGAATCTGCAGTTCTACTGTGGAACCATTCCAGAATACAAGTTTACACGAATATGTAAGTGAACTAAATAGTATGAATTCAGCTATAGTTTTTGTAGCGATGTTTGTCTCGAGTAGCAGCAGAAGGAAACATCTCTGGTATTCACACTGCAGACTCACTAACCACTGTCACAAGTGCAACATAAGTAACACTACATAATTGAATGCTGATATTTTCCTACAACAACAACAAAAACAACAACATCAAATCTTTTTCCCCAAGCAAGTTGGGGTAGGCTATATATGAAACCCAACAGAAACATAAGGAAACAGAAAACAAGGAGGGAAAAAAAAGAACAAGTAAACTAAGATTCCAGCACAAGGATCGCTAATTTCCATGCAGTCCTACCAAGTGCCAGATATCAACTTTGGTCGCCCTCTGCCCTTCCTAGTATTTTCCATACTTTTTAGAATTCCACTGTTAACCGGTGCTGATATTTGCCTACTGCAGTTGAATGGTTTTTCATTGTGAGTAAACTTTTGAGAAGTTAAATCAATTTTTATAAAGTAAAGATGGATATTTCTACTGTCTGAACCTTCTTGAGCTTGAAGTGATACCTCATTTATGTTTTGTTTCCTATATTTGACTAGCTCGTGAGCCTAGATGCATTAGAATTTGTACTCCATACAGCCACTGGCGGAGATTGATGTCCAAAAAAAAAAAAAATCCGAACTGACCATTTATTTTTGTGAATACATGTTGTGACACAATCACGACAAACATGAATGCTATCCCATCTGTTAATTCCGAAATGCATCTAGCCGTAAGTGCAGTCTATAGGTTGATTTGTTACCACAAGGAAACAAGTTGACTAATTATTTCTGACAGTAATCTTACTATCCAAAATGATAAACCTTACATCTTCAATTTCCTTCTCTCTGCAGATCTTAACTTCAGACAGAAGATGATAACTTGTAAGTTCACGAAAGATTGTGGCACCATATGGTCGACAAGATTCGATGTTGCCGTCTGTAAATTTTGGCCATGTAGGGAAGCCTAATTGTTGCTGCTGTCTGTGTTGCTGTTTGGCCATTCTTAGCCTCATAGTTGATGCCGGAGCCCGCGCATGCATTTCATGCGCCTGTACCATTATTTGCAGTTATGTACTTATTGTAGAGTGCTGCGTTTACCTAGTCATTGCGCTGGAAGTTACCTAACATTGGACAGAAGAACCTGCAAATCAGGCAAGTAAAGACAGCCGGTGAAGAAGACCAGGAACCTGGAGGGCTCTCACCCTGTTGTAAGATTGTAAAATTGTTATAGTTGGGTAATCTCGTTTGTTCTATTTTGGAACTAGCTAGTCTGTAATTTATGTTGTGTTGGATTAGCATGGATAATCTTTCGGGTGGTACTGGTTGTTATAAGATCTCTGCACACGTGTTTGAGCTGAAACATTAGATAGAATCTGTCTGGCTGTCATTTATCTCCAGGCGATCTGAGTGTTTCAGTTTACAACAAGAAACTGTAGTACCAACTAGCAAGTTCCATTCTTGTCTCATGAAGTCCACTAATGTGATTGGTCAGGTGGTCTGAGTAAATGGTTCTTTGCTTTTGTTGTCAACATGAACTCTCCCTAAACTTATGAAGTTTGTTGGACGTGTATTACATTGCTGTCACGGTGAGGGCATTTTTTAAATGGTAATAAACAAGATTGTGGCTGTATAAATACGCACATACATGTACACATTCTAAATGTAAGTAGGGGTGTAAATGGATCGGATCGGATTTTGCTTATACCATATCCTCTACCCACATATTTTTCTCGGATTCGGATTGAAGTGGATATTGATCAATTTTGGATAAGAATATGGATACATCGGATTGCGGATTTGAATCGAAAATGGAGCGAACTTGGAAGGGAAACAAAAATAGTTGGATATATGCTCTCATCGGTAGATAGTTATAGTGCTTGAGAGAGATTTAAACTTTTAGTCTTGTGTAGTTAAGAAGAAAGTGAAGCATTGATTGAAAGTTGGATCTGAACATGCTTACCAAATGAATTTGGTAACTTAATAACTACTAACCTTGCAAGATTGATCTTTGCTTTTGACTCAAAAATCGGATTATTTGGATTAAATTCATATGCTAATTAAATTTCAGATAATCTATATCCGCATGCTATTTGCTATACCATATCCGAAGCACCACTTTTAAATCGGATATCCTTATCCGCTGGATTTTTTAAAATCGGTTGTGGATATCTTAAAACGGATTTAGTGCCGGTTTCGGTGCAGAAATTATCCTGTCCGTTTACACCCACAAAAGTAAGGTAGGAATTTTGGGGGGAAATATGTTGTATCTTGAGATATAAAAAAACAATCTGGCGAAAATTTGAGTTTTCTATCCCTATATACAGCCACAATCTTGTTTACTTTATGTTGCTCAAAATACATCATAATTTCTATACTGAAATTTCACACGAGTATTCAAGACATGTGCATGTATTTATGTAGTAATAAATTTTATGATGTTTTGAATCACAGAAATACAATTTTCAAATGTTTCAAAAACCAGGTGGACCTATGATCAGTATGATCGGTCGCCATTGACCTGAGTACGTGACCTTTTGTTCGTCGTCTCATTATCTCAGCCGTAAACCTCCCACCCCACACACCTGCAAGCTGAAATCCAAACGGCTCCACCGGCCAAATGCTCCCGCTTCGGCGCCTGCCGTCGCTGCCGCATGGCTCCACGCGCCGCCGCCTCCTCGCCACCGGGGCCTCCGCCGCCTCACCGCTCCCATGGCCAGGCCTGCACGCCTGGCGCCGCGCCCCTCCCAGCGAGCTCCGCACGTGGGGCCCGAACGGCCCCTGCGTTCCGGACGCGGCCACGGCGGACCAACCAGAAGCCGTCGCCGGCGCCGGCGCGTCCTTGGCCGAGATGGGCGCACTCGTGCTGTCCACGGCCGACCCGCTCGCCAAGACGCAGCTCACCCACGCCGCCTTCTCCCAGTGGGCGTCCGGCGGGCTCCCCGTGGGCCTGGCCCGGGCCCCCGACCACCCCGCCAGGCCGGACAAGCCCCTCGTGGTAACTGCCCATCCACCGCCTCCTACACCAGCTCTCTGCTCTCTCCGTCGGGGCATTTCACCGAGCAGGTTGGGTTCGTGCTGCTCATGTTGATGCCGCAGGTGACGCGGAAGGAGATCCCCACGCACAAGGCGATGGGCGTGCCGCTGAACGCCTACATGCTGCACAACCTGGCGCACGTGGAGCTCAACGCGATCGATCTTGCCTGGGACACCGTGGTGCGTTTCTCGCCGCTGCGCGACACCCTGGGAGATGGCTTCTTCACGGATTTTGCGCGCGTTGCTGATGATGAGAGCCGGCATTTCCGGTGGTATTCGCAGCGCCTGGCAGAGCTTGGGTTCAGGTGAGTGTGTAGCACGAAGAAGAATGCGGCATTGTGTGAACATTGTGAAAATCCACTACACAGTGATAGTTCTGTCTGCGGCTGGTCATACATTTGGTTCGGTCACGGTGGTAGTTTTCTTTATGAGCTATGCCATTCTGTTGTAACTTTTGATAGCTCCTGTGGACAGATATGGCGATATGCCCGTTCACAATCTTCTCTGGAATGAGTGTGCGAAATCCTCAAGTGATGTTTCTGCGCGGATGGCAGTGATACCTCTAGTACAGGTATCTGATCATGTTCCTTCCATGCGACACGGTCCAAATTACATTGATTATGACCTGCTTAGTGGAACCATGAAGTTCCAGATTGTTTAGACTATTTTTTTGATGATCTTTGCTGTATTCCACATGGCCAATATGTTGATGATTAGAACCTTAATATAGGAAGCCAGAGGCCTTGATGCTGGACCAAGATTAGTCCAAAAGTTACTGGGTTTTGCGGATCATAGATCTGCAGAAATTGTGTCAAAAGTAGCAGAAGAAGAGCTTGCGCATGTTTCTGTAGGTTTATATTGGTTCCTGAAAGTATGCCAAATGATGGGCCGTGTCCCCGGTGCTACTTTTAGAGGTTTGATTGGTTCTGCATGTTCTATTAAATACAACAATTCGGAATTATGTTGATTCATCGAATTCTCTCTGTAACATTGTAGATTTAATAGAGGAGTATGGTATTGTGGTGAAGGGTCCATTTAACTATCTGTCTCGTGATGAAGCTGGTATACCTAGAGAATGGTAAGCTTTGATTTGACTGCGACTGAGTTTATAAGTATTTCATGTTTATATGAATAAATGTTGATGTTATTCAGGTATGATGAGAAGCTTAAACATGAAGCTGCAAGTGAACTTTCAGAGGTGAGGTACTATTTATTGTTTGTTCATTGCCTTTTGATCTATCTGAACTTACTGTATATTTTTTTACTTCACAGGTGCATGATAGGCTAGCTCTTGTTGTAGAGATGGAGAAAGAGAATGCAGGTTGAATGGCTAAGTCTCACCTGCTGAATGCATGAGTTGCTTGGTATGTACTACACTGGTACTCTAGCACACTGAAACTCTACAAACTGTTTTCATTCAATGGATCTTTTTGTCAATGGATGCCAAAAAGGCAACAGCCATCAATTGCTTACCTCCATTGACTAAACTTAATTACATTTTCACCTTTGTCATTTTCAGTAACAGATTTAATGTTCTTATAATTTACTTCTTATTGGACCCTTTTGATTTGACATTTATAAACACTTTTATTGTTTTAAAAAGATAAGAAACTCTTCTTTTTTGTTAAGATGCAATTTTTTTCTCATTTATTCGCTTGCATAAGTTTTTGTGAACCTGGAAAGATTGTAGAAGAAAAAGGTCAAATCCTCACCAAGCTTTCTAGTGGTTGACAGTGGAGACCCACCTGCCAGCTGGTCTCACATACGGAGTATCTTATATCTAGGCACTAGGGTCTCACAAAGTTCATTTTAGATTAGCCTTGATGAAGTATTTGATGGGCTACAACCTATTAGCGTTGCAAGTTGGGCTAGTACAGGTACCCACCAACACATCCCAGTTATTCTGCTTCAGAACTTGCGCAAGTACTACGGATGCAAAATGAGCAGCAATTAGTGTGGAAACGAAACACCAATTAAATAAAGTGGGTGCATGGTCGACCCACTATCATTCACATGATGGTGTTTTTGAAAAAGAAGTTAGTCTGTACCTACTGAAATGTCAAGGATAAGAAGACTTCTATACCTTTGTTCTTATATGCACGTATTTCACAACATCCCACATGCTAACTTAATGAAGTGGAGTACCATTTTCTTAAAGAAAACCTATATATAGTCTTGAGTCATCGTGCAAGTTTCGTTCGCCGGCTTTATTCAGAAGCTCCTGGCATCAGTATTTTGTTGTTTCTGTGTCACTTTCACTCCTCTGATTCGAAACATCAGTTTCCGTTTTCAGTTCATATGATGACGTTTCCTTGTGGCGCGTCTTTTTTGTTTTGTTGAATTCTTAGGCTAGCTGGAATGGTGTTTGCCAGTTGAGATGCAGAAGCGCCTGAAGCTTGTACAGAAACAATCAGTGCTGCTGGGTGGGAGAGGGAAGGTGTCGTTGGCCTAAACTGCGGAGAGCTGAAGAATAGCGGACAGCAATCATTCATGGCGAGAAGAATTGACTTGTTCAGTCTCTGCCGCGTTCGTGGATGTGCATCGCTGCTACTCGCCGTGGCGCCGATTAATACATATATTCCTTCTCTGTTAGAGAAGAATCAATGTAGATAATGGTTGATCCGATCCCGTGTCAAGCTTTACAATCCCAATCCTGAAAATTTGTCTCACTGAGCTTTCCGCTGCTATTTTTGTAGCCCACCGATTTTGTCGGGATGAGCATTTGAAATTGGTCAGAGTTTCTGTCTGGAAAGGATCCAAACGAGTACGTGGGAGCCGGTGGCGCAACCGCCACGGCTGATCATTCGCCGCCCATGGCAGGCAGCTCATCACATGTCATTAGCGTTTGGATCCATGCTAAACCTGCACGCGTCCCCGGCCAGTCGAACACCAGCGTCTCAAATCGAACCGCCTCACCGGTCAAACGCTGACGTCTCGTCACAGTCGTTGCGGCTGGCCAGCGGTGCTTCCGAGCAGCTTCTCCCGCCATCTTCGCCGTCCGCTAGAACACGGACGGACCAGCGATCTCCCTCGCTGCCGCCTGCCCAGCACTATCTGCCAAGCCGCGTTTGCCCTCTCGCCGCGCGCCGGAAAGCGACCGGCGGCCCGTCCGCCAGCCCCTTGATATAGTACCATCCCTGTACGCACTTCGTTTACGCCCAACCACCGCGACAGCCGCCAGCGCCGATCTGACCAGCCTAACTCGCACGCGCCGACGAGAGGGAAGCGGGGGATCAGCAAAGATGGGCTGCTGCTGCTGCGGTGGCGGCGACGGCGACCACGACCGCGGCTGCCGGCCGCTGGGGTTCCTGCTGGGCCTGCCCTTCGCGCTCCTCGCCGTCCTCGTCTCCATCGTCGGCGCCATCATCTGGATCATCGGGTACGCCTCCGCCTCCTTCTTCCCTCGCTCTGCACCAATTCGCTAGTACCAACGTGTTGGTTCTGAATTCTGACGTGATGATCCGCCCGTCGCTGCAGGCTGCCCATCTCGTGCATCTGCCCCTGCTGCCTCTGCGTGACGCTGCTGCTGGAGGCGGCGGTGGAGCTCGTCAAGGCGCCGCTCCACGTCATGACATGGTTCACCTCCAAGATACCCTGCTGATTCCTTTCGTCGCCTCCGACTCCTCCTCTCATCTCGGATCCCGCCATCTCCATCAACTTTAGTTTGGTTGGTGTTGCACATGTCCCTAGTTTGTTTATTCTGTTATTTCGATCGAAAACTATGTTGACAGATCGATTGCCGTGTATTCGTACGATGATCTGATATGATGATTCCTGCGTGCCCCTTTCCTGTCGTTCGTGTCTCATTGTTTTGACTGTTAGCCACTGCCTTCATGACCCTTGAGTTCTGTATGTATATCCGTCCGTCAGTTTCGGCGCCTCTGATAGATCGATTACCGTGGATGACAGTTGACTGTACCGTACCGTGTGCTCGTGTTGATGCTGACTGGTTTCCTTCTTCCATAGATTGCTGCGTTTAGCAAAAGTCAGTGCGATCCATGCATTCTGAAGAGAAACAGAGATTGGAAGTGAATGATTGCTTTTCATTGATGTGGACTGTGGGTATTTATATGACCTCAACAGTCGGGAGTACATGTCGGTTACAAAAGTTGTGTCTCTTGGGAAAGGACACAACTGTTCGCTTTGCACAGCGATTGGACAAATCTCTAATATGCTAACTGCTATAGGGAATATTCTAAGGAATCTGCTAACTGCTGATTAGCCTAAATCTAACGCTAATTTATTCCTAACACTCCCCCTTGGACAACGCTGTCTTCAAAATCCATAGCGTCTTGAGTGCGAACGTCATGATAGTCCTTAATCTTGTAAGAATTTGATTTTCTTCAATCCAAGTATGTCCTCCAAAAATCCTGTGGAAAAATAAAAGGAGAATATAGGAATCCGATATACCGTTGGTATAATAATTGTATCATTTAAACCTATATGAGAAATCCGTTGGAGAACTCATAAGGAAAAATACAATATATTGTTATCGGATCATAAATACTAAGTTCAGTCCTGGGAAATTTCTCCCCCTGAACTTTGCAAATTTCTAAATCGTCTCATACCAATACCATAAATGCATTTTTGAAATGCAGCTGCTGGTAAAGACTTAGTGAACAAATCTGCAAGATTGTCACATGATTTTGTTTGCAAAATATCAATTTCTCCATTTTTCTGTAATTCATGAGGAAAAAACAGTTTTGGAGCAATATGTTTTGTGATATTACTTTTAATATATCCCATATGCATTTGAGCAACACATGCAGCATTGTCTTCATAGATAATAGTTGGTGATTCTAATGAACCTATGCCACATGATGTCTGGATATGATTAATCACTCTGCGAAGCCATACACACTCACGTGAAGCTTCATATAATGCAATTATTTCAGAGTGGTTAGTGGAAGTTGCTACTAGAGTCTGTTTAGTTGACTTCCATGAGATAGCAGTTCCACCGAATAAAAATACAAATCCAGTTTGTGATCTAGCATTATGGGGATCAGAAAGATAGCCGGCATCAGTATAGCCAGTCAAAGTCATATCTTGATTCTTCTTATAGAATAAACCAAGATCTTTGGTACCTTGTAAATACCTGAAGATATTCTTCACTCCAGCCCAATGGCGTTTTGTTGGAGCTGCACTATGTCTTGCCAGTAAATTTACTGCGAAGGCAATATCTGGCCTAGTACAATTAGCAAGGTACATTAGTGCTCCTATCGCACTAAGGTATGGAAACTCAGGTCCCAATACATCTTCGTTATCATCCCTAGGTCTAAAAGGATCCTTTTCCATATCAAGGGATCTAACGACCATGGGTGTTTTGGATGGATATGATTTATCCATATTGAATTTTTCCAAAACTTTCTGAATATATGCGGGCTGATAAACGAGTATTCCTGAGGGAAGATGCTCAAGTTGTAAACCTAAGCAGAATTTGGTTTTTCCCAAATCCTTCATCTCAAACTCCGTCATTAAATGATTGCGTGCTACAGATATATCTGCCGCGTTACCAATGATGTTGAGGTCATCAACATAAACTGAGATGATGCAAAATCCTTTTGAGGATTTCTTTATGAAAACGCATGGGCAATCATCATTATTTGAGTATCCTTTCTGAAGAAGGAACTCACTAAGCCGGTTATACCACATTTTACCCGACTGCTTTAAGCCATAGAGTGACTTTTGTAATTTTACACAATACATGTTGCGATTTATATTTGGATTAGGGATTTTAAGTCCATCAGGGACTTTCATATAAATATCCGCATCGAGTGACCCATATAGATATGCGGTCACTACATCCATTAACTGCATTGATAAATTCATTTGTACTGCCAATGATATTAAGTATCGAAACGTAATTCCACTCATTACAGGAGAATATGTATCGTCGTAGTCGATACCGGGTCTCTGCGTAAACCCTTGTGCTACTAGTCTCGCTTTATATCTCACCACCTCATTATTTTCGTTCCTTTTTCGAACGAAAACCCATTTAGCTCCCACAGGGAAGACTTTTTGAGGAGTAGGTATTACTTTAGAGAATACCTCTCTTTTATTAAGCGAGCGCAGTTCTGCCTCAATTGCCTCCTTCCATTTAGGCCAATCCGAGCGCTTCAGGCACTCTTTCATAGATTTTGGCTCTGGATCCAGTTGAAGGGTTTTAGCAATTTTAGAGGAGAAATATGTGTCGACAATTGTAGTCTTTCTATTATATGATTCTCCCGAATCGATATAGTTTATGGAAATTTCATTAGTTTCTTCAGGCACCGTGTGATTTCCCATAACAACGGAGTCTGGTTGTTTCGATGTCCCAGCAATAGAATTTGTGTGCACATTTATGCTAGGTTCTTGATGTTGAGCATCATCTTGGTGTCTATCAACTTCAGGTTGATTTGCATTTACCGTCATAGATTTCCTTTGTTTCCGCGGTGGCTTTTGAGAAGCCTTTTCCCTTGAGACCAGATTTCTCCCCCTTTTATTTGTAATTGGGAGTTGAGTAGTTTTATTTGGTACCTCTACTCGTTCTGGTGCATTGACTGCAGGGATATATGATTTAGTGACACCTTTGTGATCAGTAAATGCGTCTGGCAAGTTATTTGCAAAGTGTTGCAAATCTATTATTCTCTGAACTTCAGATTCAGATTCTTTAGTACGTGGATCTAAGGATTGGATGCCTGTTACATTCCAATCTATTTCCTGGCATTCTTTGTGGTTTGTTTCTCCCCCTAATGCCGGGAAATGATCCTCATCAAAAATTGAATCAGCGTACCGGGCTGTAAACAGGTCCCCTGTTAGGGGTTCTAAATATTTTATAATTGACGGAGATTTATATCCCACATAGATTCCAATTTTTCTATGGGGGCCCATGGAGGTACGCTGCGGTGGTGATATCGGTACGTATACAGCGCAACCGAATTTTCGCAGGTGGGAAATACTTGGCTGATTGCCTCGTACTATTTGAAATGGGGAAGTTTCATGATATGCAGTTGGTCTGATTTGCATCAGATCTGCGGCGTGTAAAACCGCATGTCCCCAACAAGAGGTTGGTAAATTACAATTCTGCAATAATGGTCTAGCAATTAATTTTACTCTTTTGATTAAAGATTCAGCCAATCCATTTTGAGTATGAACATAAGGTACAGAATGTTCTAGATGAATGCCTAAGGCCATACAATAATCATTGAATGCGTGTGAACTGAATTCAGCCGCATTGTCCATTCTTATTGTTTTAATCCTGTGTTCAGGATGATTTGCTCTTAATTTGATAATTTGAGCTATTAATTTGGCAAAGGCATGGTTACGTGTTGATAATAAACACACATGTGACCATCTAGTAGATGCATCAATTAGCACCATAAAGTACCTAAATGGTCCAGATAAAGGTTGTATTGGACCACATATATCTCCTTGAATTCTTTCAAGAAAATTAAGTGACTCATTTTTAACTTTGAGGTAGGATGGCCTAATAATTAATTTCCCGGTAGCACATGCGGTGCATACAAAATCTGATGACTTGGGAAATCTTTTAATTGGTAAATTGTGACCAACAGAATTGCCTATAATTTTTCTCATCATACCTATTCCAGGATGACCAAGGCGATCATGCCAAGTCTTGAATTTATCAAGATTTTGAAAAATTATTTTGTACGCAACATAAGGTACGGGTTTAATGTATGTAAAGTATAATCCGGAAGAAAATGAAGGAAATTTTTCAAGAGTTTGTTCCTCATATCCGTCGCTTTTTGTTAAAAGCAAATATTCTTTCTTATCCATCTTAACAGTTTTAAGATGGAAATCATTTGATCGGATATCTTTGAAACTTATAAGGGTACGTGTTGATTCAGGATACAAGAGTGCATTCTGAATTACAATAGTAGTACCCATAGGGAGTGTGAATGTGGCTCTTCCTGAACCAATTATTGCTTTGTTACTCCCGTTATAGTCATAACATCTTCCTTTCTCTTAGTGAGAGTTTGGAAGTATATAGTTTCCCTTAAAATTGTGTTAGTGGTAGCACTATCCACTAAACATAATTCTTCTTCCATCGGATTTTTCCCGTAAGATTTCTAAAAATAGAAAGAGAATATTTCAGAATAAATTTATTTTATTCATATATTCATCAAATTACATACATAGTATTTATATTACAAATTCAAAATATAAATACATTACAATATTATGTCTGATTCACATAATACAATACATGTAGTCTGAAAGACTTTATTCTACTTGTTGTTATACAATATATAACACATCGTAGTATTTGAATAGCTAAGTGACATCAATTGTTTAGGAGATCAATTGAGGTCTCCAAAAACATCTTGGGTGTAGTCCACAAGCATGTCTTCATCGAGGATGATGTTGTCCTTTGGCTTGAATTCTTCAATAGCACTTTGAGAAGGACTAGCTTGAGGGTTGTCTTCAATGGCATTGAAGTGAGCTTCAGCCTTATTTCCATGAACTTGCTTTCCTTTTCCTCCATACTTCATGTATAGGTCCACAAGGTGCTTGGGAATACGACATTTGTTTGTACGATGATTCGCACATCCACACCTTTGACAAACTTGAGAGTTGTTATTTTGATCATTTTTCTTGAAATGACCTTTCCCCTTAAATTGACCATTGGTCCTTTGACCATTATTCTTCCACTTTCCCTTGAATTTTCGGAAGTTCCTCTTACGGTTTCCGAATTTATTAGTAAAATGAGCATTAGCATGTGCTTCAGGGATCGGCATGGCACCCGTTGGGCGAGCATTGTGATTTTTCATGAGAAGTTCATCATGCTTCTCGGCCTGAAGTAATGTGTATATAAGCTCAGAATACTTCGTGTATTTGTGTTGACGATATTGCTGTTGCAATATCCTCATCGAGGGATGGAAAGTGCATAAGGTTTTCTCGATTAAATCTTCATCTGAAACTTGCTTGTTGCAAAATCTCAGTTTGGAGTTAACTTTATGCACGGCAGAATTATATGCCGCAACGGACTTAAAGTCCTGGAACCTTATGAGAGACCATTCTCTCTCGGCTTCCGGCAACATAACCGCTCTTTGTTGGTCATATCTCTCCTTGAGGGAGTTCCATAAAGCTAGTGGATCCTCCTCCATCAAATATTCATTTTTTAAATCGGGATGGAGGTGGTGCCTTATGAAATGTAATGCCGCATACTTTGCCACTTGGGGTATTTCTGGAGCATTTTCGGGGGGTGTGATAATCACGGGACCAAGGCCACGACCGTTTAAATTTATTTTCATATCCATGGCCCATGATAGATAGTTACTTCCATCAAGTTGTAGTTCTTGGAATTCTTTTTTACTGATGTCACCCATTTTTCCTGCATGTATGATCATGCATTTAATTAATTTTACTTGATAGTAAAATTTATTTTGGTAAACAACAAATTTGTTCTAGAGGAACAATTTGAACGCGGATGAATTTAGAGCGCGGAATAAAATTGTTGTACCAAATAACAAGTTATGACATGCTAGAGGCAAATATATTAATAACATGGCACATTACATACTTGTAATCTCTAATAGACATAAGGTCTAATATTATGTATTTACGTAACAATACATTGCTTGACCGAATAATAGACAAACAAATCGTTCTAAACAGAAGTTTACGGAGCATTTGATACTGCTACAGAGGTAGATATACAGATGCAATTTCACGTAAATAAATTTTTTTTTCTGCCCAACACGTGGGCTTGGATCAGCGTCCAGAAGACTAGAAGTAGGAGCGACTTGGGGAATAAAAATTCCGTCGTCCTCCTCGCCTTATCTTCTCGACTCTTCTCCCAGACCAGCGCACACTAGTACTACTTCTTCAGCGGCCGCTCGATCCCTCCGCGGAGGAAGAGTGGTGGATGGCCTCGTTGATGCGCAGTTCCGCGACGCGGTTGGTGAGGCCGAGGGCCTCGGGGCACCAAGTTCCTCTGCGGATGCCGGCGGGGCGGGCCGCCATGGCCGACGCGAAGCGACGGAGAAGCACCCTGGCCTCCGGCGAGGGAGTGGGGAGGGCAAGGGACGGCGCTGGCGGCGCGTCCTCGTTCCCCTCCTCCATTTCTTCTGCTGCTGGGAGGTTGAGGTCGGGGACGAGCGCGCGGGCGCGAGCGGTTGCCACGGCCCCGTTCCCCTCCATCTCCGTCTGGAGGTTGGTGGTGAGCGCCGGCGGGAGCACGTCCACGAGAGCCGCAGCCGGTGGCTCGAAGAACTCCGTCACGTCGGCGTAGCCCGGCGGAGCGAAGTGTTCCGCGACCTCGTCGGAGGGCGTCGGGGACGGGAGGCGCGGCCTGTTCCCATGGCGCTCGAAGTAGCGCATCATCGGCAGCAGAGTCTCCAGTTCATCATCGTCGCGCTCGGGGTCGTCGGCAAGCCACCCGGCGCTCAGCCCGCCCAGCAGCCAGTCCATGGGCGGGACAGTGAATGCCGGTGGAGGAGGCAGAAGTTCGTCGGCGTCCGCGGTGACGTTGGAGGCGGAGGCCTCGTTCTCGAACTCTGCAGCAACTTCTGGCTCGACGGCAACGATCTCCGGCGCCGCAGCAGCGACCTCCGGCGCCGCGGCAACGACCTCCGGCACAACAGCAACCTCTGGTATGGCCGGAACCTCTTCCCGGTGCCTGGTACTTCTTGGTGTTCCAGTGAAATTGATGTTATGTACACGGCAGTGGACATGGTTGTAATGTTGCCGATGGTTGTGGCGGCGGCGGAGGCCACCACCAGGGCCGTAGCGACGGCGAGGGACACCAAGAACTGCTCTGCGGTGGCGGAGGCCACCGTTCATGCTTTGGCGGCGGTTGAAGTTCCGGCCGAAATTCCGGCGGCGGTTGAAGTTTAGGCCGAAGTTCCAGCGACGAGCAGCGAAGATCCGATGGCGACGAGTATGGAAGCGGCGCTCCTCTCGTGCCACAAAACGAGCGAAGGAAAAAGCCAAGGATGGCAGGGAATCCATCCTTTCTTACCTTTCTCTATTCTCTCCGATGGCCTACTTGCTTTTGGCAGAGCAAGTGCTGATAACGTGAAGAGAAACAGAGATTGGAAGTGAATGATTGCTTTTCATTGATGTGGACTGTGGGTATTTATATGACCTCAACAGTCGGGAGTACATGTCGGTTACAAAAGTTGTGTCTCTTGGGAAAGGACACAACTGTTCGCTTTGCACAGCGATTGGACAAATCTCTAATATGCTAACTGCTATAGGGAATATTCTAAGGAATCTGCTAACTGCTGATTAGCCTAAATCTAACGCTAATTTATTCCTAACACATTCATCGTCTGACGTCTGTCCCAGTAATATCTAGCGTACACCACAAGCGGAGCCAACAGATTGCGTCGCCACGCGCGGGTTCGTAGGTTTCGGTAGGTTTCCTTGTCAGTTTCGGCGCCTCTGATCGACTACCGTGGATGACCATTGACCGTACCGTGTGCTCGTGTTGATGCTGACTCATTTTCTTCTTCCGTAGATTGCTGCGCTTACCAAAAGTTCAGTGCGACCCATAAGTTTATCGTCAGTACATGTAATCTCCAGCCTACGTCACAAACGGAGCCAACAGATTGCGTAGCCGCGGGTTTCTAGTGTTCGGTGAATTTTCTATACAATGGACTTGCCCAAACACCATACCAAATAGGTCAGCCGTTGAGTCAAACCGACATCGAAATTCTTTCCGCGGGGGAACCAAAACAAACCGTTTGGATCGTTGATTTGGGTAGTCCTGCTGGACATGCCCTAATCGATCAATACTTGCTCCCGTGATCGAGCTACCCGCTGGTTCTCTATCCGATCGATTGGGAAGGACATTGTAAGGCCGGCCCTTCGGCTTTTACGGGTACATTTTTTTCGTTGAATAACTATATAGGCCTACACCAAAATTTTTGGGCCCTATGCAGCTGCACACTTAGCACTCCTGCCGGCTCAGTCCTGCTTTTAGGGCACCATTTTTTTCTACCCGTAGCAGACGATGTAGAATAGAGCTTCAGTGTCGTAACAGGTGATGTAAAATAGGACGCATGCACAATGAAACTTAACATTGCATAGTTTGGGTTTTTCGAAGTACAAAATATTTAAACTTAAACATTTAACATAAACTTGTAAACTTAGATATGTAAAGTTGCGATAACCCTCTTATTGTTTAAACCTGGTTTTCCATGAGGAAATTGATTGATCAACGAGAGGTATAAACTACTTGATTCGAAATGATTCCTCTATAGTGTGGCCATATTTATGTCATCTGGGTTCTCATCAAACTGTTTTTTTCTTTTAATTTCTCGCTTTTTAGGAAATTTTGCACCAATATCCAACTCATGCAATTCTAGTTTCCTTGTATCCCTAAAAAAGGATATAAGCCCTTGCACTTTCTCAATAGCAACACCAATAATCATATCTTTTGTTTGCAAGGTTTTTCTACCTAAATTAACAGCAAAAAATGCCTCATACCAACTGACTATTGCCACTATAAATTCATAGTCTCCAAGTTCATTTGTTTGCCAAACCTAAAGCTCGACTGCTTGTAATTGGATCCTTATCAATTTCGGATACCTGAAATAAAAGAAGGAAATAAATGCTATAGTTTGATGTAGGCAAAGAACAAAAGAAACTACATCATTATCAGTATAAAATATTTTTGTACCTGAAAGTAGAGCCTCTTGGATGTCTACACACTGGAATTTGGTAGATTTAACACTTTCAACTTGACTCTCCCAGGGCGGAGCTGACACTGAATTAAGTGTCCATCCTGATATGTTTTCTTTCAGAATATGTCACTTCTTAGTACAATTAGCAAAAGATATATGTGTTGGATGATTCCAAAGAAGTCATTAGCTCTACCATGAGTTTTGGCCATATCACAAAGTGTTAAATTAAGGCTATGTCAATCACAAGAAGAACACAAAGCTCTAGGGTTCACATCCAAAAGTTTCCGTTGCACCCCTTGATTTTTTTTCATATTTGACCCATTGTCATAACGTTGTCATAGCACATCATTTATGTCAAGATCAAGAAGTTTTATTTGATTCTCTAGCACATAAAAAAGTCCTTGCCCACTCCTATAGGATTCTTCTATGCAAAGATGACTTGAAGATAAGTCCACATGTCTTATAGTTAAAGAAATTTTCTCTTGGTGAATTGTATCGGGGTACACTCAAGTATGGCAACCAAATACTTTGCACGCTTTATTTTCTTAATAATTTTAGATCTAATAGAAAAAGGAAGCAAGTATAGCAACGCATTCTAAATCTTAAAATCAAGATAATGTACATGAGTTTCATCATTTTTTTTGATGTAACCATATATTTCATTAGACAATATGTTTACAGAGATTACACATATGGTCACCACACAAGACAAACATTTGCATCACGCAACTTTGCACAAGAAAACTCACAAGAAGTAAAACTACAAGTTCACCCTTGGAGAAACCTGTGCCTCGCCGAAACATCGTCCATCTTCCTTCACTGCCACCATGGTAGCGCTGGAAAAAGAGGCGAACAACCACCACGCCTAGATCTGGAAGAGCACCATCGCATTCAATGATGCTCCTGAATAATAGGATTAAACTAGAACATGAAAGCGCGCTTTGCTGCGCCTATCCGTTTTGAGACACAAACAAAAGAAAATTTTCAAATTACATGAACGGCACAATACATCTATGGATAGTTCTCATCAAAGAAAGATACTATGTAAGATTGCTTATGAGCTTTTCATGCTTCTGGTATTCTCATATTGGTACTATGGTTGTTACCACAGTAACTTTGACGAAACAATTGAGCTTCGATTGTTTGATGATTGTCCAACATCGGCCAAAGGGTTTTTGTGATTTACAAACAGACAAAATATAATGAAATATCTAATTAAAACCAGAACTTCAGTGTACTATTGGGATCAAACAATGCAGTGTTCTCACCGTTTTCTGTTTATTTCTGACCAAGTGGCTACATATAGGCACTCTTGGGCACAATAACCCTAGCAATGTTACCCGTAGTTAACTTAAATTTATCATATATTTCTTGAAGCTATGAAAAGGGTGACAAAAATTACAACAGATACTAAGTAGAAATATACTAACAAATTATCAAAACTTCTTCCAGCTTGTTGACACAAGAAGAGCACATACAGGAAAAACACAATTTACTGAAAAGAGGATTAGGAGAAACATGGTTGATTGTATTATTACCACATCTGTTGATCGTCTCCTTCTTTGAGAAGTTATTTCTCCTTCACATGTTCTTGAACTTCTTCACCAGTTCACTACAAATCACTCATTGCCAACTGAATCATGGTAAATTCTCCTCGGACCAACAATTGATCGATCGTTGCCATCTTTTGGTATCTCCATTGAGTTGTTATAAAGTGAGTAAAAATTACCAAAGACAAAAGGAATGCAAGAGTTGTCCTTAGAACAATGTACAATGAAAGTAACTTGATTAACTTACTTGGGTTATTCAATTAGTCAGTTTCGATCAAAGAAACTTACACCTATGTACCACCCATCTCCCTACAAATAAAAAGTTAGCACCACCCTTCTTCCTGCGGATAGAAAAAGTAGCACCACCCATCAGTCGTACAGACGCAATAAATATCCTATCAGAGTGACAATGAATATTGCAAATATTATCATCTTACGAAACACAAAATTTTCATGTACATCCGAAAACAATATTTAAAACATGAATGATCGAGACTACCCAAGAGTCATGTTGGTGACAGCAATAACATGACACACCAAACGCATATTCAGCTCCCAAGCTAAATTGGCCTGAGAGTTTGGTATATCCGACAAACAGAAGAATTTATCTTCCGGCAAATTTGGGTGTATGACTACTAATTTCTTACATATCCAAGTATCTCCCTCGAGTAAAAATTTCAACATAAACTGTTGTAGAACTGGAGATCGAAGATCAACGCAATACGTATTAATTCGCAAAAAAAAAGATCAACCCAATAATAATAGATAGCAACTCACGAAACTGGAACATACAAAGAGAGTAGCAACATCATACTTGTCCATGAAACGATCCACATGGTCTACTTGGTAAACTTTATCAACCAACGGCAGTTCCAAATGTTACAAAACGATCCTCTATGCAGAGCAGCCTAGTGCGGAGCTTGAGAGCCCAGCAATTCCATAGTCGAGCGCCCCGGACATCTTTGATGTGTATCGCTACAACACTGAATTAGATTTGTGATCGATGCTCTACCTCATCATTCGTGGATTGGATTTGGCGCGAACTTCACTTGTATCAACTTCCCACGGAGACATAGAGCGACATGAGACCGGAGGTAGGTTTCCACGCCCATCCCATGATCTTGCCAGCACATCCAAGAGAAAATAAATCAGAAAGGACCGCACTCGATCAGACTCGGGAAACAAATCAAGGTGGGATCGCATGCATATGGGGAATCAGGAGGACGGATCACACACCATATAAAGAGGAACCTAGCAAATAAGACGGCAACATGCGGGGTAACGGACCTCTGCTTTAAACACTTCAAACAACAGTAATGGAAGGGAGGCGGCTTAGCTTCCCCGTAATTACTCTCTGGTTCTTGATTCTTCTCAGCCAAGGGAGTTGTTACGGCAAGAGAAGGGGCGAAGAGAATTAGGCTTGGCCTGGGCCATTGAACCATCCAAGAGGGCGATATAATCCAGTGAACGAACGGCCACAAAAACATTCTAGCGTTGCCGCAGCCCATTGGCAAACCTGCGCCCCTAAGGATCAAATCGGCCCGCCTCACGTCGAATCTCCCAGGTCAATCTTGGGAGAAGCAGCACTGTAATTGTTGGGCTGGCCGAGACGGATGGGTGGCGCCGTGAAAGTCCATACCAACGTAGCCAGATGATCTAGGACGTTCAGATGTACCATCGGATGGCTGTGCACGACAAATCACTATGGTGGCTCCTAGGTGGTTCCATTATACTGTTAACTAATTCATCCAAAAATCTCTACCAAACCCAAGAAATTACCATTGCTCTCTTCTTACAATTTGTTGTTACTACCATGAAAGGCATGACTATGCTTGGCAAGAAATTACAATCATTTTGGTTGCTCCTAGACTTTTCGTGTATCTGATAAATTTGGCTTCGACGAGAAGCTGTAGAAGGTCATACCACCTAAAAGTCATACTGTGCAAGTAGATTTAGTGCCAACAAGTTATGTTGAGCATCATAGCATAATTTTTAGGTTTGTTATTTGGTTTGGCCCTTGTTGTGTTTGAAGTTTTGGGACTGCGTTTGGTTACAACCCGTTTCCGCATACGGTTACCACGTCCGCTTTGCGGTGAACCTAGCTAAGCTATCAGCATTGCACATAAGGTGTTCGACAGATGTGCATTTCAGATATATAGCACATAAACAACAACACAAACATAGTTCAAGATTAATTACCACATAACATAGCATCGTTTTCTCCACGATTGAAGACACGACGGGTCATAAACGAAGTTTAGAACACGATGACACGACGATAACAACAAGTTCAAGATAACATACTGACATCAACAGAGATTATCAGCACCGACAATCGATCTAATCATATCGTATAATAAGAAGAAATATCAATCCCCTTGCCCCTCATTCTTTGAGAATCAGAAGGATCCTTTTCGAGTTTCCACTCCATCTTCGCAAGGGCCAGATCATGCTCTGGGCACTTCTTCACGATCTCAGTCATGGAGTAGTCGAAGATGGTAACCTTGTAGGCATCGTTCTTGAGCGCCTTGAAGGTCAAGAGGTTCCCGTTCTTGATTTCGCGAGTGATTGAAAAACTCGCCCAGCCTTGATCCATGGAAATATTTCTGTCGAATTCTCTCACCTTGATCATCCATGCGTAGCCGGTGCTGGTCTTTGGCACAATGATGTTGGGGATGTTGCTAATGTACCGCCTGAAGCCTTCAGGAATTGGCAACAATTCCAAGCTAGCTGACATGAAAACCTTGGTGAAATGGCTTGGACCAACATCGCCATGAAAGTTCCCAACCGTGAAAGGCCTTCCCGTCGGCCTCTTTGTGGGCGCTGCCTTCTGCAGCTACGTTGGAACAACCATCTCCCACGTTCTAGACACCATATGTAGCCATCGAGCACTGCCACAAAGCGATCCAATTGAGATATACTGAAGGTACAATTGCAACCAAAGTAGAAACCTCATATCAATGACCTAGGCCGCACTGATGATCCTTCCGGACCAAATGCAATGCACATGCTTGTACATTAACCTAGGCCGCATGGATGATCCTTTCGAACAAAATGCAATGCACATGCTTGGTCAGAAAGGATCACGTGACAACCAATTAGTGGTCCCATTTTAATCACTGGCTTATAAGATGAGAAAAACTATGAACATTCATACGAACGCCTCATACAATAGTCAGCGAGATGAATCTATGTCTACCTAGGCTGGTGTACAAGCAATATTCTTGGACATAACACAAGGTAGATATATATCATATCGTTGACATTTTAATCATTGGCCCAATGATACACAAGTAATAGCTGGCCTCATTTCACAGAAGTGGGCATAATAACCTTAGGGCAGGAGTCAGTGAACCTAGTACAATGCAAACACTTTTGCTAGCAAAAATGTACACGGTTCACTTACCACTACCATAGGATTTTACCTTATTGTAATCATTGTCCAATGCACAAAATCAAGTTCAATGAGATGCATACAAATCTGGCTCATAAAAAATTTGGTGCCTCATATTACAACCTCAAACAGAGGGAAGAGATGATCCTACTCTGCTTTATGATCATATTACTAGGTTCGGTAGAAACATCCCCCCCCCCCCCCCCGGCAACACTGATGGAAGAGATGATCCTAGTCAGCCTAACCCATGATCAAATCAAGGTCGATGATCAAGCCAGTAGGTTGAGATGGAACATCCCTTCATGATGAAGTCCTTCATCATCGACATCTATAGTAAAAAAACCCGGTTGTACAACAGATCTAACCATAAAAAACGAATCCGACCATGTCAGGCGAAATTAAACTGTTCAGCCATGTATGAAAATGTAGATATGGTAACCACATATTGCACGAACAGATGAGTTGAACTTATACGGGCAAAACCTAGCTTAATTGTCTAAATCGGCAAAAAAAAATACAAATTTGGAGTGCATGCAACGATTAGGCACGACCGTAAGCTTGGCAACTCAGATGTACGCAATTCCAAGCATATCAGAGTGGTTTGACAATTTACAGCCGTTGACGACCTCGAGGAGCAGTCCCTGGAAGCAACGAAAATGCGTCCGCGATGAGGGCTTCGAGCTTCAGCTTCTCCGCGGTTGCAGTAGTGCTCGTTGATCTACTGGCGGCCAAGTAGAACTACTGACGGCGAGAGGAAGGAGAGAAGACGAGCGGAGGGTGAGGTTGAGAAAAGGGAGTGCGAGACGAGAGGGCGGCGAGACGATTTATAGCGCACCATCTCGATGCGTGCGGGCATCTCCCCTTTTTTTCCCACGCGTGCAAGCATTTTCCACCTTGCGCTCGCCAGCGCATGCCTTGCTGAGAACTCCCAAATCGAGTGTGCCTTCGGAACTAACTTTTGAACCGCTTTAATAACCGTGCGATGCAGGAACGCGGAAACCCGTTGTACACCAAACGAGTAAAACTTAGCCCAATGCATGCGGGAAATGCACTAGCGAGCAAACGACCTATTGTGTTCGCTGGTTTTCCTTGTATTCCGGAAGAAACAAAGACAAGAAATCTTAAGCCCACTTCTTTTAAGAGCATCTCGTATAATAGAGCATCCGAAGACAATTTTAGGGCAGCAACACAAAAACTTTCCTGCCCGTAGTTGATGATGTAAAATAGAGATCCACTATCCTAACAGATTGCATAGCCGCGGGTTTGTAGTGTTCGGTGAATTTTTCTACACAGTAGATTTGCCCAAACACCATACCGAATGGGTCAGCCATTGAGCCAAACCGACATCGAATTCTTTCCGCGGGGGACCAAAACGGATCGTTTGGATCGTTGATTTGGGTAGTCCCGCTGGACATACCCTAATCGATCAATACTTGTTCCCGTGGTCGAGCTACCCGCTGGTTCTCTCTCAGATCAATTGGGAAGGACCAGGTAAGGCCGGCCCTTCGGCTTTTACGGGTACACTTTTTTCCGCCGAGTAACTATATAGGCCTACACCAAAACTTTGGACACTATGCAGCTGCACACTTAGCACTCCTGCTGGCTTTTAGGGTACCAATTTTTCTACCCGTAGCAGACGATGTAGAATAGAGCTTCAGTGTCGTAACAGGTGATGTAAAATAGGACGCATGCACATTGAAACTTAACATTGCATAGTTTGAGTTTTTCGAAGTACAAAATATTTAAACTTAAACATTTAACATAAACATGTAAACTTAGACATGTAAAGTTGCGATAACCCTCTTATTGTTCAAACCTGGTTTTCCGTGAGGAAATTGCTTGATCAACTAGAGGTATAAACTACTTGATTCGAAATGATTCCTCTATAGTGTGGCCATATTTATGTCATCTGGGTTCTCATCAAACTGTTTTTTTCTTTTAATTTCTCTCTTTTTAGGAAATTTTGCACCAATATCCAACTCATGCAATTCTAGTTTCCTTGTATCCCTCAAAAAGGATATAAGCCCTTGCACTTTCTCAATAGCAACACCAATAATCATATCTTTTGTTTGCAAGGTTTTTCTACCTAAATTAACAGCAAAAAATGCCTCATACCAACTGACTATTGCCACTATAAATTCATAGTCTCCAAGTTCATTTGTTTGCCAAACCTAAAGCTCGACTGCTTGTCATTGGATCCTTATCAATTTCGGATACCTGAAATAAAAGAAGGAAATAAATGCTATAGTTTGATGTAGGCAAAGAACAAAAGAAACTACATCATTGTCAGTATAATTTTTTTTTGTACCTGAAAGTAGAGCCTCTTAGATGTCTACACACTGGAATTTGGTAAATTTAACACTTTTAACTTGACTCTCCCAGCGCGGAGGTGACACTGAATTAAGTGTCCATCCTGATATGTTTTCTTTCAGAATATGTCACTTCTTAGTACAATTAGCAAAAGATATATGCGTTGGATGATTCCAAAGAAGTCATTAGCTCTACCATGAGTTTTGGCCATATCACAAAGTGTTAAATTAAGGCTATGTCAATCACAAGAAGAACACAAAGCTCTAGGCTTCACATCCAAAAGTTTCTGTTGCACCCCTTGATTTTTTTTTTCATTCATATTTGACCCATTGTCATAACGTTGTCATAGCACATCATTTATGTCAAGATAAAGAAGTTTTATTTGATTCTCTAGCACATAAAAAAGTCCTTGCCCACTCCTATATGATTCTTCTATGCAAAGATGACTTGAAGATAAGTCCACATGTCTTATAGTTAAAGAAATTTTCTCTTGGTGACTTGTATCAGGGGTACACTCAAGTATGACAACCAAATACATTGCACGCTTTATTTTCTTAATAATTTCAGATCTAATAGAAAAAGGAAGCAAGTATAGCAACGCATTCTGAATCTTAAAATCAAGATAATGTACATGAGTTTCATCATTTGTAATATGACAAACATGCTCCTGAATAATAGGATTAAATTCATCCAAAAATCTCTACCCAACCCAAGAAATTACCATTGCTCTCTTCATACAATTTGTTGTTACTACCATGAAAGGCTTGACTATGCTTGGCAAGAAATTACTATCATTTTGGTTGCTCCTAGATTTTTCGTGTATCTGATAAATTTGGCTTCGACGAGAAGCTGTAGAAGGTCATACCACCTAAATGTCATGATGTGCAAGTAGATTTAGTGCCAACAAGTTATGTTGAGCATCATAGCATAATTTTTAGGCTTGTTATTTGGTTTGGCCCTTGTTGTGTTTCAAGTTTTGGGACTTCGTTTGGTTACGACATGTTTCCGCATACGGTTACCACGTCCGCTTTGCGGTGAACCTAGCTAAGCTATCAGCGTTGCACATAAGGTGTTCGACAGATGAGCATTTCAGATATATAGCACATAAACAACAACACAAACATAGTTCAAGATTAATTACCACATAACATAGCATCGTTTGCACCACGATTGAAGACACGACGGGTCATAAATGAAGTTTAGAACACGATGACATGACGGTAACAACAAGTTCAGGATAACAGACTGACATCAACAGAGATTATCAGCACCGGCAATCGATCTAATCACATCGTATAATAAGAAGAAATATTTCTTGGTATCAATCCCCTTGCCCCTCATTCTTTGAGAATCAGAAGGATCCTTTTCGAGTTTCCACTCCATCTTCGCAAGGGCCAGATCATGCTCTGAGCACTTCTTCACGATCTCAGTCATGGAGTAGTCGAAGATGATAACCTTGTAGGCATCTTTCTTGAGCGCCTTGAAGGTCAAGAGGTACCCGATCTTGATTTCGTGAGTGATTGAAAAACTCGCCCAGCCTTGATCCATGGAAATATTTCTGTCGAATTCTCTCACCTTGATCATCCCTGCGTAGCCGGTGCTGGTCTTCGAGACAATGATCTTGGGGACGTTGCTAATGTACCGCCTGAAGCCTTCAGGAATTGGCAACAATTCCAATTCAGCTGACATGACATCCTTGGTGAAGTGGCTTGGACCAACATCGCCATGAAAGTGCCCAACCGTGAAAGGCCTTCCCCTCGGCCTCTTTATGGGCACTGCCTTCTGCAGCTACGTTGGAACAACCATCTCCCATGTTCTGGACACCATATGTAGCCATCGAGCACTGCCACAAAACGATCCAATTGAGATATACTGAAGGTACAATTGCAACCAAAGTAGAAACCTCATATCAATGACCTAGGCCGCACTGATGATCCTTCCAGACCAAATGCAATGCACATGCTTGTCCATTAACCTAGCTAGGCCGCATGGATGATCCTTTCGAACCAAATGCAATGCACATGCTTGAGTAATTGTACATTTCTAAAGGTCAGAAAGGATCACGTGACAACCAATTAGTGGTCCCATTTTAATCACTGGCTTATAAGATGAGCAAAACTATGAACATTCATACGAACGCCTCATACAATAGTCAGCGAGATGAATCTATGTCTACCTAGGCTGGTGTACAAGCAATATTCTTGGACATAACACAAGGTAGATATATGTCATACCGTTGACATTTTAATCATTGGCCCAATGATACACAAGTAATAGCTGGCCTCATTTCACAGAAGTGGGCATAATAACCTTAGGGCAGGAGTCAGCGAACCTAGTACAATGCAAACACTTCAGCTAGCAAAAATGTACACGGTTCACTTACCACTACCATAGGATTTTACCTTATTGTAATCATTGTCCAATGCACAAAATCAAGTTCAATGAGATGCATACAAATCTGGCTCATAAAAAATTTGGTGCCTCATATTACAACCTCAAACAGAGGGAAGAGATGATCCTACTCTGCTTTATGATCATATTACTAGGTTCGGTAGAAACATCCCCCCTCCTCCCCCCCCCCTCCCCAACACTGATGGAAGAGATGATCCTAGTCAGCCTAACCCATGATTAAATCATGGTCGATGATCAAGCCAGTAGGTTGAGATGGAACATCCCTTCATGATGAAGTCCTTCATCATCGACATCTATAGTAAAAAAAACCCAGTTGTACAACAGATCTAACCCTAAAAAATGAATCCGACCATGTTAGGCGAAATTGAACTGTTCAGCCATGTATGAAAATGTAGATATGGTAACCACATATTCCACAAACAGATGAGTTGAACTTATACGGGCAAAACCTAGCTTAATTGTCTAAATTGGCAAAAAAAAATTTGGAGTGCATGCAATTTAGGCACGTAGCTCAGCAACTCAGATGTGAATTCTCACTGGCGGCCGAAGTAGTCGATGAAGTCCTCCGCGATGAGGGCTTCGAGCTTCAGCTTCTCCGCGGTTGCAGAGTGCTCGTTGATCTACTGGCGGCCGAGTAGAACTACTGACGAGCGAGCGGAGGGTGAGGGTGAGAAAAGGGAGTGCGAGACGAGAGGGCGGCGAGACGATTTATAGCGCACCATCTCGATGCGTGCCGGCATCTCCCCTTTTTTCCCACGCGTGCAACCATTTTTCCACCTTGCACTCGCCAGCGCCTGCCTTGCTGAGAACTCCCAAATCGAGTGTGCCTTCGGAACTAACTTTTGAACCGCTTTAAGAACTGTGCGATGCAGGAACGCGGAAACCCGTCGTACACCAAACGAGTAAAACTTAGCCCAATGCATGCGGGAAACGCACTAGCGAGCAACCGACCTATTTTGTTCGCTGGTTTTCCTTGTATTCCGGAAGAAACAAAGACAAGGAATCTTAAGCCCACTTCTTTTAAGAGCATCTCGTATAATAGAGCATCCGAAGACAATTTTAGGGCAGCAACACAAAAACTTTTCTGCCCGTAGTTGATGATGTAAAATAGAGATCCACTATCCTAACAGGTGATGTAAAAATAGGACACTATCTCGTATAATCTAGGATTTTTATATAGATTTTTTCTGAAACATTAAAATATAATTTTTGATTTTTTGAAAATAAAGAGCTACATGTAGCTCGGCCTCCGTTTGCAGTTTTCGATCTAAACCGTTGGATAAAGAAAAATAAAAGGGCCATAATAGTTTGATGTACTGTAAAATGACTAAAAAAATACTCAAGTCAACGGAAATTTAATTCGGCTCGCTGATGCATATGCTTCATCCACAAAAAAGACATATTTCTAATTATTCCAACAAAAAGCATCTCTTTGTTTGGACGAGCACATATCAAACTGCTTGAGCTGGATGGTTCTGAACCACTACTACGGTATCAGCTCAAAGGTTCTTGCCTCTACTTCCTCATAAAATTCGTATGCAAAGACATGACCCCATACATGTTTTTTTTTTTCTTTCGATAGAAGCATATTGTTGCAAGCTAAAAAGATTCAAAGCATATGGATCCATTAACACGCATATCTGATCATCTATCAAGTACCAATGCATTTAGAAGATAAATTTAAAAAAGAACTAATGCTATGCATGTATTTGCAATCTGAAAAGTTATTTGTCACAAAGCTCACGAGAAAGATTACATGAAATTCCTTGCTCGTTACAAGCCGTCACATCAGACGACAGGCCCTCGATCGTGCATATCATTACAAAGAAGTGTAAGCAAATCTCTAGCCACGTTTACGTAAACTAATACACACACACTAACTCCCGTGCCGATCAATAATCAAGCTACAACATGCCTTGCACGGGCATCGAAGATTGCGTTTGCACATCAGCGCTGGAATACTGATCAAGGAGAGGTACCTCCGAAGTCCGAACCAGCAGATGGGGCTTGAAAGCCAAGTAACTCGTCGATACTGAAGTTGAGCTGATCCGGCAGCTCGAAATCCGTGAACTCGTCGTCGATGTTGAAGTCCTGCTGATCCGGCAGCTCAAAATCCATGACCGACTCATCGCCGGAGAATGACCCTTGATTAAACGGTAGCATCTCTACCGCCGGCGCTGCACCACCGTACTCATTCATCACGCCTGGGGCACCTTGATCTGGTGTCGCGCCAGGCCCTCCGTATCCTCCAGCGTCCACGCCAGGGAAGCTCCAACCGTAGTCGTAGACTTGATCTGAGTACGACGTCGCAGCCGACCTTGCACTGCCGTCATCTTCATCATCTACTCTCTCTTGCTCGCCGCCAGGGAAGCTCCAACCGTACTCGTACTGGTAGACTTGATCTGAGTACGACGTCGTCGGAGGCCATGCGCTGCCGCCATCTTCATCATCTACCACTTCCGCTGCAGGGAAAACCGAGTTGGCCGCAGAGATGGCACCGTCTATTCTCACCAGCGCACCACCATCTTCGCCGCGCTCCCTCCTGGAGTTCTTGCCATGTCCACTGAGCCGGATACGGTACAGCCTTTGCGACGACGAGGCGAGATGGTCCGGGCCCGTGATCGAGTACTCGTGCATGACCCATCCCGTGCTACCTTTCTCGCCTTCGCGGTGGAAGTTGAGCATGTATTTCCTCCAGGTGATCTCATCCGTGCCGCCGATGCCGGGGACGCGTAGTCTCTCGCCGTCCACGAGGGGCTTCTGCCCTTCCCAGCACCCGCCGACGCAGGTTCGCTTCTGCCGATTTCCTTTGTCGTGCTTTGTGTGTCCGTTGGCGAAGAAGAAGGTGTCGCCCTCCCGCTTGTGTTTCTTGAGGAGGTCCCATGGCGCCGCGCTCAGCAGATCGTCCTCCTCGCAGATCACGCGCTCTAAGGGGAGCGGCTGGCGAAGGATCCGACGCAGCAGGTACTGCTCCACCAGCTCGTCGTCGTCAGGGTCGAACTTGAACCCCGGCGAGAGGCCAAGGCCGAACACGTCCTGCGTCTCCTCCATGGCGCGCGCGCCTTGCTAGCTAGCTAGGGTTTGCTGGATCGAGTTTCTGTTGGTGAGAGAGAGGTCAAGGCCGAGCAGATCCTGCGTCTCCCCTCAGGGGACTATTTATGCATGCTAGGCATGCAGGGCACCAGAATCTCCGAACTGGGTTCCAATTAGAGTAGAAAACTTGATGTAAAAGTTTTGACATCAACCGGCCGCCGAGATACATGTAAAATTCTGTTATTCTGTTAGTATCCATTCTATAATCGGATTCAAATCAGAATTGGAAAACTTCCGCAAAGTTTTCACGTCAACCAGCACTCCGCCCGTGGTCCGCCGTGTGGATCAACCGATCAAACGTACCACCGAGGAACGGCGAGAGTGACACGTAAAGTTCAAATCTGCAGTGACGTACTTGTACTTCAGATATGGAGCCTATAAATGTCGATGCATCTTCAACTCCAGGCAGGCCAGAGCCAGAGGATCGGACAAGCACACAGCTGCAAACGTTCTGGACGTCATCTCTATTAGGCAAGTTAGCAAAAATGCTGACCAAGGCGGCAGTGGTGTCCGTCCTGATCTTCCTCCTCACCGCTGCCCGGCATGGTTCCTCCTCCCGGAGCTACAACGCGATATACAACTTCGGGGACTCTATCTCCGACACCGGCAACCTCTGCACCGGACGCTGCCCGTCGTGGCTCACCAACGGCCAGCCGCCGTACGGCGACACCTACTTCGGCCGCCCGACCGGACGCTGCTCCGATGGCCGGGTCTTCGTCGATTTCTTAGGTATGTAAATGTAATTAACCTTGGCGCGCATCTGTACAGTGCGCATATCAACTGTCAAGTATGGAGTATGGATTAAGGAGTAGTACGATCTTGTGTACTACTTGTGCAGCTGAGTTCTTCGGTCTGCCCCTGCTCCCGCCGTCCAAGGCGAACGGCACCGACTTCAAGAAAGGCGCGAACATGGCCATCATCGGCGCCACCAGCATGAGCTTGGACTTCTTCCAGTCTCGCGGCCTAGGCAGCAGGATATGGAACAGCGGCGCCCTGGACACCCAAATCCAGTGGTTCCGGCAACTCCTGCCTTCCATCTGCGGCAGCGCCGCCGGTGAGTGCTCCACGTCTTCGATTCACGATTTCACTGAGAGCTTGATCATGTGGCATATAAGGAATGTGCCTAAATGCAGTAGCACTGAGCCACTCTGTGTCTGCAGATTGCAAGAGCTACCTGAACGGCTCTCTGTTCATCTTGGGCGAGTTCGGGGGCAACGACTACAACGCCCCGATCTTCGGCGGCAAGGGCGTCGACGAGGCCATCAGCTACGTGCCGCAGATAATCGACAAGATCACAGGCGGCGTAGAGGTACTTCAATAATTCCAGAAAACTTACGAGCAAACATATATGCGAATTTTTGAAGAACGTGTACACGCGGGAAATTACACAGACGCTGATCGGGCTGGGCGCGGTGGAGGTGGTGGTGCCGGGCGTGCTGCCGATCGGGTGCTTCCCTATGCACCTGACGCTGTACGGGAGCTCCAACCAGAGCGACTACGACGGGGACGGCTGCCTGAAGCGCTTCAACGACCTGTCCATCTACCACAACCAGCTGCTCAGGCAGGGGATCTGGGACCTCCAGAGTAGGCACACCGGCGTCAGGCTCATGTACGGCGACTTCTACTCCCAGGTCACGGAGATGGTCCGCTCTCCGGTGAGCTTCGGTAAGTACATGCTCGATCACGCCGTCGCATCTACTCCACACCATGAACCTATTGTCGTGGCATTAGCAAGATAGTACTACAATAATTAAGCAGTTAACGTAAGCACCGGCTGCCTCCTCGGAGTAGATCGACACGCGGACGTCAGTGCAGGTGTCCAAATTGTCATAGGCCGGGCAGCTTCTTTGGCTTCACACTTGCAAGTGTCCTACGCATGATCGTTTCTTCCCAGATATGTACACAGTGTGTACAGTTGTACACCAGTCTAGCAGGAAAGAGGCGGAAAAAGACATCGCCAACTCTTATAGCTGTAGGGCGTTAATTTCCCCTTCCCCTATCCGCGCAAAGAAGAGCTCCAAGCGGCTGCCGTTAGGTGGATTTATCCAAATTAAACGGATATAGGGGAAAATGGTCGGTGGCGAGGTTAGCGCCGAAGAGGACGGAATGGATCCAACGGGCGTCATATTGTAACTGCTGAAAATAGAGAAAGAAATCTCAAAAAAAAAAAAAAAAAAAAAGAGAAAGGGACGGAGGGCAGGAGAAGTGATAGACTAATATCGAAGACATTAGGGCATTTCGAACGGAGGTCCACAATCGGATAGATGGTGTCCGAAGCTGTTTGCGCGGCATCATGGCAAGGTCCAATGGGCAAACCGCAAACAGTTGGCTTTGCTTTAGCCTTGTCCTTAATTTGCCTTCGTGAGCCCGTGCATGGGCAACCCAGGGAGAGGAACTGACGTGGGTCCACACAGTCACCCACCTCCTGGTCCTTCTTAAATGGGGTTGTCATCCCCACCACTTCCAGTTTTCATCTCCACTCAAATCGTAGCCCACGCAAAAACCTCGACTATACGTAGCAAGGGCGAAGAGGCCATTGGTTCTGACCGGGCCGCAACGACCACAAGGTGGTTACCCGCAAAAAAAAAACGACCACAAGGTGGGGGTCCTCTTTCGGCAGTGGCAGCCGATGTTTCTTTTGCCCGCCGGTGGCGAAGCCACCATGATCACCTCCCACACCACGCTCTCAGCGCCGCATGTACATGGAGGTCAAGGTCGCGCAGTAGTTTGCGGAGGCATGCCACCCGCTGCCATGGCCAGACGTCAACCTACCCCACGGTGGCATATGAAGTAGGCACATGTATCTGTGCCGACCATCCCCACACGTGGCCCGGCTCATCGTCGAGAGATCATGCCACGTCGAGCCTCTCTCCCGCCAAATCTGCAGAAGGACCTCGCCTCCACTGGCGATTGATCTTTGTGGGCGCAATGGTTCCAAGCATCACACGACGATCATCGTCAATCCATCAAGGCCCACATGGAGGGTCTCAACAACGATGACTACGAGCGGTACGAGGAGTCAGAGCCAGGGCAATGCCGAGGGTGAAGGAGGAGAAGCCGGAGCAGCCACCAGTGGATTAGGCGGCGTACGTATTCCCACCCCAAAATGCGGGCGGACCCATTGGTTGCACTACCACGTCGCTTTTACACAACACAAACCAACCGTCGTTGTTGCCGTCGTGCGAGCACGAGCCAGCGATGGAGTACCAGCCAGAGGAAGGCGGCGACTACGAGCCGACAGAGGAGGCGCCTCTACTGATCGAGGAGGATGCCATCCAATGCGACATCGAGCTCTCCAATAAGGAGGAGCTCGCAAAGTGACATCGCCTCAACGAGGCCATTGAGTTGTCCGCGATGCAGGCCACAACACCTCCACCGCCAACCACTCCATGCACTCACTCCGGCAGCCAACATCTGGACACCGCCGCAGGTCTTCACCGTCACCGATGTGGCCCTATATGTAAATTAGTTTAACTGTTTTATTATGTGCCTTTTTGCGGACTAATGTTGGGCGCACAACCACCCAAAATAGACATTGGGAGATTGTAGAGGATGGACTTCTATATCATGGCAATGAGGGAAAATAGTGATCTAGATCATGATCGTATCCGATGGGTCCAGAAGACTATGACGGGTTGCAGACAACAGTAGCAGCACGCCGCTCCCGCGACTAGGGTTCCTTCTCATGCCACCGCTGTTGGGCCCCTCCTCGCCCGTGTCTGCGCTCCTCTCCTCCTCCTTAGAACCAAAACTAGCCTCCATAGCTCGTATCCCCCCTCCTATCTTCCTACTCTCCACCGCCGCTCGATGCAGGCCATCGGGCATTGCCTGTGCTATGCGGGCGGTGGTGGCCGAACATTTCATCTCCACCGTCGCCCAGTGCAGGATGCCGGGCATTGCTTGTGCTATGCGGGCGGTGACGGCCGAACATTCCCCGCATGTGTAGTATGGCGGTGCGCCACCTTGCGACCCACTGCGGTGCTCTTTGGTTGGGTACATATCATGCATGGCCGGATGGTCTTCAAGGCGACACCGCTTCTTGGCAGTGGGGTGTCGAGGTGGCTTGACCACGGCCGGCTAGTTGCAGCGCCCTCCCAACCTAGATATATAGGCCTTAGGTCCCTGTATGGGTCTGGGTGGGCCTCGTCAGGCATGATGGTGGCACTCCTTGGAGTTGGCTGAGGTGTTTCGGCGGGGATGCCCATATGGGTGGTTCTGTTAGCCAGCATGTTGCAGCGTGGTGGAGGGGACTTTGTAGGGTAGTTTGGGCCAGGCCAGGGCAGAAGGGCCGTGGTGTGTCTCTGCTGTCACTTCCGGACGGCTACCACGAAAGCGGTGGAGGTTGTTCCCTCCCTCCCTCGCGGTTGCGGTGCTGCTACCCCCGACCATGTTGCCCTTCTCTCCCTCTAGGCCTCGCTATGGTGACCATGGCGAGACAGCGAGGGTGGTTTCAAGACCGTGGTGGCGTGTGCTAGTTGGCCGCAGGTTGGGTGAAGCACTCCAAATCGCCTCGGGTTGTGGGTTTGGGGGTCGGGAGAAATCACCATCGGCTCGTTTGACACCGACGCGGTGACGCCTGCGGGTGCCCCATTTTCCTTCCTGGAAGGCGCCGGGTGTACCCCTACCACTCCCCTCCGCGTACCGGGCAAAACCCTAGAACTAGTTGGGGCAGCAGTGGCGTTTCAGTGTGCTAGGAGCATGGTGGGACTTCTCCAGAGGACGCGGCAGTTGCGGGCCATCTTTGTTTATGTCGATCTGCCAGTGTAGGCATTAGTTTCTTTTTTTCTTTTCTGGGTCTTTTCTTTTGGGCTTGTTTGTGTTGTGGTCCCAACAATGCTCGTTGTATCATGTGATTGTTATATTAATATAGTAGAGTGTAAATCTATTGGAAAAGGGTTCAATTTATTTTCCTCACCAAAAAGTGAAATGTATATTTTAATTTCATGCAACTTTCACTATATTCTTCACCAACGCTACCTAGATTCACATTTCACGGTGTTTTTCAGGATTGAAATACGGCCTGAAAGTTTGCTGCGGCCCGAGCGGGGAAGGGTCCTACAACTACAACAACCAGGCGAGGTGTGGCATGTCCGGCTCAAGTGCCTGTGGGGATCCCGAGAACTACTTGAACTGGGACGGCATTCACTTGACCGAGGCTGCCTACCGTTCGATTGCGTATGGGTGGCTCACGGGGCCCTACTGCACCCCTGCCATTCTGCATTGAACTTACCGGTCAACAATAATGTATATCATGCCCACGGTAATAATGCTATGGAATGTTATGAAGAACGTAAATAATGGCGAATGATCTTTCTGTAGAGATAGGAGTTCGCTATGGTGTCCATTGTAGATGAGAGTAAAACAACGGATACCTCTCTATGCAAACGTATTAATGGATTTGTGTAACTTGAAAGTACACCTCATGGTTAATAACACATTTTCTACCACCATCTGGACTCACAACCATTCTCTTCTTTGCATTAAAATATATATGATAAAACCATAGAAAATAACTGATAACGAAATATATGTCTACTTACGTCTTGTACAAAAGAGGATTGCTTCATATATTGGTACATTTCTTCTATTTTTCAAAAATCTTCATTGATTTAGCCAACTGTTACAAGTTTTTTTTACCATAAACAGTAGGGGGAATCCTACTGTACCATTTTCATTATATATAGGTATAATTACAAGATATCCGGTCATGCATTCCTTCCTTTAGGCTAGTTTTTGCTCTATGCATGATCTGGGAAAAATATTTGTTCAGCATCGCCAGGAAAATCGAAAGATCTTTGACCTCTTGCTCGAAGGTGATTCTATGCCTATGATTCCATATACTCGGGGAACCAACAATGATAGAATTGTTGATGAAATTTAGAGTGCTTCCTTGCTTACTATCATCAATCATATCAATCAGACATGTATATCAGGTAGAGAGTTGAAAACAACAGTTTCTCCGCATGAACGGCATAGGTCGCCAAGGCTTCTTTGGGACAACACTAATATAAAGCCGATGTGAATCCACTTGCTAAGATCACAACATCCGTGTCCAAGATCACCCGATTAATACTTTTTTAAGACTGGGGTTGTCCCCAATTTTATGAAACCATGTAAGACTTGTTGGTGCTGAAAGGAAACAAAGCGGTTGATGAGGACATCCCTACCTCACTACTACCTCCATCATTACCAACTGAAGATGAACCTGCTGTGAAGCTTAAGTCCAACGAAGTTAGGATTGGACCAATAACACGAGCTCGTGCGAAGCTACTTAAACAACATGTGAACTTGTTTCTAAACGATACTTTGATTGATGAGAATTTTATACTGCCTAAGTCCTATTACTTATGTATCATCGTATCAAGAGGAGACGAGCATCGCACGAGGAGAGGAGCATGGACATGAAGACGGACGTCAAGATGGCCGTGAAGCTGGACATGGAGCTGGACATGAAGATATCTCATGGACGCGAGGGAGGAGCGGGAGGCATGCGCGAGAGAAGAAGAAGAAGTCCAGGCCGGTCCACGCCGTCGATCGACCCCGGGACATGTCCGAGTGTCTCGACCAGATCTATTCTGGTCGGTTTTACTTTATCTTTCGACCGAACTCGTCCCGACGCCTATATAGTGCCTTGGACGACCCCCTAGCTGCTTTGACACGTTTAAGATAAACCCTAGTTCTTAGTTGTTTGCTCGCAAAACTATTGAATTCCCTACACCATATTGCTTGGATATTGTGTAGATCCTGTTTAAGTCTTGTGTGATCTCATTGTTCCATTGGGAATTAGACGGTTGCAACTTACCGCTTCGTGGTCGGCGGCTACGTGCGCAAGTGTGTGGAGTTGCGAATATCTTGCGGGTTGAGAGCTGTTGCATCAAGCAGGGACCAATCGAGATCTCGTTGCGTCATACAAGTTATCATCCACTACATCGTGTTTCTCCGCTGCCATCACCGTGATCATCATCACCTCCGTTGCTTACTGAGAAGATCGGGCCACCCCTTATCATCTTGGTATCAGATTTCAGTTTTCTCGGTAAGCCATCCACAATCCACCCCATAGTTGAGTTGTGAGTGTTTCCTAAAAAAGCTAAAAAAATTAGGGTTAGGGTTTGCCATAGCCATAGCTTGCACTAATTTTTAGTTGCTTTTCGTTGTTTTGCGTACCTTTATCTTTCTTCTAGTACAATTGTTAGGGTTTGTGTTTACTCTATTATCTAGTTTATCTTCTAGTGTCAGTTGTTACTCCGAGTCCACATAGCATACGGTGTGCTTGTTCCCAACCATAGACACACCTTTCGATATACGTCACTAGGAACTTCCCCAGAGACTAGTTTTACCGCTCGACAGCTGCTCATTAGGGTTTTGGTGCTTTGCATATCTTGTTGGCCGTGTTATCAAGGAGTTGAGTCATAAAAAATAGAAAATTGAAAAGCAATTACATAGCGCGGTGTTACAAAAAGAAAATACAAAAGAAAAGTTGAAATCAAGTGAAAGGCCTAAGTTTTCTTTACTGCATCCGTAGTTGAGCAATCTTGTGCCTGCCTCATTGAGCTTTGCTAGCGTC
Organism: Lolium multiflorum; assembly: GCA_030979885.1. Taxonomy (NCBI): domain Eukaryota; kingdom Viridiplantae; phylum Streptophyta; class Magnoliopsida; order Poales; family Poaceae; genus Lolium; species Lolium multiflorum. Next base: position 101,030,120 of record CM061749.1, read on the forward strand.
TCTTGTGCATTGCAACCTTTCCTCCATATAGTTGCATTGCCCCATTATATCGCCTTGTGTGAGTATCTTTTGTCTACGGTCAGCGCTAGAGCTTGTTATTGGTGCAAATAGGTAGCCTACCTACAACCCCACATATACCCTGCTTTGTCGTGTGATTGTTCTTATACCCTTGATATTCGCTTCGCTACATCCGTGCACTAGTTGTTACTACAGGTGCAACACAATTTACTTTGGAACGGTAAGATTTCCTTTTCTTATCAGTTTTGAGTGAGTTGTGAGAGTACCACCATATATTTTTGATTTAGTGCACTAACCTACTAATCATGTCCTAGTGATAATAAGATTGTTAACCAGGAAAACAAGAATTCGGCAGATATCATCACATGGAGGGAGTATGAAGCTCTTCGTAATGAGATGCGACGAATTCCGCACTAAGGATGATGAGCTAAAGGGTACAGTTGACGAGATCAAACAAACTGGATGCTACTAATGTCACCGTCACGGGTTGTCCGATCAAATGACGGATATACGCAATATTGCGGATATGCCTCGCTATTGAGAACTTGACTGTACTACAACAACAAACAAGAAGATGATGAAGATCCTGAACTTGAAGATGACGCACACAATGCTCGTGGTGCGCATCGTGGTCATCATCCTCGTGGCTGGGTTCCACTTGGCCGCAATGGTCGTGGACAAGATGAAGAAGATGGATTGGGTAAGTTTTCCATACCCAAGTTTGAAGGAGGAGCTGATGTTGAAGAATACCTCACTTGGGAGCTCAAGATTGAGAAATTATGGAGCCTACATCCACACTACTGAAGATAGGAAGATCAAGCTTGCCTTCGAATTTGATGGTTATGCATTGCGTTGGTGGGATTCTTTGGTTCGAATCGGAAGAAGATGGTGCACAGCCTATCCGTACATGGCATGCAATGAAGGAGGTTATGACATCTCGATTTGTGCCTACCAATTACATGCGGAACATATTTGATAAGCTAACACTATTGAGGCATGGTGTGAAGACTGTTGATGAGTACTACATGGAGATGGAGATGCTTATGGCGTCGTCCGTGAGTCTCTAGAGATGACAATGCAGCGTTTTCAATGGATTGAAGTATGATGTTAAAGGCATTGTTCGTCATTACACCTACACCAATATGAATCAATTGTTACATCATGCAAGAGAAGCTGAATCACAGTTCAAGAAGCAAAGGTTAAGGGACTACGGAGCTGGGCGTTTACACCCCGTGCCCTCTACAAGACGGCGCCTTCGACGCGCTCCGCTCCTTACTACTCGCCTAGCAAACCGGTCTCCAATGTATCTAATGCAAAGAAGTCCGAATCGCTGCAAGTAAGTGGTTCTGGTGTGTCTACAACGCGCAATTGATATGCTTTGCCATACATGTGGTGGCAAGGGTCACTTCAAGAGAGATTGTCCTAACCGCAAAGTCATGTTTATCAATGAGGACAATGAATATGAGACTGGAGATGATGTTGATCCAAATGCTCCAGAATGATGACTATGACACCGATGGTGAAGATGCATATCCTTCTGATGCTCGCACCATTGTTGTGTCGCAGCGTGCTCTTAATGTGTTGCCTAGTGCATCTACTCGCTGCAATTTGTTCCAAACCAAAGCTTTAGTTGGACCTGACAAGGCTTGCAAGGTCATTGATGGCGGGAGTTGCCGCAATTTAGCAAGCAAGGAGTTATGTACCAAGCTGAAGTTGAAGTATCTACCGCACCCGCATCCATATTATATTAAGTGGTTGAGCGACAATGGTGAGATGAAGGTAAACCACATGGTGCGTGTTGAGTTTGCGATTGGACCGTATAAGGATTGCATTGATTTTGATGTGGTTCCTATGACGGTTTGTCACCTCTTATTGGGTCGGCCTTGGCTCTATGACCGTTCTGTGCAACACAATGGCCGTGCCAATACATATCACTTGGAGTACAAGGGCAAGAAAATTAACTTACAGCCTATGTCACCACAACAAATTGTCAATGAGTCTCGTCGGAAGATTGAAGTGAATTTGGAGGATGCTCCTCTAGATAGGCGAGAGAATTGTAATGTCGTGAGTGATATAACGAAAAGTGAGAGAGTGAATTCCTTAGTCTCATTAGCCACCAAAGAAGACATGAGAGAATTTAGTGAGGATCCTACGGCCATGCCTCTTGTGCTTTTGTACAGGGGTACGGTTTTGGTTTCTAACGACATGACCCCTCTTCCTCTTGGTGTTTCTAATGTTTTGCAGGAATTCGGCGACGTGTTTCCGGAGGAGGTACCCGCAGGACTACCACCATTGCGAGGTATTGAGCATCAAATTGACTTGATTCCCGACGCATCGCTGCCCAATAGGGCGCCATATCGCACTAATCCCGAAGAGACGAAGGAGACAAGAAGTACAAGCGCTACTCGACAAAGGTTATATTCGCATAAGCCTAAGTCCTTGTGTTGTTCCTGTTATTCTAGTTCCTAAGAAAGATGGTACTGGCGTATGTGCGATTGTAGAGCTATAAACAACATTACTATTCGATATCGTCATCCTATTCCCCGTTTAGAGGATATGTTAGATGAATTGAGTGGTGCTGCTGTGTTCTCTAAAATTGATTTGCGTAGTGGTTATCATCAAATTAGGATGAAAGAAGGGGATGAGTGGAAAACAGCCTTTAAAACAAAATTTGGTTTATATGAGTGGTTAGTAATGCCTTTTGGTTTAACTAATGCACCTAGCACTTTCATGAGACTGATGAACCATGTTTTGCGTGACTTTATTGGCAAATTTGTGGTTGTGTATTTTGATGACATATTAATCTACAGCCGCAATGAATCTGATCATACTATACATATTCGACATGTTTTGCAAGTGTTGCGTGATAATCAACTCTATGGTAATCTTGAGAAGTGCACATTTTGCAAAGATAAGGTCATATTTCTGGGTTATGTTGTCTCTAAGCATGGAGTAGAAGTAGATGTGTCTAAAATTGAAGCTATTCAAAATTGGCCTACTCCCATGAATGTGAGTCAAGTTAGAAGTTTTCATGGTTTAGCTGGGTTTTATCGCCGTTTTGTGCCCAATTTTTCTACTATTGCTGCACCTTTGAATGATTTGACTAAAAAGGGTGTTGTCTTTGAGTGGGGCGCAGCCCAAGATCATGCATTTGATGAACTCAAACGATTGTTAACTTCTGCACCGTTGCTTGCACTTCCTGATTTCAATAAGCAATTTGAGATTGAATGTGATGCTAGTGGTATTGGAATTGGTGGTGTGTTGATGCAAGAGGGTCGCCCAATTGCATATTTTTCTGAGAAACTTTCCGGTGCTAAGTTGAACTATCCTATCTATGATAAAGAATTGTATGCTTTAATTAGAGTTCTTGAGGTTTGGCAACATTATTTATGGCCAAAAGAATTTATCATACATTCTGATCATGAAGCTTTAAAATACCTGAAAGCTCAATCTACTTTGCATAAGCGTCTAGCTAAGTGGGTTGGGTTCATTGAGTCTTTTCCATACATTATTAAGCATAAGAAGGGAAAAGATAATATTGTTGCTGATGCTCTATCTAGGAAGAATATGCTATTAACTCAACTTGATGTTAAAATTCCTGGTTTAGAGATACTATGTGATTTGTATGCCACTGATCATGATTTTGCTGAACCATATCGCTTATGTGCTCTTGGTAAAGCATGGGAAAATATCACATACATGATGGTTCTTGTTTAGGGCTAACAAACTATGTGTTCCGAATCGTCTGTGCGTTTGCTCTTATTGCAGGAATCACATGCGGAGGTTTGATGGGTCACTTTGGGCGTGAGAAGACGCTACTCATGCTAGCTGACCACTTTTATTGGCCAAAGATGAGGCGGGACGTGGATCGATATGTGAAGAGATGCATTACTTGCAACAAGTCCAAGTCCAAGCTGAAGCCTCACGGTTTGTATACTCCTTTACCGGCACCTACTACACCATGGGAGGATATTAGTATGGATTTTGTGTTGGGTTTGCTGCGTACTAAAAGAGGCCATGATTCTATATTTGTGGTAGTGGATAGATTTACTAAGATGTCCCACTTTATTGCCTGCCACAAGAGCGACGATGCGTCACATATTGCTAACCTGTTTTTCAGGGAGATTGTACGTCTACATGGAGTCCCGAAGACTATTGTTTCTGATCGTGACGTGAAGTTTATGAGCTACTTGGAAGACGCTTTGGAGAAAGGGGACGAAGCTCTGTTCAGCACTACTTGTCATCCCCAAACTGATGGTCAAACCGAAGTGGTGAATAGAACATTGTCACAACTGTTGAGATCCATGATCAAGAAGAACCTGAAGGAGTGGGAAGAGTGTTTTCCGCATGTGGAGTTTGCTTATAACAGGGTACATTACTACTTAGTCCTTTTGAGGTGGTGTATGGTTTCAAACCCATTACTCCACTTGACTTGTTGCCTTTGCCCATACATGAGAGAGTTAATATGGAGGCATCCAAGAGGGCAGATTTTGTGAAGAAGATTCATGTGAAGACTAAAGAGTTGATTGAGAAGAAAGGCAAGAGCAATGCTGCAAGGATGAATAAGAGCAAGGAGATGTTGTTCAAGCACGGTGATTTGGTCTGGGTACATTTTCGCAAGGATAGGTTCCCGAAGCTACGGAAGTCTAAGTTGAAGCCTCGTGGTGATGGTCCTTACAAAGTGCTTGCCAAGATCAATGATAATGCATACTCGATAGATCTTCCAGAGGATGAATTTGGTGTCAGTAATTCTTTCAATGTTGCTGATTTGACACCATATGACGGAGAAGATCTTGGAGCGTCGGGTCGACGCCTTTTGAAGGGGGGGAGATGATGAGGACATCCCTACCTCACTAGTACCTCCGTCATTACCAATCGAAGATGAACCTGGTGAAGCTCAAGTCCAACGGGTTAAGATTGGACCAATAACACGAGCTCGTGCGAAGCTACTTAAACAACAGGTGAACTTGTTTCTAAACGATACTTTAATTGATGAGAACTTTACCGCCTAAGTCCTATTACTTATGTATCATCAGGTATCAAGAGGAGACGAGCATCGCACGAGGAGAGGAGCTGGACATGAAGACGGACGTCAAGATGGCCGTGAAGCTGGACATGGAGCTGGACATGAAGATATCTCATGGACGCGCGAGGGAGGAGCGGGAGGCATGCGCGAGAGAAGAAAAAGAAGTCCAGGCCGGTCCACAGCCCGGTCGACCGGACATGTCCGAGTCTGTCTCGACCAGATCTATTCTGGGTCGGTTTTACTTGTATCTTTCGACCAGAACTCGTCCCGACGCCTATATAAGTGCCTTGGACGACCCCTAGCTGCGACCACGTTTAAGATAAACCCTAGTTCTTAGTTGTTTGCTCGCAAAACTATTGAATTCCCTACACCATATTGCTTGGATATTGTGTCCTGCTTAAGTCTTGTGTGATCTCTTGTTCCATTGGGAATTAGACGGTTGCAACTTTGGTCGGCGGCTACGTGCGCAAGTGTGGACGAAATCTTGCGGTTGAGAGCTCGCATGACCAATCGAGAGATCTCGTTGCGTCATACAAGTTATCATCCACTACATCGTCGTGTTTCTCCGCTGCCATCACCCCGTGATCATCATCACCTCCGTTGCTTACTGAGAAGATCGGGCCACCCCTTATCAGCGGTTCTATGAGATGATAATTTCAAGAACTTTGTTCATTTTAATTTTAGTTGTTTTATGATCTATATTAGTATCATTTATATAGAAATTTTTGACATATTTACGACCGGTTCATGTATTTCATAGAAGATTACAAATCAAAAGAAAAAAATGGAAACTAAAAAGGCACTCAAAACTGTAATATGGAGAAGAGAATAAAGACACAAACAAGGCCGGCCTAAAAGGGAGGGTGCGCAGCACGCATTGGTTCCTGTTCATTGGGCGGCCATTAGGAATTTGCCCATATCCACAAACCATTTTATGGCCAACCAATAATATGGCCTCACTAAGGAAAGTCCTATAATTGGGCGTCTCTGCAGAAAGATGGTAAGCCGTGGGCCTTATTTTCTCATGTAAGCTGAGTATCTGATCCTGCCAAGTGAGCCCAAATAGGAAAAAACAAAGTTAAAACCTTTGGCGGGATCACTTCGCAGCTCCATCATTTAGTTTCCGGCCACAATGACACCATCAAAGTATCAAACCATTATCATTCGAACGATCAGGGGCAACTTTCCTTAGTCCGTGAACTAATGAACAACTGTACACGTTACCAGTTACTATTTTCTAGCTGCATGATGTAAGACGTTTTGTTAGGCTAAAATATAGCCTACAAAAATATCTTATATTTTAGAAAGGAGGTAGTAGTAAATAAGCCGATATGTAGCGATGAGAGAGAAAATATAAGTGTCGCAGAAACATACAAAATAACTTCTTGATGGCATGCCGGTGGCGTGACACACAGCACAGTGATAAAGTTTGATTATCTTACATGTTGCCATGTCTGAGCTTTTAATCAGAAGAGTTCGGTTTAGATAACAAACTTTCTTACCCATATGGGGTCAATCATTGTTTCAGTAATTATACTGCATGCTTAGGCAGATTAATTAGCTGTGATGCCTTCCATCGACGTTTCGTGCAGAACCAAGATTGCTTACAGGTAAAGGGCATCAACTCGTGAGAGACATGTCCGGTGGTGAATAGTAGGGTTGAAGGTGACAAGCTAGCCAAACAAAAGCTCAAGCACAAGCTTGCGGGTTCTTAATTTCTAGCTAGCCTTGCGAAAGCAACAGCGAGGTTCCACGGTTCATATCATGGCCCCTTTTTTTCCTTTAAGAAAAGAAGAAGGCAGAGATTGTGTTCTTTCACATGTCATCAGAGTTGTAACAAGTGGTTGCAAGACACACCCGTAAGTAAACCGTATAGCGACAAATCAGTTCCAAAGGCCTTTGAATCTTCTCCTGAGAGCGACGGAGGGAGCACGTCGGGCTACGAACTACAGTTAACGTCCCTCCGGGACCAGGACCAATCAACCGCCGGAGCTGAACCTCCCCAGTTCTTCTCGCTGTTCCCTAGTGCCGTTACAGTCACGGCCAGCCAGCCCGTCGCCATTGCAGGCCCCAGAGCTCGTCGCGCGCGCGGAGCTGGAATTCTGAGGAGTGAGCCGATGCCACAAGCAAGCTAGCGACCCGTCCCAAATGATTGTCTTACTTCTCTTTCTTTTTTCTGAGAGAGAATTGTCTTGCTTCTCTCTCTCTCGGAGAATACATGAACGGAGTTGATAGATTCCTCGACCATGAGTTGCAGTTTAGCTGCAAACTGGAATCCCTCCATGTACAGATGGAGCTCGTGTAATCGTGGTAAGAGTTGGTATTCAATCATGCGCCGTGCCAACACCGCCGCGATTGGTCACTCCCCGGCCTGTACAGTCCGAGTGTGTATCCATTATTTGTTGTACAATCATTTTCGATCTGTTAAACCCCCTGCTACCTAACAAGGGGCAACCACCAAGACTAATTGAGGGTTAACTCAATCAAGTGCTCACGACTACTGTGATATTCTATATTGATTCGGAGGATATATATATTGTGTCAGATTTCAATGTTGTAGCTGTAGGCCTGTAGCTAGGACGCATCCAAGAACCAGTCTAAGCCGCCGTGTATGCTAGCTATAGCCCGTGGCACTCGTATCTTTTTATGGAAAAAAATCCTCCGTTCTTCCAAGCAGTAGGCAGTACATGGATGGAATGTATAGGTATGTCATTTTGTGCAGGCGAGGAACTGCTGGACACTACTGATAGCCATCGATAATCCTGGACGCAGACTTGGCAACGTGAGACGATGAGAACGATAGATCAATCGCGGACAACCTTTCATTGGAGCATTGCAAATGTACTAGAGCTACTTGGCTACTTGGCTGGAATCTGTATTTCGTGCGTCGATCGTGCCTCCCCTTTACAATCTGTCGCAAGTTGCTCGTTTCTAAAATCCTGGCCATCGTAGTAAAATAACTTATGTCAGAAATTGTTTTCTCTAACCGCTCAAAGTCGTCGATCATACACAAGTCAAGACGTAGTAATTAGCACTCCTTTTGATCACCTCGAGCAAAACCTAAAAATATGTTGTTTTGTTGTACACACAGCACGACGTGCTCTCTTCCCAATTAATCGTGCCCTCTGCTATGCAGTGTGCCGAGGCGAAGAATGTTCATAGTCAGAGCTATCCCGCACACTTGGGCGTCCAAAAATAGTAGTGGAGGGAAAGAGGTAGCAGACAAGTGACCGGAGAGCAGCGCCCAAGGTCAAAGCACACGAGCCTGATCGAGATATCGGAGTTGCCTCCCATGACACTTGGGTTAATTTTCAGAAATTCAGCGATCCCTCGTTGCATATGGCCAGCTCAGACGGGAGACGTCACTGCCCGTGAGGCCATGACAGGAACGGCGTAACCACCGATGGGACCTTCTCCCCCGACGATGGAAGCGTACGTGCGTGCAGATTTCAGGCCATTGGCCGCCGGGCATGTGCCATGGAGTTTCTCTCCAGTTCATTCCTTGGCTGCGAGCTAGCAACTTGCGGGGAAGCGCAGCCGCCCTGCCGTATTCGGGCCAGAGACACCGGATCGGTAGTAATTCGACGATTGATTCAGGCTACATATATGGTGAAGAATCTTCCGATTCTAGACTTCCAGTGGATAAAACTCACGGTGCCCGACGATCCGGGTTGGCGACGTGTACTTTCCGCGACCACGCTGCCAAACCAAAAAAACACGTGCACGGTGGCTCTTGTTCGAATCTCGCTCAACAACGCAGCACGTTGGTTTCTTATGACATTAGCTGCAAGAGATTTGGTACGAGTGCATTATTTTTATAAAGAAACGCAAAATATTTTTTCTACTTCATGGAATAAGAAGAAGAGTTTTAGGTTTGATTACAAGCCACCACACACGAAAGGGTACTCTCACGGCAGTAAATTACCCAAGCATCTCTCACGCCTCTACGTACATGAGTATATTTTATTCGCATGAGCATTTTTACCTGGAAGTTGAATCTTTTATAACTATCAGCGGATCTACGATATAGTCATAACTTGGGTGCCTTAAGATAATTTTTTGCAGATTTTTATTAGCAATCTATCACGCACTTGTAATTCAAATTATTCATATTTTTGGTAAATCAACATACAATCATCTAAATATGGAGAATTTAGCTAGGAAGCTTGAAAACTAGCAAAACTTACAAATTTACCTAAAGTATGGTCTACTTTGTATGAAAATTGGGTCGGTACCATTTTAAACCGTATTGTGTGTACACTCTTCATAAAAAAAAACACATTTTGGCACCTGGAAATTGGAAAACAAATTTCTTGTATATACAGGTTGGTAACGCCCTTTGGCAACATTATGTGGATGCCAAGATGCACCATCTACCAAATATGAGCACATTATCACAATCTATGCCAAGGATATGCCCATGTTCTTAGTCATTTGTCTTGAATCCCAAGGATGTTAAAACTAGTGGATATTAGAGGACTCCATGCATAAGTTTTTCATTTTTTTGATTTTTTTTCATTTTCTCTAACTATGTATAAAACGGGATTAAATTTGTCCACATGATCATTTGTATCTAGAAGTTGAATCTTTCAAAACTATCAATGGATCTATGATATAGCCAGTACTTGGGTACCTCAAAATTATTTTTCCCAATTTTTTTGAAGAGTCTATCACAAAATTGTAGTTCACATTACCATATTTTTTTGGTAAATTGACATAAAGTCATCTAAATGTAAAAAAGATAGTAAAACTTGAGAATTATCCATGAAGTATGGTCTAGTTTGAGTGACAATTGAGTTGGTACCATTTTGAGTAGTATCTTGTGTTCTTCCTTCATAAAAAAACATTTTCCCACTTGGAAATTGGAAAATAAATAAATTTTGTGTGCATAAAAGTTGGCAACTCCATTTTGCAACGTTGTTTTACATATCAAGATGTACCCATCTACCAAATATGGGCACAACTTCACAATTTATGATGTATATATGGCCATGACCTTGGTCATCTGGCTTGAGTCCTAAGAATATTCATATATGATAGGCCGTATTGTCAAGCAAGTTTTTTAAAAATTGTCAACTTGTAAGTTTATCAGCGTTCACGGAAACTAGTGCACATTAGAGAACTCATTGTGTAAGTTTATACTTTTTTTTATAAAACTGGGTCAAATATGTCCATATGGGCATTCATACCTAAAATTTGAATCTTTCAAAACTATCAGTGGATCGACAATATAATGACGACTTGTGTATCTTAAAAATGATTTTATCGATTTTTGTGAGCATTATATCATACACTTGTAGTTCAAATACGCCGTGGTTTTGGAAAATTGATCTAAAAGGCTACGTGGCTGACATGTGGGTTCATGTGTGGTGGACACTCTATGTCAGTGTTCCCACGTGAGTTTACCGTAGTTTAGAGAAACCTTGTTCTGGATGGATATACTAGTAGCTTTAAACTCAATTTTTTGATTGCGCGGCAATGAATCCCGCGCATGCATGCAAATACTACATGCACAATTTTGAGCAACACCAATGTGCCCCCCCACCCCCCAAATCTCCTTCCTCCATCGTACTAGTTCCGCTTCATAGCCGACCTCACCGGATGTAGCCCGCCGCCTTCGTCCACCAGTTTGATCCGTTTTGCCGCTGCCCTCATAGCCTTCACACCCTTTCATATCCATGCATCGGATCCACTCCAACGCCACCTCATCCATTGCACCAGATCTACCTCACCACTGGCCTCCTCCTGCACATTGTAACTTCTTCACCGCCTATCATGTCCATGGACCAAATCCACTCAACCCATACCCTCATCGACCGCACAAGGACTACTTCATCGACAGCCGCGTCCACAACACCCGATCAATTTCACTGTCTACCTCTGCACACCAAATGGATATATTTCACCAATGCTCGCGTCCACCGCATGGGATCTACTTCACCAACATCGCTTCTACTGAATTGGATCCGTTTCAACGTCTCACACGTTCACCGACATTGAAATGCCTAGCTACCGCCCCGCCCCAGGGTGGTAAGTACTCTGGTCTGTTAGATCGTGTCAACTTGTTTAATCATTATTCGGATATTTACTTTATACTCTCGTACGCCATGAAACATGTTGGTGTCATCGCATTTAGTTGGTATTAATAAGCTCTAAAAGTATTATCTGGTTGCTACCATCTCACTCTTGCTTATTGCTACTTCCTATGCATTTGCGTATGGTTGGTCATATACCACATCATTAGTTATTTCCTATTATTTCTTGTCTTCTACTGTCACACTGCTTGTATAATCATGCTATGTGCATATGCATATGGTTGATCTTATACCAAATCATTATCCGCAAGGTATTTTTTTCCTGCATTTCTTTTCGCCCTGCTTGCAAAGTTATGTCTGTGTGCATATTGGGTCTTGTATTTTACAAGACTAACTCGACGATTCTTTTTTCACCTGTTACCCCGGTCATGCGAACCGCTCTTTGAACCACCAACACTAAGAAAACTAAATTCGAAGAAGATTCAAATCTAAGTTATTGTTTGGTAATTTTGTCCAGTTAATTGTGTTAAAATTTATAACTTGTAAGCATGATACTTTATGCGTGATATAACACTTAAAACCTTGCCACAACTACTCCATCATTCTTTATTTTGTTTCCGACAATTTGAAATTCGTAAATCATGCACAAAATGTCCAGTTGGTTAAAATAGACATCAATCATTTTTAATGCTAGCTTACTTATGTTATACACTATAACATGTATGCTTGATACCTTCTGACAGTGATGACTCATAATTTTTTCCCATGACAATTTCATTCGCGCTTTACTGTGTTTCTCAAAATCTGAAATGATTAGGTCATGTAGCAAATATTCGGTTGGTCTAGTTCTAACATCTGATCATTCTTAATGCCAGTTACTTATGTTATAAGTTATAGCATGTATGCATGGTAACTTATGCCGATGATAACACTTGAAACATTACCATGAAAATTCCTTTCATTCTTCTGACTATCTGAAATGTTCAAGTCATGGAGAAAATGTGCAGCTAGTTTAAAACTGATATCTCATTATTCTTAATGCAATTTTATTTTTCTACATCAACTCCTTTCATCCTTCCAAACCAGCTAACTGGATCTTAAGTATGATACTTAAATGAAGATTAAGAAAATTTGAGTATAAAGACTCGAATTGTAGCTGTTGGTTGAGTCTAACGTGACATACATGTTGACTAGGTTTTCCCTCGCAAGAGAAGCACCATCAATGAGAACTCACGGTGCCCGGCAACCTAGTTTGGCGGCGTATACCTTCCTCGACCACGCCATGCAATCAAAAACATGTGCATGCACGGTGGCTATTGTTTGTATCTCGCTCAACAATGCATCATGTTGGTTTCTTCCAACATTAGCTGCAAGATTTTGTACAATTTTTTATAAAGAAAAGAAAAATATTTGTCGTACTTCATCAAATAAGAAGAGTTTTAGAGGTATGATGACAAGCCACCCAGACATAAAAGGTCTACTCTCGTGACGTCATATTACCCAAGCGTCTCCCGCACTCCTACATGCGTATAACGCGTTCCGCTCATTGGCGGTTCTGCGCTCTTCTGGCATTCCCTCCACGAAAATTGTTGCTTATGTAGTTTCCATCGGTCCTGACCCGGGAGTGCTCTAACGTTCGCGTGGGTCGCACCTTTCCTGCAGACCTAGGTGGATGGTGATAAGGTTAGCATATATTTACACGCCAATGATTGTAGGATGGGCTCAGCATGCCGCCACACTAGCCTTGGCTAGCTATTTGTAAAATATGGTCAACTGCGTGTGAAAAATGGGGTGGTATAGTATTTTTTTTACCAAGGACTGTAGGGAAAAAAGGCCCACAGAAAATTTTATTAATAGATATAAAAGAGCCAACAAATATTAACGAAGTTGGGGACAAGGAGTCCCCAAATAACTAAGAAAACAAAACAAACAAAAACAGAAGAAAAATTACAGAAGATTGTCCAACCAAGCTACCAGGAAAGCTCTATGCCTCTTCTTGATTCTGTGCTGCAATAGATACATATCTTGAGTGAAGCAGCCTTCCACCTCCTAAATGTAGGCCTTTCATGATTGAAATTTTTTTCATTGCGAATCAACCGGATGTTCCAACAAGCAGTGATGACAACCTCCATGAAAAAAGGATGACCAAAGCTTCTCCCTGCTTCATCCAAAATAGGCTGTAGAAGCATATTTCCATTACCTTGCCAGTTTATTTGCAAATAATTCCAAATCCTTGAGCTAAAATTACACTCGAAAAATAAGTGAATCCCGTCCTCATGACATCTTAAAGGACAAAGCACACAATGAGTCTCATCAGTATGTGGCCTCTTTTTCTTTGGTGTATAGGACTCCACAGCAATATGCCATGGTAGTATTTTGAGTGCCTACAATTTTCATATATGATAAGCCATATTGTGAAGCAAGTTTTTTCCATAGTTATCAAAGTTCATATATGCCAACAATTCTTGGAAACTTGTTTACATTACGGGAGACCTTACGTGAGTTTTCATTTTTTTTCATTTTCTTTGACTGATTTTAAAGAGGAGTCAAATTTGTTCGCATGAGCATTCATACCTAGAAGTTGAATATTTTATAAATATCATTGGATCTTATATATTCACTACTTGGGTACCATAAAATTAACTTTTTGCCGATTTTCGTCAGCGGTCTATCACACACTTGTAGTTCAAAGCTATATTTTTGGTAAATCGACATATATATACATGTGGGGAAATTAGATAGGATAACTCAAAAAGTACTAACATTTAGAAATTATCCATGAAGTGTGATCTGTTTCGTGTGGAAATTGGGTTGATACCATTTTGAACCGTATTATGTGTACTCTCTTAATAAAATAAACAATTTTGACACTTGAAAATTGGAAAATAATTTTATTGTACATAAAACATGATAACTTCCTTAGGCAACATTATTTTACATACCAAGATGACTCATGTGCCAAATATGAGCACATTATCACAATCTATAGCATAGATATTGCCATGGAGCCTTGGTCATCTAGCTTAAATGCCAAGAATGTTCATACATCATAGATTTTATTGTGAAGCAAGTTCTTCCAAAAGTTTTCAACTTTTAACTTTATCAGTGTTCATGCGAACTAGTGCATATTACAGACTTCTTTCGCATTTTTTTTATTTTCTTACAATGTTTTCAAAACGTGGTCAAATTTGTCCAAATGAGAATTCATATCTAAAGATTGAATCTTTTAAAACTATCAGTTAGTGGATATCTACGATACAATCAATATTTGGGTACCTTAAAATGATTTATTCTATTTTTATGAGAAAGTCTACCATACACAATTTTCCCATATTTTCAATAAATCAAAATTAATTCATCTAAATGTGAGGAAATTATCTAGCAAACTCAAAAATTAGTAAAACTTGGAAATTATCTGAAAGTATGGTCTAATTTGTATGAAAATCGCACATGGCATATATTTGGGGGCCATGAAAAAGGCATCGCACGCTGGAATAAATGTCAACATAGTGGTGTGTCATCCCACACGTTTCATTTCAGAGACCGATCACCTCTGTTGCGTTTGGCGATGTCGGCTGATGCACCATCTCTGTGTGGAGCTGCCATCTTCGATGGTGGAGGAGGAGCAAGCATTTCCGGTTGGGAGAAGGAGTAGTCCTCCTGTTAGCGGACCACCAAGCCGGCCCCTCCCATTCATACTATGGCTGGTTCATGAACTTGCACAAGCACAAGGCAATATCCACAACTCAATCGGAGGCTTCCAAGTAATTACCACAAAGGCCACAAGGTTGCCTCAATCTTCCAGACTTAATGGAGGCTCTCAAGTAATCACAACCCAAGAGAAACAAGATCTGGATACAAGCACCCAAGAGCAATAAGCTCATGAATTTTGACCAACCAAATCTCGGTGGAGAACTTAAACTGATGCACCAAATGCAATGGCTAGAACACGGGAAGTGCTCTAGTCCTTCTCGAATTCTATGGAGTAATATAAGAGGAGGACCAAAGGACGAAATTCATAAAAGACTCCAAGATCTAGATCCAATAGGTTTCCCCACTGATAGAATATATTTATTGATGGAAATATAGATCTAAATCTCCTCTATCTTTTCCTCAAAAAGATGAAAGAATCATAGGAGGAATAGAAAGTTAGGGAAAGCTCTTCAAGATCAACAATGGAGGCGAGAGTGAGTGCAGAGAAGCAACCAACCCTTGGGGAAGAAGGGGGATCTTTTGTGCCTCCCAAAAACTAGCAGTTACAGGAAAACCAACACAAAAGTCTCCGGCTTGGTCAAGTCTCTGGAATAGAAACAAATAGACAACTTTGTGCTTCAATTAGACTACAAGGTTGGAGACTTTGGCTCCTTAGGCTAGAATCTCCGGGGTTGGCACATAGGAGTCTCCGATCTAGGGACACTGGAGCCTCTTGATGGAGAACTCCAGAAACATCTGAAACCAAAACTAGATGATCTTTCGAATCCAAACTATGAATAAGATTAAACCAATTTATTGAAAATACTAAGAACAAAGAAGGGGTAAATTACCAAAAATTTAGAGGCGTGGAGCCTCCTTCATGTAACAACCCGCAAAAACTGCAATGTCGACAACAAAACATGTTTTTCATACGAAATATGTTTTTGATGAACTAGAGCTTGTCATGAAAATGACCACAAGATACAAATCCCAACATGGATAGGAACCAAGAAGATGATGCCACTGATGCAAAGGTTTGATCTCTCTACGAACGATACGATCAAATACTCACTCGGGCGCCCCCATGATAGTCTAACAATCAATTCTATAACCTGGTCTCCCAACTAAGAACATGAGACCGGTAAAATATAAAATCTATTAGGGTTAAATCTTTTCCTTGCACATTCCACTTGAGATAGATTATGAAGAGACATCCTAGTGTGTGTGTGTGTGTGTGTGTGAAGTGGTTTTTGTTATAAACTGTGAGTGCTGAAAATAAAATGCAAGGAGTAAAATTAATGCAAGAAAAAGAAGTGTAGTAAATTAAAGTGAACTGGAGTAAATCAAGGTAGTAAGTGTTCTGGAAAATTACTATTTCATTTGTGCGGTTGTCACAATTAATGAAGCTCGGTATAGTCTTTTTTTGTGTTTCTTCTAGAGAGGAGCCATAGATAGGTGTAGCCATATACATGAGAAAATAAACCACTCGTGATTATTCCCAAGGCTAATTAAGAGCAAGAAACAGAATTATTAAGGAATAAAGTCCAACCACAACTGTAAGTTTAAAAGTCACCATAGTTATACCCCCGTTGATTAACCATGAATATCTAAGAATTGGGACATGGTTTCTGTCAAGCTCCAGCTGCCCCTCCTCTTATCATCACGCAATGGTGATAACCTCATGAATTCCCAAATCATGATAGAAGATAACAAAATACTTATATGCAACCATTAACAAATTATCTCACAATTTCCAAGAACAATTCACTACTCAAACAAAGACATAGAGGTATGATACGTCTCCAACGTATCTATAATTTCTGATGTTCCATGCTAGTTTTATGACAATACCTACATGTTTTGCTCACACTTTATAATGATTTTATGCATTTTCCGGAACTAACCTATTAACAAGATGCCGAAGCATCAATTCCTATTTCTGCTATTTTTGGTTTCAGAAATCTTAAACAGGAAATATTCTTGGAATTGGACGAAACAAAAGCCCACGATCTTATATTTCACGGAAGCTTCCAGAGAGCCAGAGGGACCAGAGGGGAGCCACAGGGGCCCCACCCCACAGACGGCATGGCCTGGCCCTAGGCGCCAATATGGGGGCCACCCCCGGCTCCTCCGAGGCTGCCCTTCCGCCATATATTCTCTCCACCTCGAAAACCCTAAAAAAAGCCACGGGACGAGAAAAGTTACGCAACCGCCGCCATCGCAAAGTCAAGTTCGGGGGAGGACGCCGCCGGACGGGGAATTGCCCCCGGAGCCATCTCCATCGACACCACCGCCATCTTCATCGCCGTTGTTGTCTCCCATGATGAGGAGGAAGTAGTTCTCCCCTGAGGGCTCTACCGTAGCTATGTGGTTAATCTCTCTCTCTCATGTACCTCAATACAATGATCTCATGAGCTGCCTTACATGATTGAGATCCATATGATGAGTTTTGTATCTATTAATCTATGTGCTACTCTAGTGATGTTATTAAAGTAGTCTATTCCTCCTTCATGATGTAATGGTGACGGTGTGTGCATCATGTAGTACTTGGCGTAGGTTATGATTGTAGTCTCTTGTAGATTATGGAGTTAACTATTACTATGATAGTATTGATGTGATCTATTCCCCCTTTCATAGCTTAAAGGTGACAGTGTGTATGCTATGTTAGTACTCGGTCTAAATTGCAACGGTCTATTATGCACTCTAGAGGTTACTTAAATATGAATTCCGGATGGTGTGGAGCTTGTTTACTCCGGCTTGAGGGAGCTCTTGTAGCCCTACACAATGAATGGTGTTTGTTATCCATCAAGAGAGTGTATGTAGCACAAGTGAGGAGAAGTTATTTATTTATTATGTGATCAATGTTGAGAGTGTCCACTAGTGAAAGTAGGATCCCTAGGCCTTGTCAAATACTGCAAACATCGCTTTTTACTGTTTTACTACATCTTTACTTCCTGCAATATTACCACCATCTATACTACCTGTGTTTTACTATCTCTTCGCCGAACTAGTGCACCTATACATCTGACAAGTGTATTAGGTGTGTTGGGGACACAAGAGACTTCTTGTATCTTAATTGCAGGGTTGCTTGAGAGGACTATCTTTGACCTCTACCTCCCTGAGTTCGATAAACCTTGGGTGATTCACTTAAGGACCTCTGCTCTTGGAGGCCCAACATTGTCTACAAGAATAGAAGCACACGTAGACATCAAGCTATTTTCGCCGTTGCCGGGGAGGTAAGGTAAAAGGTATTCACATCCTCCGACTACTAAGCTATTTCCTAGCACTGTTGCCTGTGTGTGAGTGCTCGAAGCTATCTCCTTTAGATTCTGCAATTATATCTTTTGTTTCTTGTTTTTATTTTCACTAGTTAGGCTTAATGGAAAACAACAAAAAAATTAGAGAACTTTATGAACTTTATATTGAATTAGGACATGATGTGTTTGAAGAGATAATTAAAAAACCCATGGAACTTTGTTTGCAAAATAGTTGTAGCAATGTTATTAGCATGAACTCTTTGAACACTATTATTGCAAATGCTATGGAAGAATTTAAGCTTGGGGAAGCTGGTTTTAACGAGCATGATATTTTTAGTCCCCCAAGCATGGAGGAGAAAATTTACTTTGATGATACTTTGTCTCCCATTTATGATGATTACAATGATGAATATGATATTTTCAGTCCACCTACTATTGAGGAGAAAATTAATTATGATTAAAATATGCCTCCTATATATGATGATTATGGTGATGAGAATATTAATGATAGTTATTTTATTGAATTTGCTCCCACTACAATTAATAGTAACGATTATGCTTATGTGGAGAGTAATAATTTTATGCATGTGGCTCATGATAAGAATGTTTCATGTGATAGTTATATTGTTGAGTTTGTTCATGATGCTACTGAAAGTTATTATGAGAGAGGGAAACATAGTTATATGCATCTTAATAATATTAAGTTTTCCCTCTTTATGTTGAGAATTTTGAAGTTACTCGTGTTTCATCTTCCTATGCTTGTCACTTTGTTCTTCATGAATTTATTTGTGTATAAGATTCCTTTTCATAGGAAATGGGTTAGGCTTAAATGTGTTTTGAATTGCTTCTTGATGCTCTCTTTTGCTTCAACTCTTATTTCTTGCGAGAGTATCATTAAAATTACTGAGCACATCTTAATGGCTATAAAGAAAGCACTTCTTGGGAGATAACCCATGGTTTTATTTTTAGTACTGTTTTGTTGAGTCTTGGAAGTTGTTACTACTGTAGCAACCTCTCCTTATCATGTTTTTGTGCCAAGTAAAGTCTCTGATAGTAAGGTTGATACTAGATTTGGATTTCTGCGCAGAAACAGATTTGCTGTCACGAATTTCTCTCTGTAGAAGAATAAAAAAATCTGCCAATTTACGTGCGTGATCCTCAGATATGTACGCAACTTTCATTAGTTTTGAGTTTTTCCATTTGAGCAAGTTACGTGCCTCAGAAAAATTTATCTTTACGGACTGTTCTGTTTTGACAGATTCTGCCTTTTATTTCGCATTGCCTCTTTTGCTATGTTGAATGGATTTGTTTGTTCCATTAACTTTCAGTAGCCTTGGGTAATGTCCAAAAGTGTTAAGAATTATTGTGTACTCTCTGAACATGTGAATTTTGATTATGCACTAACCCTCTAATGAGTTTGCTTAAAGTTTGGTGTGGAGGAAGTTTTCAAGGGTCAAGAGAAGAGGATGATATAATATGATCAAGAAGAGTGAAAAGTCTAAGCTTGGGGATGCCGCCGTGGTTCATCCCTGCATATTTCAAGAAGACTCAAGCATCTAAGCTTGGGGATGCCCAAGGCATCCCCTTTTCATCGACAACTTATCGGTCACTTCTAGTGAAACTATATTTTTATTCCGTCACATCTTATGTTCTTTACTTGGAGCGTCTGTTTGCTTTTATTTTTGTTTATGTTTGAATAAATTCGGATCCCACAATCCTTGTATTGGAGATATACACGCTCCGCTTTGTCATATTGAACACTTGTGTTCTTAGTTATGCTTTAATGTTCATGGCGAATGCTGAAAATTGCATCGTCGATTGCTATTTGGTTGGAATCAGAAAATGCTTCATATGGACATGAATAATTTGATACTTGGCAATTGTTTTGAGCTCTCATAGATCATGCTTAAGCTCTTGCATCATGTAGTTAAATCTATTAGTGGAGAACTACCGTAGAGCTTGTTGAAATTTGGTTTGCATGATTGGTCTCTCTAAGGTCTAGATATTTTCTGGTAAAAGTGTTTGAACAACAAGGAAGACAAGAGTCTTATAATGCTTGCAATATGTTCTTGCGTAAGTTTTGTTATACCTGTTCATACTTGTGTTTGCTTCAAACAACCTTGCTAGCCAAAGCCTTGTACTGAGAGGAAATGCTTCTCGTGCATCCAAACACCTTGAGCCAAAACTCATGCCATTTGTGTCCACCATATCTACCTACTATGTGGTATTTTTCTGCCATTCCAAAGTAAATTACTTGAGTGCTACCTCTAAAATTTCATTCCTTTGTCTTTGCAATATATAGCTCATGGTAAAATAGCTTACAAACTATTGTGGTGATGAATATGTAGCTATGTATCTTAGTTCTTATAAGTTGCTTGTTGAGCGGTAACCATGTTTCTGGGGACGCCATCAACTTTTTACACCTTTGTTGAATATCATGTGAGTTGCTATGCATGTTCGTCTTGTCTGAAGTAAGGGTGATTTATCATGATCAAATGGTTTGAGTATGCATATGTTAGAGAAGAACATTGGGCCGCTAACCGAAGCCATGTATCATGGTGGAAGTTTTCAGTTTGGACATTCATCCTCAATATCTTATGAGAATATTATCTGTTGTTGAATGCTTATGCATTAAAGAGGAGTCCATTATCTGTTTTCTATGTTGTCCCGTATGGATGTCCTAAGTTGAGATCTATTAAAAACGAGAAATCAAATGCGATTTATCTCCTTGGACCTTTGTACATGCGGCATAGAGGTACCCCTTTATGACACTTGGTTGAAACATATGTTATGCAATGATAATCCATGTAAATCCAAGCTAATTAGGACAAGGTGCTAAGCACTATTGGTATTCGATGCATGAGGCTTGCAACTTGCAGGAAGTTTTATACATAACACATATGAATTATTACTACCGTTGACAAAATTGTTTCTATGTTTTCAAAATAAAAGCTCTAGCACAAAAATAGTGATCCATGCTTCCCTCTGCGAAGGGCCATTCTTTTACTTTATGTTGAGTCAGTTTACCTACTTCTTTCTATCTTAGAAGCAAACACTTGTGTCAAGTGTGCATTGATTCTTACATGTTTACTTATTGCACTTGTTATATTACTTTATATTGACAACTATCCATGAGATATACATGTTACAAGTTGAAAGCAATTGCTGAAACTTAATCATCCTTCGTGTTGCTTCAATGCCTTTTACTTTGAATCTATTGCTTTATGAGTTAACTCTTATGCAAGACTTATTGATGCTTGTCTTGAAAGTACTATTCATGAAAAGTCTTTGCTATATGATTCAGTTGCTTAATCATCATCTTTACCATTGCTTTGAATCACTTCATTCATGTCATATGCTTTACAATATTGTTAGTCAAGATTATGTTGGTAGCATGTCACTTCAGAAATTATTGTTTTTATCGTTTACCTACTCGAGGGCGAGCAGGAACTAAGCTTGGGGATGCTTGATACGTCTCCAACGTATCTATAATTTCTGATGTTCCATGCTAGTTTTATGACAATACCTACATGTTTTGCTCACACTTTATAATGAGTTTATGCATTTTCCGGAACTAACCTATTAACAAGATGCCGAAGCGCCAGTTCCTGTTTTCTGCTGTTTGGTTTCAGAAATCTTACACAGGAAATATTCTCGAAATTGGACGAAACAAAAGCCCACGATCCTATATTTCACGGAAGCTTCCGAGAGCCGAGTGGGACCAGAGGGGAGCCTGGGGCCCCACCCCAGCGGCGGCGCTGCCCCTGGGCGCCGATCTATGGGGGCCACCCCCTCCTCCGAGGCTGCCCTTCCGCCTATATATTGTCTCCGCCTCGAAAACCCTAAAAACATAAGCCACAGGACGAGAAAAGTTACGCAGCCGCCGCCATCGCAAAGTCAAGTTCGGGGGACAGAAGTCTCTGTTCCGGCACGCCGTCGGACGGGGAATTGCCCCCGGAGCCATCTCCATCGACACCACCGCCATCTTCATCGCCGTTGCTATCTCCCATGATGAGGAGGGAGTAGTTCTCCCCCGAGGCTGAGGGCTCTACCGGTAGCTATGTGGTTAATCTCTTGTAGATTATGGAGTTAACTATTACTATGATAGTATTGATGTGATCTATTCCCCCTTTCATAGCTTAAAGGTGACAGTGTGTATGCTATGTTAGTACTCGGTCTAAATTGCAACGGTCTATTATGCACTCTAGAGGTTACTTAAATATGAATTCCGGATGTTGTGGAGCTTGTTTACTCCGGCTTGAGGGAGCTCTTGTAGCCCTACACAATGAATGGTGTTTGTTATCCAACAAGAGAGTGTATGTAGCACAAGTGAGGAGAAGTTATTTATTTATTATGTGATCAATGTTGAGAGTGTCCACTAGTGAAAGTAGGATCCCTAGGCCTTGTTTCCAAATACTGCAAACATCGCTTGTTTACTGTTTTACTACGTCTTTACTTCCTGCAATATTACCACCATCTATACTACCTGTGTTTTACTATCTCTTCGCCGAACTAGTGCACCTATACATCTGACAAGTGTATTAGGTGTGTTGGGGACACAAGAGACTTCTTGTATCTTAATTGCAGGGTTGCTTAAGAGGACTATCTTTGACCTCTACCTCGAGTTCGATAAACCTTGGGTGATTCACTTAAGGGAAACTTGTTGCTGTTCTACAAACCTCTGCTCTTGGAGGCCCAACACTGTCTACAAGAATAGAAGCACACGTAGACATCAAGGTACAATACATCATGGGAAAACGATAGATTGCCTCACACATCATGTTTGCCACGAGATTACAAAGGGTAGATGAAGATGGTGCTGAAGGTGTTGATGAAGATGATGATGACTGATACGTCCAAAACGTATCTACTTTCCCGAACACTTTTGCTATTGTTTTGCCTCTAATTTGTGTATTTTGGATACAACTAACACGGACTAACGCTGTTTTCAGCAGAATTGCTCTGTGTCTCGTTTTGTGCGAAATCCAACTTTCGGGAAAAACCTCGGAATTTATAGAAGGCCCTATTTTCCCAGAATATTGGCGGAGCCAGAAGGGCGAGCGGTGGGGGCACGAGGGCCCCACACACTATGCCGGCGCGGCCGGGAGGGCGCGCGCGGCCTAGTGTGGCGGCCTCGGCTGGCCCCGACGCCCTCCTTCGGACTACTTATCGCCCTCGATCTAAAAACGCACGGAGAGAAGTCGAAAGTCGCCAGAAACCCTCCAGAGAGCCGCCACATCGCGAAACTCCGTCTCGGGAGCCAGAAGTCTCCGTTCTGGCACTCCGCCGGGACGGGGAATTGGAGGAGATCATCGCCGCCATCACCACCAACGCCTCTCCATCGACCAGCCATGTTTCCCCCGTCCATGTGTGAGTAATTCCCCCGCTGTAGGCTGAAGGGGATGGTAGGGATTGGATGAGATTGGTCATGTAATAGTCATAAGATTGTTAGGGCATAGTGCCTAGTATCCGTAGATGTCACTTTTATGATATTGTTGCAACTTGTTATGCTTAATGCTTGTCACTAGGGCCCGAGTGCCATGATCTCAGATCTGAACATGTTATTGATTCATGAAGATATTCGTTGTTTATGATCTTACCTGCAAGTTGTATACACATGTCGCTGTCCGGAACCAATGGCCCCGAAGTGACAGAAATCGGGACAACCGGAGGGGATGGTAGTGATGTGAGGATCACATGTGTTCACGGAGTGTTAACGCTTTGCTCCGGTACTCTATTAAAGGAGTACCTTAATTTCCAGTAGTTTCCCTAGAGGCCCGGCTGCCACCGGCTGGTAGGACAAAAGATGTTGTGCAAGTTTCTCATTGCGAGCACGTACGACTATATATGGAACACATGCCTATTGATTGATTAGTACTTGGATACCGTTTTATTATTATCTGCAAATGCCCCTGCTTTGATTGTTATATGAGTTTCTCTCATCCATGCAACGCCCGTTAATCCGTCCCTGTGCCTACAGTATTTTAATTCTGCTGTTTACTATAATCACTCTGCTGTCTTTATTTCACTATGCATTTTAATATTCCTCTTGCTATAAAGCTGTTACTGATAAACTCTTACGAGCAAGTCTTTTCAGGTGCGGCTGAATTGACAACTCCGCTGTTAAGGCTTACAACTATTCTTTGTCTCCCCTTGTGTCGAATCAATAAATTGGGTAATACTTCCCTCAAAGACTGTTGCGATCCCCTATACTTGTGGGTCATCAAGACTATTTTCTGGCGCCGTTGCCGAGGAGCATAGCTTTATTTGGAAGTTCACTTGGATTGATATTGTTCGCTGCAAAGTCTCCATTATGGGTAAACCTCGCGATACTAAGATCGCCATATTACCATCCACTACAAGAAAAGGTACAACTCTTAGTACCTCTGCTGCTCTTGATTCACCATCTGTGATAAGTAAACTTGTTTCACCACCACAAGCTTCAAATGCTGGTACTTCTGCTGAATCTGAAAATTCCTCTTATAATTGTGATGATGCTTCTGCTGTGCTTGATAATGATGGTTCGTTAGGATCTTTTCTAGATGCTACAATTGCTAGGTCTAGGCAAATTGAAAATACTGAAACTCCTAATGAAAATGCTGCTACACCTGTTAATTCACCTGAGTCTTTTGAATATTCTAGTGATGATCTTGATGAAGATTATGTGGAGCTTGATGATGATTTTATTGAAAAATGCAATGCTACTACTGATGCAAGAAAAATTAAAAAGTTGCTTGCAGAACATGCTGTTAGATATAAACTGTCTCTGATCCTAAATTTGCCACATCTCCTATAAACATTAAGGATAAAGATTATGATTTTTCCCTTGATCTATCTCATATAGCTATTGTTGAGAAAACACCCTTTTGTGGTACTAAAAAGAAAGTGTTGTTGAACACATGATTGAGTTATCTACTCTGAGTAGCGTGTTTTCTGATGATGTCAAGATGCGTACTTATTTTGTCGCTAAAATTTTTCCTTTCTCATTAAAGGATGATGCTAAAACTTGGTATAATAATTTGCCTCCTGGTTCTATTAAAAGTCCAATTGACTTGCGTGATGTTTTCTTTCGAAAATACTTTCCTGCTAGTGCTCAACACGCTGCTTTGCAGAGAATTTATAATTTTGACCAAGAAGATGGAGAGAAATTGCCTGAGGCTTGGGCGAGATTTTGCTCTCTTATTAGAGCTCAGCCTGATCATGATTTGGAAAAGCATGATTTACTTGATATATTTTATAGTGGACTAACCATTGAGTCTAGGGCATACCTGGATAGTTGTGCTGGTTGTGTTTTCAGGAAAAGAACTCCAGACGACGCTGAAGAATTATTGGCTAAAATAGGCCGGAATCATGATGATTGGTCTACACCTGAACCAACCCCGACACCGATATTGAAGAAGAGGGGTTTGATTAAATTAAATGATGAAGATATGAGGGAAGCCAAGAAGTCTCTTAAAGAGAAGGGTATTAAACCTGAAGATGTGAAGAATTTACCTCCTATAGAAGATTTATGTGAGATAACTCCCCCTTCATCCATGATTGAGGTACACTCTCTTCAACGCTTTACTAGGGAAGATATTCCGTATTCAAAACCTCCTGCTCAATGCTTAGATGAGTTTGATAATTATATTGTTAAGCAAGAAAACTTTAATATGAGAGTAGAGAATCATTTAATGGAAAATTCTCGAGCTATTAGTGAATTGCATGATATTGTGGAGAGAACCTCCAATGATGTTAAGATACTTGTTAAACATTTTCATATGGTTCAAACTCAAATTGATCAACTCACTAAAGTGCAAAATGACTTGTTGGGAAATAATTCTAAAGAAAAACATGCTTATGAAGTAACAACTAGAGGTGGTGTTTCTACCCAGGATCCTCTATATCCTGAAGGGCATCCCAAAAGAGTTGAACAAGATTCTCAACTAACTAAAACTAGTGCTCCATCTAAGAAAAAGAAAAAGAAACATAAGAATGTTGTAGAATCCTCTGAACCTGTTAATGATCCTAATAGTATTTCTATTTCTGATGCTGAAACT
This sequence comes from Lolium multiflorum, assembly GCA_030979885.1. Taxonomy (NCBI): domain Eukaryota; kingdom Viridiplantae; phylum Streptophyta; class Magnoliopsida; order Poales; family Poaceae; genus Lolium; species Lolium multiflorum. The sequence goes on from CM061749.1 coordinate 101,056,188, forward strand.
GAAAGTGGTAATGAACATGATAAAGATAATGATAAGGATGATACTCCTGATAAAGAAGAGGTTGAAGAAGAACCTGAAAAGCATGCTAAAAATAAAAAGTACACTAAAGAAGATTTTATTGCTGAGAAACATGGTAATGAAAGAGAACCTTGGGTTCAAAAGCAAATGCCTTTTCCTGCTAAGAAACTAAAATCAAAGGAGGAGGAACATTATAGTAAATTTTGTGATTGGATGAAACCTTTATTTTTGCAAATCCCTTTGACTGATGCTATTAAATTGCCTCCTTATTCAAAGTATATGAAAGATATTGTCTCTAACAAAAGGAAAATTCCCAATGAGGAGATTTCTACTATGCTCGCTAATTACTCCTTCAATGGTAAGGTTCCAAAGAAGCTTGGAGACCCAGGTATACCGACTATTCCTTGTTCCATCAAGAATAATTATGTTAGAACTGCTCTATGTGATTTGGGAGCAGGTGTTAGTGTAATGCCCTTTTCTCTTTATAAGAGACTTGATTTAGATAAGTTGATACCAACTGATATATCTTTGCAAATGGCTGATAAATCTACTGCTATTCATGTTGGTGTATGTGAAAATGTTCTGTTCAAGTTACTCAACATTGCTTGATATTAACTGATTTTGTTGTGTTGGAAATGCCGAAGATGATAATATGTCCATTATTCTTGGAAGACCCTTTCTTAATACTGCAGGGGCTGTTATTGATTGCAATAAAGGCAAGGTTACTTTCAATGTTGATGACAAGGAACATACTGTCTATTTTCCAAAGAGGATTGATAAAGTATATGGAGTTAATACAATTTTTAATGTGAAAACTATCAAAGTGGGAACCATTGATTGTCCTATATATGAGCCTAAAGAAGAATATCAAACTCTTGTGATTGGATCCATATCAATTCAATATAAGGTAACATGATTGATTTGAGGTTTATTTCTTCTTATGCCATATAAAATTTATTTGGTAGCAAGACTTGATCAACCTTGTTAACAAGTATATTTTAATGCATAAGAGAGCTAAACAACATTTCTTTCTTTATTTCTCCCTCCATTTGTTTTACTTGCTGTAGCACCTTTTGTTTTGCAATATGCTTTAGTTGTTTAAGATTTTGGAAATCATTTTCTTGCGCAATAATAATTAATTTAACACCCAGAAATGTGCATTTTTCGAAGTTCTAAAAAATTTACAAAAATTATACTGGTAGTCCTATTTTTCGAAGAGGCACCTGGGAGCACCTGGGGCTGACCAGTGGGGCACCCCAGGGTGGCACCCCATAGGCCGGCGCGGCCAGCCAGGGGGGCGCGCCACCCTGGTGTGTGGGCCCCCCTTTGCCCCACTTCAGCATCTCTTCCTCCCACTCTCTTCTCTCTCCCGAAAAAACTCGCACCAGGTTCCTCTCACTCGCGTTTCTGCTCAAGAACTCGCGATTTCTCGATCTCTTTGCTCAGCCCAGATTTCTGTCTGAAATTTGCACATTTGCTCCTTGGTATGTGACTCCTTTGATTGTCCAATTAGAATTTTGTTTGGTTGAGTATATCTTGAATATTTTGCTGCTGTAGATAACATGTTTAGTGAGCTTGCATGCTTGTTCTAAGTGGTAGAAACTAGTTTTGATGCATGTTTAGTACTCTAGCAAGTTCCTATAGTAGTTCCCCTCAATTATATACCTTGAAATCAAATTTTATAATGGTTGTTGAAAATTTCAGAAGAGGAAAATGAAGAAATTCAAATTTGGAGAATTATTCAAGAAAGGAACAACCAGCACCGGGAGGCCCTCGAGGGCGTCCACTCAGATTAGGCGATCCTACAATGAGGATATCATCGCGCCTAGCTTCGCGCCCGAAGAGGACAATGGGGCTCCTAATGCTTCATCCTTCCCATGTTATGATTTTCTGACAAATGCAGGGATATTGGATGATTTCTTCACCCTTGTCAACAGGGCAGGCTTAGCCACCTACGTGGGAGATGAAAGGGAGCAATACTACATGCTCACCAAAATTTTCGTTGAGAGCTTCAAGTTCCACAACACGCAATATGAGCCGACAGTTGCATTCAAGATCTATGGTAATCCTGTTACTATGGAATTGGAAGAATTTTGTCGTGCATTGGATATTGCCCCTGTAGGTACAACAAGGAGGATTGATGACAACCCCCGGGACCTGTTGGAGCTCTATCGAGGGATCACCGAAGATGATTGCCGCACCATTCAGCGCGGCAAGATAAGAAATATTCAACTCCCCGCCATTAAATATTTTGCATATTACATTGCTACTAGCATTCTTGGTAGGGAAAATACTAGCAATATCTCTAGCTATCATCTTGCTTTCTTGAATGCTGCACTTACTGGACAGACACTTTATCATCTTGGTTCTCTTATTGCTCGCCGCCTGTCTAGCAGGGGGCCTATTTTTGGAGGAACTATTGCACTGCGCATTTTAACACATTTAAGACTCCCTCTTGATTCTAATGATGTGCCATTAACCCCTAGGAGACTTGATATTGCTGCTATGAAGAGTCATCATTTTGTTACCACTGATTCCACTGTAGATAATATGGTCTATAGAATGTTGTTTGCTGACGGGGATGAGAAGGAAATCCCTCTTCCCCAGCCAGGTTTGTTCAATATTGACAGGCAATCATGGTCGCTCACTAAGGAGGAGGTGGATGAACATATGAAGATACAAGACTTCCACCAGCAGCATGACTCCGAGGACGCCGAGCCCTCCTACGACTACACCGTCACATACCCTGATGCTTCTTCCAGCACATACCCGGAACCGGGTCGTTCTTCGTCGTACTACGGAGACACCACTTCATGGGGACCGTGGGAATGAACTCCACTTAGGCCAAAAGCCTAAGCTTGGGGGAGGTATACCGGCATCACTCATTCTTTGCATATTATGGTTGCTGGATACTTGTACATACTTGTTTAGTTTCTTAGAGTGGTTTTCTAATGAGAGGGAGATGATATTTGGGGAAGTGCTGTCCAAAAACAGATTCTGGGCTGTTACCAAAAAAATTCGTACGCACAGCCAGAACGTTATTTTGAGTTGCCAATTTTTGAGAATGTGCCCCAGGTTGTTATCTAAGTTTCATTAGTTGGACACTTTTTGAGCTGAGCAATGGAAGATTTTTGTTAATTTCGATTTCTGTACTGCTGTCAGGATTTGGCAGATTTCTGTCATCCTGCTTTTCTGTGTTTCTGTTAGTTTGCATTCTTTTGTTTTTGCTTTGTTTCTTTCCTAAAACACAAAAAGACCAAAAATATTTCTGTTGTTTCTCTTCACTATTTGTTTGCTTTGGTTTCTTGCATTTGTTTCGCTCTATTTGCTATTGCTAGTTTACTACAAGAAAACCCAAAAAGATTTTGCTTTGTTTGCTTGTTTCTTTTGTTCTTGTTTCCAATTCGAAAACACCAAAAATATTTGCTGTTCTTCTTTGGTTTGTAAAGTTCATCATGAGTTCAATGGTCTTCGGTGGCTGGAGCGTGGTTTTCATTTCATATTATCCAAGCTACACAAGTGAAAGGCAATAATAACGATCTACAACAATTGGACTGTGGTGAGAGGCTGGTATGAACTCTATTTGTTTTCATTTTTGTACATATACTCATCCATGTGAGCATGCTTAGTTTGTTCATGTGAGGTATATGTTATTTGAGAAAGTCTAGTAGTTCATGATCTCTCATGTTTAGCTCCAATTTATTAATATGAGTAGCATGTCATGGATGTTCGCTTGCATTGTTTTATTCATAAGTAAGTATGGCATTGTGGTATCCTCCTCTGAATAATTCACTTGAATCGACTTGGCACATGCTCACGCATGCATATGACTAAAACAAAAGTCAATTAAGCCTCGCTGATCTACTTTGCTTCAGAGTTCTTGTATCACTTTTATGCCTCCGTTAATTTATTTTGCCGCAAGCATGATTATGACAGTTACTGCTCTCTTGATTTGTCGCTCCCTAGTCTTTTGCTAGCCTTCACTTGTACTGAGCGGGAACGCCGCTCGTGCTTCCAAACACCTGAAAACCAAGTTGTTCCAAAGTGTCCACCATAAATACTTATGCATGGCATTTCAAACCATTCTAAGTAAATTCTCATGCGCTACCTTTAAAACTTTCAAAATGCTTCTCAATTTGTGTTAATGTTTCATAGCTCATGAGGAAGTATGTGGTGTTTAGCTTTCAACCTTGTCATTTACTTTTGACGGACTCTCATATGGACTAGTGGCACATCCGCTTATCCAATAATTTTGCAAAAGAGCTGGCAATGGGATTCCCAGTCCCAAATTAATTAACTTAAATAGACACTCCTCCATGGTTTGTGATTGTTGGACGGCACCCGAAGGATTCGGTTAGCCATGGCTTGTGTAAGCAAAGGTTGGGGGGAGTGTCATCATCATAATAAAACTTAAATAAAAAGGCACTCCTTCATGGTATGTGATTGTTGGCAGGCACCCGAGGATTCGGTTAGCCATGGTTTGTGTAAGAAAGGTTGGAAGGAGTGCCACATAAACATATAAATAATTCATGGGAGCCGCTCTTGGGAGTCCGGTGATGAGGTAGTTAGTGTACCCATTACCATTCGTTGACAACAACAAGCACCTCTCAAAATAATTTTACTCCTGTTTAAAAATGAAAAGCTCTAGCGCATGTTAATCCCTGCTTCCCTCTGCGAAGGGTCAATATTTTACTTTTATGTTGTGTCTCCATTCTTTCTTTGAGCACTATCTTGAGAGCACAACTGTCATTCTTAGTATAATATGCTTGTCTCAAAATATGATTGATTGTGGTATAACTTTGATGCTTTTATCTTTGACAATCATTACTTCTAGTCTTTCTATGAACTCCAGAGGTGCCTGGCATTTATGTTTTGCCGATCAAATACGGGCAAGCGAGATACCACTTTATCATACTCTCTTATGAACATTGCAATCCTGCTTATACATGATTCATGATGCTTATTATTAATTGTTGGTACCTCTCCATGATTGACATAGCTGTTGGATGATCTTATTTGCATGTATCTCATTATGAACTGCTTAAGTATTAGCCATAGCATGAGAATATATACATCATATGAGCAAATGTGTTCGTGAAAGTTCTTTTATCGCTCAGTTGTTAACTGAATTGCTTGAGGACAAGCAATAAGCTAAGCTTGGGGGGAGTTGATACGTCCAAAACGTATCTACTTTCCCGAACACTTTTGCTATTGTTTTGCCTCTAATTTGTGTATTTTGGATACAACTAACACGGGCTAACGCTGTTTTCAGCAGAATTGCTCTGGTGTCTCGTTTTTGTGCAGAAATCCAACTTTCGGGAAAAACCTCGGAATTTATAAAGTAGGCCCTATTTTCCCATTGGCGGAGGCCAGAAGGGCGAGCCGGGTGGGGGCACGAGGGCCCCACACTAGGCGCGGCGCGGAGGGGGCCGCGCGGCCCTAGTGTGTGGCGGCCTCGGCTGGCCCCGACGCCCTCCTTCGGACTACTTATCGCCCTCGACCTAAAACGCACGGAGAGAAGTCGAAAGTCGCCAGAAACCCTCCAGAGCCGCCACATCGCGAAACTCCGTCTCGGGAGCTAGAAGTCTCCGTTCGGCACTCCGCCGGACGGGGAATTGGAGGAGATCATCGCCGCCATCACCACCAACGCCTCTCCATCGACCAGCCATGTTTCCCCCATCCATGTGTGAGTAATTCCCCCGCTGTAGGCTGAAGGGGATGGTAGGGATTGGATGAGATTGGTCATGTAATAGTCATAAGATTGTTAGGGCATAGTGCCTAGTATCCGTAGATGTCACTTTTATGATATTGTTGCAACTTGTTATGCTTAATGCTTGTCACTAGGGCCCGAGTGCCATGATCTCAGATCTGAACATGTTATTGATTCATGAAGATATTCGTTGTTTATGATCTTACCTGCAAGTTGTATACACATGTCTTGTCCGGAACCAATGGTGAATCGGGACAACCGGAGGGGATGGTAGTGATGTGAGGATCACATGTGTTCACGGAGTGTTAATGCTTTGCTCCGGTACTCTATTAAAGGAGTACCTTAATTTCCAGTAGTTTCCCTAGAGGCCCGGCTGCCACCGGTGGTAGGACAAAAGATGTTGTGCAAGTTTCTCATTGCGAGCACGTACGACTATATATGGAACACATGCCTATTGATTGATTAGTACTTGGATACCGTTTTATTATTATCTGCAAATGCCCCTGCTTTGATTGTTATATGAGTTTCTCTCATCCATGCAACGCCTGTTAATCCGTCCCTGTGCCTACAGTATTTTAATTCTGCTGTTTACTATAATCACTACTGCTGTCTTTATTTCACCGCTGCTGTTATTTTACTATTCCTACTGCTATAAAACTGTTACTACTGATAAACTCTTGCGAGCAAGTCTGTTTCCATGTGCAGCTGAATTGACAACTCCGCTGTTAAGGCTTACAAGTATTCTTTGTCTCCCCTTGTGTCGAATCAATAAATTGGGTAATACTTCCCTCGAAGACTGTTGCGATCCCCTATACTTGTGGGTCATCAACTCCCCTTGCAGCGTGTCTTGATCTCCCCGGCAACAGCGCCAGAAAACAGTCTTGATGCGCGTAGATGTACACGTCCGTTGGGAACCCCAAGAGGAAGGTGTGATGCGCACATCAGCAAGTTTTCCCTCAAGAAAACCAAGGTTATCGAACCAGTAGGAGCCAAGAAGCACGTGAAGGTTGTTGGTGGAGGAATGTAGTGCGCGCAACACCAGTGAAACCGGCGCCAACGTGGAACCTGCACAACACAATCAAAGTACTTTGCCCCAACGTAACAGTGAGGTTGTCAATCTCACCGGCTTGCTGAAAACAAAGGATTAAGCGTATCGAGTGGAAGATGGTGTTTGTTTGCAAAAAACAGTAAAAGCAGTAGAATGTATTCAGATGTAAAAGAATGGACCGGGGTCCACAGTTCACTAGAGGTGTCTCTCCAATAAGATAACTAACATGCTGGGTGAACAAATTACAGGCGGGCAATTGACAAATAAAGATTCAATACATATCAACGATGATTACTATGTGATTTAATCGGGGCATTACGACAAAGTACATAGACCGCTATCCGGCATGCTATGCCTAAATAATCCACCTTCAGGTTATCATCCGAACCCCTTCCGGTATTAAGTTGTAAACAACAGATAATTGCATTAAGTATGGTGCGTAATGTAATCAACACAAATATCCTTAGATAAAGCATCAATGTTTTATCCCTAGTAGCAACAACACATCCACAACCTTAGAACTTTTTGTCACTGTCCCAGATTAAATGGAGGCATGAACCCACTATCGAGCATAATTACTCCCTCTTGAAGTTACAAGTATCAACTTGGCCAGAGCCTCTACTAGCAACGGAGAGCATGAAAAAATATAAACAACACATATATGATAGATTGATAATCAACTTAACATAATATTCTATATTCATCGGATCCCACCAAACACAACATGTAGCATTACAAATAGATGATCTTGATCATGTTAGGCAGCTCACAAGATCTATAACAATGATAGCACAAGCGGAGAAGACAACCATCTAGCTACTGCTATGGACCCATAGTCCAAGGATGAACTACTCACGCATCAATCCGGAGGCGGGCATGATGATGTAGAGCCCCTCCGGTGATGATTCCCCTCTCCGGCAGGGTGCCTGAGGCGATCTCCTGAATACCCCGAGATGGGATTCGCGATGGCGGCATCTCTGGAAGGTTTTCCGTATCATGGCTCTCGGTACGGGGGTTTCGCGAAGGCTATTTGTAGGCGGAAGGGTAGGTCGAGGGGCCACACGAGTGGCGACACAACGGGACCACGCGGCCAGCACACGGGCGCGCCGCGTGTCGCCGCCTCGTAGCCCCACTTCCTCGGACTTCTGGAAGCTTCGTGTAAAAATAGGCCCCTGGGCGTTGATTTCGCCAATTCCGAGAATATTTCCTTACTAGGATTTTGAAACCAAAAACAGCAGAAAAACAACGACTGGCCTTCGGCATCTTGTTAATAGGTTAGTGCCGGAAAATGTATAATAATGCTGTAAAGTATGTATAAAACATTCAAGTATTATAATAAAAGTAGCATGGAACATAAGAAATTATAGATACGTTTGCGACGTATCAACACCCAGAAATGCGCATTTTTCTAAGTTCTCAAAAATTTACAAAAATTATACTGGTAGTCTTATTTTTCGAAGGGGCACACAGGAGCACACAGGGATGACCGTGGGGCACCCCGAGGTGGCACCCCACAGGCCGGCGCGGCCAGCAAGGGGGGCGCGCCACCCTGTTGTGTGGGCCCCTCCTTGCCCCACTTCATCATCTCTTTCACCCATTCTCTTCTCTCTCCCAAAAAACTCGCACCAGCTTTCTCTCACTCGCATTTCTGCTCAAGAACTCGAGATTTCTCGATCTCTTTGCTCAGCCCAGATTTCTGTCTGAAATTTGGCACATTTGCTCTCCGTATGTGACTCCTTTGATTGTCCAATTAGAATTTTGTTTGGTTGAGTATATCTTGAATATTTTGCTGCTGTAGGTAACATGTTTAGTGAGCTTGCATGCTTGTTCTAAGTGGTAGAAACTAGTTTTGATGCATGTTTAGTACTCTAGCAAGTTCCTATAGTAGTTCCCCTCAATTATATACCTTGAAATCAAATTTTATAATGATTGTTGAAAAATTTCAGAAAATGGAAGGAAGTAGGCACCAACTAAACCAACAAGAATTGGAGGTGCAACAAGTCATGAGAGTTCACCGTGAAGAGGGAGTATACCCCTCTTATTACCCATGCACGATTTTATGCGGAATGCAGGAATCTTGCAAGATGTTCAAACACTGATTTCCAATGCAGGGTTGGAGAGTTTTGTTGTTGGTGAACCTTACCAATATGCGAAACTAACAATGTCGGTGGTGCAGGATTTCGAATTCCATCGGTCCCAAACTGACCCCATGGTTCGATACAAAATTTATAATAAAACTGTCAACTTGCCATTTAATGATTTTTGTGCAGCAATTAGAGTGCCACAATGGGGATCATGCGAGAAGGTTAGGGGAACGCCGCGGGAGCTCTCAAGTCTTTATACGATGATTTGTCAAGGGAGAAGCTTCTCCGATGATGGTGGTAAGATCAGTAGTATTCAACTCCCAGCTATTCGCTACTTTGCTTATTTCATTACAAAGTGCGTTCTTGCTAGAAAGAATGCAAGTAAGTTGTCTATCCAAGATATGGCTTTCTTAGCTGCTGCTTTGCAACAGGATAGGACTTATAATTTGGGTGCTTTGATAGCTTGTAGACTTGCTACTAACCGTGGGAAGGGAGGAATTTGTGGAGGTCTCATCGCCTCTCGCTTATTAGCTATGCATGGTGTAGAACCTCACCATCTAGATATTCCGCTCTCCATGGAGAAACTTGATGTTGTTTCTATGATTAAACATGAGTTTGTTTCAGATGCGTCTAACTTGAGCAACCTGTATTATAGGATAACATTTTATAAGAAAAAATGTAGAATAACTAAGAAAATTGAAAAACTAGTACGATTGCCTGCACCTGTTCTGCTTAACCTTGATTCCAGGAAGGGGTGGTCGGTCACAGAAAATGAGCTGAATGCATACATAGAAAGGGAAGGCCATCATGCAAGGGACAGCACGGAGGAGGCCGAGGAGCACCTCGACTCTTCATCCGATGCAGCAAGCTCCTCATATCAACATTATGGTCATGTGGAGCCTCCACGCCATTCTTCTGCGCAGGGGCCTTATTATCACTCCATGTACGATCCACCGGCGTGGAACCCCGACCCTCGCTGGGGTTGATCTCCACTTAGGCCAAAAGCCTAAGCTTGCGGGGAGGTATACCGGCATCACTCATTCTTTGCATATTATGGTTGTTGGATACTTGTAGATACTTGTTTAGTTTCTTAGAGTGGTTTTCTAATGAGAGGGAGATGATATTTGGGGAAGTGCTGTCCAAAAACAGATTCTGGGCTGTTACCAAAAAAATTCGTGCGCAGCCAGAACGTTATTTTGAGTTGAAAATTTTTGTGCATGTCCCCAGGTTGTTATCTAACTTTCATTAGTTGAACACTTTTCGAATTGAGCAATGGAAGATTTTTGTTAAAATCGATTTCTGTACTGCTGTCAGGTTTTGGCAGATTTCGCCATAATGCTTCTGTGTTTCTGTTAGTTTGCATTCTCTTGTTTTTGCTTTGTTTCTTTCCTAAAACACAAAAAGACCAAAAATATTTCTGTTGTTTCTCTTCACCATTTGTTTATTTGGTTCTTTGCTCTAATTTTACTTTATTTGCTATCGTAGGTTTGCTATGAGAAAATCCAAAAAGATTTTGCTTTGTTTGCTTGTTTCCTTTTGTTCTTGTTTCTAACCCGAAAACACCAAAAATATTTGTTGTTCTTCTTTGGTTTTGTAAAGTTCATTAGGGAGTTCAGAGGTCTCCGGTGGTTGGAGCTTGGTTTCATTCCATATTATTATTCAAGCTGCACAAGTGAAAGGCAATAATGACGATCTACGACAATCTGATGTGGTGAGAGGCTGGTATGAACTCTATTTGTTTTCATTTTTGTACATATACTCATCCATGTGAGCATGCTTAGTTGGTTCATGTGAGGTATATGTCATTTAATGAAAGTCTAGTAGTTTATGATCTCTCATGATTAGTTCCAATCTATTAATAATGAGTAGCATGTCATGAATATTCGCTTGCATTGTTTTATTCATAGATCGGTATGACATTGTGGTATCCTCCTCTGAATAATTCACTTGAATCGACTTGGCACATGCTCACGCATGCACATGACTGAACAAAAGTTAATTAAGCCTCGATGATCTACTTTGCTTCAGAGTTCTTGTATCACTTTTATGCCCCCGTTGATTTTATTTTGTCGCAAGCATGATTATGACAGTTATTGCTCTCTTGATTGTCGCTTCCCAGTCTATTGCTAGCCCTCACTTGTACTGAGCGGGAACGTGATACGTCTCCGACGTATCGATAATTTCTTATGTTCCATGCTACTTTATTGATGATACCTACATGTTTATGCACATTATATGTCATATTTATGCATTTTTGGAACTAACCTATTAACAAGATGCCACTGCTGTTTTTGTTTTTTTTTTTTTTAGAAATCCTAGTAAGGAAATATTCTCGGAATTGGACGAAATCTTCGCCCAGGGTCCTGCACGGAGCTTCCGGAAGACCGAAGAGGGAAGGAAGTGGGGCCACGAGGCGCCGTCACCATAGGGCGGCGCGGCCCAGGCCCTGCCGCGCCGACCTATGGTGTGGGGCCTCGTGTGGCCCCCCGTTGCCCTTCCGCCTACTTAAAGCCTCCGTCGCGAAACCCCCAGAGCCACGATACGGAAAACCTTCCGGAGACGCGCCGCCGCGAATCCCATCTCGGGGATTCGGAGATCGCCTCCGGCACCTGGAGAGGGATTCATCTCCCGGAGGACTCTTCATCGCCATGATCGCCTCCGGAGTGATGAGTGAGTAGTCACCCCTGGACCATGGGTCCATAGCAGTAGCTAGATGGTCGTCTTCTCCTTGTTGTGCTTCATTGTTGGATCTTGTGAGCTGCCTAACATGATCAAGATCATCTATATGTAATTCTATATGTTGTGTTTGTCGGGATCCGATGGATAGAGAATACTATGTTATGGTGATTATCAATCTATTGTTTATGTGTTGTTTATGATCTTGCATGCTCTCCGTTACTAGTAGAGGCTCTGGCCAAGTTTTTACTCTTAACTCCAAGAGGGAGTATTTATGCTCGATAGTGGGTTCATGCCTTCATTGACACAGGGACAGTGAGAAAGTTCTAAGGTTGTGATGTCTTGTTGCCACTAGGGATAAAACATTGATTCTATGTCTAAGGATGTAGTTGTCGATTACATTACGCACCATACTTAATGCAATTGTCTGTTGCTTAGCAACTTAATACTGAATGGGGTTCGGATGATAACCTGAAGGTGGACTTTTTAGGCATAGATGCGGTTTGGATGGCGGTCTATGTACTTTGTCGTAATGCCCAATTAAATCTCACTATATTTATCATATCATGTATATGCATTGTTATGCCTTTCTCTATTTGTCAATTGTAATTTGTTCACCCAACATGCTTTTATCTTATGGGAGAGACACCTCTAGTGAGTGTGGACCCCGGTCCTATTCTTTACATAGCATACAATCTCTGCAATTGTGTTTTTGTTTTCTTTGCAAACATCTTCCACTCGATCGTTTAATCCTTTGTTACAGCAAGCCGGTGAGATTGACAACCTCAGTGTTTCGTTGGGGCAAAGTACTTTGGTTGTGTTGTGCGGGTTCCACGTTGGCGCCGGAATCCCTGGTGTTGCGCCGCATCACATTTCGCGACCATCAACCTTCAACGTGCTTCTTGGCTCCCCTGGTTCGATTAAACCTTGGTTTCTTTCGAGGAAAACTTGCTACTGTGCGCATCATACCTTCCTCTTGGGGTTCCCAACGAACGTGTGAGTTACACGCCATCAAGCTCTTTTTCTGGCGCCGTTGCCGGGGATCTGAAGAAAAGTTACACCACAAAAATATCTATCTCCCACGTCAACTGCACGCCAGCTCTTTTGGCGCCGTTGCGGGAGATCAAGACACGCTGCAGGGGAGTCTCCACTTCTCAATCTCTTTACTTTGTTTTTGTCTTGCTTTATTTTATTTACTATTTTGTTTGCTGCACTAAATCAAAATACAAAAAAATTAGTTGCTAGTTTTACTTTATTCTTGTCTTGCTCTCTATATCAAAAACACAAAAAAATTAGTTACTTGCATTTACTTTATCTAGTTTGCTTTATTTACCGTTGCTAAAATGAATACCCCTGAAAATACTAAGTTGTGTGACTTCACAAATGCAAATAATAATGATTTCCTATGCACACCTATTGCTCCACCTGCTACTACAGAATTCTTTGAAATTAAACCTGCTTTACTAAATCTTGTCATGAGAGATCAATTTTCTGGTGTTAGTTCTGATGATGCTGCTGCCCATCTCAATAATTTTGTTGAACTTTGTGAAATGCAAAAGTATAAGGATGTAGATGGTGATATTATTAAATTGAAAGTGTTTCCTTTCTCATTAAGAGGAAGAGCTAAAGATTGGTTGCTATCTTTGCCTAAGAATAGTATTGATTCATGGACTAAATGCAAGGATGCTTTTATTGGTAGATATTATCCTCCCGCTAAAATTATATCTTTGAGAAGTAGCATAATGAATTTTAAGCAATTAGATACTGAACATGTTGCTCAAGCATGGGAGAGAATGAAAACTTTGGTAAAGAATTGCCCAACCCATGGACTGACTACTTGGATGATCATCCAAACCTTCTATGCAGGACTAAATTTTTCTTCGCGGAATTTATTGGATTCAGCTGCTGGAGGTACCTTTATGTCCATCACATTGGGGGCGGCTACAAAACTTCTTGATGATATGATGATAAATTACTCTGAATGGCACACGGAAAGAGCTCCACAAGGTAAGAAGGTAAATTCTGTTGAAGAAACCTCTTCCTTGAGTGATAAGATTGATGTGATTATGTCTATGCTTGTGAATGGTAGATCTAATGTTGATCCAAATAATGTTCCTTTAGCTTCATTGGTTGCTCAAGAAGAAAATGTTGATGTGAATTTCATTAAAAATAATAATTTCAACAACAATGCTTATAGGAACAACTCTGGTAATAATTATAGGCCATATCCCTCTGCTAATGGTAATGGTTATGGTAATTCTTATGGGAATTCTTACAACAATAATAGGAGTGTACCCTCTGGTCTTGAAGCCATGCTTAAAGAATTTATTAGTACACAAACTGCTTTTAACAAATCTGTTGAGGAAAAGCTTGATAAAATTGATACTATTGCTTCTAGAGTTGATAGACTTGCCTCTGATGTTAATCTTTTAAAATTGAAAGTTATGCCTAATAATGATATTGATAATAAGATTACTACTACAGCAAATGCCATCCAAGTTAGAATTAATGAGAATATAAGATTAATGGCTGAACTGCGTGCTAGGTGGGATAGAGAAGAAAATGAAAAACTAGCTAAAGAGAATAATGTAGCTAAAGTTTGGACTATTACCACCACTAGTAATGCTAATTCTTCACATGTTGCTTCACCTCCTACTATCAATGATAAAATAATTGGTGTTGGCAATGTTTCTACTTCTAGTGCAAAGCGAACAAAACTGCCTGAAATTGCTAAAGCTGAAACTGCTTGTGATAAAACTGCTGAAATTTTTCCAACCTTGGGAACAATGATCCCATTGCTGTAGCTCATAATGATTTAGATTTTGATGATTGTCACATCTCTGAAGTTATAAAGTTCTTACAAAAACTTGTTAAAAGTCCTAATGCTAGTGCTATAAATTTAGCCTTTACAAAACATATTACAAATGCTCTCATAAAAGCTAGAGAAGAGAAACTAAAACTTAAAACTTCTATTCCTAGAAAGTTAGAAGATGGTTGGGAGCCCATCATTAAAATGAAATTCAATGACTTTGAATGTAATGCTTTATGTGATCTTGGTGCAAGTATTTCTGTTATGCCTAAAAAGATTTATGATATGCTTGACTTGCCACCATTGAAGAATTGTTATTTGGATGTTAATCTTGCTGATAATGTTAAAAAGAAACCTTTGGGGAGGATTGATAATGTGCATATTACGGTTAACAATAACCTTGTCCCCGTTGATTTTGTTGTTTTGGATATCGAATGCAATGCATCTTGTCCTATTGTGTTGGGAAGACCTTTTCTTCGAACTGTTGGTGCTGTTATTGATATGAGGGAAGGTAATATTAAATATCAATTTCCTCTCAAGAAAGGTATGGAACACTTCCCTAGAAGAGAATGAAGTTGCCTTTTGATTCTATTATTAGAACAAGTTATGATGTTGATGCTTCTACTCTCGATGTTACTTGATTTGCACTTTGCGCCTAGCTGAAAGGCGTTAAGAAAAGCGTTTATGGGAGACAACCCATGTTATTACTACAGCAATTTTTGTTTGTTGAGTCTTGGAAGTTGTTTACTACTGTAGCAACCTTATCATGTTTTTGTGCAAGTAAAGTTTCTATGCCAAAGTTGATGTTATATTTGGGATCGCTGCGCAGAAACAGCATTGCTGTCTGTCACGAATCTGGGCACAGGCCTCTGTAGAAAATTCGAAAAATCTGCCAATTTACGAGCGTGATCCTCGGATATGTACGCAACTTTCATTAGTTTTGAGTTTTTCCATTTGAGCAAGTCTGGTGCCACTTTAAATTCGTCTTTACGGACTGTTCTGTTTTTGACAGATTCTGCCTTTTATTTAGCATTGCCTCTTTTGCTATGTTGGATTTATTTCTTTGATCCATTAATGTCCAGTAGCTTTATGCAATGTCTAGAAGTGAAAATAATGTTTGTGTCACCTCTGAATATGTGAATTATTAATTGTGCACTAACCCTCTAATGAGTTTGCTTGAAGTTTGGTGTGAAGAAAGTTTTCAAGGGTCAAGAGAGGAGAATGATATACTATGATCAAGAGGAGTGAAAGCTCTAAGCTTGGGGATGCCCCGTGGTTCACCCCTGCATATTTTAAGAAGACTCAAGCGTCTAAGCTTGGGGATGCCCAAGGCATCCCCTTCTTTATCGACAACATCATCAGGTTCCTCCCCTGAAACTATATTTTTATTCAATCACATCTTGTGTTCTTTACTTGGAGCGTCGGTTTGTTTTGTTTTTGTTTTTGTTTGAATAAAATGGATCCTAGCATTCACTTTGTGGGAGAGAGACACGCTCCGCTGTTGCATATGGACACATATGTCCTTAGCCTTTACTCATAATGTTCAAGGCGAAGTTTCTTCTTCGTTAAATTGTTATATGGTTGGAATTGGAAAATGCTACATGTAGTAATTCTAAAATGTCTTGGATAATGTGATACTTGGCAATTGTTGTGCTCATGTTTAAGCTCTTGCATCATATGCTTTGCACCCACTAATGAAGAAATACATAGAGCTTGCTAAAATTTGATTTGCATATTTGGTCTCTCTAAGGTCTAGATAATATCTAGTATTGAGTTTTGAACAACAAGGAAGACAGTGTAGAGTCTTATAATATTTACAATATGTCTTTTATGTGAGTTTTGCTGCACATGTTCATCCTTGAGTTTGCTTCAAATAACCTTGCTAGCCTAAACCTTGTATCGAGAGGGAATACTTCTCATGCATCCAAAATCCTTGAGCCAACTACTATGCCACTTGTGTCCACCATACCTACCTACTACATGGTATTTCTTCGCCATTCCAAAGTAAATTGCTTGAGTGCTACCTTTAAAATTCCATCATTCACCTTTGCAATATATAGCTCATGGGACAAAATACTCTTAAAAACTATCGTAGTATTGAATATGTACTTATGCACTTTATCTTTTATTAAGTTGCTTGTTGTGCGATAACCATGCTTAGGGAACGCCATCAACTATTGTTGATTATCATGTGAGTTGCTATGCATGTCCGTCTTGTCTGAAGGATCTATCATTTTAGTGGTTGGAGCATGCAAAATTGTTAGAGAAGAACATTGGGCAGCTAACTAAAGCCATGAATCATGGTGGAAGTTTCAGTTTTGGACATATATCCTCAATCTCATATGAGAATAATAATCATTGCTACATGCTTATGCATTTAAGAGGAGTCCATTATCTGTTGTCCATGTTGTCCCGTATGGATGTCTAAGTTGAGAATAATCAAAAGCGAGAAATCCAAAATGCGAGCATTCTCCTTAGACCTTTGTACAGGCGGCATGGAGGTACCCCTTTGTGACACTTGGTTGAAACATGGCATGCAAAGATCCGGTAGTCCAAGCTAAGTAGGACGAGGTGCGGACACTATTAGTATACTATGCATGAGGCTTGCAACTTGTAAGATATAATTTACATAACTCATATGCTTTATTACTACCGTTGACAAAATTGTTTCATGTTTTCAAAATAAAAGCTCTAGCACAAATACAGCAATCGATGCTTTCCTCTTTGAAGGACCTTTCTTTTACTTTTATTGTTGAGTCAGTTTACCTATCTCCTTCCACCTAAGAAGCAAACACTTGTGTGAACTGTGCATTGATTCCTACATACTTGCATATTGCACTTGTTATATTACTTTATGTTGACAATATCCATGAGATATACATGTTATAAGTTGAAAGCAACCGCTGAAACTTAATCTTCCTATGTGTTGCTTCAATACCTTTACTTTGATTTATTGCTTTATGAGTTAACTCTTATGCAAGACTTATTGATGCTTGTCTTGAAGTACTATTCATGAAAAGTCTTTGCTTTATGATTCATTTGTTTACTCATGTCATTACCTTTGTTTTGATCGCTGCATTCATTACATATGTTTACAAATAGTATGATCAAGATTATGATGGCATGTCACTTCAGAAATTATCTTTGTTATCGTTTTACCTGCTCGGGACGAGCAGAACTAAGCTTGGGGATGCTGATACGTCTCCGACGTATCGATAATTTCTTATGTTCCATGCTACTTTATTGATGATACCTACATGTTTTATGCACATTATATGTCATATTTATGCATTTTCGGAACTAACCTATTAACAAGATGCCGAAGAGCCAGTTTTTTCTGCTTTTTGGTTTCAGAAATCCTAGTAAGGAAATATTCTCGGAATTGGACGAAATCTTCGCCCAGGGTCCTATTTTTGCACGGAGCTTCCAGAAGACCGAAGAGGGAAGGAAGTGGGGCCACGAGGCGCCGTCACCATATGGCGGCGCGGCCCAGGCCCTGGCCGCGCCGACCTATGGTGTGGGGCCCTCGTGTGGCCCCCCATGTTGCCCTTCCGCCTACTTAAAGCCTCCGTCGTGAAAACCCCAGTACCGAGAGCCACGATACGGAAAACCTTCCGAAGACGCCGCCTGAATCCCATCTCGGGGGATTCGGAGATCGCCTCCGGCACCACCTGCCGGAGGGGGATTCATCTCCCGGAGGACTCTTCATCGCCATGATCGCCTCGGAGTGATGAGTGAGTAGTTCACCCCTGGACCATGGGTCCATAGCGGTAGCTAGATGGTCGTCTTCTCCTTGTTGTGCTTCATTGTTGGATCTTGTGAGCTGCCTAACATGATCAAGATCATCTATATGTAATTCTATATGTTGTGTTTGTCGGGATCCGATGGATAGAGAATACTATGTTATGGTGATTATCAATCTATTGTTTATGTGTTGTTTATGATCTTGCATGCTCTCCGTTACTAGTAGAGGCTCTGGCCAAGTTTTTACTCTTAACTCCAAGAGGAGTATTTATGCTCGATAGTGGGTTCATGCCTTCATTGACACTGGGACAGTGACAGAAAGTTCTAAGGTTGTGATGTCTTGTTGCCACTAGGGATAAAACATTGATTCTATGTCTAAGGATGTAGTTGTCGATTACATTACGCACCATACTTAATGCAATTGTCTGTTGCTTAGCAACTTAATACTGAATGGGGTTCGGATGATAACTTTGAAGGTGGACTTTTTAGGCATAGATGCGGTTGGATGGCGGTCTATGTACTTTGTCGTAATGCCCAATTAAATCTCACTATATTTATCATATCATGTATATGCATTGTTATGCCTTTCTCTATTTGTCAATTGCCGTAATTTGTTCACCCAACATGCTTTTATCTTATGGGAGAGACACCTCTAGTGAATGTGGACCCCGGTCCTATTCTTTACATAGCATACAATCTGCTTGTGTTTACTGTTTTCTTTGCAAACATCTTCCACTCGATACGTTTAATCCTTTGTTACAGCAAGCCGGTGAGATTGACAACCTCAGCATTTCGTTGGGGCAAAGTACTTTGGTTGTGTTGTGCAGGTTTCACGTTGGCGCCGGAATCCCTGGTGTTGCGCCGCATCACATTTCGCGACCATCAACCTTCAACGTGCTTCTTGGCTCCTACTGGTTCGATTAAACCTTGGTTTCTTTCTGAGGGAAAACTTGCTACTGTGCGCATCATACATTCCTCTTGGGGTTCCCAACGAACGTGTGAGTTACACGCCATCAGAACGCTGCTCGTGCTTCCAAATACCTGAAAACCAAGTTATTCCAAAGTGTCCACCATAAATACCTATGCATGGCATTTCAAACCATTCCAAGTAAATTCTCATGTGCTACCTTTAAACCTTCAAACTACTTCTCAATTTGTGTTAATGTTTTATAGCTCATGAGGAAGTATGTGGTGTTTTCTCTTTCAACCTTGTCATTTACTCCGGACAGACTTTCACTAATGGACTAGTGGCACATCCGCTTATCCAATAATTTTGCAAAAAGAGCTGTGATGCGCGTAGATGTACACGTCCGTTGGGAACCCCAAGAGGAAGGTATGATGCGCGCGGCAAGTTTTCCCTCGAGAAAAAACCAAGGTTTAATCGAACCAGTAGGAGCCAAGAAGCACGTTGAAGGTTGATGGTCGCGAAATGTGATGCGGCGCAACACCAGGGATTCGGCGCCAACGCGGAACCTGCACAACACAACCCAAGTACTTTGTCCCAACGAAACAGTGAGGTTGTCAATCTCACCGGCTTGTTGTAACAAAGGATTAAACGTATCGAGTGGAAGATGTTTGCAAAGAAAACAGTAAACACAATTGCAGTAGATTGTATGCTATGTAAAGAATAGGACCGGGGTCCACAGTTCACTAGAGGTGTCTCTCCCATAAGATAAAAGCATGTTGGGTGAACAAATTACAGTCGGGCAATTGACAAATAGAGAAAGGCATAACAATGCATATACATGATATGATAAATATAGTGAGATTTAATTGGGCATTACGACAAAGTACATAGACACCATCCAACATGTATATGCCTAAAAAGTCCACCTTCAGGTTATCATCCGAACCCCATTCAGTATTAAGTTGCTAAGCAACAGACAATTGCATTAAGTATGGTGCGTAATGTAATCAACAACTACATCCTTAGACATAGCATCAATGTTTTATCCCTAGTGGCAACACATCCACAACCTTAGAACTTTCTGTCACTGTCCCAGATTCAATGGAGGCATGAACCCACTATCGAGCATAAATACTCCCTCTTGGAGTTAAGAGTAAAAACTTGGCGAGCCTCTACTAGTAACGGAGAGCATGCAAGATCATAAACAACACATAAACAATAGATTGATAATCACCATAATCATAGTACTCTCTATCCATCGGATCCCGACAAACACAACATATAGTATTAGATAGATGATCTTGATCATGTTAGGCAGCTCACAAGATCCAACAATGAAGCACAACAAGGAGAAGACGACCATCTAGCTCTGCTATGGACCCATGGTCCGGTGAACTACTCACTCATCACTCGGAGGCGATCATGGCGATGAAGAGTCCTCGGGAGATGAATCCCCTCTCGGCCGGAGGCGATCTCTCTGAATCCCCGAGATGGGATTCGCGGCGGCGTCTGCTGGGTTTTCCGTATCGTGGCTCTCGATACTGGGGTTTCGCGACGGAGGCTTTAAGTGGGCGGAAGGTCAACGCGGGGGCCACACGAGGGGCCGGGGGTAGGTCGGCGCGGCCGGGGCTTGGGCCGCGCCGCCCTAGCCTCTGGCTGCCTCGTGGCCCCACTTCGTTATCTCTTCGGTCTGGAAGCTTCGTGCAAAAATAGGACCACTGGCGAAAGTTTCGTCAATTCCGAATATTTCTTTACTAGGATTTCTGAAACCAAAAACAAGAAAACGACAAGCTGGCTCTTCTTGTTAATAGGTTAGTTCCAAAATGCATAAATATGACATATAATGTGCATAAAACATATAGGTATCATCAATAAAGTAGCATGGAACATAAGAAATTATCGATACGTTGGACGTATCCCCAGCTTAGTTCTGCTCGTCCCGAGCAAACGATAACAAAGATAATTTCACAGTGACATGCCATCATAATCTTGATCATGCTATTTGTAAACATATGTAATGAATGCAGCGATCAAAACAAAGGTAATGACATGAGTAAACAATGAATCATAAAGCAAAGACTTTTCATGAATAGTACTTCAAGACAAGCATCAATAAGTCTTGCATAAGAGTTAACTCATAAAGCAATAAATCAAAGTAAAGGTGTTGAAGCAACACAAAGGAAGATTAAGTTTCGCGTTGCTTTCAACTTATAACATGTATATCTCATGGATATTGTCAACATAAAGTAATATAACAAGTGCCATATGCAAGTATGTAGGAATCAATGCATTCACACAAGTGTTTGCTTCTTAAGGTGGAAGGAGATAGGTAAACTGACTCAACAATAAAAGTAAAAGAAAGGTCCTTCAAAGAGGAAAGCATCGATTGCTGTATTTGTGCTAGAGCTTTTATTTTGGAAACATGAAACAATTTTGTCAACGGTAGTAATAAAGCATATGAGTTATGTAAATTATATCTTACAAGTTGCAAGCCTCATGCATAGTGTACTA
This sequence comes from Lolium multiflorum, assembly GCA_030979885.1. Taxonomy (NCBI): domain Eukaryota; kingdom Viridiplantae; phylum Streptophyta; class Magnoliopsida; order Poales; family Poaceae; genus Lolium; species Lolium multiflorum. The sequence continues at coordinate 101,077,695 of CM061749.1, forward strand.
ATAGTGCCCGCACCTTGTCCTACTTAGCTTGGACTACCGGATCTTTGCATGCCATGTTTCAACCAAGTGTCACAAAGGGTACCTCCATGCCGCCTGTACAAGGGTCTAAGGAGAAAGTTCGCATTGGATTTCTCGCTTTTGATCATTCTTCAACTTAGACACCCATACCGGGACAACATGGACAACAGATAATGGACTCCTCTTAAATGCACAAGCATGTAGCAATGATTATTCTCATATGAGATTGAGGATATATGTCCAAAACTGAAACTTCAACCATGATTCATGGCTTTAGTTAGCGGCCAATGTTCTTCTCTAACAATATGCATGCTCCAACCATTAAGGTGGTAGATCCCTCTTACTTCAGACAAGACGGACATGCATAGCAACTCACATGATATTCAACAAAGGGTAGTTGATGGCGTCCCCAGAAGCATGGTTATCGCACAACAAGCAACTTAATAAAAGATAAAGTGCATAAGTACATATTCAATACTACGATAGTTTTAAGGCTATTTTGTCCCATGAGCTATATATTGCAAAGGTGAATGATGGAATTTTAAAGGTAGCACTCAAGCAATTTACTTTGGAATGGCGGAGAAATACCATGTAGTAGGTAGGTATGGTGGACACAAATGGCATAGTAGTTGGCTCAAGGATTTTGGATGCATGAGTATTCCCTCTCGATACAAGGTTTAGGCTAGCAAGGTTATTTGAAGCAAACTCAAGGATGAACAAGTGCAGCAAGACTCACATAAAAGACATATTGTAAACATTATAAGACTCTACACCGTCTTCCTTGTTGTTCAAAACTCAATACTAGATATTATCTAGACCTTAGAGAGACAAATATGCAAATCAAATTTTAGCAAGCTCTATGTATTTCTTCATTAATGGGTGCAAAGCATATGATGCAAGAGCTTAAACATGAGCACAACAATTGCCAAGTATCACATTATCCAACATTTTAAAATTACTACATGTAGCATTTTCCAATTCCAACCATATAACAATTTAACGAAGCTTCGCCTTGAACATTATGAGTAAAGCCTAAGGACACATGTGTCCATATGCAACAGCAGAGTGTCTCTCCCACAAAGTGAATGCTAGGATCCCTTTTATTCAAACAAAAACAAAAACAAAAACAAACCGACGCTCCAAGTAAAGAACACAAGATGTGATTGAATAAAAATATAGTTTCAGGGGGAACCTGATGATGTTGTCGATGAAGAAGGGGATGCCTTGGGCATCCCCAAGCTTAGACGCTTGAGTCTTCTTAAAATATGCAGGGGTGAACCACGGGGGCATCCCCAAGCTTAGAGCTTTCACTCCTCTTGATCATAGTATATCATTCTCCTCTCTTGACCCTTGAAAACTTCCTTCACACCAAACTTCAAGCAAACTCATTAGAGGGTTAGTGCACAATTAATAATTCACACATTCAGGTGACACAATCATTCTTTACACTTCTGGACATTGCATAATGCTCTGGACATTAATGGATCAAAGAAATAAATCCAACATAGCAAAAGAGGCAATGCGAAATAAAAGGCAGAATCTGTCAAAAACAGAACAGTCAGTAAAGACGAATTTAAAGCTGGCACTAGACTTGCTCAAACTCAAAACTAATGAAAGTTGCGTACATATCGAGGATCACGCTCGTAAATTGGCAGATTTTTGAATTTTCTCAGAGAACTGTGCCCAGATTCGTGACAGACAGCAATGCAGCGATCCCAAATATAACATCAACTTTGACATAGAAACTTTACTTGGCACAAAACATGATAAGGAGAGGTTGCTACAGTAGTAAACAACTTCCAAGACTCAACAAAACAAAAAATTGCTGTAGGTAAAAACATGGGTTGTCTCCATAAGCGTTTTTCTTTAACGTTCAGCTAGGCGCGAAAGTGCAAATCAAGTAACATCGAAGTAGAAGCATCAACATTATTATTTTTCATGCAAACACAACTTGTTGCAGAGGGTACTTTAGGTGCTCCATTATCTAAATTCTCTATGGTGGTGCTAGGGGTTTTAGAAATTTTAGGCCTATAATAATTCTTTTGTTTAGGCACCTTAGAGGCGTACATAAATTTTTGCTCTTTACCCACATAAGCTTTCTCACTTGAGAGAAGAAAAGGTTGAACCCAAGGTTCCCATAGCTTTTTCAAGTTCATCAATCCTATTGGTTTGATTATCATGGGCAACACAAGTTCCTAGGACACTAATTTTTCCATCAATTCCTCCTAAGGATTTATCAAGTTCATAAGTTTTGTCAAATAACATTCCCAATTTAGTTTCAACACTTGGAAAATTTTTCTCTATGGTTTCCAATTTTTTCATAACACCCTCAAGAGAGATTTCAGTTTTAACTTCATTAACAGGTGGTATTCCAACTAGACTCTCAATGATGCAACTAGCTTCTAAAGCGGGAGTACCTAGGAAATTACCTCCCGAAAGAGTATCAAGAACATATCTATTCCAACTAGATAAACCAACATAAAAGTTCCTAAGAAGGATAGTGGTGGAGTGTTTCTTAATGCACCTATGATGAGCATTACTAATTCTATACCAAGCATCTTTAAAACTTTCTCCACCTTGTTGCTTAAAAGAACGAACTTCAACTTCAGGATTACTCATTTTAATAGCAGTAAAATAAAACAACTAGATAAAGTAAATGTAAGTAACTATTTTTTTTGTGTTTTCGATATAGAGAGCAAGACAGTAAATAAAGTAAAACTAGCAACTAATTTTTTTGTATTTTGTTTAGGTGCAGCAAACAAAGTAGTAAATAAAATAAAGCAAGACAAAAACAAAGTAAAGAGATTGAAAGTGGAGACTCCCCTTGCAGCGTGTCTTGATCTCCCGGCAACGGCGCCGAAAAAGTGCTTGATGCGCGTAGATGTACACGTCCGTTGGGAACCCCAAGAGGAAGGTATGATGCGCACAGCGGCAAGTTTTCCCTCAGAAAGAAACCAAGGTTTAATCGAACCAGTAGGAGCCAAGAAGCACGTTGAAGGTTGATGGTCGCGAAATGTGATGCGGCGCAACACCGGATTCCGCGCCAACGCGAACCTGCACAACACAACCCAAGTACTTTGTCCCAACGAAACAGTGAGGTTGTCAATCTCACCGGCTTGCTGTAACAAAGGATTAAACGTATCAAGTGGAAGATGTTTGCAAAGAAAACAGTAAACACAAGTAGATTGTATGCTATGTAAAGAATAGGACCGGGGTCCACAGTTCACTAGAGGTGTCTCTCCCATAAGATAAAGCATGTTGGGTGAACAAATTACAGTCGAACAATTGACAAATAGAGAAAGGCATAACAATGCATATACATGATATGATAAATATAGTGAGATTTAATTGGGCATTACGACAAAGTACATAGACCGCCATCCAGCATCTATGCCTAAAAAGTCCACCTTCAGTTATCATCCGAACCCCATTCGGTATTAAGTTGCTAAGCAACGGACAATTGCATTAAGTATGGTGCGTAATGTAATCAACAACTACATCCTTAGACATAGCATCAATGTTTTATCCCTAGTGGCAACAGCACATCCACAACCTTAGAACTTTCTGTCACTGTCCCAGATTCAATGGAGGCATGAACCCACTATCGAGCATAAATACTCCCTCTTGGAGTTAAGAGTAAAAACTTGGCCGAGCCTCTACTAGTAACGGAGAGCATGCAAGATCATAAACAACACATAAACAATAGATTGATAATCACCATAATCATAGTACTCTCTATCCATCGGATCCCGACAAACACAACATATAGTATTACAGATAGATGATCTTGATCATGTTAGGCAGCTCACAAGATCCAACAATGAAGCACAACAAGGAGAAGACGACCATCTAGCTATTGCTATGGACCCATGGTCCAGGGGTGAACTACTCACTCATCACTCCGGAGGCGATCATGGCGATGAAGAGTCCTCAGGAGATGAATCCCCTCTCCGGCGGGTGCCGGAGATCTCTGAATCCCCGAGATGGGATTCGCGGCGGCGGCGTCTTAAGGTTTTCCGTATCGTGGCTCTCGTGCGGGGTTTCGCGACGGAGGCTTTAAGTAGGCGGAAGGTCAACGCGGGGGCCACACGAGGGCCCGGGGGTAGGTCGGCGCGGCCAGGGCTTGGGCCGCGCCGCCTGCCCTCGTGGCCCCTCGTTATCTCTTCGGTCTTGGAAGCTTCGTGCAAAAATAGGACCACAGGCGAAAGTTTCGTCCAATTCCGAGAATATTTCTTTACTAGGATTTCGAAACCAAAAACAGCAGCAGGCGGCTCTTCGGCATCTTGTTAATAGGTTAGTTCAGAAAATGCATAAATATGACATATAATGTGCATAAAACATGTAGGTATCATCAATAAAGTAGCATGGAACATAAGAAATTATCGATACATTGGAGACGTATCAAGCTGGCAATGGGGTTCCCAGCCCCAATTAATTAACCTTCATTAATAATTCTCTTCACATATTTTGCTCTGATTCATCAGTAAGCAACTTAACCTGCAAATAGACACTTCCCCATGGTATGTGAATGTTGGAAGGCACCCGAGGATTCGGTTAGCCATGGCTTGTGTAAGCAAAGGTTGGGGGAGTGTCATCCATAATGAAACTAAAATACATGTGTAAACAAAAGAGAAGAGGATGATCTACCTTGCTGGTAGAGATAACGTCCTTCATGGGAGCCGCTCTTGAGAGTCTGGTTGGCGAGGTGGTTAGAGTACCCACTATCATTCGTTGACAACAACAAACACCTCTCAAAATAATTTCACTTCTGTCTTTGAAAAAAAAATGAAAAGCTCAAGCACATGTTAATCCCTGCTTCCCTATGCGAAGGGTCAATCTTTTAATTTTATGTTGAGTCACCATCCTTTCTTTGAGTACCTTCTTGAGAGCATAACTGTCATTCTTAGTATAATATGCTTGTCCCAAAATATGATCAGTTGTGGTATAACTTTGATGCTTTTATCTTTGACAATTTTACTTCTAGTCTTTCTATGAATTTCAGAGGTGCCTGGCATTTATGTTTCTTTGTACAAATACGGGCAAGCGAGATACCACTTTATCATATCCTTCTATGAACATTGCAATCCTGCTTATTGAAGTGTTTCATGATGCTTGTTATTAGTTTGTTGGTATCTCTTTCATGATTGACGCAGCTATTAGATGACTTTATTTGCATGTATCTTATTATGAATTGCTTAAGCACTTGCCATATCATGAGAATATTTACATCATATGAACAAATGTGTTCGTGAAAGTTCTTTTATCGCACTCGGTTGTTAACTGAATTGCTTGAGGACAAGCAATAAGCTAAGCTTGGGGGAGTTGATACGTCCAAAACGTATCTACTTTCCCGAACACTTTTGCTATTGTTTTGCCTCTAATTTGTGTATTTTGGATACAACTAACACGGACTAACGCTGTTTTCAGCAGAATTGCTCTGGTGTCTCGTTTTTGTGCAGAAATCCAACTTTTAGGAAAATCCTCAGAATTTATGCGAAAGGTCCTATTTTCCTAGAATATTAACGGAGCCAGAAGGGCAAGCCAGGTGGGGGCCCGAGGGCCCCACACACACTAGGCCGGCGCGACCCGGGAGGGCGCGCCGCCTGTTGTGTGGCCGCCTCGGCTGGCCCCCGCCTCCCTTTCGACTACAAAGTCCCTTCGACCTAAAAACGCCGGGGGTTCGACCATATTTCCAGAGACCATCCGGCGCCGCCATCGCGAAACTCCGCCTCGGGACCGAAACTCCGTTCGGCACTCCGCCGGACGGGGTTGGAGGGGATCTTCACCGCCATCACCACCGCCTCTCCATCGACCGGCGATGTTTCCCCATCCATGTGTGAGTAAATCCCCGCTGTAGGCTGAAGGGGATGGTAGGGATTGGATGAGATTGATCATGTAATAGTCACAAGATTGTTAGGGCATGGTGCCTAGTATCCGTAGATGTTACTTTTATGATATTGTTGCAACTTGTTATGCTTAATGCTTGTCACTAGGGCCCGAGTGCCATGATCTCAGATTTGAACATGTTATTGTTTCATCATGATATGCATTGTTTTATGATCTTACCCAAGTTGTATACACACGTTGCTGTCCGGAACCCGAGGCCCCAAAGTGACAGAAATTGGGACAACCGGAGGGGAAGGCGGTGATGTGAGGATCACATGTGTTCACGGAGTGTTAATGCTTTGCTCCGGTACTCTATTAAAAGGAGTACCTTAATTTCAGTAGTTTCCCTAGAGGCCCGGCTGCCACCGGCTGATAGGACAAAAGATGTTGTGCAAGTTTCTCATTGCGAGCACGTACGACTATATATGGAACACATGCCTATGGATTGATTAGTACTTGGATACCGCTTTATTATTACCTGCAAATGCCCTACCATGATTGTTATATGAATTCTCTTATCAATGCAACGCCCGTTCATCCATCTCTGTGCCTACAGTATTTTAATCCTGCTGTTTACTATAATCACTACTGCTGTCTTTATTTCACCGCTGTTATTTCACTATTACTACGCTATAAAACTTTGCTCGATAAACTCTTGCGAAAGTCTGTTTCCGGTGCGGCTGAATTGACAACTCATTGTTAAGGCTTACAAGTATTCTTTGTCTCCCCTTGTGTCGAATCAATAAATTGGGTAATACTTCCCTCGAAGACTGTTGCGATCCCCATTACTTGTGGGTCATCAATGACCACGTCGGAGGGGGGGGGGGGATGGAGTCTACCGGAGGCGATTCTGGTAGCGTTTCCCCTCTCCGATCTCCATCGGCGATGGCCTGCTGACTCTTTGTTTATGTGTTTTCGATCTCCACCGTCGTAGCCTCAAGGAAACCCTATGATTTTTTTACATGGATAAAGGTTTTTTTAGGTCAAACGAAGTCCACGGGCACAAGATTGAGACGAATCGTATGGACGAGGGGGAAACGAGCACATGTGGCGCACCCATAGGGGGAGGGCGCGCCACAGGCCATTTCTTCCAGCCCATTGACCTCATGGTGTCCCACTTTATCACATTTTGTTCGTCTCAATTTTTTTGAAACGCGTCCCCTGACCTTGCCCTTTTTTCGAGTCACGTAGCTCCTGAAAAGTCAAAAGTACTAACATAAGGTGTTTTCTACCAGACAGAGTTAAAACCAGAGGAGAGGAGATTGTTTAGAAAATTCTCGAAAACAATATGAAACATGGAAATAATAATATATAAGATGTAAATATGTGGAAATATGTGGCAATAAACTACAAAGTTCATGTATGAATTTTACATGCATCAACCAGTAATCACCATAAGGACGGAAAGCTTCAAACGTATAAATGATGTCTTTGGGATGATTGTGCACCTTTTTTTTTTCTTCATGGGGCATCATGTTATTTCGCAAGAGAACGAGACAAAATCATGAATTAGCTCTTTTCTGTATATCTATATATGTTTGTGATAGCCATTTTCAGTCACATCCTTATTGCAAATTTTGAACTATAGGTTGTATATACATCAAGGTGAAGATTAGAATGTAGGATATTGATCCAAAGACCAAGCAAATTATTTATGATAAATAAAATCTCAGACTTCTTATGAACATAAATAATATGTTTTATTTTTGAGAGTTGGAAACATGTGTTCCCATATTATCTCTCTTCATTGTTTTCAACCGTTATCTCTCCTTACAATGCTGCTCGATATAATGATAATCCAATACATATTATCCTCATTTTTTTGCCTCGATGGACAGTTAGATTTGTAAATACTCCCTTCTTTCTTAGTTGTAAGACTACTCATAGTGGGACTAACTTCACTAGCAACTAAGTGTCTAATTCACCAAATTTTCTTATGTGCCAGTGAATTAATAAGGAGAGAGGAGGATAGAGTAACATAGCTAGTTACTGTAACATCACACTTTTCAAGATACAATGAGTCTACAAGCTAATTAATAAAGACATATGATACTACATGTTACTACTCTATGTTACTTCCCACTATGACTAGTCTAAGGCAATCTGACTAATAAGATGTGAGTCATGTGTTATAAAATTTAATTTATGATGAAATTATTTCCGAAGCGAACCAAAGACTACCCACAATGGGAGTATCATAGGTAGTATCATGCATTCCATGCATGCAAAATCCTGATGTGGCAGTGCAATTAAGGATGAGAGACAGGGTACTAGTATCGTAGGTAGATACCGTATCATAGCACATAGTACTAGAAAAATTAATATCAAGTAAATCTTGTCCATATATTTGCATTGAGACTACAAAACAATTAATATACGAAGACTATGATACTAGTATATGATACCATGCATTGTGGAGATAGTAACATGTAGTAGTATCATACGCATGATACTTCTATATAATACTCTCAAAGTACACATAAATCCATGTATCCGTACGTACATCAAACATCAGGTCTAGTTAGTCACCCAGCAATTAATCACAAGAGCAACCCGAACCCGTTAATAGCATCTTGGAGACTATTGACCTAGCTCTAGCTGGCTGGCTGGCTGGCTGGCTGGCTTGACAGATTAGATTATTCCATCGCGCTCATGACTAAATCATCTATCCCCACTCTCTCCCCAGAAACCAAGACTCAATCAAAGCACCAGGGCCAATCCTCTCGCACCTTGATCAAGGCGAGAGAGATCCTTCCATTAGTTTAACCACCACCTTACACCCGTAGACCAGCTCCGCACGAGGATTTAAACGAGCTCTCGGAGCCGATCGAGGTCAGCAAAGCAACGCAAGCTAGCTCGCTCGCTCGATCGGAACAAAGTCTCCGATACGTGTGTGTGACATCAACCTCGCGGGGCGCGCAAGCACTGCCGGCGGTGCGTGCCACCATGACGAGGAGGAGCCAGTTATCATCGGCCTGCGTCCTTCTCCTGCTCATCGTGCTGCTCGCGGGCCGGCAGCAGGCGGCGGCGAAGAAGTACGCCGCCATCTTCAACTTCGGCGACTCCCTCGTGGACGCCGGCAACCTGGTTGTGGATGGAATCCCGGACTACCTCGCCACGGCGAAGCTGCCGTACGGCATGACGTACTTCGGGTACCCCACCGGGCGATGCTCCGACGGTCGCCTCGTCGTCGACTTCATCGGTACGTGATTAAGCTGGATCATCGTCGGTTATTGCCACCATTCGTGTTATTCTGAACCGTGCTCTTGCTCTGATCGAGCAGCGCAGGAGCTGGGTCTGCCGCTGCTGCCGCCGTCCAAGGCGAAGAACGCCACCTTCCACTACGGCGCCAACTTCGCCATCACCGGGGCCACGGCTCTGGACAGGGAGTACTTCGTGGCCAAGGGGCTGGGTAAAACCATCTGGAGCTCCGGCTCCCTGCACACCCAGATCAAGTGGCTCCAGGAGATGAAGCCTAAAATCTGCAAATCCCCCGAAGGTTGGTGATCGATCGATGGCTCGATAGATGCATAAGCTTCAATTTCTGCTGTATACATGTACTGACGGGCACATATGCATTAATGTGCAGAGTGCAAGGACCTGTTCCGGCGGTCGCTGTTCATCGTGGGCGAGTTCGGCGGCAACGACTACAACTCCCCGCTGTTCGCGTTCCAGCCGCTGGAGGAGGTGCACAAGTTCGTGCCGGACATCGTCGACTCCATCGGCGAGGGGATCGAGAAGCTGATCGCGGAGGGGGCGGTGGAGCTGGTGGTGCCGGGGGTGCTCCCCATCGGCTGCTTCCCGGTGTACCTCTCCATCTTCCGCAAGCAGGCCGACGGGTACGGCGGCAAGAGCGGCTGCATCAAGGACCTCAACACGCTCTCCTGGGTGCACAACGTCGCGCTGCAGCGCAAGATCGCCCAGCTCCGGGAGAAGCACGCCGGCGCCGGCGTGCGCATCATGTACGCCGACTACTACACGCCCGCCATCCAGTTCGTCCTCCACGCCGAGAAGTGGGGTGAGTCAACCCTCCCCTTCCTTCTTCGTCTCTCAGCTCGTTTCGTTTGTCTGATTGTCTCTGCTCTGCTCCTCTCCTCGCGCGCGCTCTGCGGCCACGGCAGTTTGCGTCTCGGCAGTTAGTTCGGTTCGTTACGGAATGTGGACGTACGGGCCCACCACCTGTCCCCGCCATTTTTTCGGAAGTAAAAAAAGGTTTAAACTTAACACAAAGGACAGAAAGAAGTTTCCATACAAAATTTCTAAAACAAATATTTTTGCCTAACTCATCAAAATCCGCATGAACAACTAAGCGAGCTTGGTTTAATTTCGAAATGGAATTTAAGCTATTCTTTTTTTTTTCATAATTCTTGTTGTGGTTTTAGTTTAGATAGGGAATACAAAAGTACGCAAATAATCGGCCAAATTATTTTATGTGGTTGCGTGAATCGTCATCACCATAAGCATGGGTACGGGGAAAGGGATGGGAACCAAGAGAATCAACGGAGTGACCGGAGCATATGCATACATTTCCGGTCGAGCGATCCAGCTCGGTGGTTAGCTAGAACTTTCCTATTCTTATGAGGTTTCGTGATCAGGTTGTACAAAGACCTTGAACTCTTCCTGTGAATAGGATGCCAAGATAAAGTTTCTAATAGTAAGAAGCTTCGCTGGCTACATGTCATTGTCTAGACGAGGGGTAGCTAAGCTACCTCCCGTCGTCAACATTGCAACCTGATTAAGAAATGTGGAGGAGTGGTGCTCCATCCTACAGAGATACTTGCTCTCATCTGCGTAGGTAAGTCGTACGTCTGGCATGACGATGTGTTGATGTGACACCTAACGAAACAATCGATGACATAACGAGTTAATCGATCAATGGAACCTCCATTCTTCTTTCGTCATCAAAGTTTTGACAAAAACGAGTTCCTCCGTCACATTAATTAATTACCTAGTGACCATGTCATTAATTGGCACAAGAAGACTTGGAACTGTCTTGGCAGGGTTACTTGCGGTATATTATTGGAGGTATAAAGTATCCCGGCTCTCTTGATCGCATTGGGTTGTCGCATCGCACATGGTACAGATATCTAAGCTGCTCATTGGCTCCTTTTAAAATTCAGCTATTTTTAAAATTGCATTCCAGCCTTATTGCTTCCTTATCGTTGATTCCATGTGATCCGTAGCATTGACCTGTTCGGATAGTGGTACAACATGGGCAGCAATTTGGCATTTAACTGAGACAACTGGAATGTTAGGGCTTTATTGTTAGAGCCAAGAGTCGTCTTTGGAAAAATATAAAACAATTGAAATAGAATCGGCAGGCCCTGAATTACAATACTACAACAACAACAACTACTACTACTACTACTAGAGTACTACTTTTCAAGTTTGTGCACACTTGTTAAACTAGGAGCTACTAGGAAGTACAGTTACAAGAAGTACAAGAGCTAAACGATACATATACATCATTTTGGGGTTACCCACTTGGCATATGCAGCTTTTCTGCACATTTGGAAGCCTCCCCTATCACTGTTTCTAACCAAGTAATCATGCAGCAATAATAAGCCAATAAAGCAGGCATAGTCCTGCATTATTCGGCCAAGTTGCTTCGTCGGTTCTTGTACATGGTACATGGGTATCGGTCGACCACGGATTCGTGTACACATCAGTGTCTAGTTTTCATTAAGGGAGAAAACGACCACTCGACACGATTGTTAGATTCAGTCCAACTAGCCGATCTCTATCCCTAAGAAAGTGAGAAAGTGAGAAAGTGAGAAAGATGGGAGAAGCAGCTGGTGTGAAGCTGTGCCCTGATTCCTCACGACGTTCTGGATTATTAGATGCATATTGTGATGGCACGTTTTTTAACAATTAGTCTCAATGGGTTAATCTCCGTCAAATTTTGACCACTGTTTTAAGCGAAGACGTATTCCGCAATGTTCTTTGTCTGGTCCGTTGATTGTCCTAATCTGCAACGCAAGATCAGGCAAAAAGGGGGGAGTACCCAGAAGTATGTATGACGCAAGTCGTGATCCGGGCAATCAGGGCTGGAATAGAAAACAAATGCAACACCACATTCCACGCATTCTTAATCTTATCAGCACTGAATAGTCTGAATCGCAAAATCATGGCTCAAATTTTGTTTGTACTTCACTGCGCATTTGCTAATTTCCTTGTGTGCTGTTGTGCAGGGATGCTGAAGCAGAAGCCGAGGGCGTGCTGCGGTGCGCCGGGGGTGGGAGTCTACAACTTCAACCTCACATCCAAGTGCGGGGAACCCGGCGCCTACTCATGCGAGGACCCCTCCAACCACTGGAGCTGGGACGGCATCCACCTCACGGAGGCGGCCTATGGTCACATCGCCAGGGGCTGGCTCTACGGGCCATTCGCCGAGCCCGCCATCGTCGAGACCCGGAACCACCAGTAGAGTACAGAGTTATTGTTTTGGCCTACTGCATGATATACCTTGGCATTGGTTACTGTATGTAGAGAAAAGGAAGAGAAGGCAAAGGACAAACATGATGTTAAAAGGAAAGGAGTAAAGAACAGACATGTCTTGTGCAGATTAATTAATTGGTTCGATTTGTGCTCTCCAATTTGGGGTGAAATGTACATGTGTCTGTTTTTTTTTTTTGAACTTTCATAAACTTTATTAAAACACTTGCTCAGCAGAATTGCTAGCAACCAGACCAGAGACAAAGTCTGGAGAATGCTCGATCCACTCAGAGATCGGCAAACCCGCCCTAACACCATATTGAGCGAATTCATGTGCTACCTTATTACAATCACGCGGACAAAAACAAAACTCAAAATCATCGAAATGTAAGGTGCATGAACTTTTAGCGTCACGAAGAAGAACCCTGATCTCTGACAAATCATATGTTGATGTCTTCAGCGCATGGAAGAGAGTGGATGAATCAGATTCAAACATAACCCTGTAGACTCCCAACCGAGAACAAACATCAATCGCCGCCACACATGCAATTGTCTCAGCATGTAATGCAGATTTAGCATGCTCAATCTTGCCAGCTGCACCTGCCAAGAAAAGTCCTTGGTCTGATCGTAGTACAAAACCCCATGCACCAGAGTGTGACGTCTCTTGAGAAGCAGCGTCAAAATTGACCTTCACAAAATCTTGCTTAGGAGCCTCCCGGCTAGCAGGTGGATGGATGACCGGAACATTAGGGACTGTCTCCCGCACAAACTCGTGGAAATGCTTATTAATTTGATGGCAAATCTCCTCAGTAGACCATGCTTTATCCCCAACATTTACTCTATTTCTTGCATTCCACCAGTCATACAAAAGGATTGAGACCAGCTGTTATTGTTGCATTGGCTTTGTCCATAGCAATTCAAACAACTCACGTGGGTTCTGGCAATGCAGTAAAGCCACTCGCAGCTCTTCTTGGTTCATATTCCTCCAAACCTTCTTCACCGCCTTACAACGGAGGAATAAATGGCCTTCATCTTCATCCAAACGTTGACAGACCGGACATCTAGTATCAAGATCAATATGCCACTACAGGAATGGCTCACTGCGCCGACGGCCGTGGCGTACGCCGACGGCCAAATGTCGGGGCCGTTGGCGTACGTCCGGTCCATGGCAGCAGCGTATGAATACCCTCGGCGTAGAAAGAGGTACGCCGACGGCCACCCTCGGCGTACTCAAGGCCGTCGGCGTAGCACCTGCAAGTGCTCCGGTCCCGCTCCGGCCGGGACGGCTAGGTCACGGCGTCAGCGAGGCGCCGAGGGCCACCATCGGCATAGGGCATCACCCACCTATGCCGACGGCCACCCTCGGCATACATTTTTTCTTTTTTTCTTCTCTCTCATTTATTTTATATTATGTTTGTTTTATTTATGTACTAGTACGAATTATGTAAAAATAGTTACTTTTTAAAGGAAAAAATGGTAGATGGCTTATGTAGATCCCACGAGTGACGCTCTTCGTAGACGGGTCGACGGGAGCCAGTAGGCCCAACATCTGCTATCGATGTACATATGTCCTAAAAAAAGGAAAAAGTCCATTGCTAACTGATGGCGTGTAACTCACACGTTCGTTGGGAACCCCAAGAGGAAGGTATGATGCGCACAGCAGCAAGTTTTCCCTCAGAAAGAAACCAAGGTTTATCGAACCAGGAGGAGCCAAGAAGCACGTTGAAGGTTGATGGTGGCGAAATGTAGTGCGGCGCAACACCAGGGATTCCGGCGCCAACATGGAACCACAACACAACCAAAGTACTTTGCCCCAACGAAAGGGGGTGTCAATCTCACCGGCTTGCTGTAACAAAGGATTAACCGTATTGTGTGGAAGATGATTGTTTGCAAGAAAACAGTAAAACAAGTATTGCAGTAGATTGTATGCGATGTAAAGAATAGGACCGGGGTCCACAGTTCACTAGAGGTGTCTCTCCCATAAGATAAAAGCATGTTGGGTGAACAAATTACAGTCGGGTAATTGACAAAATAGAGAAGGGCATAACAATGCATATACATGATATGATAAATATAGTGAGATTTAATTGGACGACGACATAGAGACCGCCATCCATATCTATGCCTAAAAAGTCCACCTTCAGGTTATCATCCGAACCCCAGTATTAAGTTGCAAAGCAACAGACAATTGCATTAAGTATGGTGCGTAATGTAATCAACTACATCCTTAGACATAGAATCAATGTTTTATCCCTAGTGGCAACATCACATCACAACCTTAGAACTTTCTGTCACTCCCAGTGTCAATGAAGGCATGAACCCACTATCGAGCATAAATACTCCCTCTTGGAGTTAAGAGCAAAAACTTGGCCAGAGCCTCTACTAATAACGGAGAGCATGCAAGATCATAAACAACACATAAGTAATAGATTTATAATCACCATAACATAGTATTCTCTATCCATCGGATCCCGACAAACACAACATATAGTATTAGATAGATGATCTTGATCATGTTAGGCAGCTCACAAGATCCAACAATGAAGCACAATTAGGAGAAGACGACCATCTAGCTACTGCTATGGACCCATAGTCCAGGGGTGAACTACTCACTCATCACTCCGGAGGCGATCATGGCGATGAAGAGTCCTCCGGGAGATGAATCCCTCTCCCGGCAGGGTGCCGGAGGCGATCTCCTGAATCCCCGAGATGGGATTCGCGGCGGCGGCGTCTCGGAAGGTTTTCCGTATCGTGGCTCTCGCGGGGGTTTCGCGACGGAGGCTTTAAGTAGGCGAAAGGGCAGCCTCGGAAGGGTCGGTGGGGCCGGACACTAGGGCGGCGCGACCGGGGCCTAGGCCGCGCCGCCACCATGTGGGCCCCACGTGGCCCCTCTCGGCGGCTCTCGGGTGTTGGGATGCTTCCGGGCAAAATAGGAACCAGGCGTTGATTTCGTCCAATTAGAGAATATTTCCTTACTAGGATTTCGAAACCAAAAACAGCAGACAACAACGGCTCTTCGGCATCTTGTTAATAGGATAGTTCCAGAAAATGCGTAAATACGACATATAATGTGTGTAAAACATGTAGATATCATCAATAATGTAGCATGGAACATAAGAAATTACCGATACGTTGGAGACGTATCACTAACCCTAACTCAAACCCTAACCCTAACCCTAGGGGTAGATTTGTCCCCGCCCTAGGTTTCCCTAGATACAAACCACCGGAGCGTCCGAATCGGTGGAAACTCCTGCTACGGCTCATCCGGGGCCTATTTCATTCCAAACCTATGGTTTCCATGTGCATATGTCCTAAACAAAGCAAAGCAAATAAAAAATCCATTGGTAAACCCTCGCACGGAAAAAGCTATAGGGGTAGATCCGGGTCCCCGAGGGTTTCCCAATACGAGATCACCGGAGCGTTGGAATCGCTGGAAAACTTGCATTTGTCCCTAACATATGTATAAAACTGTGATGTAAGGTTTGTCTAACCTTGCATGTACCCGCGTTGATGATTTCCGCATACATGGGCTAGCACTTGGTAATATCCATGATCAGTATGTGGAAACTCCTGCTACGGCTCATCCGGGGTCTATTTCATTCCAAACCTATGGTTTCCATGTGCATATGTCCTAAACAAAGAAAGCAAATAAAAAATCCATATGTTAACCCTCGCACGGAGAAAGCTATAGTGTAGATCTGCGGGGTCCCCGCCCTAGGGTTGCCTAAGATACAAATCACCGGAGCGTCGGAATCGAAAACTTGCATCTGTCCCTAACATATGTGTACAAGTGTGATGTAAGGTTTGTCTAACCTTGCATGTGCCCGGCGTTGACGATTTCCGCATACATGAGCTAGCACTTGGTAAAATCCAGGATCTGTATGTGGAAACTCCCGCCACGGCTCAAACAGAGCCTATTTTATGGTAAAGTATGCCCAACCTATGGTTTCTATGTTCCATATGTCCTAAACAAACCAAAGCAAGTAAAAAAGTACATTGGTAAACCCTCACACGGAGAAAGCTATAGGGGTAGATCTGCGGGGTCCCCGCCCTAGGGTTTTTCAAGATACAGACCATCGGATCGTCGAAATCGCTGGAAAACTTGCATATGCCCATAACATATGTGTACAAATGTGATGTAAGGTTTGGTTAACCTTGGATGTACCCGTTGTTGACGATTTCCGCATACATGGGCTAGCACTTGGTAAAATCTAGGATCTGTATGTGGAAATTCCCGCCACGGCTCAAATGGAGCCTATTTTATGGTAAAGTATGCCCAACCTATGGTTTCCATGTACATATGTCCTAAATAAACCAAAAAAAGTAAAAAATTACATTGCTAAACTCTCGCACGGAGAAAGCTATAGGGGTAGATCTGCGGGGTCCCCGCCCTAGGGTTTTCAAGATAGCACATGCCTCAAAATCATCACCCTAACATATATGTACAAGTGTGATGTAAGGTTTGGCTAACCTTGCATGTACCCGGCGTTGACGATTTCCGCATACATGGGCTAGCACTTGGTAAAATCCAGGATCTGTATGTGGAAACTCCCGCCACGGCTCAAACAGAGCCTATTTCATGGTAAAGTATGCCCAACCTTTGTTTTCGCAAATGATGACAAGCCGCACTTTCCCCTAGTTTGATGCTTCATTTCTGCAAAGACTGACATGTAAACTATCTTGCAGGCGTCGATGGTGGCCAATCAAACTGGAGTGGATTTAGGGCCGATGCCTCCCTTCCCGAGGCCGGCGCCAAACATGCCATCGAAGGAAAATTTCGCTGCGGAGTACTATGGGAGAACAACAGTAAGTTCTTCGCCAAACGAAATACTACGGCTTTCCTTTGCCTCGCAAATTGCTAACATCTCGGGAACATGTGTGTAGGGAACGGGATGTTCCGGAAACCAGGGTGGTGGAAGGGAGATGACACCGGTTCATCATGGTGGTCCTTCTCCCAGTGCTACTCCCGGTACTTCTCCCGGTACTTCTCCCGGTCCTTCTCCCGGTGGTTCTTCCGCAGCTTCTACTGGAAGGAATCGGCCCGGGCCGGTGTTTAGCGGCGACGAGCTCCTCTAGTTGTCCCATGTATCTTATCGACACTATGGCACCATGTATGCACACTATGGCACCATGTATGCACATTATGGCACTATGTATGCACTATGACACTATGTATGCACTTCATGTTATGTGTATTTGCACTTCATGCGAAGTTCCTGTGAATTTTATGTGCTTTTATTATCTGCCAAATCTGGAAAACAGCAAAAAAACCAAAAAAATGACCAAATGGTCCATGCTACGCCGACGGCTTCCCCCTCGGGGTAGCGTCGACATGGACCAAATGGTCCTGGCTACGCCGACGGCTTACCCCTCGGGGTAGCTTGCGCCAGGCGAGCCAGGAGATGCCGCGTGGCATGCTATGCCGACGGGGCGGCGCTCGGCGTAGACGCTCGCCAGGCGAGCCAGGAGACGCCGTGTGGCGCGCTATGCCGACGGGCGGCGCTCGGCGTAGACGCGGCGTTGATGCCACCAGGGAAGCCACGGGCACGCCACGTGGTGCACTATGCCGACGGTGTGCCCCTCGGCGTAGCACAAACGGCCGTTAGACGGACGGCTCCGGTAACTGTGCTACGCCGAGCGCCGCTACGCCGACGGGTGGGGCCAGCCGTCGGGCCTCTGCGGCTACGCCGACGGCGATGTCTACGCCGAGGGTCGCCTGTGCTCTGCCGAGGCCGACCTTCCCCGAGGAGCTACGCCGAGGGGCACCGTCGGCGTACCGTGTGCCGAGGGCAACACTGTGCTACGCCGAGGGCCGGCGGCCGTCGGCATATCCCCAGATTCCTGTAGTGTTGCTTCCTCTGAATATTCATTCTTGTCGGTAGACTGTTATGAGCTAAACGCCACAGAAAAATTCGTATCTTAGCCGGCAGCTTCAAACTCCAAATATGCTTCCAAGGCGAGCTATATTGTGCCTGTACACAAGATGAACTCGCGTCACTTCCTTGCTTTGCATCACGGATGGAAACGCCAAGATGGTAAGCCGATTTGACTGAAAAAAATCCCCTTTGCATCGTAATGCCAGGCCAATTGGTCATCCATACCGCTCCTCAGTGGTATCTCCAGAATATGCTTTGCATCTTCTTCACCAAATAAATCGAGAACAAGATCAGAATCCCACTGTTCAGTGATTGGATTTATAAGATCAGCCACACGTTCAACAAGAGCAACCCCTCGTCGGAATAGTGCTCAATTAACATCTAACTAGCAGTGTCACCCGCGCATTTGCGCGCCTAGAGTTGTTATGTATTGTCATATCCATACTTTCAACGGTTTATCAGTATAATAGTTTGATATATCATGTCTTAATATATTTCAAAATATAGAATAACATGCAGCTATTATGCGAAAACATAATTTGTAATGCTGTCTCCCTTGGTTATTTCTCCAGCTCGTGAACTTTTCATTCATTTTAA
This sequence comes from Lolium multiflorum, assembly GCA_030979885.1. Taxonomy (NCBI): domain Eukaryota; kingdom Viridiplantae; phylum Streptophyta; class Magnoliopsida; order Poales; family Poaceae; genus Lolium; species Lolium multiflorum. The sequence goes on from CM061749.1 coordinate 101,096,507, forward strand.
TTTGTAATTTAATAAAGATAGATTGAGCTTGCATGATGTTCGTAAGTATTCAAATCTGTAGCCTTTTGTCTCGCACTCGATCGATGTATCTATGAGTACGTTTAACTTTTGTTTGATTTTTTAGTGGCTGATTAGATTTTGTATGTACTAATTCTCATATAGACTTGATTAAAATCTATGATTTTTTTTTTGTTTACGTATGGACTTGATTCTACCACTGAATTTCTCTTTTCCTATTCTCGTACGTCATCATTTAATTTTCATCGCGTGTATTCTATGCCACGCATCCTGACACGAAGTCTTGTAGGCAGACCATGGTGATCCATATATTCAGAGAAATAATCTTCAGTTAAATATGTGCATTCCTTGCGCACAGCTTTGCCACTCTATCTCACCCTCCGTATGTCCACATATACAGGGTTGTTTTGGTTGTGCGCAGAGACTATGCAAGGTAATACCTTGAACCCAATTCATGCAGTACGTTTTATAGCCTTGTCAGGTCCGGTCGCCAACGTCAAAGCTGCATGTTTCACGCACGTTCCTTCTTTGCAGCCAATGTCAAAGCTGGAAGATTTCCATGGCGCCGCTCGTCGGAAACCACAAAGCTGTACTCATAGGCGACCACTGCCAGTGAACTTTGATGCACACGGGCCATATAACCGGAATACTGTACCAAAACAGTTTAATCGGAATTGATTTCATGCATTGGGTAGTCAGCTCGACCACTTTTTTAGGAAACTGAACAATAAACTTGATTTTGCGCGCACTGATTGAGTCCACTTGCGTGATCCGAATAAAATCAAGCCCAGCTGATGCATGTAAATTTGCGGTCGCAGTCGCACGGTGCGAATGTGTACTGCCTTTGGACGACCCATTTGTGTCGCCATAGATCCAAACCTGCCTCATGGACTTCACCAGTCGCAGGCTCGCCGCACGCTAGATTGATATCATTAGTTAGCCATAAGGATTCGTCGGAGAGCTTGAGGTAGACTCGGGGCATCTTGTGTGTTCGTTAGCTTCCTTGGCATGAAATCACCTTTGTCCGGATTCCCCTCGAGCTAAGGTTCGTCTCCGCGCGTCCCTTTGAGTGCATCGATCTGAGATGACTTTACGCGACGCTGAGTGGCCTTAGCGGATCCATGCAACTGCCGTTGCGATTGTTGCCGCAGATTGGCTCACCATTGTTCGTAGTAGTACATATGACTAAATCGTCGACATCTACTCCGAGAGAGAACCCGAGGGCTGAGGTCGCCGCCGTATTGATCTGAGAGAAGAAGCACCAATCACGGCTATATAGGGCGTGTTTAGAAACGTGCTTATTAGTTACGTCAAGCTGGGATGCTTTGTAGAGATAAGATACATTTTTTGTTGGGGAGTTTCTATTGGATATGGTGCATGATATATTTTCTCAACGGAATAGGCCATGTGCAAAGGAGACGTGCGAAATACATACACCTCACCTGTTGGGATTTTTTTGCATCGTGTTTTTCTTTTAATTGGCCGGGCGTCACGGATAGGTATGTGATATTGATTAATCTGAACCATTAATATCGTTGTAAAGCTAAATGGTTAAATCCCAGCCGCTATTTGTCTTGTGTTTTAATTATATAATAGATAGATTCTCGGTCAATCCATCTCTTCTTCTTCTTTTCCTCTGTTGGGCTAATGTTTTTCCATAGACAACTAGAAGCCCAATAACAAGCTCACAAGCCCAATTACATATAAACTTCAAATATTTCACACATAAATGTAATAACACGTAGATGTACAATTACGTACATTCGTGCAATTGCACACTAACGCCCCTTTTAATTCATGTACTATTGCGCAATTACACAATAGGAAATTACATGGTACGATACAAATTGCACGCTAATGTGCAATTGCACATGTTAATATTTAGAGGCGGTCATGCGAAGACTTTTTGTTCGATTACAATTCATGTCGACTGCAATTCACATACAATTGCATACTAAGAGGTAATTAAACATGGAGAGCAATTCCATACTATTTATACCGCACAAACAAACAAAAATCTCAGAAAAGGAAGAAAAATGGCCCAACAAAAAGTATTATACCCGATTCATGCCCAACAAAGAAGCACATAATATATCAAAAACAAAAATTGCATGCTAATGTGCAATTGCACATGTGTACAATTACACACATATGTCAAATTGCACACTAATGCTACTTCAATTCATGTATTATTGTTGAATTACACAATAGCAAATTACATGGTATAGTCACTACTAGGAAAATGCCTATAGGCACCAGTACGTGTTACCACTAGCGCGACAAACACGTGGTCCGCCGGTGCTATTTTGTTGTCAGTGCACCACTCTCTTGGTGCGCCGGTGATGCTATAATATCGCCAGCGTACCAAAAATTTGGTGCACCGACTGTAAGTGCTAGCTAGGTCAAAATATGCCTAAATTTACCGCCGGCGCGGCAATATAGTCCACGTGGTATATTTCTACCATCTGCATACCAGTATATATATTGGTGCGCCTACGGTAAGTTGAGAAAGATTTTGCAACACCCCCTCCTCCCGATGGACTTTTTAGTTTTGAAAACAATGATAGAAATATCAAAATTTAAAATCTTTTTAGATGTCCATATGTTACGTACCTAGTTGTGAGTACAAATAATAAACATGAATTTCGACATATTTTGCAAAATGGCATCATGTTTCGGTAAAATAGCTCTGGATTTTCCATACGACCTTGGATGAAAAAGTGTTTCATATGAAAATGTATCTATAGGAAAGTTACATCCAATTTCAGCTGCCTATGACTGTTTTCCGATTTTTAGATTCATCAAAATCTAAAAGGATTTTTTTGACGTTTTATATTTGAATGCAAACAACATATTCCGGTTTTATGATATCTTCTCTCTCTATCCTTTCTCACTTTCCTCTCCTCCTCTTTCCCTTCTCCACCTTCTCCCTCCTCCTCTTTTTCTTGTCCATCGTGTTTCCCTCCTCCTCTTCCCATTCTCTTTCTCCACCTTCTCCCCCCTCCTCCCTCCTCTCCCTCCCCAACAGCATCCTCCTACATGGCGACGAGAGGTCCAACAGGGCCTCCTACTGCACGGGGCCGACGACGCCTCCTCCTCCTGCTTAGGGACGTTGGCGGCCTCCAACTCCTCCTCCTACACGTCGACGCCAGGGGCGGCAACAACCTCTTCCTGCATGGCGACGACATATGACTCTCGATTTCTTTTTAGTTATAACTCAGGGTTCTTATTTTAAAAGTGCACACGGGCCACGAGATCTTTTTAATTTTCTGAAAAAGACTACCACTAGTGTGGTGCGCTGGCAATTTATGGTGGTACCGTCAGCGCACCATGCGCCGGCGGTAGTACGTTAACGCCAGCGTGTTACCGCTAGCGCGTTCTAGTGCGTCGGCGGTAGCCAATTTTGGGCCGCCAGTAATAGTGTTTTCCCAGCAGTGGATACAAATTGCATGCTAATGTGCAATTGCACAAGTTAATATTTAGATGTGATCACACGGATATTTTATGTTTCATTCAACATGAAATATATATGTGTTTCTTGATAAATCTTTATCGGCGTATTTCCTCGTTGAATATGCGTCTAGCCCTGAATTCACAGAGAATTATCTTCATTCTTGGTCGATCAATTCCTCCCTCCTGTTCTTTTTTTGGGCTAATGATTTTCCCACAGACAATTACGAACCCAATAACAAAAGCAAAAAAAAAAACTACATGGCCCGGTTAAAATTTGACTGGGAAAACTAAAATAAAAACTATTACATGTAAATTTCAAAAATTGCGCACCTAAATGCAATTACATGTAGATGTACAATGCAATCACACAATAGAAAGTTATATGGTATGATAAAAATTGCATGCTAATGTGCAAATGCACGTTAATATTTAGATGCGATCACGGGCAAATATTCCGTTTCATTACAATTGATGTCAACTACCATTCACATACTACCTCCATGCCGATTTATTAGGATGATATGACGCACTTCGAGGAAAAATTAACCATTAGTTTTGTCAACAAAATAGGATAAATATGCCAAAAAAATTACCATTGGATTCATATTTTAAAGAACTTTGCACTGGTATAAATTTTGTGGTATATCTCTTATATTTTGTTGTCTAAATTAGTAGTCAAAGTTTTTTTCTCGAAATGTGTACTACCGCAATTACCGGTATGGAGGGAGTACTATTTGTGCAAAATTCATACTGTTAGGAAATTCAATACTACTAATTGGACGCGTTTGATTGAACGTAAAACATAGGTTTTCAATTACACATGTATGTCATTGCACAGTAGAAATATAATTATGACAACTGCAATTACAAGGGGATAAAAAATTCAATTAAATTATACTCTCCTAGTCCCAAAATATAAGGCACGCTTTTTTGTACGGTCTTTGATGCACAACTTTGATCATTACTATCTACTCCCTCCATTTCAAAAAATAAGGCATCCTCGTTTTTCGTCTTTTTGTTTGTCCACGATTTACTTCAAATATATAAAGTTTTTTTTTATAAAATTAGCATCATTAGAAAGTAATTTTTAATACGGATACAACGATACTAATTACATACAATATAATCAAGAGTTTGTTGCTTGATTTTTAAGGTCAAAGTTCGTCTTGGAATGCGTGTGTGCCTTATTCTTTGAAACGGCGGTAGTACTAAATTATATGGATTTAAATTTTTGAGTGGTACCGTTGCGTTTTATGAAATATATTATTTTCATATTTATTTATATACATTTCTTTGATATATTATAAGCACAAATTACAGTAGAAGTTGTACTTGGTTGGTTTAGCGAAATATAAGGGCGCCTTATATTTTAGAATGGAGGGAGTAGTGTGTAATTGCACACAACTATCTGCTTATCGCCTCTGCCTGCGAGTATTCTATCACAAATTCACAATTGAATCAAACCCAAAAAGACAAAAAGGTCTAGCAGTTAGAACACTAAAAACCACCATAAAATAAAACTAAAAAAACTAAAGAACAAAGTATGCTTAATAGCTCAAACACAAAAGCTCACATAATTCTTCTTGTTAATAAAAGAATGACCGGTCGAGCATTAAGCTAGTTCTTGGTTAGCGGAGAACTAGCAAAGCGTTTTACAAAAGAATTTAGGGGCGTTTAATTTTGTTGCCACGTTTTGGTGTGGGGATAATTGAAAGCTCCTTCGCCTGTTTGGAACCGATGGAGTTCCGTTCCTAAACAATTCCTTAATTGTACTCCCACCTGATCGACCTCTGTTTTTCCTCTCGCCCGCTCATATTTTAGGCATGCTGCTAACCTTAAAAGGCGAACATAGATCACCATTCCATTACCAAGTTTCCTTGCCTCCTTGAAGAAACACAGGAAGGAGAAGCACGCACGCATGGCGAAGGCGACCATGCAGCTTGCGCTGCTGGCCGTGGTGCTGGTTGGCCTCGTGCTGGCGGGCCAGGAAGCCGACGGGGCACGGATCATGCCGAGCGCCGGCGTTATCAGCTACTCCGGTCTCCCCCGCGGGAACCGCGTCAACTTCTCCGACGACGCCGCCGCCAGACCTCCTGGAGAGGCCAACCGTTACACGCGTGGCTGCAGCAAGATCGCCGGTTGCCGCGGCTGATGCGTGCGTCGTGTGCTTAACTGCCTGTGTTTCTCTTGCTTTTGCACACAAGTTCAACTGTTGAGCATGTGTGCAAAACGCAGTGCCATATATATGTGTGCAATGCATTGTAAACTTGGAGCAATTTCACATACAAGCTAATTACAGTTTCCTTTTTTGTGATAAAAAGTTTAAAAACACGTGCTAATTACATATATGGACATTACTAAATAGCTCGACCGCTTTCTTAAAGAAATTGATCTCCTCAGCGACCAGCCGGTCGTCTTCCACCGCGCTATCTTCCCTCACTCCTTTTCTTCTCACCCCTAAAGCCCCTACCTCTCTCCTCTAAAGCCACATGTCCTTTCTCCCTCCTTCGCTACTTCCTCCCCCCTTGCTGTTGCACCCCATGTGTCTGTCCCATCATCATTCCCCACATTTTAAATGAGAGCCATGGATCGATGCATCTAAAAACAGAGCTCACGGAGGCCGGACGATCTCCCTAGCCGCCCCTCCACCCTCTCTCCCAGCGCCGCCGCCCACCCTCCACCACCGACCCCTCTCCTCCCTCCACATCCGATCTTCGCCCCGGGTCGTCTCGCGTGAGGCGGCTCCGGGCGACGACCCAAATCCTAGCCAGAGGCCGGCCGATCTCCCTCCTGCTGGCCGCTGCCACCGTCGGGGTCGGCAGTGGCGGCCGCGTCTGGCTGTCAAAGGTAGGGGCGATGGTGGCGCGCCCATGGACTCCCCTTCACGAGGAGGCGGGGTCCTTCAAGGGCGGCGACGGTGGACGGTGGGTCTGGTGGTGGTGGCCTTTGGCTACACCACCGGATCATGGCGGGGGACGCGGTGGTGTGGCGGATCTTGGCGGGGAGGAAGGGCGGCAGCGGGATCGAGCAGCGGTGGCAAGGTACATGGCCGCGAGGCGGCGGCATTGAGGCTCGGCCAGGCTTTCCTGGTGGGCAGCAGCCGGCCGTCTCCGTGTCGTGGGCGTGCGTAGCCGCTATCCCGACGGCTGTCGGCCTCCACCAGCTGTGTTGGAGAAGGAAGATAGACCGTGGTTCCCAGCCATGGCGGCGGCGTGGGGGCCGGCCGTTCCATCTTTCATGGTGATGGTCCTAGGGTTCTTATTTCACAAAGATGAAGATGTTCCGGATGCCGATCTTTCTTCGTCTAGCCGGAGTGATGAGTTCCGGAAGGGCTCTGACATCAAATGTAACAGTGCATCTTTTGCCTGGAGTTCACAGGATCGGGTGGTATTCGGTCGCGCGCACCCATGCTTTTATTCCGACCGTTTAGTTCCGGAGGTAGCGGCGTGAAGCTCTGTTCTGTGTTGACATCAAAAGACTTTCGGTCCATGGTGAAGTCAGAAGCAGAGAATATCATGAAGGCATGATTGGGGGATTAGCTAAAGAAGGTTCAAGTCTTCGCGATGTTGAGGAGCTTGCTTGGTGTTCCGGGATTCGCAGAACTGGTATGAAAGTGGCGGCGACATCATAGGTGAAGTTCAGAGTCCTACCTTTCAGGATGAAAATCCAAGGTCTGGCCTTAACTGGTTGTGCTTGCAATGACCTTGTTGGAGGCATTGTTTTGAGAGCGGGGACTATCTTCAGGGTGAAAACCTAAGATCTTTGATCGGGCGACGACGGCGCTGGTGCATTGTTCCCTTCTTGGAGGCGTCGCTTTTGGAGAGTCTGTATTTCAGGTGTTTTCTTGGTGGTGGATGTACTACTGTTACTAGGCCTGAGATACTGTGGCGGGACTTTTATTTCTTAGTTTTATTTTCTCTTTTTAAGCTGTGTGCATCCATACTGTCATTAGGGTGGTGCGTTGTTGAAGAGGCTGGGTGTAATTGGTATCTTTTGACATTAATATATTCCATTTATCGAAAAAAAAACAGAGCTCACCATGGACACGAGCTCGAGGGTAAGACGATGTGCTAAGGAATGGTATTGTGGTGGCCCAGCCCGGCGCCTGCAGAGCTTTGCCAAGCCAGTTGCATTGCTGGTGGGCCTATGGATGGCATGGCCGGCGCCTCCATTGGTGATGCTAGAGGTTAGTGATTTTGAGGAGTTTTTTTATGTTGTGCACAGTACTTCGATTTGTTACGAGCTCCTACGTCCTCTGCTCCATACACATATATGAAATGTTGCAGTTATTATGGATGTATGTGTGACATGTTGTATTTGATTTCATATTGTTACATTTGCTGATTTTTCATGATGTATAAGTTCTGCCTCAGCTGTTGCGTTCTCTCTCATCGCATGAGGACATTAGGGAGCTCCTAGAGACTATGAGCATGTGCCCGCCTGGCTCCCTCCTTGGCCGCGCCGCCGAGCTCGCATCCCCTTCAGCCGCCACCTCCTCTCCCTCGTTCTCGTCTCATATATATCTCCTGCACATGTAGCACACATAGTCTCGTGGACGGTGTGAAGGTCGACGCTAGTCGGCATTCCACGAATTGCCCGAAACACATCGCTTATATACATGAGTATCTAGACAATTCTATGTCAATTATTTTGAAACGGGGAAATATTGCTAGTTAACCGATTCATTAGAACTTTCCTATAACCAACTCTATAGACATTTTTCTACTCTGATAGCAGTGGTCAAGCAAGCAAAATACCTTGGACGGCCGACACTCCCCCACGACACATACATAGAAATGTGAGGCCATCCCTTTGCAATACTACACACACAACCACGCATCGAGAGGCTTCGACACCACAACATTGTGTGCTCTCGTGTCGTCGTGCGTATCATCATGATGTGTCAGTTCTTGATTTGCTTTATAATATTAATGAACTATTTGTGATGGTTTTATCATGAACTATTTGTTTTGTTAGGATATGAAAAGTTGTTAGGGCATGTACAATGGGGGGCGTCAGCCTTCCTTATAGTGGCCACGTAAATTTTTGTTTGATTGGAGTAGAGGTAATGAAAAAAAGAAGATAATGAAAAAATTATTGAGAGAGATGGCTATATAGGAGATAATGCATTATATGATTTATATATGTTTTCCTTCTCTAGATAGTTGTTACGATAAGAGAAAATGTGCATTCTCTAGCATTATACATGCTTAAAATGTAGTATTTGACTTTTATTTGGATGGTCTGACTTTGCACGAAGTTGGATAGTCTGTAAATAGCCCGAAACAGCTAATAGAATCTTGAAACACGATATTATAGGCCCAAGATTTCGGGCTTCTGCAATGCATGGTACTTATAAACTCGAAATGCCGTGTGATGTGACATTGCAACAATTCCAGAACATGCCATCCCCAAATTGTCAAATTAGACAAAGCTAAGAGAACAAGTATTCTGCACCCTACTCAGCATGGAAGAAATTTTAAGATAAAAACAAGACTTGGTCATTCGGAGGAAAATAGACATATTTAATTCTTTTTTGAAGAAAGGAACGAGAAATATAGTAGTAGTATACCTAGTTAACGCATACTAGGTTGCAACTTTATCGTACGACCAGCTCCACTTATTGTTGTTTTTTTGTGGTCAGGCAGTGGTCAAGCAAGCAAAATACCCCGGCACTCCCCTTGTACATACATACAGACAGCATAAATACAACGCCATATCCCCCTGGAACAAGACACAAGCAGCCACGCATCCTCGTGCGTATCATCATGTGGTGTCAGTTCTTGATTTGCTTCGTGCTCGTCGTCGCTGGGCTATGGCCGCTACAGGCGGGTGCGCAGAAGTACGCCGCCATCTTCAACTTCGGAGACTCCCTCGCGGACGCCGGCAACCTCTGCGTGGACGGAATCCCGTCGCACCTCGCCACGGCGCGCCCGCCGTATGGCATGACCTACTTCGGGTACCCGACGGGGCGCGTCTCCGACGGCCGCCTCGTCGTCGACTTCATCGGTACACACGCGTGTCCTCCCGTTCCATCGACGCGCCCTATATATGTTGGTTCTTACTGACTAGAGCAATGGTCTTCTTCCCCGCCTCTGGCACGTGCAGCGCAGGAGCTGGGGCTGCCGCTTCTGCCGCCGTCCAAGGCAAAGAACGCCACGTTCCACTACGGCGCCAACTTCGCCATCACCGGAGGCACTTCGCTGGACACGAGCTTCTTCGAGGCGCGCGGGCTGGGCCGCCATATCTGGAGCTCCGGCTCCCTGCACACGCAGCTCGGGTGGTTTGATGACATGAAGCCAGCCATCTGCAGCACCCCAAAAGGTTCAGTTATGCACTTTGTATGGTATATATATGATGAGATCTATCGGCTAGCTAGATCGTAGGGTGGGTACTGAGTACTGACGCCTGATTGTGGCCGGCCTCGATGCGAATTCAGAGTGCAGGGACCTCTTCCGGCGGTCGCTATTCATCGTCGGCGAATTCGGCGGGAACGATTACGCCGCCTCGCTCGGCGCGTTCCTCCCGCTGGAGCAGGTGCACACGTTCGTGCCTCACATCGTCAACTCCATCGGCAAGGGAATCGAGGTGCGCGCCACTCACAGACATACCCATGCCTCGTTTCTACATGCGTTGTGAGTCATGTGTATGTGCTTTGATGCAGAAACTGATCGCGGATGGCGCGGTGGATCTGGTTGTGCCGGGTGTGCTTCCCATCGGCTGCTTCCCAATGTACCTGACCATCTTCCGCAAGCAGCCGGAGATGTACGGCCCGCGCAGCGGCTGCATCAAGGATCTCAACACGCTGTCTTGGGTGCACAACGCCCTGCTGCAGAGGAAGATCGCCGAGCTCCGGGAAGAACACCCCGGCGTGCGCATCGTCTACGCCGACTACTACACCGCCGTCATGCAGTTCATCCTGCACGCCGAGAAGTGGGGTGAGTCTCTGTCTTCTTGATCGCGTACGTACTGATAGGTTTTTGGAGGCCTTTCTGCAATGCCGTTTGCACTCTACTTCTTGTCATTCAACATTAGAAATGGTCACACATGAATTGGTCAACTTGTGCGTGATGTTATCACTAACCTTTGTGGAAATGTTCTTAAGACTTAGTGCAAGTGGTAACATTAACTTTACGCGAACTCCTAATCAGCGTTGGAATCAAACGAAAATTCAACGATTTCATATATTTGTAAGCTTATCTTCTCATATGACCTATCAATAGCTGACTAACACAGCATAAAAAGCCCACGGAGGCATATATCTTTTGATCATGTTTTGAGGGGAGCAGCTAATGGCAAATCATATTCATCACCCAAACCAACGCCCGCGTGGTTTCAGCTAACGGGTAGAATTTGGGCCGCGGCCTATCAACAGGCAGGGAGCTGGTAGGCCTCGGGTTTTTTCCGGTTTTGTCGAGTTTTTTTTTTTTTTGGATTTTTCTTGGGTTTTGGTTTTCTTTCGATTTTTCTTTTTTCTATTTTTTCTGTTTTAACAAATTTTAAAGTCGAGCAAATTTTAAAGTTAAAAAAATTTCAAATTCGAACAAATTTTAAAGTAAGCAAATTTTTAATCTGACCAAATTTCAAAACTGACCAAATTTCGAATCTAGGCAATTTTTGAATCTAAGCAAATTTTAAATCTGGGAAATTTGAAATCTAAGCAATTTTCGAAAATGAGAAAATTTCAATTCCGAGAAAATTACAAATCTAAATAAATTTCAAATTTGGGAAATTTTGAAACAACCGAACTAATGGGCCACGCCCATTAACTGTTCCCCCTTAGAGTCAAATTGAAATTTTCTCATATTCGAAAATTGGTTAGATTTTAAATTTGCCCAGATTCAAAATTTGCTTAGATTTAAAAATTGCCCATATTCAAAATTTTCTCATATTTGAAATTTGCTCTGATTAAAAATTTGCTTACTTTGAAATTTATTCGAATTTGATATTTGCTTACTTTAAAATTTGCTCGACTTTAATATTTGTTAAAAAGAAAAAAGAAAAAAGAAAAATCAAAAAACTCGAAAGAAAACTGAGAAAACTAGAAAAAAAACTCGACAAAAACCAGAAAAACCAGAGGCCTACTGGCTCCCTGCCTGTTGATGGGCCGTGGCCCAAAATCTCCCAGTTAGCTGAAACCATGCGGGCCATGGTTTACACCCATCACCCGCGGGTGTGAATAGGATTTGGCTGTTTTGAGGCTTATATTCCTTTTGATGTGCTCTTTTTGACATAGTAAATTAAGCATTAGGGCCTAGAGCCGAGCACTTTGGGCCCGGTAGCCTCATGCCCTTACCCACATTACGTGTTCTTTTTTGCAGGGTTCCTAAGGCAGACGCCTAGGACATGTTGCGGCGCGCCGGGGGTGGGCAAGTACAACTTCAACCTCACGTCCATGTGTGGAAACCCTGGCGCGTACGCCTGCGACGACCCATCGGATCACTGGAGTTGGGACGGCGTCCACCTTACGGAGGCTGCATATGGACACATTGCCAAGGGTTGGCTCTACGGGCCCTTCTCCGACCCGCCGATCCTCCAAGGCCGGCACCATTGATGAGTCCTCTACTCCTCTTGTATTCAGGGAAATTTTTAGTAAGGGGGAATTCACACTTTAAAGATTGTGGCTTCAAGATGATAGCTTTATAGGACCAAAATAGGAGCTGCCTAGTGATAGATACACAAATGTTTTTTTTCCTAGATGACACCATGAAAAGACGAATCATCTTCTCTTGAAAAAGGTAGCCAAGGGGCATGGAAATGGTTTCTCTAGCATAGGGCCAGAAATATATATAACTTGAAACTAAAGGAGCTACACGAGTTAAAGAGTTACTGTTTTAGCTCGGCCAACAATGGTGCCCCCAAATCTAGCCCGTCTAAGTGGAATTATATATTTTATTGGTGATTGTGTTATTTAGATTAGTGTGTAATTGTATGTCTCTTGTATTCATTCATTGTATAATAAAATTATAACAATTTTGATGAATCCTACGCTTACGTACTTTATTTCATATGTAAGATAATTTATTTAAATCTATAATGAGCTAGCTCGTGATTTATACGAGTTGAGCCGAGTTTATTTTTTAACTTGTTATCTTAAAAGAGTCGAGCCAAGATAACTGACATCTATGAGTTTGCTCTTGAACTCCCTCCCTAGACTAGTACATTATGTACATACTTTGTGATATATGTTGATAAGATCCTTTTTATTTGAGTGTTGACGTCCTTCCTTTTACCTCGTGGATAGTTTGTCTAGCACGTTTTTTTTCGACACAAAGACGAGACTTTATTGATTAATCATATCAATATAAAGAGTGTTTTGGATGCACTCCGGAACAAAATCTGAGATAAACACTACAAAGTCTAAGTTACAAGATCAAGCTAAAATGTGTGCCGCTTCATTTAGAGAGCGATGAACATGTTGAAAGATTATCCACCTTGGGGTTTCTAAGTCCGGACTGTTGGCAATAGTGCCCGACGATGTCGTCGCTGGAGAGGTGTGTGATTTTTCCGCCACATTGGTTGCTGCCTATTCTGGACCCGCAGTTGATTGATGGGTGCCTCCCAATGTCATGACATGTCTTCATCGACGCAATATTGAAGTGTCATGTTTGGAATTCGTTCGGGTCGCCTCATGGTCCGTTGTGTCGGCTAGTGTGGGTGTGGTCATGTTGTTCGGATCTTTGATAAGCTAGCTTTGTGTGGGCTTGATCTTGTTGTTTGTGTAGGTTTTCGCTCGATTTTCTTCTAAAAACTAAACACTCTATTTTTAATTAATTAGCCAAAGCTTTTACCTTTTTTTTTAAGAAAGGTTGGCCCAGAAGCCTGTAACCATAGCCTTGACTTTACAGTTATTGATTAGTACTTCGATCTATTAACTATGACAGATGGCCAACTGTATTTGGGGCACCTAGCAACTGACGTGAACTATTTTCTTTGCTTAACTCGTTGACATCGCCAAGATGCCATCGAGCGCCGGCGGCTGCATACATCGGTGCACGAAACAGGGAGTCTACGCCGCTTACTCTATTTAATTGATCTATTATGCCGTCCATCGATACCGGATCACTAGCTACCGGTCTACGACGATGAAGCTGCTCTGCATCCTCCCGGTTCTCCTCCTCGCGTGCGTGGAGCCCGCCGCCTCCTCCCTCCGGCGCTACGATTCCATCTTCAGCTTCGGCGACTCCTTCGCCGACACCGGAAATGACATTGTCGTTTTCGCGGAGAACTCGCTGGTGACCCCTGCCGCCGAGCTTCCCTACGGCATGACATTCTTCGGCCGCCCCACGGGCCGCAACTCCAATGGCCGCCTCATCATCGACTTCATTGGTACGTACTCAAGTCTTCACTTCTACTCTCCTGTTCATTGTAGCAGTGAAGAATCCCTCGTCGTGATACTTGCCGGCGTGCAGCTGAGAAGCTGGAGGTGCCGTTCGTCCCGCCCTATCTCACGCACAACGGCAGCTTCCGGCGAGGCGCCAACTTCGCCGTCGCCGGCGCCACCGCTCTGGACGCCAGTTTCTTCAGAGACATCCCGGGTGTGGGCCAGTTTGTTCTCAACTCCAGCTCCAGCGTGCAGCTGCGGTGGTTCGACTCCCTGAAGCCGTCGCTGTGCAGCCCTGAACAAGGTTTCAACATTCCTCAAGTGCACCTGAATTCAAGCATACAAACGACTGATATCCACGGGAGAGTGAATTTACACTGTACTTGTGCCGTGTTTTGCTGCAGCGTGCCGGTGCTTCTTCAAGAAGTCACTCTTTTTCATGGGGGAAATCGGCTTCAACGATTACAGCTTCGCTGTTTTCGGAATGAACATCACGCAGCTCAGATCCATCGTCCCAGACGTGGTCAAAACCGTCTCAGGGGCCATTGAGGTAACCGCTCGTTGCAGTAACCATTCATGCCCAGTCTGATCTCTGAACTTGCGAGTCTCTGAACCGAACAGGTAGTAATCAAGCAGGGGGCGAGGACCGTCGTCGTTCCGGGGATCCCTCCCCTGGGATGCACGCCGCCGAACTTGTTCTTCTTCCCCAGTCCCGACCCGGCAGGCTACGAGAATAACACCGGGTGTCTCAAAGATCTCAACGAGATAGCCGTCCACCACAACTCCCTGCTGCAGGAGTCGCTCAAGAATGTCCGGAGAAACCACCCCAATGCCAGGGTCGTCTACGCCGATTTCTTCACCCCGGTCATCGAGATGGTGGAGTCTCCTGACAAATTTGGTCAGTACTTCCTTTACACACTAATTTGGCCAGGAGGACTATTAGAGCATGTCTAACAGACCCCTTAAAAAAACCAAACCCGTATAATAACCGTCGAAATAAGGGGTTGGACGCTACCCGGCCGTCTAGCAGACTCCGTAAAACAGGCCCCCGCATCGATTTTTTACAGTTTTGGCTACGGGGCGGCTCTTCGCCCCTTATTTGTAAGGGGCGGGAGGTTGAATACAGGGCCAACCCCTCATCCCATTTCACTAGGGCGCGCGGATATTTCAGAATTCCCAACCGTTTTCCCCGCGCCGCCGCCATAGTCACCCGCGCGCCGCCGCTAAAAACAGAATATTCCGTAGGATTCTGTTTTACGGGGTGGGGATACGGGGTCTGCTAGCTCGGACGAGTTTTCGACCAGCGAAAAGTGAATACGGGGCCATTTACTCGTGTTTTAAGGGGCAGAAAAATACAGAACCTGTTAGACATGCTCTTAGCACACAAATTGCCTGATCATCACTTGCAGCTTCGTCTGTTCTATCTGAGGTTGTACTAATTACGATGGCACCATTCGTCCTAACAAACCGTGATTTCAACAACTGTAGGACTTATACAAGATGTTCTTAGAGCATGTCTAACAGGCCCCGTATTTTTTCGCCCCTTAAAACGTGAGTAGAGGGCCCTGTATATAAAACGCGAGTACTTTTACCCGGACAAAAACGCCTCCCGTCTAGCAGTCCCCGTATACGAAAACTGTAAAAGAGCATATTCTAAGAATATGCTTCTTTTTTCATCTCTTCGCGCTGCAGCCCCGCCGCCGGACCTGCCGCCCCACCGGACCTGCCACCCCGCACCACCGGACATGCCGCCCCGAGCTGCTGCCACGCGCCGCCCCGCCGCCTCGCCCCGCTTCTCAGGCCGCGGGCGGCCCCCGTCGCCTTGCGCCGCCTCAGCCGCCATGGCCCCCGTCGCCTTGTGCCGCCTCAGGCCGCCATGCCCCCCGTCGCCTTGTGCCGCCTCAGGCCGCCATGGCCACCCTGGCCCTGCCCCGTCGCGGCGCATCCGCCCTGCCCGCGCCGGCGCCAGTTCCGCCCCGTCCCCACCAGCTCCGCCCCGAGTGGGAGAACGCGGAATTTTGCTTCAAAATTCATCTAGTTTTTTCATTATTTGATAGAAATCTTGATGGGTTGAAAGAAATTGGTAGAGATTTGATAGAATTTAGAGCTTGTTGGCTGGAATTGGTCGCCGGAGTGGAGTTTGTTTGGCGGCGGCGCGGCGAGGTCCGGTGGTGCAGAGTGCAGTTTTCACCCCCTATAAGCCCCTCCACCCTCTACAAGTAAGGGGCGAGGGAGAAAATTCCCAGGGCCCTGTATATTTTAGATACGGGGTGAACCGTTTAGGGGGCCTGCTAGACGGCCATTTTCGCCCGCACCCCGTATACCGCCGGAATTATACAAGTCCGGCGTGGTTTAGGGGGTCTGTTAGACCTGCTCTTAGGTGTTGCTGCGGTGGAGGTGGGAAGTACAACTTCAACATAAGCGCCGGCTGCGGCATGCCCGGCGCCACGGTGTGCGAGGACCCGTCTGCATACTTGTTTTGGGATGGACACCTCACGGAGGAGGCCTACCGCTATATTGCCAAAGGCTGGTTGAATAGCATAGACAATTTGGAATACTAGCGGTATATTAGCTGGGATACAGAGAATTGCCACAAGCTCATTAAATATTTTATCTTTAATCTGTCATTGCGCATATATTATTATCTTATGTCATGTATGGAGAAAGCTAAATTTTGGTCTTCCCATTGGCTATCCATATAACAAGAATTTTGGACCTCCCATATCGACTTAATCAAGGGTTCAGCGTCGAGCATATTCAACATTATTTCTCTCTTTGGGAGTTAATTTTCAACGTGCACCTCGCCGTCGGTATCAATGAAAGAATTACTTGGAATTTCAACAATGATGGAATCTAGACCGCCGCCTTGGCTTACAAGATGCAATTAGAAGGGCAGAAGTATCACCCCTATGGAAACTACTATTTGAAAAGGTTGGACTCCTCCTAAATGTAGGGTTTTTTTTTTGCATGGTTAATCTTACAAAATAGATTTTGGACGGCGGATCAAATGACTAGAAGGGGTTGGCCAAGTTATGGCAATTGCCCCCTTTGTAACCAAGTTTAAGAATCGACGCCTCGTCTTCTCTTCAAGTATTGCTTCTCCCTTTGCATTTGGAATGCCATCCTTCCTTGGTGTGGGCATGATATCGATAATTTCCTTTCGACAAATGAAGCTAGCGTCAAAGATCAGTAGATGAAGATGGCCTTAGGGAAAGGAAAATCCAAAATGGGTATGGCAAGGAGCTTATGTCTTGGGAGCTTGTGTCACCACGCCTCTCAGACACAATCAATCATTGCAAATATCAGAGATGAGGCTAGAATGTGGAGTGTAAGAGGAGCAAAGTTCTTAAGTAATATAATTATGGGAAAGTTGACTTGTATTTGAAGTCCTAGGGCATTCCCTAGGCATTTGTCTAACACTTCTTGTTAATTAATACTACCTATATCCCAAGTATTAAGGCCTATATTTTTTTCAGAAAGTCAAACTATGTTAACTTTGACTAAGTTTTTATCAAAAATCATTTACATGAAAAGTACAAAATCAATATCATTAGATAGATAATAAAATATATTTTCACATGGTACCTACAAAATATCATATTTGTTCATAAATTCTTCTCTCAAACTTTACTTTGTTTGACTTTCTGAAAAAATATAGGCCTTAAGCCTTGGGATGGAGGTAGTAAAAGTTTTACATCTTTCACCTTTTTTGAATTAAAGGGCTCTCTCCACCGGTTATATTAAAATGAAATCAAAGAAAGACCATCCAGTTTTTACAACTACCTCTCCTCCCTCCCAGACACCCGTCGAGAGGAATCTAGACCGCCACCTCGTCTTACAAGATTCAATTAGAAGGGCACAAGTCTCACCCATATGGAAACTACTATTTGAAAAGGTTGTACTCCTCCAAAATGCAGGTTATTTTGCATGGTTAGTCTTATAAAATAGAGTTTGGATGGCGGATAAATTTACTAGAAGGGGTTGGCCAAGTTATGTCAATTGCCCCCTTTGTAACCAAGTTTAAGAATCGGCGCCTCGTCTTCTCTTCAAGTATCTCTTCTCCATTTGCATTCGGAATGCTATCCTTCCTTGGTGTGGGCAACATGATATCGATAATTTGCTTTGGACAAATGAAGCTAGCGTCAAAGATCAGTAGATGAAGGTGGACTTAGGGAAAGGCAACTCCAAAATGGTTATGGCAAGGAGCTTGTGTCACCATGCCTCTCCGGCACAATCAATCATTGCAAATATCATAGATGAGGCTAGAATGTGGAGTGTAAGAGGAGCAAATTTCTTGAGTAATATAATTATGTGATTTGTATTCAAAGTCCTACGTCATTTCCTAAGCATTTGTCTAACCACTACTAGGAAAAGCCTTATTGCCAGCGCACAAAAAATTGTTATTGCCGGCCTACCAGCGCCCGCCGGCAGGAACAGGCCGGTGGTAATGGCTTACCGCCGGCGCACCAGCTGGTGCGCAGGCAGTAACACGAGCTATCCCCGGCACACCTGCCTAGTGCGCCGGCGGTAAATTATACCAGAAAACAAAAAAAATATTAAATGTAGATCTAGATCTAGCTCGTGAGCCGTGGTTGTGGTGTCGTCTCTGTGCTGGTGTAGTAGGTGCATGAGTAGGCCGGAAGATCCAGAGGTGTTGGTCTCGTGGCCGCGTCGGTGTAGGAGGAGGAGGAGTGGGAGGAGGTGTAGGCCGGAGGTGGAGTAGGAGGCCGGAGGTGGAGGAGGCCGGAGGAGGTCGCGACCGTCGTTGCAGGAAGAGGTCATGCGGATGGTCCAATACCACCGCGGCACCACCATAGAGGCGCGCCGGGGGTAAGGGGAGCACATATTTTTTATCTGGCCCGGACCTCTTCGAACTTTATCCCTGACGCACTATATTTTTGCTGCGCCGACGGTATTGGACCATCACCGGCGTGGTCAAATCATGGTGCGCCGGTAGTATTTACCACCGGCGGCCACCTTTTGTGGTGCACCGGCAATACCGCTGGCAGCTATAGGCTATTTCCTATTAGTGAACACCTCTTGTTAATTAATAAAAGTTTTACATCTTTCACCTTTTTTCGAATTAAAGGGCTCTCTCCCCCGGTTTCAATAAAATGAAATCACAGGAAGACCATCTATTTTTTACAACTACGACCCCTCCTCCCTCCCAGCCATGCATCGAGAGGTACAAAAACCTAAAACCCATTTTCAAACATTTTTTCTAACACCACCTGGGAACCCTAAACTGTAGTTTTTAAGCATTACACATAATTCATAACCTAAAACCCAAGGCAGAAACCAGCAACCGAAAGTACATCCAAACTACCCAGCAACTATTACAAACCCTTTTCCAAACTGCCCAGTAAATCTTTTGCCTTGTTTTTACGAACAGAATGAAAATACTACGATCACCCAAACCAGTCCACAGACCACAAGAGCGAAATTCGCTGGGCCCAAAGCCTCGGCTACTGCGGGTGATTTCTTAGCGGCGTGGGATAAAACAATCGCGGGCAGTGTGGACTGTAGACTGTAGTCGGTCTTATATGTTGGATTCAGTATCCTCGAGGGTCGAGGCTGGCCTTCCAAGACATCTAGGATGGGCCAAAACTCTTGTTACAAGAGATGGGCCTCTAGCCCAGTGATTTGAACTTAAATCAGTAAACTTTAGAAATTGCCTGCAACGTCCAAAAGAAAAAAAAACAAAGAAAAATATCTAACTGATGACCACCAAGATGCGCCTGAAGAGAAACACACTGCCCATTTCAAGGTGCGTCTAGTGTTCCATGTGAGCGCTTGCTCCTTTGGGCAACACCAGCTTTGTCTTACTCGGAGAAATGAAGATTCTTGCAGGATTTACCATCGATCGACGCGTCAGACGGTGAGTACCAGAATTTTTTCACCAGCTTTCCTGGGCGCTGCTCGAGCTGTCTAGAATCTTCTAGTTCCTCCATTCAGATATTCAGCTTGTTGACACGGAACAATCGAGAAGGCCTCCGAGCTTCACTTTGCTGCGGCAGCACAAGTGCATGCTTATAATCCGTAGAAGCTAAAGTTGTGGCCCCCTCACATCCTCCATGCAGTGTATCGGCTCAAAGAAGCGTAAAACTGGTTTGGTCCTACTAGCATGGGAAAAAGGAACAGAAAAAACTATTCGAAAGCTACATATTCTGAGGCTGGCGACCGATGCCATTTTGCCATATAAAATGCCATTTTGGCTGGCACCGTGGCATGTACAGAGCTAAAGAGGACAAGAGACGCGTTTCTTTATGGTATCTCTCTTCCTAATCTTACACATCAGGTTGGAACGCCTCATTATAGTAGGATTCCCTAGTGCCTAGATCTTGCATGTTTGTCCAAACCTCTCCTGGCTAGTTAAAGTTATTGGTAATACTACCTCCGTTCCAGCTCATAGAACTTACACGTATTTCTAGATTTTTAATTTAGCTAACATAATATTAATTGTACAACATAAAAATTATATCATTACAAAGTAGAATACGTGAGCTTTCTAATGATATATCTCTACTATTAAGAGCAAACTGGTGAATGCCTGGTGTCACATTTTCAGGATGGACAATAATACCTCCACGTCACAAATAAAACGCAACTAACAAAACAATCATTAGGCGTGGATAACACATTCTCAACAACATTTCAACAAACTGGCCGGATCCTACACATTCTCAACAACATTTCAAAAAACGTCCGGATCCTATTGTTTCTCAACAACTAAGAGGCATTTCTCAACAACATTTCAAAAAAGCATCCCGCTAACAGCAAACATGCGTTCCGGATGTTTCACAACAACATTTAAAAATACATCCCGCTGACTAGGCGTAGCAAAGACCCTGACATAACACTGACCAAAGTCTTCATCGCCTTCTCCAAAGACGCTGCCGGCCACCGTCTTCATCGAGCAAGGGGACCTTGGCCGCCACTGCCTCGCATCAGGAGCCGTCCCTATAACCTTGATTGTCTTCATCGCCCTGACCAAAGTCGTTGCTGGCCACCGTCTTCATCACCGACGGCCATCATCTTCATCAAAGCAAGGAGAACTTCCTCGGATCGGTTCCGTCGTATACAGTTAGGTTCCTCGTCATCTCCACAATTTTAATCCATCTTCACAATTTTAATCCATCCGCAATCACTGGAACAATTTTAATCCATCTGCAATCACAATAGAAAGCACACCTTGGTTGGTGATGTACACTGCAACATTGAAATGTTGAGTTATATCATTAGAAGATTCATACCCTCGATACTCTCAAGTCTCAAAAACGGGACTAAATGATTGATGTTCCTAGCTTCCCACCACGAAAATGTTGATAAGTCCATAAATTTGCAAATTGCAACAGGTGCTAAACCACCTGCTTCTGTTTTATGTTTTCCATGCCATAGAATTCAGAGAATAATAGAGCAATCCATGTTACACAGCTTGAGTGTTATTTCCAGAAAATACACAGGTCAACTCGGGTGCATACGCCCATGTTGCAAAAAGAATACATTTGTCAAAAATATTTGGAGTTTATCATGAATGTGTATTACATAGAAGTATGAGCACTAACATAAAAACTGTGCCAAAAAATACTCATTTGTAAACTGTACAAAAAGATAAATCTGTGCATACATTGTTTGCTCTTAATAGTAGAGACAAAGTTTTGTGCTGTATTTCGGTACATTTTTTCTCATACTTCCAGATACTACATCATTGTGATTTTTTTTAAAGTTCAAAATTTGAGAATACGTAGGAGGGAGTGGGTTTTTTCTAAAGAAGGAAGCCAAATTTGAGTCCAGTTGGACTTAAACTTGGATGGTGTAGCTGTACAACCACTCCTTCACAATTTTAATATATATATTTATTTGCTTGTTGTTTATGTATTTTATCATTTTAACCGTAGCAACACACCGGCATTCAACTAGCTCTATGCACACGATGGTGAAATTTATTGTGGTGAAATTGTACTGCAGCTCACAATTGCACTCTTCTTCATTGTGTTGAAATTGTACTGTAGCTCACAACCGGCTTATCGCAATGATGAACGGTCTGGCATTCGTGACAGCACATGCTGTCGCGCAGATGTACAATTTTATTATGGAGGTCGATGACCAGGAGGCATTAAAGTAAGCATTTTGGTTACAAATTGAGATATTACAACATCCAATAGCAAATATTGAAACGGAATATATAGATTTTTAAGACTGCATCGTTGTAATTGTTTGCTGATCTTTCTCTAACGCCTATCTTGCAGCACAATATGGGTAAGAAGCCCTTTTCCATACATGATTGAGATAACCCTCGGAATGATCCAACAGTCAATCCGGGCAGGTGGACGAGTTCACCCCGACTGCTTCAATCTAGCAGTTCGTGGGCTTTCATGTGCGGAAGTCGAGAGGCACGCTGGATCCGAACATCTTTGATGGAAGCACCTGTTTGACTTGCAGCTTCAAGCTCAAGCACATGCCTTAAGGTGTTCGCCGATATCGCAAGATAATCGCACCACAGCATTGATTGCTGCTGTGATCCCAACATTGCCTCCCTACAACATCTTCGACTCCGATGTTGTAAGTGGCTATTATTTTCGACAACGTGTACTTTCCTATGTTAGTTATTAACTTTTTTCTCAATAATGCAGTATCTACTACCGGTGGCTCTCAGTGACGCATACGCTCTTCTTGTGGTCAACATGCGAAGGAAGAGGACATTTTTGATGAATCCGTGCTATTACCCGAATCGGCAGGAGGCACTCATTCAACAGAGTGAGGTGATGAAGTACAGTAAAGCTCTAATGGAAGAGTTCAACGAGATTCATCGCACAATGAACGTTGGCTGGGATATACAAATCGCGGAGTGGCCAATGGACAGCTCTCAGGTCATGGGCACCGATAGAAACAGGTAATGTTATTTGTTAGTTTAATTAACTAGACTAGATTTGCTCAGAAACAAATAAAAATTCAAAATTACATTGTTGCAGCGACGACTCCAGACTCACCGTCCTGGAGCACATGGCCACCGCAGATGGCACAGAACTATTTGATGCACGTATCCCTAATGTAAGTACATCTAAATCAAGTATCAAAGCGTATTTCAACATGCCGTGTATTTTTGTGGTCATTTGTTCTTTTGTTTCGCATATTTGTAGGACCCTCTGCAGCTCAGGAAGAATCTTATGGTTCGCCTGCTGAAGTCCGGAAATAATATAGCCTGGGACAACATCCCACTCGCAATCAAAATCAGCTTGAGTTTCATAAGGGCATGGGGAATTCTATATTCGATGACTTAGTCATGGCTTCTTAGTTTCTACTTTTATATATTTGCTTAGTTTCAAAAGAAATTGTAAGCACCGAGAAACTGGTTGTTGCTTATTTTTAAAAGTTCTTGAAGAACTGCTCATTTTTAGGATTTTTTATCATTCTTGTGATTGATTCTTTCTCGACTCCTTCTACATGAATATGATGTAGCCCATTTAAGTTCGATTCGGATCCCTCTGTTGTTTCCCTTTCCTCCCGAACCTTTTCCTCGAAATGATAAAGAATCTGGTAACTTCAGTTTACATTAATTAACGTTAAAATGTGCTTTCATCATTGTAGGAATATATTAATTTGGTGTAAATGAAATTGAGTCGTTTTCTCTTATTCATTTGTAGTTTGCGTCCGCTCCTTGCTTCTGGAAGTGCGCACACTTTATATTGCCATGCAATTTCCCTCGCGCGAAGCTATGCGATACACGTCAGATTCATTTTTTTTCTATATATATCCACCTCAGGAATGACCGACTGGAACTGGTTTGGGGCAAAGAGGGAAATATCCAACGGCAGTAGTAAAGAAAATGAACATAACATAAGGGCTTATCCTAACAACCTAGCAGATTACCAGGTAGATAAGGGTTAACCCTAACAACCTAGCAGATTACCAGGTAGATAAGGGTTAACCCTAACAACCTAGCAGATTAAGTTATATAATAGACCAGGTACGCTACTTTTGATTTTAAAAATCAGTTGACTTGATTCCCTCGCCTAGACGCTTATCTTCTCTCTGCTGCCTGGTGACGCACTCTCCACCGCCTAGAGTCGCGTCTGCCGCCGCCAGGAAGGTATCTGCATTGTTCATTCCGCTTAGATTTCACGATCGATTTGTATTATGGTTTGTCGTTGACTTGTGTTACCATGGTGGACAGTCACGGATGGAGCCAAAGGTTCAAAGTGAATCCGTTAGAGTGTTGTCCTTCTTAGCGTCGTCGGACTCATGCAGATCTAGGGCTAAACGATATGCTGACGCCGTGGCCTCCCTAGCGAGGCTTGGGCATCCCTATATTTCGCTCTGCTTCACTGGGGATGCCAAACCTGTCAAGCTGGGTTCTTCATCCATGAAACAGACACTTCATGCTGAGATGCTGGCCGACTTCATGTGGGAAATCGAGCGTGCGCAACTGGAGTATGCTAGCTGCGTTGGTAAGGGACCAGCTCTGCCACCAAGCCATGAATAAACTAGGTCTAGCGTATCAATTGCCCGCCATCGTGGCCATTTAGCTATACATTAAAGATATCTGATTGGATCTTCTTGTGTATGGAAGTGCCTGTTAGTTCAAAAGTGTTTAAATAATTGTTCCTATCAATATTTGGAATTGCTCATTTTAGGGGATTTGCTCATGCTTTATTAGATGATAAGAAATCCTTACGATTTATTTGACAACTTTCTGCCCGTATTCAGAAAGCATACTTCAATGCATAACGAAACAATTATAATTGGCAGTAGATAGTTTACCTGCAACTCCAAAACATTATACATATAGTGAACCCTATGTTTACTGGTCCCGCCTCATTTGTGAGATATCCTGTATTCCATACAGATGTGTCACACAGTAGTAAAAAGTAGTATAAGGACATGAACAGCTACGAAATTAAGATTATGCTGTTTACCAAGTCCTGTTTGTTTGTTAATATTAAGATTATGCTGTTTACCATCAAAGGGTCCTTGATAATGGTCTGAAAGTGGTAAGGAAATTCAACTTATCAGGATCTCACATTCTCAAATTGTAGTTTAAGGCCATTGGATGTCCTATAACTACAGAGATATTACATCAAGCCATTTCTTCAGGAAAGACATAGTGGAATCAACACTTACTGTCAGCCTTTAATTCTGCATTTGGCACACTTTCAATGACTCCAACACCATCAACATAAGCATCAATAATCGAAATTCGAACCGGAGTTCTAGAAAGCAAAAGCCCAACTCCTGAAATTGGATGCAAGTAAAGTCAAACAATGAAAAAAATAGCTGCAGAAAGGGGTGAAACATGAGCAACTCCAATCTGAGCCAGAAATCTGGCAGACAATAGATTGAGGGGAGTTTGGGTAGGAACTTGAACCGGCATAGTGAGCGATGCTAAATCTCTAATCCATCCTCTGATCCATGTGTTTTAATAATTGTTCAGATCAAGTATGGGATTTGTTCATGTAAAAGGCGCATGCTTTATCATCTGATAAGAAATTGATACAGTTTATTCATCTACTTTGTGTCTATGCTCACAAAGCACATGGGCGAGCTGATAACAAAATCCCATTTCATTAAGATGGTCTACTTACTAATCATTGGTGCAGTGTAAGAAAGATGTGTGACTGTCTATGCTATAGTATTACACCTTCAGTTGCAGCTTGTTTCGATAAAAAAGAGTTACTTCGCTACAGGCTTAGCAGATCTCCTTGAACCTTTAAAATCTAACATATTACAACTAACAATAAGATTAATACAAGAGAGAAGATTGCAAAGCCTAACAATGAGTGAAGATAGTTTTATTACATGCAGGATTGGCTGCAGTTAATACTGGCCATAATCTTATTTAATTATACATTCCAAGATATAATATTTTTCATCCTTAATAAGTTCCAAAGGTTAACACTGCATAAGTAAATACCACATATCGATCTCCTTAAAGGATGAAGAAAACGCCTTACCTTTCTTGGAGAAATTTCTGTGTGTGATCTTTGACGCAAATTGGCCTTGCTGTCTCATGAACCTCCTGGTTTTCAAGTTCTGACCTCATCAGTTCTGTCAAGGATTTAGGGCCGGACAGAGTAGTAGAATTCCCTGTGACAAAAGACATGTCAGTGAGCAAATAAGTTAAATGCCCATGAATTAAACTTCCCAAGGGCTGTAACTATAAGCACTACCGCTGAACTCTAACATCATGCATTCATGATATTTTTTAGGATTTTGCCATCTAAGAAACATAGGGAAAAACAACCAAAACTTGACTAAGCATTAAGATAAGCTCGCTGGTGTTCGCCGTGGGAGCCATAGGGATTTTTTGTGTGTATCATTTTGGCTCAACAAAAGATGAAGAGAATTGCCCAGGCCTGATTGTTATGAGCATTGCATGCGGTGACCAGGGACAAGGCCCTCCATGGTCACGAGGGCAAGCCTCGTTACCCCTACTGAAACGGTGAAACCCTAATTCTGTTGTTATCTACTTCCACCTTCACCCAACGCCTGAGCTCACAGCATGTGAAGGGAAATTTATATATGGGTGCTACTGCTAATCAGGGCATCCTTGTTTCAAATCCTAATGTATATGTAAACTATTAATGCCAGCATCTAGCCTAGACTGAGTTGGATAAGCCCGCGTTCAGTTTGGTCCGAATACAAAATTTAGGTTCTAGCTCATGACAATCACCTCAATTCACCACCTGAAAATGAAGTGCTGTGTGGTTGCATGTCATGTTGTAAAAGAGCTAATTTGTACATCCACGAATCTGCCACTGCATTCTACTCACCCATCTCAATCATTGTGTCATATAACTCCTTCAGGCTTTGTCAGCTTAAGGCATAGAATGGATATTTTCTAGAGCATATGCATTCATGATATTTTTTAGGAATTTTCCATCTAAGAAACATAGGGAAAAACAACCAAAACTTGACTAAGCATTAAGATAAGTGTCGTTGCCTAATCGACGGTACCTCGGAGGAGGGATCCTCACGAGGGGGAGAAGAAGTAGGGGCCATAGGGCGGAGTGCACACGGGACGGTGGTACGCGAGTTACCCAGCTTCGGAACACCTGCACGATGACAGGGCCTACTGCTGCTTGTTTGAATTATCTGGGCGCTTTCGCGTTGTTACAATGAGTTGTGGTTGTGCCTCTAGGGCTCCCGGGATCCGGCTTATAAAGGCGCACGGATCTAGGGTTTACATGGAGAGTCCTAGCCGGATTACAGATAGCCTAACTACGGTACAACATCTTGTCGTGCACGTCACGGATCCGCCTTCCGTACATGTCGTACTGGATCCGGATTCCTCATGGGCCTCCATGGATCCGGGTTACTCCTAAGGTTGGTACGGATCCGGCCTGCTGATCCTGGGCTGGACTTCTTCCTTCATGATCAACAGCAACTGGCCGATGGGCCACATGCCTCATCACCATCTGTGGGCCACCCGGGCTTGCCGGATCTAGGCACTGTCGATGGTACACCCATGAAGTATACCCACAACCCCCGAGTTCTCCGAGTTTCGCCTGCAGTTTCCGCCATGCTTCTACCGTAAATTTCCGGCATCGTTGGTAACGCGAGAAACTTGAAGAGCTCCAACTTTGTATTTTCTTCTTTTCTCAACTTTCAGTCGGAAAATGCTCCCATCCTGCGGGACTTCATCCATCGACATTCCGAAGAACATTTCCGGGTTACTCCCTGCTCGCGAATGGAAGCCAACTTACTTTCACGCGATTACCCGGAATCTTAAAAGACTCAAACGGTTCCGCCAAATCTGGCGCCATTTTCGCGCGATTTCCGCGGTAACTTATCTTTAGCCATTTTACTGTTAGGGTTCAAGACACGTGTCACGCATCCAACGGTGCGACGCTTGCGTTCCGACCACGGGATGCGGAACACGAATCTTATCCCTTCAGCCTATAAATATCGGCCGTCGACCCCTTTACCCCTCATTCACCCCCTTCTCACATCTCAGCGCCGCCCGAGAGCTCCTCCTCCGCCGTGCCGGAATCCCGTCGGAACGTCCGGAGCATCACCGGAGAGAACCCGCCACCGTGGTGTTCTTCGTGTTCATAACTCCGGCGAGCCACCGCAACTCCGACCACCGTACGCCATTACGGTAACCTTCGAGCTCCACTTTTGCGCCGTAGTTTGTAGGGATGAACTTGGAGAGGACGACGTGGGATCCGACTAAAGAAGTTTCCGCCAAACATTTTTGCTTCAGATGTCGTCAGCAACTCCGCCTCCGACCTCGGAACCCATTATGGTGACCCCACTCTCCTCCGCCCCTCCTCCCTTCATTCCAATCAACCTGGATCCTTCAAAGGATTCCGGCAAGGAGGTGGCGGGGACCTCTGCTCACCCGGAGAAAACCTCCGGGGCGGGTCGACGGAACACCAAGCGGACGAGGCCACAAAGAAAACGAAAGCTCGGAAGCGAGACTCCGAAGCCAAAGGAAAATGGTGGCCATGCACCACCACCGAGATGGAGTTAAAGAACCTCGAATCGGAAGGCTTTCTGCAGCCCGGAAGCTGGAGGTCAGTTCCGGATGAACCTGCTCCGGCTCGAGGACGATGAGATGGTGCTGACAAAGCACTGGTGGAGCGCGGATTTTCGTTTCCGCCTTCAGAATTTTTCTTGGAGATTCTGAAGACGTATGGGCTCCAACCTCACAATATATCTCCAAACTCCGTGCTCGCCATTAGCAACCACGTCGCCCTCTGCGAAGGCCATCTCCGGGTAACCCCCGAGATTTCTCTGTTTCAACATTTTTTCTCTGTCAAGAAGATCCGGCAGGCTGGCGAACTCGCCACATGCGGATCCATCACTTTTATGCTCCGCCCGGGCCACGTCTACCCTCCAACCGACCGTCACGAATCCGCGAGGTACTGGTCCGCGGGCTTCTTCTATCGAAGGACGTCTCCGACCCCGCGAGCGAAAAGAAACTTCCTGCCTTTAAGAACCCCGCCGTCGAGCTTCCGTCATGGACGCACTGCCCCCACTTCTCCGACTCGCCTCAGTGACCCACGCTGTTAGGCGGATCGCAAGCTCACGGAGGAGGGGCTAACGGGGAAGGACTTAACCCTTTCTGGTTCACCAAGCGGATCCAGCCGCTGCAACACGGGGACCGCGATGTTTGAGTACACAGGCGCGACGATCCAATGCGCGCCACCAAAGACAACCTTTCGGCCGACGCCCTCGACAAAAGGATCCGGGTCCTCATCAAGATCTCACGTGAACTGCGGTACGTCGCTTTGACTTTGGTCTACTGTTTTTCTCACTTTCTTCATCTAAATGTTTAACTTTGTACTAGCTCGAGGCGCTTGAGGAAAATGAACTCGGAACTCTCCTCCGAGTCCCATCCAGGGCAACATGGACCCGGAAGCCGCATCGGAGGCGGAAGCTCCCGAGGCTTCCCGCTAAGAGGAAGAAGCCGGCACCTTCCAGCCCTCGTGCAAAGCGTGCCCGCGAAGTGCCCAGCACTGCAGCCACCCGGAAGTTGGAGGCGGAAAAGAAACGCCTCTCGCTAATTAACACCAGCAACAGAGGACAATCTGCTTCCCAGCACTTCTTCAAACCCTCCGGGTAAACGTTCACTTCCGAGACCCAAGTTTTGATTCAACGCTCGCTCTTATACTTGTATGTTTCTTACTGAAGCTCCGAAAGCCAGCCTCCCAAGGCCCCGAAGACCCTTAGGAAAACCAAACCATCTCCGGCTCCCGTTCCTATTACTCCTGATGCTGGAGTTCCGCCTAAAGCTTCATCCACCTCTAAGCCGGATCCGAAGGACATCATAAACGTTGATGATCTTCCTGAAGACCCCGCTCATCATGGCGACTCCGCCAAGGGGACCTCCTCACCGATTCCTCCGCCAGACCAACCAAGCTCCGCCTTCGCGGAGCCCACTGAAGAGGAACAAGAGCAAAAGGTTAAGCTCCTCCAAGTGACCAACGCGACCCGAGTTCACCTCCAACCAACTCCGTCCTTCCAGAAGCTCACCCTTTCACAACGTCACGCGGAAGTTTCCGCCATGTTGAATAAAGTGTGGGGTAAACCGGACGAGGAGGTGCGTGAACTCGCCGACCTGGAGGTCAGCCTGAAGGATTTTTCGCCAAGTGCGGCAGGTAATACTACTAGCCCCCAAGCATTGGGTGATATATTTCCGTGTAACATGTATTAGCCGATGCTTTCCGAAAAATGTACCTGAGGCGGAAATTTTAAAATTTTTGTACCAAGACTTTGAATTCCTCGCCAGCCCCCAAGATTTTAAATATCCGACTAACTCCTCTGCCTGGACCGGACGCACGAGGACTGCGCGTACATGTGCTTTGGAGCAGATCACGGAGATCGAAGGGCTGCGCCAGAACGCGGAAAATGCCAGAAGGCTATCCAGCTTGAGACCCGCCTTCAAGGTACTAGATCCGAGTTTTACTGTTGGTTTTGATATAGCTTTTCCGGATGCATAATATGTGCCATTCTGTCTTCGTACAGAAGAAACTGCCAAGCACTCCAAATGGGACGAGCTGTCCGCTAGGGTCCAGGTGCTGGAGGCGGAAAATGAATCCCTCAAAGACTTTGTGAAGACCTCCGCCTCTCAGGAACATCAAGCGAGGGAGCTGCGCGAAAAACATGCACGCGACTTGGCGGAGCTGAATGACAAACGGAGAAAGCCAGGGCCGCGTGATTTCCGTGATATCCAAGAACAAAGCTCTGGAAGCGGAGGCGGAGGCCATTGACAAACTTATCTTCCGTAAGCGTTTTCCGTGTTTCTGCTCCGGCCATCTCGCAAACTTTATCTCTAACGGAACTGCTTCTTCTTCCACAGCGAGCCTTTCGAATGGACAAAAGAGTCAAACCTTACGAGGACGGAGGCATACGATGAAGCGCGTATATCAATTGACAAGTTATTTGAAGCCTGTCGCGGAATCGCCATGGCTCTGTCTCTGAAGAAGGCCAAAACCACGGTCATCGATACGATGACCAAACTTATGGGACTGGTACCGGAGTTCATCAAGGACTGGCAGAGTTCTTCAGCACGCGGAGTCGCCTCCCTAGTCTTAGCCACGTGCAAGGCTCACTTCCCCTCGCTCAACCGGCAGCTTTGCGCGGAGCCCCAAGGGTTCCGACATGAGTGCCCTCTCGCGGAAACCGAAGGCTATGAACAGTGTTCGTCAGGCGAGTGGATCACTCGTTCTGGTATAACAAGCACGATCTGCCGAAGGATTTTCCGATGCTGAGGAAGAAGCAGGTGAGCGGGTATTACGGGGAAGGATCCGGGTCAAGCGGCGAGCATTCGGAGAGGGTTCGGTGACGGCTCCACTGGATCTGGTGACATGATGGCTCCAACTACCAGCAGTCGGGGAGGAGGGACTCCGAGTAGATCTCCTGTTTTAAACAATGAAACAAGTTGCATCATTTTGGCCCCGAGTGGGTTTGTAATAAGACTTAAATTTTTAAGTAGCTAGGGACGAAACAACTATGCATGGGCGGAAACAACTTATCCTGCTATCCGTTAATATTATTTGCATGTTTCGTTTTATGTCGGAAAGCAAGTGCTGATATCGTTGTTTTCCGGCTTGCTCGCTTGACCTTCCGCGAGCCGGAAGACCGTAGCCGAACGCTCGCCAGCGGCGACGAACCCAATGGTAATCCGTCAATAACCGCGGAAACAAGCCCCCAAGCATAGGTGCCGGAAATCGCTACTAGGAATCCACGAGTTCGCAACAGATAACAATTTAATCAGAAAACTTAAACTTACGTCTAATGGACGATTTTGAAAATCACAACTTTCATACACGCCTAGGCGGAAATATCCAGCTCTGCGGTTTTAGTCGGAAAATATACATGATCAAAAAATGAACAAGTAAAGGAGGTAAATGACTCAAAGAGTGAACCATAAGCTTTATTTCATTGATCATATATAACTATTACAGAGTTTGCAACTCAGGAGAAATATGCTAAGTGTGGAAAGGACGTAGCTGTGCAATGTTCCAGGGACGATCGTCTCGTCGTAGATGTCGTCCGGATCCTCACGCTTGCGTTTCCGGCGCCAATTGGCAGGTCTGTCTCTTAGCTCGCGGAAATCAACAAGGTAGTATGACCCGTTGTGAAGCACTTTGCTAACGACGAAGGGTCCTTCCCATGGAGATTGCAGCTTATGGTCTTTCACCTGTCGAAGGCGGAGGACCAGGTCTCCTGCCATGAAGGAGCGATTCCGTACTCGACGACTGTGATAACGTCGGAGTTTCTGCTGGTAGATGGCGGAACGCTGGTCAGCTAAGTTCCGAGCTTCTTCGATCAGGTCCACAGATAGTGAGGTCATCAGTTTCTTCATTGTAGGCGGAAACTCGCGGTGAATCGTGGATGATGTCGGAGGGAATCACGGCTTCGGATCCATATACCAGGAAAAATGGTGTAAACCTGTTGACCTGTTAGGGGTGGTTCGCAAACTCCACAAGACAGCGTCCGTTCATCGCCCAAGCTCCGGCTGCTCGTCGCAGCGGTTCTTCAAGGCGTGATTCCTGATAATATTAGACCGTTAGCCCTTTCAACTTGACCATTGGATTGTGGGTGAGCCACGGATGCAAGGTCCAATCGAATCCCCATGGTCTCACAATAATCCTTTAATTCTCCCTGAGCGAAGTTTGTGCCATTATCTGTTATGATGTTGTGTGGGATGCCGAATCTCATTACGAGGCTGCAGACAAATTTTAGTGCCGTAGCACCGTCGGCTTTTCTCACTGGCTTTGCCTCTATCCACTTGCTGAATTTGTCAACAGCGACCAAGAGGTATTCGCAACCACCAGGAGATGATCTTTTTAACTTACCAACCATATCAAGCCCCCAGACCGCAAATGGCCAGGTGATAGGTATGGTCTTCAGCTCTTGAGCTGGAGCGTTTGGTTGAGTAGCGTAGTACTGGCAACCTCGGCAGGTTCGACTATTTTGTCGGCGTCTTCTTTAGCTGTGAGCCAGTAAAAACCTAACCGAAAAGCTTTTGCAACGAGTGACCTGGGGGCGGCATGATGCCCGCAATCCCCTGCGTGGATCTCTCGGAGGATTTCAATGCCATCTTGATTAGAGACGCATTTGAGAAATACCCCTGCGCTTCGTTTGTAGAGCTGTCCATCAACTATTGTGTAGGATCTTGCTCGTCGATGATCTGTCGTGCGAGGACCTCGTCCTCCGGCAACTTCGATCGATGAGGTAGTCCGGAAAGGCTGTGTCCAAGCCGGAATGATAGCCATCACCTCTTTGGCCGGAGATACGCCACCTCGGGTTTTCCGGGTTAGCGCCCTTCACCGAGGGTATCTGAGATGCTCCAGGAAAATTCCGGCGGAATTGGCTTCCTCCCGGATCCGAGCTTGGACAGCATGTCTGCCGCTGTGTTGTCGTCTCTCCGGACATACTTGACTTCGTATCCTAGAAAGCACTTGGCGATCTCGTCAACTTCGTCTCTGTAAGCCGCCATGACGGAATTTCGGCGTTCCAGGTTAGGCTACTTGCTGTGCCACCGGTCGGAATCTCCGCAACAGATGATATGCTTGATCCCTATTTCCTTAGCGATGCGCGATCCGTGTAGTAGAGCCTCGTACTCTGCCATGTTGTTTGTAGCTTCGAAGTGAATCTGCAGAACATACTGCAGTTCTTCTCCGGTAGGGGACTTCAGGGTGTGACTCCGGCTCCTGAGCCTTGATGCTGCTTGGATCCGTCGAAGTGCATAACCCATGTCTCTGGTTCCGGTTCCAGGACTTGCATCCGGGCCTCTGTCCAATCTGCGACGAAATCTGCCAAAACCTGGATTTGACCGCGGTCCTGGCTTTATAGGTGATGTCGAATGCGGATAATTCAATGCCCCATTTTGCTGTGCGTCCTGTTGCGTCAGCATTGTTGAGAATTGTTGACAGCGGAGCTTTGCTCACGGCTGTTCTTGGATGTTCTTGGAAGTAGTGTCTCAGCTTCCTGCTGCCCGGGAATACTCCGTAGGCTAACCTGAAAGTGGGGGTAGCGCTGTTTGGATTCCGTGAGGACTTCACTAATATAGTAAACCTTTGGACTCCATATTCGTGACCTTCTTCCTGTCTTTCCACCACGATAACGAGGCTGATGACCCTGTTGGTGGCTGCCAGGTAAAGGAGCATAGGCTCGACTCTCCTGGAGCTGCTAGGATAGGTGGGAGGTAAGTATCTCCTTCAGCCCTTGTAGTCTTTGCATCTGCCTCGTCCCAGACAAACTTGTCTGTTTTCTTCAACAGCTTGTACGGGGAAGTGCCTTCTCGCCAAGACGGCTAACGAACCTGCTGATTGCTGCGACGCAGCCAGTCCGTTGCACATCTTTGAGACAAGTTGGCCTCTTTATGCACAAAATTGCCTTGATTTTCTCCGGGTTCACTTCAATGCCCCTGTTAGAGACAATGAAGCCAAGGAGTTTTCCGGCTGGCACGCCAAAGACGCACTTCATGGATTCAACATCATCTTGTACCGACGGAGGTTCTCAAAGGTTTCGTGAGGTCGCTAATCAAGTCGGATCCTTTCCGAGTCATGACTGCGATGTCGTCGACGTAAGCGTGTACGTTCCGGCCGATCTGGTCCTTCAAGCACCGCTGCATCGTACGTTGGTAGGTGGCACCTGCGTTTTTCAAGCCAAAGGGCATAGTAACATAGCAGGTAAGTGCCAAACGGGGTGATGAACGAGGTCGCCTTTTGGTCGGACTCCTTCATCCGGATCTGGTGATAACCGGAATACGCATCAAGAAAACACGAAGTTCCGCCCTGCCGTCGAATCAATGACTTGGTCAATGCGCGTCCTTCGGGCAATGTTTGTTCAAGCCGAGTAATCGATGCACATTCTTAGTATTACGGTGTTCTTTTTGGGTACAAGGACGGGATTTGCGACCCAATCAGTGTGGATAACTTCTACTACAAAACCTGCCTCTAGTAACTTAGCTAATTCCATTCCTATGGCGCGGCGCTTCTTATCTCCAAAGCGTCGCATAGCTTGCTTCACCGGTTTAGCCCCCGGATTTATATTGAGGTAGTGCTCGGCGAGTTCCCTAGGTACTCCGGACATGTCGAAGGTTGCCATGCGAAGATATCCATGTTAGCGCGGAGGAACTCGACGAGCGCGCTTTCCTATTTGGGGTCCATATTGGCTCCGATTGAGACTTGCTTGCTATCGTCGCCTTCCTTGAAGCTGACTTTTTTGGTCTCTATCGCGGCCTTGAAGGACGCCTTGTCTTCGAGATTTGCTTCTTGGTGGTGCATCTCGGTCGGATCCACCGCGGCTCTGCCTTTCAGCTCCTCTCCGGATATCACAGACTGCGAAGGCGGCTTCGCCCAACTCGCACTCATGAGCCTTTTTGTAGTCTCCGGATATGGTAATCATACCTTTAGGACCCGGAATCTTGAGTTTGTTGTAGATGTAGCACGCCCTGCGTGAAACTTGTGGTAGGTGGGCCTGCCGAAGATTACGTGATAGGAGCTCTTGAAGGGCACAACTTCAAATGTGATCCTTTCTTCGCGGAAATTGTGAACATCGCCAAAGGCCACGGGAAGTGTGATGCTGCCGAGGGAATTTGCCTTCTTACCCGGAACCACGCCATGAAACTCGGTCGTGCTGTGTTTGAGCTGTTCCTTGGTGAGGTTCATCCGCTCCAGAGTCTCCGGGTACATGATGTTCAAGCTGGCTCCACCATCCATGAGGCACTTGGAGAAATCATACCCGTCTATGCGGGGACTTACAACCAAGGCGTAGCACTCCTTTGGCACAATGACGGGGTGATCCTCTGTCAAATGTGCACGGGATTTCCGACCACTGACGTTTGCGGCACGGCCGGAACTATGGCGTTCAGGATCCGCAGCAGACTTGGTGGCACGTCTGTTGGGGTTCCGAGGAAAGTGTGGTAAGCCCCGCTCTTTTTGTCAAATGGGTTGGATTTACCTGCGGTCCCTGACTTGGGGTCCGGCGAGTTATCATCCTCTTCCATTGCCTCGGAACTATCCTCATCCTTGTCCTTGTTCTTGCCCTTGCCTCCTTTGCCGCGAGGGCGGTGCTTCCGGGCTCGCTTGTATCCTGCCTCCGGGTCGTTCTTTAGATCGTTGACCCACTTGCAGTTGCGATTGGTGTGTGTGGACTTCCCTGTAACCGGATCCAAGTGGGCCAGGCAGGGCATGTCCCTATACTCTTCGTAGGTTTGCGGGGCGCGGGATCCGAGCCTCGAGCCTGCGGCTGACCCCTGCCGCTCCGCCACCACGGCCGCGTCCTCTTCCGCCTCCTGAACCTCCGCGTTGAAACGCCACGGCGACCAAGTCGGATCCGCCACTCTTCTGATCGGGATTTTTGCGTTTGTGGCCGCTGTTATTGCCGTTATCACGATTCTTCTTTTGTTGGTGTAAGGGGATTGCTGTGGCCGCGATATCACCGCCTGCGTCGTCATCGGCGGCGTGTGGTCGCTGGCAATGGAGATCATCTCATCCAAAGTTAACTTATTTGCATTAGCTAAACAAGTGAGCTTGTGCCGCAGCAGTCCTCCTCTTTGCAGTCCGCCGATGAAGGCGTACATGGCAGTGGTGTGATCGACGTTTTCGCACTCGTTCCTGCACGCCAACCACCGTGTAAGGAAGTTTCTTGAGGATTCTCCCTTCTTCTGGATACAGGCTTGCAAGTCGCTTGCCGTGGCAGGTCTTTGTAGGTGCCCCTAAAATGTTTCTCGAAAGCTGTTTTCAGGTCAAACCAACAAAAGATGGTGTTCTTCTCGAGGTCGAGCCAGATCCGGGCTGGCCCTACAAGATACAACTGGAGCATGCGGCGGGCGATATTAGGGGTTCCTCCGGCAAAGGTTACTGCATTGTAGTAGTCCTCAATCCAGGTATCCGGCCTTTCGGTGCCATCATAATGCTTCAAGTTTCCGGGTAGCTTGAGGGAGCTCCTTGGCTTTGGTTCCTCTCGAATCATGCCAAAGCACTTTGGTCCGATGTAGTCGGTTCTGTATTCGTTGAGGCGTTCCCGTGCGTCGCGCGAGCCGTGTCGGGGGATTTTGAGCGAGAGCGAGATCTCCGGCCGCCACCTCCGCCTCCACCTCCGTCGCCACCGCTAGGTGGTGGTGAGGAGATCTGCGAGGGGCTGACCTGCTTCCGCCTTCATACTCTCCCCGGTCCTCCCGGTGCTGGCTCCGCTCTGGCTGCCTTCGTCGTGGCGCGGCTGCCCTGTCGTTCTGCTCCGGCGAGGTTCCGGGTCGCGCTCCTCATTCCGGCTCCTCCTGGGCTCCGGGTCGCGTCCTTGGCTTCTGCGAGGCTCGGGGTCGCGTTCTTGACTCCGACGAGGCTCCTGCTCGCGGTTTTGGTTCCGGCCTCTGAGTTGCTCCAGCGTACGCTCCCTGTTCCTGTCTCTAGGAGCCGGCATCGCGTCGCGAATGCGATTCCGCCTGGCCCATGGGGCCTGGGAATTCCGGCAGGACTGCGGCGTCGAGGGGGTAGCGGAGGACGCGAAGCTCGGGGTGGTGGTGATGGAACACGGTATTTGTCTCTGCCGGTGTACATTGGGCCCTTACCCCTTGCTGGGTCTCTCGGAGTTGAATCCGAAGGAACCGGGATCGGGTTTGGGTGCTCTCTTGCTTCTCTCCGGCGTTCCGTGGAACCGGTGCGCGATTCATCATCACGGTGTTGATCTCCTGGGGCGTCCTTCTGCGCGGTGGATACGCAAATATCCGGGTTGGATGCCAACCTGCGCGAAGTATCTGCCTTGCTTTGTTGCTGCTGCTGAAGCAACGAGCTTTCGGACGAAGTCGATGTCAATCTCCTCATCCTTCTTTTTCAGGAGTTCCGCGGCTTTCGTCATGTTGTCCTTCGGGGTGGCAAGCGGTTGCTGCCCCGTTGGAGTTGCGAAGGTGATCCTGCGGGGAGTTATCATGTCACGCCGGAGCTTTTCGACCTCATGATGAGCTTCAACGATCTTGTCCTCCCAATGCTTTCGGAGTTCCTTGACCTTTACCAATCCTTCGTCCACTTCCTTCTCACGCTGGATGTAACCCACAAAAATTTCTGCGTCTTTCCGTTCCTCCAGTATGGCGGCTGCAGTGTTCTTGATCTTTTTGGCTGTGGCCAGTAGCTCCAGTCTTTTAGCTTCTAAAGCTTCAACGTCGTCGGGAGTGATGGGTGTGTTAAGAACATCCAAGGGATAAGCCGCATCCATGGCTGCTTGTGCGATCATGTCTTCAGTTGACAGGTGGTCCTCCGGGGTAGGGTCCCTGCGAGGTCGCTCCCGCGACATCGGGGATCCCCTACGAGATGGCTGGGGGTCGATTGGGTGTCTGCTGCTTCGATCCGTGTTCTCCCAGCGCAATGGTCGCCAGGACCTGCTGGCTGGGCGGAATCGACTTCAGGCTGGGCACCGTATCCATATTCCTTCACCTTACGATCGAACTCTTCAGTGTCCATGGATTGAGTATCTCCGGAAATTGGGCTTAAGTTTCCCAGAATCGACTCTTCTACCGGAGATCCGCTTTCTCCGACAGCCTCTTGCTGATCCGGAGCAGCGTTTTCGGCGCCTCAACCTGCACGGGACCAGCTCCGTCCTCTTGAGGGGCGGCTCCTGCGGTATGGGCTATGAAGTGTACGAAGTGACACCTTTGCTTCTCTAACACCTGGGAGACCCAGGCGGATCTGGTCTTCCACCGTTATTTCTGCTCAGGGGCGGATTGGGTGGGTTTAAAATTTTCAGATCTAAGGCGGAATCTTCCTTAGGAGGCTCCTGCGTCTCAGATCGGACCGCGATCGTCCTGCTCGCGGCGGTCGCGTCGCGTCGGTGGGTTTCCGTCAATCGACGGTTTCCCGATGAAGATGTGGATGCCGCCGATTGGGACGATGGAGAGCTTGACGGGGTTTGACCTAGCCGGAATCCAAGAATTCGTCCGGGGGACGATCGGAAAATTCCGGCGTAGAGTACACGCCCCCACGGCGATCGAGTCGTCGTAGCTTCCCATGGCGGAGCCCTCCCGGTTCCGGCCTCCGACGCCTCAGGCCCCACGGTGGGCGCCAGTCGTTGCCTAATCGACGGTACCTCGGAGGAGGGATCCTCACGAGGGGAGAAGAAGTAGGGGCCATAGGGCGGAGTGCACACGGGACGGTGGTACGAGTTACCCAGCCGGAACACCGATGACAGCCCTACTGCTGCTTGTCGGAATTATCGGGCGCTTTCGCGTTGTTACAATGAGTTGTGGTTGTGCCTCTAGGGCTCCCGGGATCCGGCTTATAAAGGCGCACGGATCTAGGGTTTACATGGAGAGTCCTAGCCGGATTACGGATAGCCTAACTACGGTACAACATCTTGTCGTGCACGTCACGGATCCGCCTTCCGTACATGTCGTACTGGATCCGGATTCCTCATGGGCCTCCATGGATCCGGGTTACTCCTAAGGTTGGTACGGATCCGGCCTGCTGATCCTGGGCTGGACTTCTTCCTTCATAATCAACAGCAACTGGGCCGCCCGATGGGCCACATGCCTCATCACCATCTGTGGGCCACCCGGGCTTGCCGGATCTAGGCACTGTCGATGGTACACCCATGAAGTATACCCACAACAATAAGCTCGCTGGTGTTCGCCGTGGGAGCTACTAAAATATCATCATCAAATACCTAAATGGCTCCGATTTAGAAATCCCAGGCTAGTCTTATCCTCCATGCACAGTAATATTTGATTTCCACAGTAATGCACTGGTTAGATAATTTATTCACTATTTCGTGGATACATTTTCATTGTTCAGGCCCTGATTTTAATTCATGTCCTATTTAGATTTTTGCTGCATGCCAATTGGGGTTCAGAACAACTACTGGCTGCAAATATGGTTACTTTCCAAAGTTCAATAAAAACAAGAAAGGGCCTAAATCTCTAGCTTCGTAATCTGAAGGACTTCAACCAAGAAAATTTCTACATGTGGATCATAGTAGAAATTTTAAGGTGTAGCCGAACAGGCATGTCTCACCTAGAATCCTAAAGTTCCGTTTAAACAACAACTTGCTTCAATTTGATCCGCACGAAAATTGCTAACAGATTTCAGGAATAACTAACTAACTAACCTAGCTATATAGGATTACAAATCAAAACAACCCTGCAATATTTTCTCCCGAGGCCTAAACATATCTCTGTTTCCGTACGAACCTTTTTCTCTCAAGCGACGAATCCTCCAGGCAGCTAGCAATCGCCCACCGGCATCAAGGTATTCCCTCTTCCCCTCTCCACCGGCGTCGATTACCACGCGCGCACCGCACACAATCGAGTCGGCGACGCCGATAATCAGAAGGAGATCCATGGCAGCCGCGGCAAGAAGGAGAGAGCCGCGGGGATGCACCACGGTGAGCCGGTCCAGGTTGGGGTGGACACACGTGGTGTCGTGTCCCCATCCTCCTGCAAGACGTGCGGGCGCAGCTATTTTGGAAGAACGACGACGCCCCCCATTGCCTAGCGGGAGGTGATGAGGAGCGAAGCCAGTCCAGGCGCGCGGCGGGAGCCCGAACGAAGCTGCCGCGGACGCGGCGAAGTAGGGGCCGCCTGCAGCCAATGACGATGTGGCTCGGCGCCGGAGGCGGGGCGGCCTGCAGCCGGAACCTTGCGCCCGATGGCAGGTTGGCTCAGCGCCGGAGGGAGGGGCGGCCGTGAGATCTGGCCGATGGAGGGGTGGCCCGGCGCCGGCGGGCGGGACGGCCGGCAGCCGGAACCGTGCTTCGCCGGGCGGTGGCCGTTATAGCGCTGGAGGGAGGCGGGTTAGCTCTGCGCCGGAGGGTGGGCAGCTGTGAGAGCGCGGGCCGAGGACGGGAGCTGGTGGCGTGAGTGAGAGGAGGCAGGAGGCATGGCCATGGCGGCGTGAGTGAGGAGGAGGCAGGGCAAACCAGAAAGAATTGGGGAAGGGATAGGGTAAGGAGACGTGAGGAAGAATTGGGGAATTGGCTTTCTCCCTGTACGAGTGCTAGCTAGCGGTTAAGCAACCTCGCCCAGTAACAGGTTAAGCAACCTCGCTTATTTTCTTTGTCTAAATGATGTTCTGCTGTTCAGTAACAGGTGGGCTCCAGGATAACAAGCGATCGTGTCTACAAATTTTCTCAAATCAATTATGTTTTGACTGTTTTCAGATCGCAAATATTCATCTCTTACAATGTGTATTAACTATTGTAGATCATGGACGGAACTGAGGCAGATATAGGTTCAGATACAATGTTGGTGGAAGAGACGAGTTTTACCGAATCAACCAAGGTGATTTTGACATGTGCCTAGATAAAAAGATCTTTATAATTAATTTCGTTTTTGCAGGTCATGGACAATATAAAAATAGATGTTGATGTTAAAGAAGCCATCACCAAAGGCCTCGAGGCTACCTTGATGGAAGGGACCCTAGACTCACCGACTTTTTCAAATCCAAAGTAGTCATGTCATAATAAACCAAAAAAAGAAAACACAAACATTATCCCAAAAGATACTTAGTTCCGCCCTTTCCTTTTTGCTATATTACTTTTTATGTAATTAATGTGGCACACTTATATATCTTGCCAGACTATGTCTGCACCGCGGAAGATTTTGTCGTCATTGAATCAATAATGTCTGCACCTAAAAATACCAACTTTGTGGAGATCGGTGATGCATCGCTATCTAATGACCATTTAAAGTGTCTTACATGTGATGACGGATTTCTGCCCGATGATGTAAGTCAACAAGAAATCACTATTTACACAATATGTGTCTATTTTTAATTTAAATGTATATTATGTGTTCAATTGTAGGTGATAAATGCCTACATATATTGCATGCGTGCATGTGATCATCTGCTTAACAGAGCTGGCAATAAGGTATATATGGATAAAACATACGTCTCCAATATGCTGAAGAAAGACGTAAAAATATATCGTCATATCATAGAGCAGGCATATATTTATCTAAAGCATGACATGGTCAGAACTAAATCCCTACCTATGCATCTCATTTATTATATTTTTAACATGTGTATACCTACTTATGTAATATTTTATTTTAGATCTTCCTACCGATAAATATCAGTAAGACCCACTGGTATTTAGCGGTCATCAATGCGAAGAAACGCTTGATACAAGTATTAGACTCACTTGGTCCTGGAATGGGTAGAACTGACCTCACGTTTATGGTAAGTTATTTGATTATGATCTCCTCTTGACATTTTACTTTTTCCTCGGTGTTTAATATCTTTTTTCCTCATATAACAGCTCCGAGGACTTGAGAAGCACTTAAAGACTGCATCCCAAAGAAGGGGATTTGACAAAGTTGAAAAGTGGCACGATCTCGATGTCACGACATGGCCAATAGTAGAGCATATCCGAAAACCAGTGCAGACTGATGGGTATATTGAATCTCTTGAACTTTCGAATGTGAAAATAACGATGATACAAAAGTAATGTATTTAAAGATGTGTTTGGATAGTAGTTAAATTAGACCTTACCATTGTGTAACGGACGTGGAGAAGCTCAGCCACTTCTTTTTTGGTGTATCAGCTCTATGTCTCTTCTATATGGGTACTAACGTAATTTTTTGTTTTTCTAGGTCGTGTGGTGCACGGTAGTTCAGTGACATGAGATAGAAAATAAAATTAACTAAGCAGTTGAGCTACCATGAACCTATGAAAAAAAGTTATTAAATCTCTGATCAAGTAGGTCTGAAAACTCTAAATTGTTTACAAAAAATGTGCGGTTTGCCAGTCTGGAGGATTGGGTAGGTCGAATGATATTTTAGCATCCTCCATTGGTACCAGTAGCATGAAGTATACCGGAAATCTTTCTAGCTTAATGATTGTTTTAATATTTTTATGTTGATTTGTCTAGATAGAATTCTACTATAACATTTGCTAATTTTGTAGCGCATCGTGCGGGTTGTTCATGTTAAACTTTATGGAATATTGGACATGCGATATGCTTTCTGACTGCATCACTCAGGTATTATTTTTGTTTAGAGACCGTTAGTAGTATCTTGCATCTTAAATTATTAATTTACAATATTAATGTTTCTTACTACTTTGTAGGAGGATATGAAAGCATTCCGAAGAAAATTAATTGCCATATTGCATGATTCGGAACTAAACAAAATAAGAGGCAGTCCGATATATAATCAATCTAAAGATCAAGAAAATGGATCCGACTCTGATATTACAGAATTGCCAAGTCTAGGTAAAAACCACCAAGGAGATGTAGCCAAAGAAAATATCCAGCTTCCTATTTGCACCTTGTCCACCAAACCACATGAGTTTGTTGACGAGATATGCAAATACATCATGTCCATTGACGATGCAACATGTTTGAAGTAAGCCTCATAAGATATTGATCAAGCGTCGGTATATATTATTATCATATCATTATTCTTATCAATTATTTTGCAGAAAAGAATGGGTGCGAAGCTCCACACCTTATCCACTAGGATTAACTCTAAAGCAAATTCAGGACATACTCAGGATGGACCAGCCAATGGACGAGGATTGTTTCAACATGGCTGTGCGCATAGTGGCATGTAATGAGATACAATTTTTTATAGAGCCTCCCGTGCACAACATGGACTTAAGATTTTGTGTAAGTTATTATAATCGCATATTTATTGTCACCGTTATGGTTCTAAACCTTTTTTCATTTCAGTCGGCGATACTCCATGGTAGAAAACATCCACTTTGGCGTGTTAAGCCAGATATTAAGGAGTTGGCAACATTGTTTCATAGCTGGCCTGGGATAGACCATAATATATCATCATGCAACATGGTAAGTTAGTCTCTTTTCCATTATTAACATGATTTATGTGTTTTAATGCTCACCACTTGCAGATTTTTTTACCACACGCATTTCTTGGCCACTTCATCTTGTTCACCATCGACAAACATGAGTGTCGTGTATGTATTTTAGACCCATGTTCTGAAACTCTATCAGAAGAGAGGTACCAACTAAAATTACAAAGGTGTTCATTCTATCTAAATGATGCTCTTGAGATAGCGCAACCTGGCTGGAATTCCGATATTTATTTCTGGCCACGTAAATATCCTCACAATATCCCAATACCAACAAGCCCCGACAGGTGATTTTTCTCAGTTATCTTTACAAGCAGCTTATTTTATCGTCATTCTAATGACCAAGATAATGATATGTTCCATTTATTTGCAGAAAATTGTCTGGATACTTAGTATTTAGTTTTATGCTTTCATGGGATGGTAAAAGATTTGTTCATCCAATTTGCAGCGTGAGTACTCTATGTTCATAATCTTATATTTTTTGTGGGAAAAAACTTCATGTTAACATGATAGACCAATTGTGCAGGATGGTTACGAGCTACGGAAAAAGTTTTTGATACACATACTCAAGTATTTGGCTAATGAAGTTGAAGACAACATTCCTGAGATCGTGCGAGAATACCTTAGACGCGTCAACGGACCATGGATTTAATAAATAGTGTATTCAGTCATTTCTCTTCTACAAAATGAATTGTGCGAAGTGAATCTTTAAATAAGTATTATATATTTATTTTATATACTTTAATATTTGCATGCATTATTTACACGTTTATGCATTTGACACTACGTTAAAGGGCCATGGCGAAGCACGGGCATTCTACTAGTATTTTGTAATATATATCTTATATTATTATTATCAAACTTACGATCTAGCGATACGCGTAAGTCCTATGAACTGGGGATGGAGGAAGTAAGAAAAACACACAGACCAAAGTGAATGGAACTCTAGTTAAAAAAAAACTGAATCTTTGCTGAAAAGACAAACAAACCGAAGCGACAAACAAACTAATTACTGATGTTGTAGTACCGGGTACCTAACTGGTGCTCTCCTGTTCGCTGCCTTTTGTCGTTTGGAACTGTAGGCTAAAATAAATGGCGGCCTATTTTGCGGGAAGTGTTTATGCCTCTCCGAGGTTCAGTGCTTTCTTCATATTAAAATAGTTAAAAATATATATTTAGAAGTATCAAAAAAAATATAAAAATAGTTCTAGACTTTGCCAATGATATATCCTACAAGCATGCAAAACTTTAACCCGA
Source organism: Lolium multiflorum (assembly GCA_030979885.1). Taxonomy (NCBI): domain Eukaryota; kingdom Viridiplantae; phylum Streptophyta; class Magnoliopsida; order Poales; family Poaceae; genus Lolium; species Lolium multiflorum. The sequence continues at coordinate 101,141,318 of CM061749.1, forward strand.
AGTTCTTTTTATCATGGGCCAGACAAAATTGGCAAAATATGATAGTTTTTGGATATTTTGCATATCCATAGAGTCCAACATTGCTTACATCTGGTTTTATAAAGAAAATTTTGGAACTCATAAATATGATTTTTAGTTTTTAAAAAATACTGAATCATTGGTGCCAATGTGCTCCAAATCTCTACCCTCTATTTTCATATTTTGTTTCTTTTATGTCATATAACTTGTAATGAACGCACTTTTTTCACATGGTTTTTTATCGACAACTTTAACCACTAATATATACTCACTTTGTTTATACATATAAGGTCGCAAACTCATATTCCAGGTTGCATTCGTCCTGCATTCGTAATGTACCAATGGTATCGTTGCATTCGTCTTGCAGAACTCTTTCATTTCATATACATTTATATAAATTTTATAAATATAAATTATAGTCAAAATTGTAAACTGTTGACGAGCGAAAGTTAAGGACTCCTTGCATTTTGGATGGGGGTATGTTATGGTGATTTCGTTAATCCAAATTGATAGGGAAAGACCCTTGTTTTAAGAAGAACAGTTTGTGGGACCATGATGATGATCTGCCTCTGTATCTTTTACTAGCCTTTCTCATACTCTGATATGGTTTCTTGTACTTCTAAATACTTCTTTTTTACCTTGTGTTCACCATATCTTCATATTACTTGTCCTCTTTGATTCATAGGATAGGAAAATCATATGAATATGAAAATCATAGGATTGAGATGTCATGGCTAGTTGAATCTTATATGAAGATGAGTTGTGTTAGATTGTGCCAAAGGAAATTTTCTATGAGATATGTCCTAATTTTTTATTCCTGTAGGATTTGCACTACAATTCCTATAAGATTAGTTCCTATATGATATGTTCCTATGAATCAAACAACTAGTGTAGGAAAAATTCTCATAGATCTAAATCATACACATTTCTTATACGAATCCTATGAATCAAAGAAGCCCGCCTATGTCGCGGGTTCGTTTGCGGACACCGGGGTGAGACCACCCCCTTTTATGTTTGGTGAGGGGAGGCAAGGTGGTTCGAACAATCTCACACATCACGGGAAACACGAATCGATTTTACCCAGGTTTAAGTCTCTACCAAGCTCTAGTGACCCTCCGCCCAGCGTGTCTGATATTATTGCTAGTGTTCTTGCTGGTTACAATGGTGAACTGGCTTGCTGGGAGAGCCAAGGTGGTTCTCGGCCTGGAAGAACTACAATGGGAGAGCCAAGGTGGTTCTCGGCCTGGAAGAACTACAACAAGAAGACACAGTCAGCCTCCAGTCTCACTGAAATCCAGGACCTTTCCTAAGGGGACGATCTCTCCTTTTATACTAGTAGGGGCGGTGGACGCACCATTCCGCATGCACAACGCTTGTCCTCCCCGCGTGTCGCAAGCCACAGGGTCATTGCATGTGTGCGCTGCCTGGGCTCCGGGCAGTGTGTGTGTGCGTGCGTGTGTGTGTGTATGTGTGGAACCGCCATGCTCCTAGTCATACTCCTCTCTCCACGCGGTTCTGAGCCCCTAACCCACCTTTCCCAGGGACGGGATTTTCGGTATAGGTTCCCAGGAAGGCTCTGTCTTTCGAGGGAAGCCCTTGATGCCTCTGCGGATGCGGTTTCTTCCCTCAGATATGAGAGTGGAGTTGGCTGACCTAGACGGATTGCTACGAGGCATTGAGGAGGATCCCTGAGGCTTGCTTCATAAATCTCAGCCTCGTGCCCCATTTTCTTGCAAGGTGCTTATCATTTTTCCTTGTCATCCTGATTTTTCGCGTCCTCTTTGTGTTGTGACTGTGTTCATCATTTCAGGCATCGATAGTCGGCTTGTTGTCTTGTCTTTCTTACAAGATTTTTGTCGTGCATGTGTTGCGTCTCTTTGCCGAGCAGTGTGTGGCTTGCTCTTCAACTCTTTTCGGGGGAGGCATGGTCGACACATCTCTAGCGGGAATGTAGATACCCATATTGACTCCCGTATAGTCAACAAAGATCATTGTCGGTTGAACTACAATGTCAGGGATTCAATTAACCTCGTATCCAATTCTCTTTGTCTCTCGATATAGTACTAGCCCGAGATTAGATCATTGTTATCATCATACATAGTTCAATGTGTTACCGTCTACCAATCTTTACTCATTCCATAATATAATATCATTGTGACTAAGTCATTAATCACTTGCTTGCAAGCTCGTTAGATATTACATTACTGAGCGGGCCTAGAGAATACCCGTTCGTCATGCAGCCCAATAAGCACTTTCTGATATACCCAAAGACAAATTTATGATCACCCAATTACGAAGTGACATTTGATGGATTTAAAGTATTCTTCCGCTGCTAGGGAGTGATATAATCTCATAGTCTAAGAGATCAGTTGACATTAAAATCAGCTTAGGAAATTTAAACACAATGACTTGATCTTATTGCTTTGAAAAATTAAGACTGTCCATCACATCATTCTTCTAATAATATAACCTTACTATTAACCGACAACTGATGTTAATTGTTAGGAAACCATAACCATTAGTAATAAACAAGCTAGTCAAGTAGAGGCCTACTAGGGACTTAGTGTTTTTTTATGAAACCACACATGTATCACCTTTCCGGCTAATTCTAGCATGGAGTATAAACATTTATCATGAATAATGGAAGTCTGCTATCACGACTTTAAGTCTTCAAATCATTAGGCGGAAGGCGGGCGACGGCGGGCGACGCAACGGGCGACACGGGTGGCGATCTTGCCATCCCAACGCCGGCTACGGTGTCGCCGGTGGGAGCCTCTGTCTGCTGGTCGGAGAGGCTAATCGGGAGTCGTTTCTGGGCGTTGCAGTCCGATGACGATGAAGATGAAGGGCGAGAAGAGGAGGAAGATGACGGGTCTAGAGAAGAAGGTTCGGCGGCTCGGGGAGGAAATCGTTGGGCACGGTATCTGTGCCGTACTCCTTTGTCGTCGCAGGATGCGGACCTCGCCGAGGGTTCATCTGAAATAAACAAGCGCCGTTTGAAGAGACTACATCGACGGGATGTTCAGCGATCGGCGGCTCGCGCGACGCTTTTTCTCTCCGAGGACGATGGTAAGAATTCACCTTCTTTTTTGCTGTTGGGCAATCAATCTAGAGATGCTGGGCACAAGAATCTGCCGGTGCTGGAGCCGTCTGTTTTTGTCGATGATAATTCGGAAGGTTGGACAGTGGTTCGTCGGCGACGTTGGTCGCCGGCGTCCGTCACGAGCGTTCGAGATCCAAGCTTGATGAAGGTTTCAAATTTCGTGCATATGGGCCAAGCTCAGTTGCGGGCTGGTGTTAGCGGACCTATGTGAGTTTCTGGCCCATCTTGGACAGGGCATGATGTTTCGGCTGTTGATCCTTCGGGATGTAATCGCATGCCCAGGATAGCCAAAGTTGGAAACGAGAAGGCGGGGGCTGCGTTCAGGAAATTTTTAGGGCTTGCTTGGAAGAAGTTTGAGGCGGCGGCTCCCGTTATTCGCCGGCGTCGCGTCGATATCATCATGAGCGGCGACGGCGGCCGGGGCGGTTTTCATCCAGGGCGGGGTGGATTCAACCCTGGGCGAGGAGGGTATGGAGGAGGCCGCGGTGATTTTGGCAATGGCGGTGGCCGCGGTGCCTTTACCAATGGTGGTGGCCGCGGTGACTATGCTAATGGTGGTGGTGGCCGCGGTGACTACGGTGGTGGTCACGGTGACTTTGGCTTTGGTGGAGGCCATGGGGACTGTGGCAATGGCCGTGGTGGATATGGCGTCGGTCGCGACGGCTATGGCAACAATCGAACTGCCTTTGTTCCGCGAGGTCGGCACAATCTAGGTCCTGGCCGCGGCAATGTGAGTTACAGGAGGTGGATGTGGGCATCAAGGTAATAGTTTTGGTGGTTTTGGAGGCAATCGTAATTTGTACAAGGGGAATCTAGTGGTTCGGCTGGATCAAATTTCAATGGGACTTGGGAAATTTTCCAAATAACAACGGTCGTTTCGGTGGTAATCAACAAAGGTGGAGTACAGGTCGTGGTGGTGCCTTTGTGAATCGGAATAGGGGACAGGAGACAGAAGGGGCAACTCGTGGAGGAATTGATGCAGGTCTCCTACAGCAAACTGTACAAGCAGTGGTGGCAGCTGTTACTGCCGCTACAAAGGCTAACGATGTACCAATTGCTCAGGTTCCAGTGGGTACTGTGGTGCAGGATTCAGAGCCGGTTGTTGCTGTGGGTCAGGGTGTAGAGGCGCCGGTTGCGGGGCCAATGTATACTGCGCAACAGCAGGTGGGGATGGCACAGGTGCTTCCAGAGGGTACTGATATGACTGTACATGACAAGGATCAGGAGGGACAGGGTACTTCTGAGAAGAAAAAGGAAGACAAAGCTGGTTGCTTTCGATGTAAGAAGCCTGGACACTATATCGATGACTGTACTACTCCTTTCTGTGATATTTGTGAATCTATTCATCATGTCACCTTAGCTTGTCATCTGTTGAATGCTCCTAAACCTACTGCAATTCTTCATGGGTATGCTAATGAGGCACTTATGTTTTTTGAGCTTGCATGTGGTGTGTTTAAAGCTAAGGCTGAAAATCCCAAGTTGGCGAAAGTGACAGTTGATGGAGCTGCCCTGACTATTCCAGAGATTATTGAGCAACTCAAGAAGATTGTTCCATCTGAAAAGTTCAATTGGGAGGTCTTTCACTTCAAGGATAATATTTACAGAGTTAAGCTCCCTAGTAAGTTAGGTCCAAAGGTTGAAGAATTTTGGCACTTATATTTGTACTGACAGAGAAGCTTGTTTGGCCTTTGATTTTTGGTCCTCGGTAGAGCAGCCCCTTTACATTCTTCCAGAGGTTTGGGTTCGTGTTTCGGGGTTACCATCTGATATTAGATCGGACTATTTATCCTTATGGGGAGTTGGCACTTTATTCGGAGAGACTCTGGATGTAGACATGGCCTATACACGTAAGAATAAAGTGCTCCGAACCAAGATTGGATGTCTGGACCATAGGCTTATTCCAGCAGATAGTGATATGTTTATTAGGAGAGGGTTTTATAAATTACATTTTGAAGTTGAAATTGATGAGCGGGCACAAGAGGTGAGTATGGTGGATGCCAACAATGATGGAAACAATGGTGATAGCAATGGAGAGGGGAAGAATGGGGATGCCCATGATATGGACACGGATAATATAGGAAAAGAGGTGGAGGAGGCTCCCAAACAGGATAATCATGTTGGTTCAAGCTCACATAATGGCATGGATGGCATGCAAGAACAATGTGTTCGGGTTGGTTCTTTGGATGTTAAACTTGCCTCTCCAGGTATTTTTTGTATTGCAAAAAGTTTGGATCGATTTGAGCTTGAACATACCTCTTTTTCTGATGTTATTGTTCCTGCAGTAGATGACAAAACCGACACAGATTGCAATGCAGATTTGCTGATCAGAGAAGCTTCTCCGGGATTGGGGGCCATCGGGTCGGTGCTGTGGGCCAGTTGCCTGCCATTGTGCAGGTGCTGCCGGCACTGGTCTGGCGCAGCATGAAACCAATGGACAGCTGATGCATGCTGGCCGACAGCAGCTGGCTACCGCTGCTGGTTCGCTGTCGAGCACAACAAACCAGGGCTCTGTCGGCCACGCGGCGGAAGGAGGATGGCTTGACGCGGGTGCTGGTGCGTGCGCTGCTGGGGGGCGCGGATTCTTTGCGACACGAGAAGGAAGCCCGCCGGTTGCGGCGCGGACTGCTAGACCGCAGAAGATCCCAGCCGCTGTGACAGGCAGCACCATGTTGCGCGCGTCTGCCGAGGTGGATCATCAGCGCATGATTGACAGCGAATCATGTGGGTTGGTCCGATCGGATGTGCTGATCAAGGATGTGGCCACTGGTGGGTTTTCGGAAAATGATGATTTTTATCATAAACTGTTTTACTTAAGCGAGATTTGCAGCAACAAATGTTAGATTTTAGCTCCGAAACTGGGTATTCCAAAGTTGACTTTTGTAATACAGGTGGGGGGTTGGTCCCCAGTATGGATACTTCAGTGGACTAATGGAGATGTTACAGTGAACGGTGCGTTAGTTGCAAGAGGAGATATTCCTACCATGGACATTCATCAACTGATGGGGGTTGCCTCATCGCAAGAGTCTGGTGGTAAGACTTTGGGTACCTCACGGTCTCCTCCTTTAGCGGCAAAATCCAATGTGCGCTTATCCCTTATTGAAAATTCATCGAATGCTATGACAGCTCGACCTACTGTGGAGGAGGTGATTGCCTTCGGAGGTATCCCTAAGTCCTCGTTGGGGGCGAGGACTAGCGCGAGACTGGGTGGCCAGCCTAGTGTGGACATGCCTCAAATGGAGAAGATCATGAAGTATGCACAATTGAGAGATGCTCCTTCTTGTGCAGGTAAATCTTTGCCTCTTAAATTTTCTATTGTCAATATTCCTGATAATGAAATTATTCATAAAGCGAAAAAGTTAGGTATTTCTCTAGGGAATTCTGAAGGAGAGGTAGTGAACTCCATTAAAGGTATTAAGATGCTAGAAGAGGAACAAAATTTTAACAATCTTACAAAAAAATGTGGATGAGTACGTGAATAAGGAGGATGATCCTTCGACGCTTGTGATGTCTAAAGTTTCTACCCATTGTGATGATTTGGCTGAGGATGATTGCATCCCACTGGATTTAGATGATCATTTGGAACATCTAAACCCGGTAGTTAAGGAGAAAAAGACTAGGGTGAGGAAAACATATGACACTAATAACATTCGCAGAAGTACTAGGAGAAAAATTAAAAAACAATTTTCTTGATGCAGAATTTAAAAGGAATGAATTGGAATCCGGGTGGTTTTGGGGATACCACTAAGCATCTGTTTGTAGAAGAGGCAATTAGGGAACATAAATTAGACTTTGTAGCCTTATTCGAGACTGGAAGGTCTAATTTCTCTATTCCTTTTTTAAATCAGCTTGCGGCAGGATATAGTCATTCCTGGTTTTGTTTACCTCCTCATGGTCGTTCTGGAGGTATCTTGGTAGGTATTAATTCTGACACTCTCGAAGTGCTTAAGGTGAGTACTAGAGATTTTTGTGCAAAGCTCCATATTAAGTGCAAGAGGGATAATTTTGAATGGATTCTTGTGCCGGTCTATGGGGCTGCCCAAGAGGCACATAAAGCTGAATTCTTAGCAGAACTAGTCAGGATTTGTGAGGCTGAAACATTACCTATGTTGGTAGGTGGTGATTTCAATATTATTCGAAAGCGTGAAGAAAAAAATAATGATAATTTTAAAGCTCGTTGGCCATTTGTTTTTAATGCCATTATTGAACATTTGAATCTACGTGAAATTGCTCTATCGGGGAGACAATTTACGTGGGCGAGTCGTCGTGAAGTTCCAACATATGAGAAGCTAGATAGGGTGCTTGCATCCATTTCTTGGGAACAAAAAATTTCATTAGTCACTGTACGTGCATTGACAAGAGCGGATTCAGATCATACACCGATTCTTATGGACTCAGGGGTGAAAGCACATTTGAGTAATAGGCCAAAATTTTCCTTTGAGTTGCATTGGTTGCGACAAGAAGGTTTCTTTGACATGATTAAAAAAGAATGGAATTCGGTGTTGGTGGGTTTGAATCCGATGGAGGTGTGGTTGAATAAACTTATACATATCAGACAATTTCTTAAAGGTTGGGCAAAGAACCAAAGTGGACAATATAGGAAGGAGAAAGAGAGGTTAATGGGTATCCTTGAGTGTTTGGACGTGAAAGCTGAAACGATTTGTTTATTGCCGTCGGAAAGAGCAACTCTTAAAGATGCGGATGAAAAGTTAAATAAATTAAGAAGGGAGGAAGAGTCTAAATGGGCGCAAAGAGCTAAAGTTAAGCATATCCAAGAAGGGGGAAGTAATACGAGATATTTCCATTTGATTGTGAATAGAAAACATAGGAAAAAGAAAATTTTCAATTAGAACAACAGGAAGGAACTATTGTTGGGGAAGATAACTTGAAGGTATACATTACGGAATTCTATAAGAAATTATTTGGGGCACCGGTGTCGAATAATATCTCGTTGGTCGAGGAGGAGGTGCAGGACATTCCCCAGATATCGACTGTTGAGAATGAGATCTTGACAGCTCCTTATTCTGAGGAAGAGGTCCATGATGCACTTTTTCAGATGGAACGTAATAAAGCGCCGGGACCTGATGGTTTCCCGACAGAGTTTTATCAATTTTTTTGGGTAGTTATAAAAGATGATTTGATGGCGCTATTCAATCAATTCATTAATGGGGACTTGCCTCTTTACAAATTGAATCTTGGCGTTATAACTTTGTTACCAAAGAAAGAGGATGCGGTGCAAATACAACAATATAGACCAATTTGTTTACTAAATGTGTGTTTTAATTTTTTTACGAAGGCATGAACAAATCGTATAACGGGGATTGCCCCACGAGTTATAAAACTCACGCAATCTGCCTTTATGCTGGGAAGGAATATCTTAGAGGGGGTGGTCATTCTTCATGAAACGATTCATGAGTTACATAATAAGAAGATGGGTGGGGTACTATTTAAGATTGATTTTGAAATGGCTTATGATAAAGTGAAATGGTCTTTCCTACAACAGACTTTGAAAATGAAGGGCTTTGACCCTGAATGGTGTCGGATGATACAACAATTTGTCCAATGAGAGAGTGTCGGGGTTAAGGTAAATGATGATATTGGTCATTATTTCCAGACAAAAAAAGGTTTGAGACAAGGTGATCCTTTCTCCTACTCTTTTTAATATTGTGGTGGATATGCTTGCTATCATAATTGAGCGTGCAAAAAATGATGGCCAAGTTGGAGGCCTTATCCCTCATCTTGTTGAGGGGGGATCTCTATATTACAATATGCCGATGGTACTATCCTTTTCTTGGAACATGATCTCCAGAAAGCGGTGAATATGAAATTAATTCTATGTTTTTTAAGAACTCTCAGGGCTCAAAATTAATTTCCATAAGAGTGAGATCTTTTGTTTCGGTAAGGCTGAGAATGAGGTGGACCGGTACAAACAGATCTTTGGATGTGATGCTGGTTCCTTACCTTTTAAATACTTAGATATTCCGATTCATTATAGAAAGCTTAGAAATTCTGATTGGTATCCAGTGGAGACTGATACGTCTCCAACGTATCTATAATTTCTTATGTTCCATGCTAGTTTTATGACAATACCAACATGTTTTAGTCATACTTTATAATGTTTTTATGCATTTTCCAAGACTAACCTATTAACAAGATGCTGCAGTGCCAGTTCCTGTTTTCTGCTGTTTTTGATTTCAGAAAAGTTAGTTTACTAATATTCTCGGAATTGGACGAAACAAAAGCCCACGGCCTTATTTTCCACGGAGGCTTCCAGGAAGAGGAGACGAAGAGGGGACGCGAGGCGGCCACACATAGAGCGGGCGGGCCTCTAGCGCGCCGGCCTGGGGTGGGCCCTCGGGTGCCCCGCTGCCCCTTCGCCTATCTATTCCTTCCATCGCGAAAACCCTAGTACCGAGAGCCACGATACGGAAAAGTTCCAGAGACGCCGCCGCCGTCAACCCCATCTCGGGGGTTCGAGAGATCTTCTCCGGCACCTGAGGGGAATCATCACCGGAGGGCTCTACATCACCATGCCCGCCTCCGGACTGATGCGTGAGTAGTTCATCCTTGGACTACGGGTCCATAGCAGTAGCTAGATGGTTGTCTTCTCCTCTTGTGCTATCATGTTTAGATCTTGTGAGCTGTCTATCATGATCGGGATCATCTATTTGTAATGCTACATGTTGTGTTTGTTGGGATCCGATGAATATGGAATACTATGTCAAGTTGATTATTGATCTATCATCTATGTGTTATTTATGTTCTTGCATGCTCTCCGTTGCTAGTAGAGGCTCTGGCCAAGTTGATACTTGTGACTCCAAGAGGGAGTATTTATGCTAGATAGTGGGTTCATGTCTCCATTGAATCTGGGGGAGTGACAGCAACCCCTAAGGTTGTGGATGTGCTGTTGCCACTAGGGATAAAACATCAATGCTTTGTCTAAGGATATTTGTATTGTTTACATTACGCACAGTACTTAATGCAATTGTCTGTTGTTTGCAACTTAATACTGGAAGGGGTGCGGATGCTAACACGAAGGTGGACTTTTTAGCATAGATGCATGCTAGATGGCGGTCTATGTTCTTTGTCGTAATGCCCTAAGTAAATCTCATATTAGTCATCATGATATGTATATGCATCTCTATTTGTCAATTGCCCAACTATAATTTGTTCACCCAACATGCTATTTATCTTATTGGAGAGACACCAGTAGTGAACTGTGGACCCCGGTCCATTCTTTACATCTGAAATACAATCTACTGCAATCATTGTTCTCTGTTGTTTTCGCAAGCAAACATAATTCTCCACACCATACGTTTAATCCTTTGTTTCGGCAAGCCGGTGAGATTGACAACCTCATTGTTAAGTTGGGACAAAGTAGTTTGATTGTGTTGTGCGGGTTCCACGTTGGCGCCGGAATCACTGGTGTTGCGCACTACACTCCTCCACCAACAACCTTCACGTGGCCTTCATCTCCTCGGTTCGATAAACCTTGGTTTCTTGCGAGGAAAACTCGCTGATGTACTCATCATACCTTCCTCTTGGGGTTCCCAACGGACGTGTGCTTTACCGTCACAAGGAGCTGCACGCAAGCTTTGGCGCCGTTGTGGGAATAATCAAGACACTCCATCAAGCCGTCAACCGCCATCAAATACTTTTCTGGCGCCGTTGCCGGGAGACAAGACACGCCTGCAAGGGGAGTCTCTCACACCCAATCTCTTTGCTTTGTTTATTGTCTTGCTTTATTTTATTTTCTGTCTTGTTTGCTTTCTTTATATCAAAAACACAAAAAATTAGTTACTTGTTTTACTTTATTTAATTCGGTTTGCTTAGTTTATTTTTATTATTGCTAAAATGGGTACTCCTGAGAATACTAAGTTGTGTGATTTCACTAGCACAAATAATAATGATTTTATATGCACTCCCATTGCTCCACCTGCTACTACAGCAGAATTTTATGAAATTAAACCTGCTTTACTAAATCTTGTTATGAGAGAGAAATTTTCTGGTGTTAGTACTGATGATGATGCTGCCCATCTTAATAATTTTGTTGAACTTTGTGAAATGCAAAAGTATAAGGATATAGATGGGGATATTATAAAACTGAAATTGTTTCCTTTCTCCTTAAGAGGAAGAGCTAAAGATTGGTTGCTATCTTTGCCTAAAAATAGTATTGATTCATGGACTAAATGTAAAGATGCTTTTATTGGAAAATATTATCCTCCTGCTAAGATTATATCTTTGAGAAATAGCATTATGAATTTTAAGCAATTGGATAATGAACATGTTGCCCAAGCATGGGAGAGAATGAAATCTTTGGTAAAGAATTTCCCTACCCATGGACTAACTACTTGGATGATCATCCAAACCTTTTATGCAGGATTTAATTTTTCTTCAAGGAACCTATTGGATTCAGCTGCTGGAGGTACTTTTATGTCCATCACTTTGGGTGCGGCAACAAAGCTTCTTGATGATATGATGATCAATTACTCTGAATGGCACACTGAAAGGACTGCTCAAGGTAAGAAGGTAAATTCTGTTCAAGAAACATCTTCTTTGAGTGGTAAGATTGATGTTATTATGTCTATACTTGTTAATGGTAGGACTCATGTTGATCCTAATAATGTTCCTTTAGCTTCATTGGTTGCTCAAGAAGAGAATGTTGATGTGAATTTCATTAAAAATAATAATTTCAACAACAATGCTTATAGGAATAATTTTGGTAACAACAACTATAGGTCATATCCTTCTAATAGTGGTAGTGGATATAGTAATTCTTATGGTAGACCTGTTTTGCCTAGTGAGGAAAAGATGCTGGAAATTGAAAGAGCCACTAAGAGCTATATGCAATCACAATATGAGCAAAATCAATTGTTTACTAAAACTATGAATGAACAATCTGTCTTGTTGAAAAATATAGGGAATCAACTTGAGAATTTGAATATAGAAATTTCTGGTTTGCAAACTAAGCTTTCAAATGCTGAAAACCAAATTTCATACATGTCTGAGTCACACGCTTCTTTAATTAATAAAATGGCTGCTAAACCTGAGGATAATGATAACAAAATTCTTGCTAAAACAAATGCTATCCAAGTTCGAATTAATGACAATATTAGAATGATGGCTGAATTGCATGTTAGATGGGAAAGAGAAGAAAAACTTGCTAAAGAGAATAATATAGCTAAAGTTTGGACTATTACCACCACTAGTAATGTTGATGCTTCACATGTTGCTAAACCTCCTACTATCAATGGTAAAATAATTGGTGTTGGCAATGTCTTTAATTCTACTGCAAAGCGTGCAAAATTGCCTGAAACTGCTGAAACTGTTTGTGATAAAAGTGCTGAATTTTTTTAGAATGTTGTAGATCATAATGGTTTAGATTTTGATAGTTGTCATATTTCTGAAGTTATTAAGTTCTTACAAAAACTTGCTAGAAGTCCTAATGCTAGTGCTATAAATTTAGCCTTTACAAAACATATTACAAATGCTCTCATTAAAGCTAGGGAAGAGAAATTAAGACTTGAAGCTTCTATCCCTAGGAAGTTGGAAGATGGTTGGGAGCCCATCATTAAAATGAAAGTCAATGATTTTGATTGTAATGCTTTATGTGATCTTGTTGCAAGTATTTCTGTTATGCCTAAGAAACTTTATGATATGCTTGACTTGCCACCGTTGGAATGTTGTTATTTGGATGTTAATCTTGCTGATAATTCTATAAAGAGACCTTTGGGGAGAATTGATAATGTTCACATTACGGTTAACAATAACCTTGTCCCGTTGATTTTGTTTTCTTCGATATTGAATGCAATGCATCTTGTCCTATTGTTTTGGGAAGACCCTTTCTTCGAACCGTTGGTGCTATTATTGATATGAAGAAGAAAATATTAAGTATCAATTCCCTCTTAAGAAAGGTATGGAACACTTCCCTAGAAAGAGAATGAAGATGCCTTTTGATTCTATTATTAGAACAAATTATGATGTTGATGCTTCATCTCTTGATGTTACTTGATTTGCACTTTCTGCGCCTAGCTGAAAGACGTTAAAGAAAAGCGCTTATGGGAGACAACCCATTATTTTATTTCTGCAATTTTTGTTTGAGTCAAGGTGCTTGTTACTACTGTAGCAATACATTTGTATCTTTATTTTCATGTATTGTTGTGCCAAGTAAAGTTTCTAATAGAAGGTTGATACTAGATTTGGATTTCTGCAGAAACAGATTTCTTAGCTGTCACGAATTCGCGTTTTTATTTCTGTAGAAGAATCAAAAAAATCTGCAAAAATTCATGCGTGATCCTCAGATATATACGCAACTTTCATTACTTTTGAGTTTTTCCATCTGAGCAAGTTAAGTGCCTCAATTCGTCTTTTAGACTGTTCTGTTTTGACAGATTCTGCCTTTTATTTCGCATTGCCTCTTTTACTGTGTTTGAGTGGATTTCTTTGCTCCATTAAATATCAGTAGCCTTGGGTAATGTCCAGAAGTGTTGGGAATGATTGTGTCCTTGCTGAACATGTGAATTTTTGATTATGCACTAACCCTCAAATGAGATTGCTTTGAGTTTGGTGTGGAGGAAGTTTTCAAGGATCAAGAGAGGAGGATGATATGATATGATCAAGAAGAGTGAAAAGTCTAAGCTTGGGGATGCCCCGTGGTTCATCCCATATTTCAAGAAGACTCAAGCATCTAAGCTTGGGGATGCCCAAGGCATCCCCTTCTTCATCAACAAACTTATCGGGTCACCTCTAGTGAAACTATATTTTAATTCCGTCACATCTTATGCTTTACTTGGAGCGTCTGTTTGTTTTTATTTTTGTTTATGTTTGAATAAATTCGGATCCTAGAAATCCTTGAGTTGGAGAGAGACACTCTCCGCCTTTCATTTGAACACTTGTGTTCTTCGTTTTACTTTAATATTCATGGCGAAGCCGCAGCACTTATACTTGTTGTTATTTGGTTGGAAACAGAAAATGCCTCACATTGTCTTGAATAATTTGATACTTGGCAATTGTTTTGAGCTCTCAAGTAGATCATGTTTAAGCTCTTGCATCATGTAGTTTAAATCTATTAGTGGAGAACTACTGTAGAGCTTGTTAAAATTTGGTTTGCATGATTGGTCTCTCTAAGGTCTAGATATTTTCTGGTAAAAGTGTTTGAACAACAAGGAAGATAGTGTAGAGTCTTATAATGCTTGCAATATGTTCTTGTGTAAGTTTTTTCTGTACTGTTCATACTTGTGTTTGTTTCAAACAACCTTGCTAGCCAAAGCCTTGTACTGAGAGGAAATGCTTCTCGTGCATCCAAAAACCTTGAGCCAAAACCTATGCCATTTGTGTCCACCATAACTACCTATATGTGGTATTTTCTGCCATTCCAAAGTAAATTGCTTGCATGCTACCTTTAAAAATTTCATTCCTTGTCTTTGCAATGCATAGCTCATGGGAAAGTAGCCTAAAAACTATTCTGGTAATGAATATGTTGCTATGTATCTTAGTTCTTATAAGTTGCTTGTTGAGCGGTAACCATGTTTCTGGGGACGTCATCAACCTGCCACACCTTTGTTGAATATCATGTGAGTTGTTGTGCATGTTTGTCTTGTCTGAAGTAAGGGAGATTTGCCATGAGTTGAATGGTTTGAGTATGCATGTTGTTAGAGAAGAACACTGGGCCGCCAACCAAAGCCATGTATCATGGTGGAAGTTTCAGCTTGGACATTAATCCTCGAATCTCTTATGAGAATATTATTTGTTGTTGAATGCTTAAAGCATTAAAAAGAGGAGTCCATTATCAGTTTTCTATGTTGTCCCGGTATGGATGTCCTTAAGTTGAGATCTATCAAAATCGAGAAATCAAATGCGATTTATCTCCTTGGACCTTTATACAGGTGGCATAGAGGTACCCCTTTGTGACACTTGGTTGAAACATATGTAATGCAATGATAATCCATGGAAATCCGAGCTAATTAGGACAAGGTGCGAACACTATTAGTATTCGATGCATGAGGCTTGCAACTTATAGGAAGTTTTATGCATAACCCATATGAATTATTACTACCGTTGATACAATTGTTTCCATGTTTTCAAAATAAAAAGCTCTAGCACATGAGTAATCCCTGCTTCCCTCTGCGAAGGGCCTTTCTTTTACTTTATGTTGAGTCAGTTTACCTACTTCTTTCTATCTTAGAAGCAAACACTTGTGTCAACTGTGTGCGTTGATTCTTACATGCTTACTTATTGCACTTATTATATTACTTTGTGTTGACAATTATCCATGAGATATACATGTTACAAGTTGAAAGCAATTGCTGAAACTTAAATCTTCCTTTGTGTTGCTTCGAAACCTCTTACTTTGAATCTATTGCTTTATGAGTTAACTCTTATGCAAGTCTTTTTGATACATGTCTTGAAAGTACTATTCATGAAAAGTTTTTGCTATATGATTCAGTTGTTTAGTCTTATCTTTTTGTTAGCAAAACTATATACCATTGCTTTGAGTCACTTCATTCATCTCATATGCTTTACAATAGTATTGATCAAGTTTGTGTTGGTAGCATGTCACTTCAGAAATTATTGTTTTTATCGTTTACCTACTCGAGGGCGAGTAGGAACTAAGCTTGGGAATACTTGATACGTCTCCAACGTATCTATAATTTCTTATGTTCGATGCTAGTTTTATGACAATACCAACATGTTTTAGTCATACTTTATAATATTTTTATGCATTTTCGAGACTAACCTATTAACAAGATGCCAGTGGTTCCTGTTTTCTGCTGTTTTTGATTTCAGAAAAGTTAGTTTACGAATATTCTCGGAATTTGACGAAACAAAGCCCACGGTCTTATTTTCCACGAGGCTTCGAACACCGAAGAGGAGAGGGGGACGCGATGCGGCCACACCATAGGGCGGCGTGGCCCCACCTCTGGCCGGCCTATGGGATGGGCCTCGGGCGCCCGACGCTGCCCCTTCGCCTATTTATTCCTTCCATCGCGAAAACCCTAGTACCGTGAGCCACAATACGGAAAAAGTTCCAGAGACGCCGCCGCCGTCAACCCCATCTCGGGGGGTTCAGAAGATCGCCTCCGGCACCCTGCCGGAGAGGAATATCACGGAGGGCTCTACATCACCATGCCCGCCTCCGGACTGATGCGTGAGTAGTTCATCCTTGGACTACGGGTCCATAGCAGTAGCTAGATGGTTGTCTTCTCCTCTTGTTCTATCATGTTTAGATCTTGTGAGCTGCCTATCATGATCGGGATCATCTATTTGTAGTGCTACATGTTGTGTTTGTTGGGATCCGATAAATATGGAAAACTTTGTCAAGTTGATTATTGATCTATCATATATGTGTTATTTATGTTCTTGCATGCTCTCCGTTGCTAATAGAGGCTCTGGCCAAGTTAATACTTGTGACTCCAAGAGGGAGTATTTATGCTAGATAGTGGGTTCATGTCTCCATTGAATCTGGGGGTGACAGCAACCCCTAAGGTTGTGGATGTCTGTTGCCACTAGGGATAAAACATCAAAGCTTTGTCTAAAGATATTTGTATTGTTTACATTACGCACAGTACTTAATGCAATTGTCCATTGTTTGCAACTTAATCTTGGAAGGGGTGCGGATACTAACACGAAGGTGGACTTTTTAGGCATAGATGCATGCTGGATGGCGGTCTATGTTCTTTGTTGTAATGCCCTAAGTAAATCTCATATTAGTCATCATGATATGTATATGCATCTCTATTTGTCAATTGCCCAACTGTAATTTGTTCACCCAAGATGCTATTTATCTTATTGGAAAGACACTACTAGTGAACTGTGGATCCCGGTCCATTCTTTACATCTGAAATACAATCTACTGCGATCATTGTTCTCTGTTGTTTTCTGCAAGCAAACATAATTCTCCACACCATACGTTTAATCCTTTGTTTTTGGCAAGCCGGGAGATTGACAACCTCACTGTTAAGTTGGGACAAAGTAGTTTGATTGTGTTGTGCATGTTCCACGTTGGCGCCGAAATCACTGGTGTTGCGCCGCACTACACTCCTCCACCAACAACCTTCACGTGGCCTTCATCTCCTACTGGGTTCGATAAACCTTGGTTTCTTACTGAGGGAAAACTCGCTGTTGTACTCATCATACCTTCCTCTTGGGGTTCCCAACGGACGTGTGCTTTACCGTCACAAGGAGCTGCCTCACGCAAGCAGCAGAGACCCGGTTTGAAAGCAAATTGGGATGCTGGAAAGGCAAATTGTTGTCCTATGGTGATAGACTTGTTCTTATCAATTCTGTGTTAACAAGTTTGCCGATGTTCATGCTATCTTTTCTTGAGATACCTGTTGGGGTACGGAAAAGGTTGGATTTTTATAGATCCAGATTCTTCTGGCAATCGGAGGAAAATAAAAGAAAGTATAGACTTACCAAGTGGAATATTGTGTGCCGACCCAAAGATCAAGAGGGTCTAGGTATTGAGGTTCTTGAACTCAAGAATAGATGTTTATTGAGTAAGTGGCTTTATAAACTTCTTAATGAGCACGGGGTGTGGCAAGAGTTGTTGCACAATAAATACCTAAGACAAAAGACCTTATCTGAGGTAACAGCTAAACCTACAGACTCTCCCTTTTGGAAGGGATTGATGGGGGTTAAGAACGGGTTTTTTAGTAGAGGGTTCTTCAATATTGGTAATGGAGAAAATACCCGGTTCTGGGAAGATATCTGGTTAGATAAAACTTCATTAGCCCAACAATATCCATCCTTATATAATATTGTGCATCACAAGAATGTAACGGTAGCTCATGTGTTAGCTCAAACGCCTCTGAATATCAGTTTCAGGAGGTTGTTGGTGGGAAACAAATGGACTTTATGGCTACAGTTATGTCGTAAGCTCATGAGGATTAATTTATCTGATGATAAAGATCAATTTGTTTGGACTTTGACAACAAATGGTAGTTTTACAGTCAAATCGATGTATGAGGATCTTATGAATGACCATACACCATTTCTACGAAAATATCTCTGGAAGGTTAGAGTTCCTTTAAAGATTAAAAAATTTATGTGGTTCTTGAGTAATAAGGTGTTGCTTACTAAAGACAACTTAGCTAAAAGACGGTGGAATGGGTGTACAAAATGTGTTTTTTGCGGAGAGCAGGAGACTATTGAACATTTGTTTATCACTTGTCCCTTAGCTAAACTTTTGTGGCGTACGATTAATTTTACTTTCGCTCTTCCACCTCCGACCAATATTACGAATATGTTCGGTAATTGGTTAAATGGAGTTGATAGACAATCTAAGGCTTTCGTCCGTATTGGGGTTTCTGCCTTATGTTGGTCTATATGGAAGGCGAGGAATGATATTATTTTTAACAAAAAAAATTCCTTTCACTTTTTGCAGGTTATCCATACGGTGTCACATTGGGTCCAGCTGTGGGCTCTGCTATCACCGGAGGGACAGCGGGATGCTATGGCTACTGGATGCACACGGCTCCTGATGGTCGCTCAGGATATCTTGTGCCAGGCTGGTTGGCGGCACAGTAGACGTTTACAATGAATTGTAATTCTTATTCTTTTGATATCTTTCGTTGGTTGATTTTTGTATCGGCCCTGGGCGATGATTGAGATGTTATAAACTCAGTATACTTAATAATGTTAATAAAAGGCCGTGTGCATCATCATGATGCAGAAGCCGGGGTTTCATTTCCCATTTCGAAAAAATGGAATATGATAATAAATAGCTTTATTATTACCTCTAGAGCATATTTTCAACCGTATTCCACATGCACTACTTGAGTATCAAGGATAATCTATCGATAAGAATTTAAGATCTTATTGTTCGTAAGACAATCAATTACTCATGGAATTCGTTCCGCTTAGCCCTATCTGGTATTTTAGTGATAGGTTCTATAGGAAATGTACGGATCCTATTTGCTCAGATACCTAATGAATAATTTAGGTTGCCAGATTCACATCAGTGGGCAATCAATGAACATATAATTGTGACCCCACGTTGCGAGTTCTGTGAATGAACATGTCTAAGGCTTTTCTATTCACAAATAGCACTAGTATCCTTCTGTTGAAACTCAGCAATTAGCACTAGTAAGTTGTTGAAATCAGGGAACATAGTGTCAGTTGGCTATAGGAACGGACGGCTCAGTTCGCCACCATAGAACTGATTCTTTTATGTTCAAGTCCTAAAGGCGACAGAGTACTAGTGGAGTACATGATTTTATTTTTTATTTTATTGAAACTGCACGACCGTAAGCATACACTACTTGTATTTATATGAATCGAAAACAGCATAGAAAACATTAACAGCACACGTACAAATATGAAAATAAAGGAAAGATACAAGTGTTGTACAGCTGACTTTGCCATACATTAGGGCATCTCCTCCTTCACCAAGGTTTCAATGGCAGCGGAAGGTGGTGGATTGTGCGTCAGCGCACAAGACGCAAAGCAGGTGCGCTGGCACGTGTCGTGCTCGAGGGTGAACCACATGTCCTGGTGGTTCGAGTCCTCGGCGTAGGTTGGATCGTCGAGGAGGTCCGGCAGGAGGAGCATGCGGTGCCGTTGGATCTCGTTTCGGCGCGCGCGGTTGGATGCGGGCACCGGAAACCGATCTTGGCTCAGGTGTCACTCGTGCGGGAGGAGGACTTCTCCCAAACGGCTTTGGCGCGCCGGCCTCCTAAAAGGCTTTCTCCACCGCCGTCCTCATTTTTACCCGTTGCCGCAATGCCGCTGGGGCGAAACGGTGCAAGGACGACGAGTGTGCGGCTCGACAAAGCCTCATTGTTGTTCTTGCCGTGGCCGAACACCTTTTTTTGGGCAATGGTGGCGAGCTCGTGTCGATGATGCGCAGTTGTGATTAGAGTCTAGGGATAAGGTTTGATCGTGGGGACGACACAACCCCCTCAATCCCATTTAATAGGGTCAAGAGGAGTCGTTGGCCCACCGGCAGGTGACTCATGGGAGGGAAATAGGCGGACATGCGAGGATATCCTTCTCATGTCTGCGTCAATGTAAAGCTAACCTAGATTTGGGTCAGGTTTACATGGCTGACAAACGCCTAGATGTGTCAGTGCATTAGACCGCCTTTTTTTCCGCGACGACCCATTAAGAAGTGCGCCAAACAAATGGGTGGCTGCTTTAGAGATGCTCTTACATAAGACCCCACAAAATGCTACGTCATCCTTTGTCTTCTCCACTTTTGGTGGCAGCAACCACCATAGGCGGGGAGGAGCGCCAAGATCGCCAACGGAAGAAACGAAACTCAGGCCTTCCTTGTAGGGCACGATTCGCTGCCAACAATGTGTTTTCATGTATCTAGTGGGCCAAAATTTGGCCGTTTGGAAGCCTAGCTTGCACCGAAAATTTGCACAACACGATGTTTAAAGCAGGCCAAAAGTTGGATCGAGAGGAACGACCGATTTAGCTGTTCTTCCAGGGACAGGCCCGGCCGAGCGCCGCGCTGTTTTGTACGCGTTGGGAAGCATAGGAGACGAGGCATAGCCCTTTAATCTACACTCCACTCCCCTCACCATCCAACCGGCACTTTCACCTCCCTCGGTTTCTCCATGGCCGCTGCTCCTCCTCCTCCCCCTCCGCCCGGCAGCCTCCCAACCAAGAGGAAGATGTCCGCCAAGAAAGTTTGGGCGGCGCGCCAACTAGACCAGCTAGCGGTCAGCGGAAGCAACCTCGATGCTGCCCTAAAGCGCCCCTCCCCGGTCTATTCGGTGTCGTGCGCGACGAGGGTGACGACCACAGCGGCCTCCTCATGGATCATGGGTCTGACCGGAGGATCGCCATCGACGACGATCTCCGGTCCCTAGAACATCATCGTAGGCAAGGCACCTCCGTTCGCAGGTCCTACCTTCATCGATTTGGCAGGGGTTTCTTCGACCCCTCCAATGGCCTGATCGAACAGGACATCATCTTCTTCCCATGCTCCGGTCGGTCGGTCTAGGTCTCGGAGCGTTCCTCCACCATCAGGAGCGCCCGATTTCTCCAAGGTACGCCCACAATCTCGTAGATTTAGGTAGCAATTAGAGTTTGGTTGATTTTGTTAACCGCTGGTGATTGTGCTATGTCCGATGACCGGCGGTACGACGTTAGGGCTAAATGCATGCCCTACTAGGGTAGCTTGTCGAGGTGCTGCATGTGCATGGCAGATTTCCTAATTTGGGCAGTGCATTTGTCGGGGTGTGAAATGATTGCACACCCTAATTTGGGAAGTTAGGACAAAACTTGTAATGTTGTGGCAAGATTTGGATAATGATGTTGATCATTGTCCTACTCATGTTGTAGATGATGATCAACAGATTACACTGCCAATGATGTTGATTATGGTCTTGGCCATGCTCTAGATGATGATCAACACATTGACTAGTTTCCAAAGATGTTCATTAGTGTCTTGCTACTGCTTTAGATGTTGATCAGTGTCTTGCTCTTGCTTTTTAGATGTTTATCAGTGCCTGATACGTCTCCAACGTATCGATAATTTCTTATGTTCCATGCTACTTTATTGATGATACCTACATGTTTTATGCACATTATATGTCATATTTATGCATTTTCTGGAACTAACCTATTAACAAGATGCCGAAGAGCCAGTTCTTGTTTTCTGCTGTTTTTGGTTTCAGAAATCCTAGTAAGGAAATATTCTCGGAATTGGACGAAACTTTCGCCCAGTCCTATTTTTGCACGAAGCTTCCAGAAGACCGGAGAGATAACGAAGTGGGGCCACGAGGCAGCCGGGGGACAGGGCGGCGCGCGCCCGGGCCCTGGCCGCGCGGCCCCCTGGGCACCTCGTGTGCCCCCGCGTTGACCTTCCGCCTTAAAGTCTCCGTCGCGAAACCCCCGGTGCAGAGAGCCACGATACGGAAAACCTTCCCGGAGACGCCGCCGCCCGAATCCCATCTCGGGGGATTCAGGAGATCGCCTCCGGCACCCTGCCGGAGAGGGGATTCATCTCCCGGAGGACTCTTCATCGCCATGATCGCCTCCGGAGTGATGAGTGAGTAGTTCACCCCTGGACCATGGGTCCATAGCAGTAGCTAGATGGTCGTCTTCTCCTTGTTGTGCTTCATTGTTGGATCTTGTGAGCTGCCTAACATGATCAAGATCATCTATCTGTAATACTATATGTTGTGTTTGTCGGGATCCGATGGATAGAGAGTACTATGATTATGGTGATTATCAATCTATTGTTTATGTGTTGTTTATGATCTTGCATGCTCTCCGTTATTAGTAGAGGCTCGGCCAAGTTTGTACTCTTAACTCCAAGAGGGAGTATTTATGCTCGATAGTGGGTTCATGCCTCCATTAAATCTGGGACAGTGACAGAAAGTTCTAAGGTTGTGGATGTGTTGTTGCCACTAGGGATAAAACATTGATTCTATGTCTAAGGATGTAGTTGTTGATTACATTACGCACCATACTTAATGCAATTGTCTGTTGCTTAGCAACTTAATACTGAATGGGGTTCGGATGATAACCTGAAGGTGGACTTTTTAGGCATAGATGCGGTTGGATGGCGGTCTATGTACTTTGTCGTAATGCCCAATTAAATCTCACTATATTTATCATATCATGTATATGCATTGTTATGCCTTTCTCTATTTGTCAATTGCCCGACTGTAATTTGTTCACCCAACATGCTTTTATCTTATGGGAGAGACACCTCTAGTGAACTGTGGACCCCGGTCCTATTCTTTACATAGCATACAATCTACTGCAATTGTGTTTTACTGTTTTCTTTGCAAACATCTTCCACTCGATACGTTTAATCCTTTGTTACAACAAGCCGGTGAGATTGACAACCTCACTGTTTCGTTGGGGCAAAGTACTTTGGTTTTGTTGTGCAGATTCCACGTTGGCGCCGGAATCCCTGGTGTTGCGCCGCATCACATTTCGCCACCATCAACCTTCAACGTGCTTCTTGGCTCCTCCTGGTTCGATTAAACCTTGGTTTCTTTCTGAGGGAAAACTTGCCACTTGTGCGCATCATACCTTCCTCTTGGGGTTCCCAACGGACGTGTACATTTACGCGCATCAAGCCTGTTTTCGGCGCCGTTGCCGGGAGATCAAGACACGCTGCAAGGGGAGTCTCCACTTCTCAATCTCTTTACTTTGTTTTTGTCTTGCTTTATTTTATTTACTACTTTGTTTGCTGCACTAAATCAAAATACAAAAAATTAGTTGCTAGTTTTACTTTATTTATTGTCTTGCTCTCTATATCAAAAACACAAAAAAATTAGTTACTTGCATTTATTTTATCTAGTTTGTTTTATTTACTGTTGCTAAAATGAATACCCCTGAAAATACTAAGTTGTGTGACTTCACAAATGCAAATAATAATGATTTCCTATGCACACCTATTGCTCCACCTGCTACTACAGCAGAATTCTTTGAAATTAAACCTGCTTTATTGAACTTGGTTATGAGAGATCAATTTTCTGGTGTTAGTTCTGATGATGCTGCTGCCCATCTCAATAATTTTGTTGAACTTTGTGAAATGCAAAAGTATAAGGATGTAGATGGTGATATTATTAAATTGAAAGTGTTTCCTTTCTCATTAAGAGGAAGAGCTAAAGATTGGTTGCTATCTTTGCCTAAGAATAGTATTGATTCATGGACTAAATGTAAGGATGATTTTATTGGTAGATATTATCCTCCCGCTAAAATTATATCTTTGAGAAGTAGCATAATGAATTTCAAGCAATTAGATACTGAACATGTTGCTCAAGCATGGGAGAGAATGAAAACTTTGGTAAAGAATTGCCCAACCCATGGACTGACTACTTGGATGATCATCCAAACCTTCTATGCAGGACTAAATTTTTCTTCGCGAATTTATTGGATTCAGCTGCTGGAGGTACCTTTATGTCCATCACATTGGGGCGGCTACAAAACTTCTTGATGATATGATGATAAATTACTCTGAATGGCACACGGAAAGAGCTCCACAAGGTAAGAAGGTAAATTCTGTTGAAGAAACCTCTTCCTTGAATGATAAGATTGATGTGATTATGTCTATGCTTGTGAATGGTAGATCTAATGTTGATCCAAATAATGTTCCTTTAGCTTCATTGGTTGCTCAAGAAGAAAATGTTGATGTGAATTTCATTAAAAATAATAATTTCAACAACAATGCTTATAGGAACAACTCTGGTAATAACTATAGGCCATATCCTGCTAGTGGTAATGATTATGGTAGATATGAGGAAAGGATGCTAGGAATTGAAAGATCCACTAAAAACTTTATGCAATCACAATATGAGCAAAATCAATTGTTTACTAAAACTATGAATGAACAATCTACCTTGTTGAAAAATATAGGAAATCAACTTGAAAATTTGAATAGGGAGATTTCTGGTCTGCAAACTAAAATTTCAAATGCTGAAACCCGAATCTCATACATGTCTGCATCACAATCTTCTTTAATTAATAAAATGGCTGCTAAACCTGATGATATTGATAGTAAGATTACTACTACAGCAAATGCCATCCAAGTTAGAATTAATGAGAATCTAAGATTAATGGCTGAATTGCGTGCTAGGTGGGATAGAGAAGAAAATGAAAAACTAGCTAAAGAGAATAATGTAGCTAAAGTTTGGACTATTACCACCACTAGTAATGCTAATTCTCCACATGTTGCTGCACCTCCTACTATCAATGGTAATATAATTGGTGTTGGCAATGTTTCTACTCCTAGTGCAAAGCGAACAAAACTGCCTGAAATTGCTAAAACTGCTGAAACTGCTTGTGATAAAACTGCTGAAATTTTTTCCAACCTTGGGAACAATGATCCCATTGCTTTAGCTCATAATGATTTAGATTTTGATGATTGCCACATCTCTGAAGTTATAAAGTTCTTACAAAAACTTGCTAAAAGTCCTAATGCTAGTGCTATAAATTTAGCCTTTACAAAACATATTACAAATGCTCTCATAAAAGCTAGAGAAGAGAAACTAAAACTTGAAACTTCTATTCCTAGAAAGTTAGAAGATGGTTGGGAGCCCATCATTAAAATGAAATTCAATGACTTTGAATGTAATGCTTTATGTGATCTTGGTGCAAGTATTTCTGTTATGCCTAAAAAGATTTATGATATGCTTGACTTGCCACCATTGAAGAATTGTTATTTGGATGTTAATCTTGCCGATAATGTTAAAAAGAAACCTTTGGGGATGATTGATAATGTGCACATTACGGTTAAAAATAACCTTGTCCCCGTTGATTTTGTTGTTTTGGATATCGAATGCAATGCATCTTGTCCTATTGTGTTGGGAAGACCTTTTCTTCGAACCGTTGGTGCTGTTATTGATATGAGGGAAGGTAATATTAAATATCAATTTCCTCTCAAGAAAGGTATGGAACACTTCCCTAGAAAGATAATGAAGTTGCCTTTTGATTCTATTATTAGAACAAGTTATGATGTTGATGCTTCTACTCTCGATGTTACTTGATTTGCACTTTCTGCGCCTAGCTGAAAGAAAAGCGCTTATGGGAGACAACCCATGTTTTTACCTACAGCAATTTTTTGTTTTGTTGAGTCTTGGAAGTTGTTTACTACTGTAGCAACCTCTCCTTATCATGTTTTTGTGCCAAGTAAAGTTTCTATGTCAAAGTTGATGTTATATTTGGGATCGCTGCGCAGAAACAGCATTGCTGTCTGTCACGAATCTGGGCACAGTTTCTGTAGAAAATTCGAAAAAATCTGCCAATTTACGAGCGTGATCCTCAGATATGTACGCAACTTTCATTAGTTTTGAGTTTTTCCATTTGAGCAAGTCTGGTGCCAGCTTTAAATTCGTCTTTACGGACTGTTCTGACAGATTCTGCCTTTTATTTCGCATTGCCTCTTTTGCTATGTTGGATTTATTTCTTTGATCCATTAATGTCCAGTAGCTTTATGCAATGTCCAGAAGTGAAAATAATGATTGTGTCACCTCTGAATGAGTGAATTATTAATTGTACACTAACCCTCTAATGAGTTTGCTTGAAGTTTGGTGTGAAGGAAGTTTTCAAGGGTCAAGAGAGGAGAATGATATACTATGATCAAGAGGAGTGAAAGCTCTAAGCTTGGGGATGCCCCGTGGTTCACCCCATATTCTAAGAAGACTCAAGCGTCTAAGCTTGGGGATGCCCAAGGCATCCCCTTCTTCATCGACAACATCATCAGTTCCTCCTGAAACTATATTTTTATTCAATCACATCTTATGTTCTTTACTTGGAGCGTCGGTTTGTTTTTGTTTTTGTTTTTGTTTGAATAAAATGGATCCTAGCATTCACTTTGTGGGAGAGAGACACGCTCCGCTGTTGCATATGGACACATGTGTCCTTAGGCTTTACTCATAATGTTCAAGGAGAAGTTTCTTCTTCGTTAAATTGTTATATGGTTGGAATTGGAAAATGCTACATGTAGTAATTCTAAAATGTCTTGGATAATGTGATACTTGGCAATTGTTGTGCTCATGTTTAAGCTCTTGCATCATATGCTTTGCACCCATTAATGAAGAAATACATAGAGCTTGCTAAAATTTGATTTGCATATTTGGTCTCTCTAAGGTCTAGATAATATCTAGTATTGAGTTTTGAACAACAAGGAAGACGGTGTAGAGTCTTATAATGTTTACAATATGTCTTTTATGTGAGTTTTGCTGCACCTGTTCATCCTTGAGTTTGCTTCAAATAACCTTTCTATCCTAAACCTTGTATCGAGAGGGAATACTTCTCATGCATCCAAAATCCTTGAGCCAACTACTATGCCATTTGTGTCCACCATACCTACCTACTACATGGTATTTCCGCCATTCCAAAGTAAATTGCTTGAGTGCTACCTTTAAAATTCCATCATTCACCTTTGCAATATATAGCTCATGGGACAAAATAGCCTTAAAAACTATCGTAGTATTGAATATGTACTTATGCACTTTATATTTTATTAAGTTGCTTGTTGTGCGATAACCATGCTTCTGGGGAACGCCATCAACTATTGTTGAATATCATGTGAGTTGCTATGCATGTCCGTCTTGTCTGAAGGATCTATCACCTTAGTGGTTGGAGCATGCAAAATTGTTAGAGAAGAACATTGGGCCGCTAACTAAAGCCATGAACCATGGTTGAAGTTTCAGTTTTGGACATATACCCTCAATCTCATATGAGAATAATAATCATTGCTACATGCTTATGCATTTAAGAGGAGTCCATTATCTGTTGTCCATGTTGTCCCGGTATGGATGTCTAAGTTGAGAATAATCAAAAGCGAGAAATCCAAAATGCGAGCTTTCTCCTTAGACCTTTGTACAGGCGGCATGGAGGTACCCCTTTGTGACACTTGGTTGAAACATGGCATGCAAAGATCCGGTAGTCCAAGCTAAGTAGGACGAGGTGCGGGCACTATTAGTATACTATGCATGAGGCTTGCAACTTGTAAGATATAATTTACATAACTCATATGCTTTATTACTACCGTTGACAAAATTGTTTCATGTTTTCAAAATAAAAGCTCTAGCACAAATACAGCAATCGATGCTTTCCTCTTTGAAGGACCATTCTTTTACTTTTATTGTTGAGTCAGTTTACCTATCTCCCTCCACCTTAAGAAGCAAACACTTGTGTGAACTGTGCATTGATTCCTACATACTTGCATATTGCACTTGTTATATTACTTTATGTTGACAATATCCATGAGATATACATGTTATAAGTTGAAAGCAACCGCTGAAACTTAATCTTCCTATGTGTTGCTTCAACACCTTTACTTTGATTTATTGCTTTATGAGTTAACTCTTATGCAAGACTTATTGATGCTTGTCTTGAAGTACTATTCATGAAAAGTCTTTGTCATATGATTCAGTTGTTTACTCATGTCATTACCTTTGTTTTGATCGCTGCATTCATTACAATGTTTACAAATAGTATGATCAAAGATTATGATGGCATGTCACTTTAGAAATTATCTTTGTTATCGTTTTACCTGCTCGGGACGAGCAGAACTAAGCTTGGGGATGCTGATACGTCTCCAACGTATCGATAATTTCTTATGTTCCATGCTACTTTATTGATGATACCTACATGTTTTATGCACATTATATGTCATATTTATGCATTTTACGGAACTAACCTATTAACAAGATGCCGAAGAGCCAGTTGTTTCTGCTGTTTTTGGTTTCAGAAATCCTAGTAAGAAATATTCTCGGAATTGGACGAAACTTTCGCCCAGGGTCCTATTTTTGCACGAAGCTTCCAGAAGACCGAAGAGATAACGAAGTGGGGCCACGAGGCCGCCAGGGGACAGGGCGGCGCGGCCCAGGCCCTGGCCGCGCGGCCCTACCCCCTGGGCACCTCGTGTGGCCCCCGCGTTGACCTTCCGCCTACTTAAAGTCTCCGTCGCGAAACCCCCGGTCAGAGAGCCACGATACGGAAAACCTTCCAGAGACGCCGCCGCCGCGTCCCATCTCGGGGGATTCGGAGATCGCCTCCGGCACCTGTCGGAGAGGGATTCATCTCCCGGAGGACTCTTCATCGCCATGATCGCCTCGGAGTGATGAGTGAGTAGTTCACCCCTGGACCATGGGTCCATAGCAGTAGCTAGATGGTCGTCTTCTCCTTGTTGTGCTTCATTGTTGGATCTTGTGAGCTGCCTAACATGATCAAGATCATCTATCTGTAATACTATATGTTGTGTTTGTCGGGATCCGATGGATAGAGAGTACTATGATTATGGTGATTATCAATCTATTGTTTATGTGTTGTTTATGATCTTGCATGCTCTCCGTTATTAGTAGAGGCTCTGGCCAAGTTTGTACTCTTAACTCCAAGAGGGAGTATTTATGCTCGATAGTGGGTTCATGCCTCCATTAAATGTGGGACAGTGAGAAAGTTCTAAGGTTGTGGATGTCTTGTTGCCACTAGGGATAAAACATTGATTCTATGTCTAAGGATGTAGTTGTTGATTACATTACGCACCATACTTAATACAATTGTCTGTTGCTTAGCAACTTAATACTGAATGGGGTTCGGATGATAACTTGAAGGTGGACTTTTTAGGCATAGATGCGGTTGGATGGCGGTCTATGTACTTTGTCGTAATGCCCAATTAAATCTCACTATATTTATCATATCATGTATATGCATTGTTATGCCTTTCTCTATTTGTCAATTGCCTTGTAATTTGTTCACCCAACATGCTTTTATCTTATGGGAGAGACACCTCTAGTGAACTGTGGACCCCGGTCCTATTCTTTACATAGCATACAATCTACTTGTGTTTTCTTGTTTTCTTTGCAAACATCTTCCACTCGATACGTTTAATCCTTTGTTACAGCAAGGGTGAGATTGACAACCTCACTGTTTCGTTGGGGCAAAGTACTTTATTTTGTTGTGCAGATTCCACGTGGCGCCGGAATCCTGTTGTTGCGCCGCATCATTTCGCCACCATCAACCTTCAACGTGCTTCTTGGCTCCTCCTGGTTCGATTAAACCTTGGTTTCTTTCTGAGGGAAAACTTGCCACTGTGCGCATCATACCTTCCTCTTGGGGTTCCCAACGGACGTGTACATTTACGCGCATCAGTGCCTTGCTCCTGCTTTAGATGTTGATCACTGTCTTGCTCCTGCTCTAGATGTTCATAAGTGTATTTCTCCTTCTCTAGATGTTGATAATTGTCTTGCGTCCGTTGTAATTGTTCATCAGTGTCTTTCGTTTGCTCTAGATGTTGATCACTGTCTTGCCCCTGGTCTAGAGTGTTTACTAGTGTCTTGCTCCTGCTATTGATCATGCCATTTACACGAACTTTCTTATCTGACTAGGTCGTCAAGCTAGAGTGCGACAGGTGGGCAAGGGGTGGTTCCGTCCTGAACCGCTGGACGAGCGCTCCGAGGCTAGTGGTGCCAACCTAAGCAGGGGCACCTCGCCAGGTCGTTGATGTCGCAGAGGTTCTACATGCAACTCAAAACGGAGGATCTCCACATGGTCGTCGTCCCGCATGTTTTCAGGATGCGCTCCGGGAGAGGATCAAGACCCCACTACCACACAGTGTGACCTTGTCTGCCTGTCGGTTCTGCGACGAGTGGGTGCAGTGTTAGGTGGGCTTCGGCAGGAACTAGGCGCATACGTTCTACAAGTACGATCTCAATTACCGCGATGTCGTGTAGTTCAAACTCCAGGCCTTCGCCTTGAAGATGATCATCTACAAGGCCGACTGCTCCACCGCCTGGCTCTACACCTGCCCCGGTCATGGCTAGGTGGCGGCGGCCCTCCTTTTATCTGTGTGTTAATTATGTCCATCTGTAGTTGCAGTGGTACTTCTGAACCTATGCGTACAAGACATTGATGTTTGATCAAGGGGTTATACCGGCATAAATCGCCGTGGAACATCCTTACTTTTTGATCAGGGCATGTTTGTAAGCCCTGAGAATGCTGATTAGGTGATGAAGTTAGCTAATTATGCGTGTTCTCTTGAGTGTTGGGTACTGTCTTGGTAACGGCTAGTTAGGGGTAAGAGCACCTTATACAGAGGGATGTAATGGCATCGTTGCTTAGCACATAACCAAACAGGCGATTCTTCCTTTGTCAGCCAACGTAGCGCACATTGTTGCCAACCAATCAATGGGCCGAACCATGAAACTTTGTTGGGATCCAAACGTAGTGCACAGAGAGGCCCAACCTCCATTTCACCTCATACAGCATCCAGCGGACCAAAAGCAGAAACTGGGAAATTTCGGTGCGGGCAACCAATCAATCCCCTAGTGGTCTCTCTCGTACTATATTGAGTGTTCCTTTTTTTTGCACACAAGAGGGGTCAAAAGACCTCAATGGAGCTCCATTAAAAAAATGTGTGGCGGGTACAATTTGCAGAGAGGCTCTTTTCAAGACTCGCCTTAAGGAACCTAGTATTTGAAGATAAGGCTATTCCAATTACATAAAACACCCTAAGAAAAACAAGAAGAAAGCAATCCAGTACAAGGCTGTCTTCGCCACCAGTCGCCAATGATCTCCATGCATTTCCGCCGAAATCAGAGAGTTGCAAGCTCGAAAACTCTTTTCCGACGAAGGAATCCTGCCGCCTGCCACCTCCAGGAACCTGGGGACGTACCACTTTGATTCCTTGAAGCATCGAGCTCCGGCGAAGGATCCAGGATCTGGCCTCCACAGTGGAGGTAGAATAAGGACCGCCCAATCGGCCGAAGATCATGGCGCCATCAGCGTCCACCGCGTGTTGCGCTCGATAAAAGCTCCGAGACCGCACAGATCTTTCATCGGCAACGTCTTCCACCTTCTCTTTTCCGCCACCACGCCAGCAAAGAAGAAGACGAAGGACCTCGCCAAAGAAAGGAAGCACCATTCCCTCAATAGAAAAGAGAAAGGGTTCGAGATCTTGAACAAGTTTTGGACCATCACAACCAGTAGGAACCTCATCGAGATCTTTCTCCTCATGTCCCCCTCCACCACCTCGGCGACATGGAAGAATGAAGAACCAAGAACACAAGGAAAAGAAGCCGAGAGCGCCAAAGCTACTCCTTGCCATGGAACCGGCCAAGAGGTGCCAGCATGGGAT
Source organism: Lolium multiflorum (assembly GCA_030979885.1). Lineage (NCBI taxonomy): Eukaryota > Viridiplantae > Streptophyta > Magnoliopsida > Poales > Poaceae > Lolium > Lolium multiflorum. The sequence goes on from CM061749.1 coordinate 101,172,988, forward strand.
CCAACTCCACCCTCACTCCAACCAAGAACTAGAGGAAGAGTAGTATCGAATCTGAATCTAGCCGCCAGGCCTCTCCCCCGCACACCGCCGGCCAGCGTGGCCACCAGCGGCGAGGGGCGTAGAGGCCGGTGGATGGATATGAGTAGAGGGGCAAGGGAGAGGAACAAAAGGTTCTACACGGGTATTCTGCACAGGGCTGTATCGAGTGTTCGAGACAGTGCTTGTGTAGTTGTGCGGAGTACATGATTTACAAGTGTCCCTCCGATGCATGTCAATCTGAGGCGTGACCACCGGTGGAACAGATGGCCTCGAGCGAAGATACCCGTACTCCCAAGCTCATCGTGAGCATCACCGCGTCGTCCTTGTCTGAATAATTAAGCTTTGGGAGTGTCAGTCAGGCCCGAGCTCACACGTGAAGCATCAATTATCCATTCAGTAGGGGACGAACCAAGCTGCTTGATTTCGGGGTTCCGGCGGCGCCTAGCCTAGTTACCGTGCCATCTTCACCTTCACCTTCATCTTCAACCATGGATCGCGCAAAGCTGCTGGGATTTGCCTTGCCCTCGGCGCCAAGCGCATTAACTCCACCACCTACAATCTCAAGCGCATGGCAGAGGTGAATGAGACTTTATAGAGGCACCATTACTGGACCTGTCCTGATGTGGAAACGGGCGGCATCGCCTCGTGCCAGTGTCTCACTCTCCCCCTAGTCTCCTGGCTGTATAGCCCAGAGGAGTGAGTGGACATCAGTGTGGGTCGAGCTAGCCAGCTAGTGTGTGCCACAGCTTTGCGGCGCTGCAGCTCTCCCGCATTTCCATGGCGATCTCCAGGCTCTCCCTCCTCGTCGCCGTCCTGGCCTGCTGCTGCTGCCTCGTGCAGGTCTCCCAGTGCGGTGGCAACAGCAAGCAGAACTACACCTCGATGTTCAGCTTCGGCGACTCCCTCACTGACACCGGCAACCTGCTCGCGTCCAGCCAGCTCCCTTTCACCACCGTCGGCAGGTTCCCCTACGGCATGACCTACTTCCACCGCCCCACCGGCCGCTGCTCCGACGGCCGCCTCGTCGTCGACTTCCTTGGTGAGTGCCCGTCGCCCAATGTTTGCCTTCGTGCTTACCAGAAAGAATGAATTAGACATGTGATGTTTCTTGCGCATCTCCACTGACATTTGTGTGACTCTTGTGCCTTCTTTTTGTTTGGCTGCAGCGCAAGCGTTTGGCCTGCCGCTGCTGCAGCCGTACCTGTCGCGCGGGAGAGATGTCCGGCAGGGCGTGAACTTCGCCGTGGGCGGCGCCACGGCCATGGACCCGCCATTCTTCGAGGGGATAGGGGCATCGGACAAGCTCTGGACCAACCTGTCCCTCAGCGTCCAGCTCGACTGGTTCGAGAAGCTCAAGCCTTCACTCTGCGACTCACCAAAAGGTCCGTGGCCAATTCTTTACTACTACTTGTGTCATATTGATTTGGGGTCAATCTCTGAAACTCTCAGTCATGGCAAGATTCTCCCTAACGTCTTGTTTAAAAACCGAATAATCAGATTGCAAGGAGTATTTCAGCAAGTCCCTGTTCTTGGTGGGAGAGATTGGGGGAAACGACTACAACTACGCCTTCTTCAAGGGCAAGACCTTGGACGACGCCAAATCCTACGTCCCCACCGTCGCCTCCGCCGTTATCGAGGCCACCGAGGTGAGCACACCTGCAATGTTTTTCTCTCTCTCAAGAGCTCTCTACTGCTCATTCAAAGATGGAACAGTATTCAGTTTCCATGTCGATCTTGTAGCATAGTACTCAATTATCACTGTATCCACATTGGCACAGAGACTGATCAAGGCCGGCGCGATGCACCTGGTGGTGCCGGGGAACCTGCCGATGGGGTGCTCGTCGGCGTACCTCACCCTGCACCCGGGCAGGAACAGCAGCGACTACGACTCCGTCGGCTGCCTCAAAACGTACAACGACTTCACGCAGCGCCACAACGCCATGGTCCAGCAGAAGCTGCAGGTGCTTCGCCTCAAGTACCCCAACGCTAGGATCATGTACGCCGACTACTACGGCGCCGCCATGTCCTTCGCCAGGAACCCCAAGAAATTCGGTGAGTATGCAAACCAATCTTGCACACCTGCTGCCTGTTTTAGGTTCATAAAACCCACGGGGCCCGACGCATTTCGGAAATGTGTCTGAAATGGTCTGTTTCATTGCAAATGGTCCCTCTGAGTCGGAGCACATATTGATCAATCGATCCACCGGCGGAGATATCTAGGATGGTATCGGAACTGAATGGACAGGGAGGCATTGGACTTTTCTAGTACGTGGAACACCATGATGCGAATCATTCAGGAACGACAGCTACACTCAACGGTAACCATGCCTCAACGATGGCCCGCGATATGGAGGTACAGTGCCGTTGCTGCAATAGGGGCCAGCAAGATGCAGCAAAAGATCGTGGGGCTGTTCAGAGAAGATCTGGAGGATTTGAAAGTGTCTTTCTCAGGGAAAGGCTAGCCGTGTTTCAGCACAAAAAGACATGCTCCACTTAACTGTCTTTGGTCATCTTCTGCATCCAGTACCGCTTAACATGGTTTCTGACACTGAAACAATGGATCTGCACATGTGGTGTGGCGGTGGCTATCCAGAGTTCTAGGAATTATGTATCCATCTGGTAGAACTTTGAGAAAGCAGGAGCTGATGCTCAGGTCCTGGACTCCTGGTAGGAGCTCAACTGACATGCATGATATGTCTAAGTACACAATAAGCAGAAATTCTCCATTATTTTGACACGCACTAAATATGGGTTTCAGGGTTCTTCGATCGCTTGTACTCCTCGTTATCCAATGGCAGCTCAACCGTAACATTGTTGATTAGAGCTGAATTCTAACCTGTCAGCGTGTGGCTGTTGCAGGGTTCAAGCATGGCCCGCTGAAGACGTGCTGCGGCGGCGGTGGACCATACAACTTCAACCCGGTGGCGAGCTGCGGCGTCCGGGGATCCAGCGTGTGCGCGGACCCGTCGGCGTACGCCAACTGGGACGGCGTGCACCTGACGGAGGCCGCCTACCGCGCCATCGCCGACAGCATCCTCCACGGCCCCTACACAAGCCCCAGGCTGCTCTGACCCTCAGCCTTGATGTGCTCTTGTTCTTGCTTAAGATAGTCGTGACTCGGTGTGACTGATCTGTGTAATGGATACAACTCGAGTGAGTTAGGGGTGAAGTGTTCTACCACTTGAAATATGACTGCGCATTTCTGTGATTAATATGTTGACGCAACAACACACCCACGGCGCGCCGGAGTATAGGATTCTGATTTTCGTTTTGAGCATATATAGGATTCTGATACTCGCCGGAGTATAGGTCAGCCAAGAATTTCAAGTGTATATGCTATCCAGTTACAAAATTTATAGGCCTGCCCTCGCTACTCGAAAGCCCAATGTCACGCCCTGGCTCGTGGGCTCATCCAATTGGCAGTCGGTAATGGCCTGGCCCAGTGTTTGTTCTTTACCCTTTTCGTTTTTTTCTCTAATTTTTTCTGTTGTTTTTTCTTCTTCGTTCTTTTTTAAAGCAGAACTTAAAAAAAAATCTGGAACACATATTTCAAAATGTGACTATTTTTGTAGTTATAATGTTTTTCTAAAATGAACAATTTTAAATCTGAACATTATTTAATATATAAAACATTTTTCAAAATGGAATTTTTTGAAGTTTACCATATTTTAAATTAGAAAACTTTGGAAACCAAACATTTTTCAAATTTAAACACTTTTTGAATATGAATTTTTAAATGTAAATATTTTTTAATATAAATCATTTTAAAATTTCAAAATTGTTTAACTTTTTCAAAATCGAAACACTTTTTATATTTAAACTTTGTTTTGAGTGTAAAGAAAATGAAAAGTAAAAAGAAGAAGAAAAACCCGAAATGGGCTAGGTCCATCACCCCGCCCGGGGTGTGCTGGGGCTGGTAACCGCTGTTATCACCAGATTTTGGCCAAATCAGGAGATCGGCCGTGATGGAGATGGGCTTGAAGGATATACACGTAATGTGTTTATGAATCGGCCTCGTGCGAGAATTTGGGCTAGATTGCCCGTGTATTTGTATATTATAGTAGATTGCATCTTAGTTTAGAATTAAGAGATAGAGTTTAGCTCGTACACGGTTAGGTGTATTTCCAAAGATAGAAAGTCCTTATAAATATGTACCTAGGGTTAGTGAGAAAGAGGACGATCACGTTCACAACAAACACAATCCGGGCGCATCGCCACCTTGTTTCGAGGGTTTCTTAGGGTAAGCGTCATGTCTAGATCGCATCTTGCGATCTAGGCGATATCTGTTTATTCGTTGTTTGGTGTTGCTCGTGAAGTCTTTTTGATGGCGAGTAACACTTTTATCGTAGATGTTTTAGTGCTTGCATCGATACTTTTCTGATATATTTACGTAGCTGTGCTGCCCCTAGATATCTAGCTGTCCTTACACCTAGTTGCTTTATCTTTGTTTAGTAGATTCGATCTGTTATAGTTGTTCCTTGTTCTTCAAGGATTAGTTTGATATCTGCATGGTTAGGCCTTACAAACGGGTTGAACGATCCAGTAGTGCGTAAGGTACGGTTTGCCGATCCAAGAAGGGATGTTCGGGAATCGACTCCGTGTTGGTTTTAGGCCTCGTTTTGGGTTAGTTTGCTGTTATCTTTCGTATCTAAGGCTCACTACGTGTAGGATGTTCCGGTTATGCGGTGAAAACCCTAAACTGTCGTAGATTGATTTAGCTTAGCATTGATAAAGCAAAACCCCCATGTTGCAGATCTATTGTGAACCATGGGTTAATCGGCTTTTTGAGCCGATTCACAGGGTAACCTGAGAGCCGATCGAGGCTCGTTTAATGTTTACGTGTCTACCATGCAGGAAACTAATTGAAGCAATCCACACCTTCGACCGGGTATAGGTCGGGTGGCATTGCAAGCGTCGGGACGTGTGCCGAGCATTGCGGGCCGTCGCCCGGGGACCGGGCCCCGCGGTCTGGGAGCCTCCCGGCTCTACGTGTTGCTCGTCGCTGCCCGCCGGTGGGTTTTGCAGGGAACACATTCGCACGCCGGTGGGACACTCTACAACAATTGCGTCAACATCTGCAGCGAGATGGCGGACGCACCAGTCACATACGAAGATCTCACTGAGGATCACAAGAAGAATTATGATGAGCTCAAATCTCAGTTCGAAGCCGATCTCATCGGCTCTTTCGAAAGAACCGTTCACATGGCATCAGGTGGAAGGGATTCTCACCTGAAGGTGTTCTCGACGGGTAGACCTGTCTCTTCCTTCAGAGGAACGCACTAGAGCTCTGCGCCAGGAAGTCAACTACATGGTGGCTCACTCTTTACACCGTCATTCGGAGAGCTGGTGAACGCTTTCGAGCGCATTGCGGTTCGCGTGGTGCGGGAAATCGCGAAGCATCAACACTCTCCGTCGGGACCTACCTAGGCACTCACCAGGGAGAGATACCGTTCTACACCAGGCAGCTGCCGTTCATGCTTGCCGCCCCGAGCAACGAGCTTCACGGCGTACGTCGTCTACAAGGTTGGAGGTGATCCTGGGAGATTGCCAATTCTGTATGAGCCGCCCAAAGAAATCACACATGGATACGTGTGCACATACGTGCTTTTGCAAAGCTGCACAAACCAGATTGCGGCGGCGGTTTCGCAGGAGGAATTTGGAGCAGATGCCGATAAACGGGCGTGGCTAGCTAAATATGCCTCGGAACGAGTCACGAAAGTTCGGCCCAGCACATACGGTGGAACGGATCAGTACAATCTTAAGAGACCAATTTGGCATCCTGCCAAAGAGAATCGGCTATTTCAAGCCGTACCCCAATGAATATGATTTGATTCCACCACCCAAATATCGGCTCCCCGAGTTCTCAAAGTTCGGTGGGTCGAGAAGGATCTAGTTCAATCGAGCATGTGAGATATTTGGCACGGTGGGCATGATTTCAGCATCGGACCCATTACGTGTGAGATTTTTCGCGAGTCTCTCACTTGGACCAGCTTTTGGGTGGTACACCTCGTTGCCACCAGATTCAGTCCGGACTTGGAAGCAACTCGAAGAGCGGTTCACGTGCAATATCACTCGAGGCTACGAGGCTGGCATTGCCAATGACGCAGTACGGCGGAAGCGAGGAGAAACGGTATCGAGTACATTCAGCGCTTGAATCGGAACCGATGTTATTCGGTTCGTTTGAATGAAAAAGAAGTAGTCGAGCGGCGCGTTGGGCCTCGCCGCGCCGCTCAAGGATCTGGCTTTACAAGCGGAGTACAACTCACTGGCGCACATGGTCCATAAATTAACTTTGTATGAGCAGCGCCATCCAGAGTTGTACCAAGACAAGTTCGTCAAACGCCCGATCACCCTGGTCGAGGCAGACGTTGAGGACCCGAAGACCAGGTAGCCGTGGCTGAATGGGCTCGGGGCAGTCCCTGTGTCCTGCAAATGGGTGAAACTACAAGGGCACAAGGGTTTGACTTCGATATAAGCAAAGCTGAGCAGATATTCGATTTATTGCTTAAGGAGAAACAGCTGAAGTTACCCGAAGACCATAAAATCCCTACGGCGCAAGAGATGAATGGGAGACCATACTGCAAGTGGCACCACTCGTTTACCCATGTCACCAATGACTACAAAGAGTTGCATCAGCAGATCCAGTGTGCAATAGAGCAAGGCCGTTTGATCTTTAGTCAGTTTGCCATGAAAGTGGACACGCAACCTTTTCCTAGCGTCAACATGGTGGAACTAGATCACCCCGTGCAGCGTCGGCCAGGTTTCTCATTTTGTATTAACATGGCAGGGCCTGTGCACCACCACGGCAACGACAAAGAAGAAAACGGTCACTCCAGTGGCAAAGATAAGGAGGATGCCGGTGACATAGGCATCCCCGATGGGCCTGCCAAAGATGGTACCCGGGGTTTACTAAAGGCCCAAGATTCGAAGAAATAAGAAGACTCGGAAGCCCACTTAGTGTTAAGGAAAGATAGTTTGTATTAGGAAAGATAGAGATTTGTAATCTTACGGGTTGGATACGAAACCCACCCGAACTCTGTAACTTGTGTATTACGAAACCCTCGGCTCCACCATCTATATAAGGGAGTCGAGGGACAAAGAAAGGATCGAATCTATTGTTAACGCAACCTAGTTTTACAATCGTCGAACTTTTCGGCTGAAACCTTGAGATCTACTTGCCCTCTACGCTAGCAAAACCCTAGTCTACAATCTGCATTGACAAATTAATCCTTTGTCAATTGGCGCCGTCTGTGGGAATTAGAGGTTGCAAGGAGCTGATCTCGATGGCACGTCCAGAATCGTCGACTTCGTCGGTGGCTAGCAATGCGATGGATCGAGGTAAATAGGAAAAAAACTCATCTAGTCGACTTTATTCCTCACCCGCCCTCCCGTATGGATGCATGTGCCTATCTGGAGGAGCCCATCGTCATGACGTTCGGAGAATTCCGATTTGGCGTCAACAAAGAAGGATCCTACCGTCTCGAAATTCCGATCTCGTCGGAATTTTCAGCGGTCAATTCTAACTTTTCGTCGAGTGACAAGGAGTTTTCGTCGCCACGCTCGTCGACACCAAGGCAAACGGAAGGCTCGCCAAGATCTTCGCGACACATCTTTCGAGTCGTCTGCGGACTCCTTTATAAGCAGCGATTCCGGCAGCGTCGACAGCTTCAACTTCATCGACAAATCTCATCGGGAAAGGTCTTCACCAATCTATATGATGGTGTCACCAATCTGACAAAAATCAATACGCAAAATACCATCAGATCTATGCGATAGAAGAGGCGGGCCGATCAGAACCAAACGTCGGAGGCTTTCGATGATTTGGGAAATCCATACATCGATCCCGCTGATCTCAGAAAAGGCTTAGGCACTAAATATGCGGGTCTTCAACCCGCGCAAAAGTCCAACTCCGCAAGCAGCGTGGGATAGGGCTGCAAGAGCCATGGATGGTTCAGAACCAATGACCACCACTACTGTACTAGAACTACAAGCATATCAATATAGACTTGCTCGGATAAGTAGAGAGTTGGAAAAAGACAACATCCTTGAATAGGAGAAAAGAGGCAGCTTCCGCGTCCAGCGGCGTCGAGCGAGCTCGATCGACAATCGGAAACTTCGGAGATAGCCATAGAGAGGCTCGAAGGAGATCGAGATCTCGGTGCAAAATATACCTGAAGAAGAGAGAGGAAACATAATTCAAAATCTCGACATGTCTTTCATGACGATTGATACAAGGGAAATATCATCCCGAAAAGCAGGTTACATGGCAACGCAAGCTTACATCCTCGCGTCTAGACCACCTCCTGGGACCCGAGAGAACCATTGTTCAACATGGCAATGGCTGGAGTAGGAGTTATGGGAACAGCATTTGCAGCCACGCCTCCCGAAGGAAATCCTAGGCAAAATAGTCCAGACCCACTACAACGGTTCAAGATCCACCGAGAACAAGTGGAGCAAGAGACACAACAGTTCAAGTGAGGGTGGATAGAGTGCGACAAGAAAGAAGGGAACGCCAGCACTCACCAGAAGTGGCCGACGAAGATATGTGTGGACTCCCGTGCTTTACGAGAAGAGTTCTAAAGACTCGTGTCCCAAAGGGTTCAAGTTACCCGAGAATTTCAAGAAATTTGACGGCTTGCGGGATCCCGAGGATTGGCTCGTAGATTATCTCGAGATGGTGAAGGTGGTAGGAGGAACCAGAGCAACAGCTATGCAAAGTATCCAAGTTCACTTGAGTGGTGCCGCAAGATCTTGGATAAAGAAACTTCCCCAGGCTCCATCGACAGCTGGGATAATTTCGAGGACATCTTCGTGAGAAATTTTCGATGCAAAAAACCCTGCGTCATTGGAAGAATTGAGGGCGTGTCGACAGAAACATGATGAGTCGATGAGAAAATATATACGACGGTGGAACATTATAAAAACTCAGCAGAGGATATATCTGACGAGAGAGCAATAGATGCGTTCGTGGCAGGAATTCGGCGAGGAGATTTCATCGAGGACTTAGGGAGAACTAACCCTAAGACCATATCAGCACTAATGGAGATAGCTAATAAGTTGGCAGATGGAGAAGACGCAATATACAACAAGCGACAGGGCCAGAAGAGGATCGTGGTCGAAATTATCAAAATAGAAGGCGATTTTCTCGCCGGTTCTACAACAACGACGCTCCTGGTCATATATCGGCTGGCTTTAGGAAATCCTGGAGGGAATAATCGAGATGACTATCAAAGGAGTAATGAGCAACAAGGCGACAATAGAAGTGATTCTCGCGGCAACAGGCAAAATAGTGGACCAAGGTTTCAAAGACCTTATGTGTCCCCCGAGGAGATGATGAACGGTCCGTGCCAAATGCACTTTTATCTCGACAACAACGGAAAGAGGCGGTCGGGGCATCTACAGAAAGAATGCCGAAATTTTCAGGCAATGTTGCGAGCTGCGGGAATTGCAAATGCCGGGCAATGAACGAAACCCCGGGGGCCAAGGAGCGAGATCCACCTCCCACCTCCCCCGCAATCACGGACGAAAATCGGCACCGGCTCGAGAATAGCGGCAGCACCACACCCACCTCCATATGTTGATCCTAATTCTAACGGCGCGGTCTCGATGATTCAGAAAGCCAGGCCAGGGCGCAGAAGGTAATCTCACGACAAGTGTTCATGGCGAGAGAAGATGCCTCCACCAACGATTGAGTACTTAAATTGGTCAGGGCAAGACATTGGCTTTACAATCGGGACCATCCGACAAGTTCCTCGACCAGGACAATCGGCACTAATCTTACCCGCAGTAATTGCTGGTTTCGACGTGTCGAGAGTTTTCATAGATGGCGGCAGCTTAAACCTTATGTATGCGGATACATTGAGGAAGATGAACATATCCCTGGCAAACTTGAAACCAATGACACACGTTTCCATGGGATCACACCAGAGAAGCCAAGTTATCCGCTGGGCAAGATCAATCTCGACGTTCGTTTGGAACCCGAAAATTACAGGATAGAGAATTTGGAATTCGAAGTTGTGGATTTCCCGTCGCAATATCACGCTCTGTTGGGACGACCAGCGTATGCCAGTTCATGGCAGTGCCACACTATACGTACCTGTTGTGGAGGTTGCCGGGCCCAAGGGACCTATCACAATCAAAGGAAGTTTCGCGTTATCGATAAATGCGACAAGGATTTTCATCGACTGTCGAAACTTTCGGGATGCAAGCGAATATATGGCGCCAAGATTCACTGATTATGATGTCTGCCAGAAGCGAGGAGGTCTTCTAAGGAGCCAACTTTAACACAACCAAGGATTCAAAAGAGGTACAGATCCACCCGACAGACCCAAAGAAAACGACATCCATTGCAACAAACATGGATATCGCATAGGAAAGCGCGCTCGTCGAGTTCCTCCGTGAGCACTGGAAAATCTTCGCATGGTGTCCAGCTGACATGCCAGGAGTACCCAGGGAACTTGCCGAGCACCACCTCAATTTGGATCCTCTCGCGAGACCAATCAAGCAACCTTTGCGGCGTTTTTCGGAACCCAACCGCAAAGCTATGTTATCATAAATAGATCGACTCAAAGATGCTGGTTTTATTAAAGAAATATCTACAGAAGCCACGTGGGTAGCTAACCCAGTGATGGTGCCGAAGAAACACACAAAAGTCCTTCGCATGTGTGTCGACTTTACGTGTGTCAATAAACATTGTCCTAAGGATCACTTTCCCCTCCCAAGGATCGATCAAATCATCGACTCCACGGCAGGATGCGAACGTCTTTCCTTTTTGGACGCATACTCTGGTTATAACCAGATCAGATTAAAAGAAGAAGATGAAGCGAAGACAGCGTTCATAACACCCTACGACGTGTTTTGCTACAAAACAATGCCCTTTGGTTTGAAAACGCGGGAGCAACATATCAGCGGATGATGCAGAAATGCCTAGCAACACAGATTGGAAAAAATGTGCAAGTCTACATTGACGATGTCGTGATAACATCAAAGAAGGGGTCGACTCTGATCGAAGATTTGAAGGAAACCTTCGACAACCTCGACAAGTTCTGCCTCAAGCTGAACCCGACAAAGTGCTCTTTTGGAGTTCCTGCAGGAGAACTTCTCGGGTTCTTAGTATCGGCAAGAGGGATTGAAGCTAAAAAAAAAATACAGGCCATCGTCACTATGAGAAAGCCAACAAAGTTGAAAGAAATACAACGGTGACGGGCGAGTCGCGACTTTAAGCGATTCGTCGCCGAGGCTAGGAGAAAAGGCGTTGCCGTTCTATGCATTGATCAAACAGGGGGAGAAATTTCAATGGAACGAGGAAGCAGACAGAGCTTTTGAAAATCTCAAACGTACACCGACAATCTTGGTGGCGCCTAAAAGAAAGAACCTCTCCTCCTATACATTGCAGCCACACCTCGGGTGGTCAGCATGGGCCTAGTAGTTGAAAGAGAAGAAGAAGGAAAGCTCCATGGAGTTCAGAGGCCGGTATATTTCATCAGCGAAGTACGTCGCCCTCAAAACGCGGTATCCGCAATCGAGCGGCGTATGGAGTATTCACGACGGCAAGAAAACTGCGACACTATTTCTCGGCGCACCCGATAATAGTGGTCAATGAAGCTCCTTTGTCAAACATATTGAACAACCCGGAAGCTACGGGTCGTGTCTCCCTTTGGGGAATAGAACTTTCCCCTCGGGACATCACGTATGAAAAAGAAAGGCAATAAAATTGCAGGTTCTAGATTTCATTGCGAGTGGATGGAGCTACAAAACACGGGGCCTCGATTTATCGAGAACTTGGACCATGAAGTTCGACGGGTCCAAAAGGTTGGAAGGTGCTGGAGCAGGCGTGATATTGGTATCACCTGAAGGCGACAAGTTGAAATATATTTTACGGATGACGTTCCCAAACGCGTCTAACAACGAAGCAGAATATGAAGCTCTCATACACGGGATGAAGATGGCGAAGCTTGCGGCGCAACTCGATTGAAAATCTTCGGCGACTCACAATTGGTGGCACAGCAAGTTATGAACCAATGTGATGCAGTCAACGAAAGTATGATAGCATACAAGGAGGTGTACAATGAGCTGGAAAAATTGTTTGATGGATGCGAGGTAAACCACATCAGTAGGCTAAGTAACGATGAAGCCGATGTTCTTGCAAACATCGGGTCACAATGTCTCGCGATCCCTCCGCGTGTTTTGGGAAGAAATAAGCGAGAGATCAACAAAGCCAGCGAAAATAAAGAAGGAGAAAAGAGAAATCTGCGAGTACCACCAAAGACTCAGTAGAAGAAGAAGAGGAGCTAGTCATGATGGTGCAAATTCCATGGATGCAGGCCTATATATCATACATAAGGAAAACAATACCCGATGACCCAGTTGAAGCAAGGCGAATAATTAGAAGATCAAAAGCTTTACTGTAGTAAAAGGGAGTTGTACAAACGAAGTATCTCGGGTGTGCTACGAGGTGTGTCACACCCGAAGAAGGAAGGATCATCCTACAAGACGTACACGAAGGAATATGCGGGCATCACGCGAGCAGCCGAGCTATTGCGGCCAAAGTCTTCAGAGCAGGATTTTATTGGCTAACAGCAATCGAGGACGCGAAGGAAATAGTGCGAACTTGTGATGCGTGTCAAAGATTCGCGGCAAAACCTCACTCTCCTGCAGCAGAACTTATGCCAATCCCACTCTTGGCCCTTTGCTCAATGGGGTCTCGACATGGTGGGAAAACTACACAAAGCTTCGCCAGGAGGATATGAGTATATGCTCGTTGCTGTCGACAAATTTACTAAGTGGATAGAAGCAAAGCCGATAAATTCACCGGATGGCGCGTCGGCGATCAAGGTCGTGAAAAGCATCGTCTTCAGATTTGGAGTCCCTCACAACATTGTCACAGACAAGGGCCGCAATTTTACGTCCAAGGAGTTCAAGGCATATTGCGCATAAGTGGGTATCAAATTGAGTTTTGCGTCTCTTGCACATCCACAGACCAACGGTCAAGTCGAGAAGGCCAATGGCATCATTTGCAACGGTATCAAGAAGCGCCTGTTAGGACCATTGGAAAAGCTCGGCATACTTGGCAGGGGCTGCCAAGTGTGTTGTGGAGTATTCGAACAACACCAAATACGGCGACACAGGAGACGCCGTTCTTTCTAGTCCATGGAGCAGGCGTGGCCGATAGAAATAGAGCATGATTCTCCAAGAGTTACAGAATATGATGAAGAAACTTCGAAAAGCTTTGGAGGATGATGTTGACGCACTTGATGAAGCTCGAGACGAAGTCCTGTCACGAGTCGCCAAATATCAACAGGACCTGAAAATTACCACAGTCGACGATTGCGGCCAAGATCCTTCCAAGTTGGTGACCTGGTTTTGCGACTCAATCAAAAAGTCATGAAAAACTTGAGTCACCATGGCTAGGACCTTACATCGTCACGAAGTAATCAAAGGAGGAGCATACAGAATCAAAGACAAGAAGACGGGGATTGCCGAGCCAAATCCTTGGAACGTGGCGCAGCTCAGGCGTTTTTATGCCTAAATGTCGAAATATAGTCTCCTTTGTAAACATACAATGTACTGAAACTCCCGCGAGTTTTCAGACGCACTCTTTTCCTTTTTCGGGCACTAGGTGGGGCCGAGAAAGGTTTTTAATGAGGCGGGCTCGCGGTGCTGCAATATAATAAAGATAGTGGAATTATATATCTTTTCGACAGACTCGGGGGCTTCCCCTACAAAGATACAATATATATATATGGTGCCAACAAAATACAATTCGCGACAATATCTCGCCTTGGTATAAAATACCTCGCCAAAATAAAAATATATCGACAAACAGCGGTCAACATAAAGCTCGGGGGCTCATACCCACAAAAATAATACAGTATTTATTTTGCCTTGGGTAACCTCGCACTATAAAACAAAAATACTGCCATCAAAACGCCCGGGGGCTTGGCGTTGAAAATAAAAACATAGTGACTTTACAATACAAAATATATACACAAGATACAATCATTGGAACAGCTTGTCTTCAGGGATTCCCCAGTATGTTGTCTATTGTCAAGCGCTCATTATTTACAGCACGAGTGCTATGCTCAGCGTAGCTGCCCTTCACGAAGAATTCGGCATCCATCCGAAGAAGTTCATCCATCATATCTTCGGCAACAGGAGTAACAACATCATCATACTTGCCGAAGTTCTTTTTCCTCTTCGCCATCTTGGCCAAGCACTTTGGAACAATCTGCCCCACGTCTAACTTCGGGTAGCAGATCTTTATCATAATCATAGCAAATCTGGCGCCGCAGAAATTGAGCCCGCACAAAGCCATGGATTCGAGGAGCATCCCGAAATTTGTCCATTAAAGCAGGAAGAGTCTCGGCATCTTGTTCCGAGGAAACATAGTGCCATAGACCAGAGACAGAGTCCTAGTACAGAAGTCGAGATAATCGCGAACCTGGAGTGCACGATCCTGAAACCTAACAATCTAGCGAGTTCGCTCAGGCGTGCCCCAAAAACTTGAACCATGATTCTTGGCAAGCCGAAGAAGTACATTGGACCGAGCCTCGACACGCTCATCTTCAGTAGCAGCATCCAAAAAAGAACCTATTTTTTGAAAGAATCAGCAAGCAGCGAGGAGACAAGCAAGGAGGCACTACAAGGAATCGGGTCTATTGCAACAACAAAAATTGTCGCGATAGATGCCTTTTTGTGGCAATATGCACCTATTGCCACGAAATGGCGTTCGTTGGCAAGCGTTGCAATTACATGTATGGTAATAGGCTATTGCAACGAAAACACGATTGTGGCAACAAAGTGATCTATTGCAACAACCATGCGGGAAGTTGCCACATGTTTTCCCGTGGCAGCACTCACTTATCTCCACAATTCGGTTTGTGGAGATAGCTTGTCGCAACATGCAACCGTGCCGTGGCGTTTGCCAGTTTGTGGTGATAGACATTTGTGGCAATAACCTATGCCAACGTCCCACGTTTCGTGGCGCGCTCTCTTTCGTGGCAAAAGCGAGACGTGGCGATAACCTATGGCAACATCTACTGGTTTGTAGCATTAGCCATTTGCCACGGATCGCTACGCTCGTGGTATTAACTTATGGCGACAATCATTCCACTCGTTGCGATAAATAGGTATGGCAACGGTAAATTTTTTTGTGGCGGGAAGGTGTTGCGACAATTTTAACATTTCGTGGCGATACTCTATTTCAACAAAATCCAATTTCGTGGCGCCAAATGCTTATCGCAACGGGGAAAATGATTGTAGCAAGAAGCTACTGCAACAATGTAAACTTTTCATGGAGATACTCTATTTCAACAAAATTCACTATTGTGGCGTTACATACTTTTTGCGGCGTCCAAAATATTTGTAGCAAGAAGTTACCGCCACAATTTGAAGTTCTTGTGGCGATACTCTATTTCAACAAAGTTTTATTCCGTGGCGCCAAATAGTTATCACAGCTTGCATAAAAAATGTGGTAACAATTTATTGCAACAATAAAAAATTCTTCGTTGCTACATTCTAGCGCAACAAAGCATGTAGTCATGGCGACTAGGATTTGACGCAACACTATATTTTTTGTGGTGCTGACGTAAGGCAACAGAAAGTGAGTTGTGGCAATAGCTTATTGCAACCATAAAAAAATACAGCCATTGAATTACAAAATTCAAATCCACACGTATAATATGTAGGTTCATACAAATCATAATTCTCATATCAAATATCCATCAAATGCAACTAAAGTAAAATGTAGCAATCCAGCAGAGTTGAGTCCATTGCTACCATGGTAGTTGAACTCTCTAAACTATGTGCGTTTTTCGTGTACTTCAACCCTATCCAACTAAGTCTTTGGGTCCTGCAATCAAAAAAATGAAGAACTTAAGTAAAGCAAGCAAGTTATGTCAACAAGCTAATACCTAATGAAATTATGTAAGGCAATATCTATGATGGAATGCCCAGGTGTTAACCATGCAACATACCCAGGTGTAAACCAAAAGAGAATGTACTGAACTGACAGAAGGCTTGCACTGTTGATGAGATAAAATTATAAAGTAGATTTTGATTACTTCATGATTCAATGTTTCAGTTGCATGACGAACTACAATGTGAAAATAGTACAAAGATCCTATTTGAGTGAATGATTTATAGATGGTGTGACCTATAGAAGTGCAAACAACCTACAGTAGTAAAAACAACCACAAAATAACATGATGTAATCTACAAAAGTGCAAACAAGATGCTCTGATGCTGCTACTTGCAATCAAGTATATGCTTTCAGCATGTAATTTCAAGGAAATACTAAAATATTGTATGTATTAGAGATTAAACATGAGAACCAAAAAGGGGCGCTCAAATTCAATTATCACGTCTGAGTCTTGATGGTCTCCCGTTAGTACTAGTATTAACACATTTGGCAAGAATGCAATCTGTATAAGGCTACCCTGATGCACATGCATCAGGGTCAAAAAAAAAATTTAGTACTACTTATGAGATAAATAAGACTAGTGTATCAGGTTATGCCAAGAAAGGTTCATCATGGAGGCATAATCTCAACAAGCAATGCGGCAAAGCACTTGAACATGCATCTGATTAATTTTCCATGCCATATATACATCTCACAAATGCATATGAACATAACAAGGACAAAATCAATTGTAGAGGAAGAGGTTGTACAGAAGCATTGCTATGCTACTACAAGCTTATATTATGAGCATACTGGAAAGGGTTATAGAACTGAGCAAGCATTCAGACGAGTAAAGCATGAAGCACAAATAAATGGTCTTCTATATAGAAGTGAGCAAGGTACTGTTGTGACTTACCAATGCTCTGTACATTCAAGAATTCAATGTTGCAGCTTGTAGAGTGAATTTGTAGAAATCAAATTTGACTTTGCTCCTTGATTCCTGTTAGGACTAGAGCTCTGTAAAAGAGTGGTTTGCAAATTTGAATTAATATTTTGTTTGTCATTCCTCTTCTTAAGCACCTGCAAGTAGAAGTGCACTTTCAGCAAGACAAGTTAGCAAAATAAATCTTACAAGGAAGCATATGACCGCAATTACCTGTTGGTTTCTCATCAGTTGGCTAAATTTAGCCATCTGTTGGTTGAACTTTGTCATCATGTTTTTTTTCAAATTCGAGCCTTGATCTTCGCTCCTCTTCCACCATTTTGTTTCCACCAGAGGTACCACAAATAACATAACACCTCAGATTCTGAGTAATGCACATAACTGTCAAATATTTTTCAGAAACGTTATCTTAGCACCTTCATGTGGTTCTCTTACTAACTAGTTCTGTTCAAACCAAACTACCTTGAAGAGGTAGCATTACATATAGAAAAGGCACAAGTCCAAAGCATGAATCACCTACTGGAAGTATTCCCTGTCCATCTATGGCCTAACCAAAGGAGAAAATTATCAGGTTACTTAAGGCATCCTAACATTGCTTTAGTCAAATAGATGACAAAACTATTCAGAGTTCCATAGTATGATTGCAGGCACATGCAGATTTTACAGAGTATTTGGATAGCAGGTCATCATGCCTGATACCATTATACAAGAATTTGAAAGCATCTTATAAATAAGAGAAGTCTGTCATCACATAGTTATTATCACACATTAAATTGCCATTTGTGAAGGCAAGCACAAGCAGCTGGATAGTGTCATGTTGGAATTATAAAAGGTCACAAACTCACAATGTACAAAAACATATATTAGATGAATACTGAACATGCTTCAGTTCATATGAACATTATTTCAGTTCAGATGAGAATAAACACATACATGTTGAGACTAGATTCAGTAAAAGCATCGAGAGTACAATGTCCAATCAACAAAGGATTAAAGTTAGAATCCATGTTGAGCATCTAATACAATGATTCACCAACTTGGAAAAGGAGTCGGTACGACTAGTCAGGATTTACTTGTGAGAGTACCTTATGTTCAAAAGCATGAAGTGTATAAGACCTATCCTCTAGTAGAAACTTACACAAATTCAACTCCTCAGCTAAGCGATTGAATACATTTTAATCTCATCTATAGGTTGCAAGTTGCATAATCTTCTAGAGTTAAAACTGGAGAATTACATCAAATTCGTCCCAAATGGATATGATACATAACTGCATCTGGCTCCTGAACTTGACCAAGCGGATTACGTCCACCCACCTATGGCAAACCACACCCACCGGAAGACTTCCAAAGCATGTATGTACCGCAACAAATTAACCTCATGCAGCACAGACCTACACGACAAATCTTACAAAGGAGAAGAGAATGAACTAGCCCGAACAATTTCCTGCCCGAATTCCGGAACCAAATCGAACGAGATCTCACGACATCAAAAGCTGATCCCGTCATGAGATCGCAGCAAACCAGGGTCACACTTCGTCAGAACCTAGATTTTTCTAATGTAATCATGCACACAGTATTATAGATTTTATAATGTAATATTGTAATCTCAAAAATGAATTGTCACTGTTATTGATTAATTTTATTCCTAGAGAGAATGTAATTAAGACGTGGAACAATTTCAGCGTCAGATTTGCAGATGAAGGAGATACAGAATAGAAAATATAAAGGCCCAAGGTATGCACTGCGAGCTTACAGGCAAACATGTCATTTTAGCTATGTGGTTCTGGTCTCCTATTCTATGATCTAATTTGATTCTGCGGAATGGGCAGCTTGGAATATTAGTGACAACAATCTAAGTTACAGCCTTCTAGCAAATGCACAGTCAACCACCAAGTCATGGATTCAGCAAATTCAGCGTTTCGTTTGTCTCTGGGTTGCTTCTGAAATTAAAAACTTGGGATTTGTTCTTTTGAAGTTCCACTTCTATGACCACCGTGGTATTATTATTATTCTAAAGTGTGAGGTATTTTTGCTCTCAGCTTAAACGCACACGGTGACAGCAGGTCAAGTAATAGGAATGCAAGCATGTGCAACTAGGAATGGCAGCGGGGACCGACTACCCGAAACCCGATGGGGTTTTCCTCTATTAGGGGCCGGGTGTGGTACCTACTTTGTCCCCATGGGGACCTTCCCTGCCAAGATATGCTCCCCATCGGGTAGAGCGGGGCGGGGAGTGTTCTATCTGTCCCCAGCCCCGAGCCCCACGGAGCCCCGCCTCGTATCGAACAAATCCCATAAACTTAGCTAACCCTACCATAATCTCAGCTAATCACCTGATCTGTTGCCAAATTTTACGTCTATATAATCCATGCCTCGGTCAAACCCTCGATTTCACCCCTACCGCCGTCATTTTCTACCCCAGATTTTCCCCATTCCCCTGCGCCGTCGTTGTTTAGTTCCGAGAGATGGAGTCGTTGAGTGCTGCCGACAACCAGCCGCCCCAGGGCGGAGCAGTGCCCGCGGAGGGCTCCGTGTCAAACGTTGGGCATCCAGGGAGCCAGGCCGGAGCAGATTCCGCCGCCGACGGAGCAGTCTTCGGAGGCGAGGGTGTCCACGGCTCAGTGTTTCGCCTCCGGCATCCAGGGAGCGGCCTAATCCCTGGGCGCATCCCAGGTGGACGCCCACCACTCCGGCATCTAGGCAGGGTCGTTCCTGCTGCAGCTAACGGATCTGCTGCTGTCCCTGCTAAGCTGAAGAAGGATGCAACGTGAGTGTCTAAACTTTTATGCCAGAATTTTGTCTAGTTAGATCAGATTCATGTGCGAATATTTTATTGAGTGAATCCCTGTTTGTGTCACTCCGCTGATCCACAAATTTGTCACTCGGTGTGGTTAATACCACTTTACCTAATATGGTTATTTGTCAGATTATTTACATATGTGATTGTGTCAGTCGGGTGTGATGGAGAAATTTGTCAGTTCTTGACTTCTTGCACTGATCAATGCTCACATAAATTCTGTTTCTTTATGTATGTGCGTGTACTGCAGATTAATTTGAATAGTGATTCAGCGAACCAAAGTACACATTTGTTTACATACACATTTGTTTAGTGGTTCACTGAATATATCTTCTCATCTGCAGATTTGTTTACATACACATTTGTTTAGTGAACCAAAGTACACATTTGTTTACATACACATTTGTTTAAATTGAATAGCGATTCATCAGTAAACAAAAGTACTATATATGCAAACTTATTTACAGAGTTATATCCTCTCATGCACTGTGGTAATTCTCCACAAATTCAGAGCCACGGTACACTAGTACATTTGAGAGATAATTTGTTTGTAGGCCAGTATGTGATTGTTTGCTAATATTATTCGACTCACGACCACACACTCATTTGCTTTTAGTCCTTGGTTCTTAGTTCCGATTCATGCGTAGGAAAGTCTGACATATTATTTTGGGATGATACTTTTTTATAATGTATACAGGCCAGCTGGGTGTACCAATTTGGCTACGTCGGTACCTTCGAGCTCACAGTCACAAGCAGTAGATGAAGTCGAAGATGGCATTGTGCCCGTGGACATTTCTGATGACGACGAGGGAGAAGAAGAAGATGTTGAGGTTGAGGCTGTTGGCCCCAAGAGAAGGAAGCTTACCTCTGCTGTATGGAAGCAGTTTAAGAGAATGAAAATAGGTGGAAAGTGGAAGGCCAAGTGTATTCACTGTTCGAAGAAGCTTGGAGGAGAAACAAAAAATGGGACTAAGCATCTCCATGATCATCTAAGGAGTTGTGTTTATGTGAAGATCAAGAACAAGGGCAAGACATTGGGTCAGTCTTCTTTGAGGTTTAATTCTCAAGATCAAGGAAAAATTTCAGTGGAGAACTATACGTTTGATCAGGAATTTGCTAGGAAGGAGCTTGCCAACATGATAGTGTTACATGAATACCCATTATGTATAGTTGATCACGCCGGCTTTCGGAGATTTGTTACTGCACTTCAGCCCCTCTTCAAAATGGTGACAAGGAACACTATAAGGTATGCAGTTTGGCACATCTGCATCATTGGCATGTTGTACATTACTTATTCTGATATGATAATTCAATTTTTGATTTTCAATTCTAATCTTGCAGGAAGGACATCTTTGATAATTACAGAGAAGAAAGAAAGAAAGCAATGGAGTACATGGCTACCAATAGATCTAGAGTGGCCATCACAACTGATATGTGGACATCTGATAATCAAAAGAAGGGCTACATGGCTATCACAGCCCACTTCATTGATGATAATTGGATCCTTAGGAGTGTTGTTATGAGGTACTAAGTTGTCAATGATGTTGTATTAATATTATCAGTGCTGTTGTGTTAAACTTATTAATGAAGTCTAATAACATGTGAATGTTTTTGCGTTGTGTTTAGGTTCATTTATGTGCCCGCTCCGCATACTGCAGAGGTTATAGCACAACAACTTTATGAGGCTTTGGTGGCTTGGAATCTTGATGAGAAGCTTTCTGCTGTGACCGTTGATAACTGCACATCAAATGACAAGGCAATTGATCTGTTGGTGAAGAAGTTAGGGACAGAGAAGCTGATGTTGAAAGGTATGATGCTTCACATGCGCTGTTGCGCACACATTCTTAACTTAATAGTGAAGGATGGATTAGATGTGATGAGATCTGCTATAGAAAACATTCGTGAGAGTGTAGCCTTTTGGACAGCCACACCTAAGAGAGTTGAGAAATTTGAGGAAATTGCTAAGTTCCAGAAAGTGAAGATAGAAAAAAAGTTGGCTCTTGACTGTAAGACTAGATGGAACTCTACTTTCACGATGCTTAATACTGCTTTACCTTATAAGGCTGTGTTTGAGCGTGCAAAGAAAGTTGAGAAACTGTATGATTCTCTTCCTAGCGAGGAAGAATGGTTTTTCGCTTCGGATGTAGTAAAGAGGCTAGAGTTGTTCTTTGAAGTAACTGAATTATTCTCTGGAACTGATTATGTCACTGCCAATATTTATTTCCCCAAGATTTGTGAAATAAAAGAGAAAATGAGACAGTGGGCCACTTGTGGCGATGCAACTATAGAAGCTATGACAGTCAGCATGAATGCAAAGTTTGATAAATATTGGTCTGACATTCAAGGTCTAATGGGTATGGCTACTCTTCTTGATCCAAGGTACAAAGATGAAATGTTGCTTGTTTGCTTCTCTAGCCTACATGGTGTTAGTCCTGAAGAGTGTCATGGTCTTGTTAAAGAAGTCATTGATTCATTATGTGCCTTGTTGGAAGAATATGAGGCTGATAGCAATGAAGATAATGTCGAATCCTCAAACTCGTCAAGACCAGCAGCAACAACTACAGCTTTGATGTCAGTTTTCAATGCACGTATTGCTCAAAAAAGGCCCGCAACTTATAGGACTGAGTTAGATCAGTACTTGGTGGATGATTTGGTTCCATTGACAACAGAGCACTTCAATGTGCTGGACTGGTGGAAAGTTGCTGGTAGGCGCTATCCCACTTTGAGGAAAGTGGCAAGAGACATCTTTGCTGTTCCTGTAACTACAGTTGCATCAGAATCAGCTTTTAGTACAAGTGGAAGGGTTCTTAGTGAGCATCGCAGTCGTCTAGCTTCTGATATGTTGGAGGCACTGATGTGCTCTCAAGATTGGCTTAGGAACAAGTATAAATGTGAGACAACTTTGTCTTCGTTGTTTAACCTTTTTGTCTTGTAAACATAACTAACTGTTCACGTGTTTGTTTGTAGATGATCGCAGTGGAGATGCTGCAAGTTTCTGGTCTTGCCTTCAAGACATTCAAGAGGGATTGCAGGTGAATCTCTAAAAACTCAAAACTTAGATGATTGCAACAGAGATGCTGCAAGTTCCATTTCACCCTTTAACTATTTTCTCATTGCAATGTAGGATTTGACAATTTGATTGCTGGAATAAGGAAGCTGAAGCTATTGATCCATTGGCTGAATGATGAAGCTGCTGGTTTGTTCGCCGATTCTACTGGCCTGCTGGTTGAATGCTGAAGCTGGTCTCTTATTGATGAATAATGGGCTGTGAAGCTCCTACTTATTTTTTTTATCATATGAACTACTGCCTTAAGTAATCCCTGGTGTGTCGTCAATATTGCATTATTCCATGTAATATTTTAGTCTCTGAATTTTGGATCCTATATTATCTGTGTGAGGTGCTGTGTGAGCACTAGACTATTTGATAAGTGTTGAACGAGAACCTTATTATTTTGTCATGTCAGTTTGCTTGCGCTGTCGTTTCCTATATATGCTTTTTTAATATGCTAGCTAGTTGTTGATTGATGGTATTTTATGGCATCATGATTCGTACTTGCTTTCCAATTGTAGTTCTAAGCTGTTGCTGCAATGTACTGTTCTCTACAGTGCTGCAGTAGTACATGTCTCCTAGGCCTAGCTTCATTACGGGTTTGGGGTACCCGTGGGTCTGCTACCCCCGACAGGGGATGGGGACGGGGGAAATTAATCCCCGACGATGCTTATGGGGATGGGGACGGGGTGTTTTTCATGTCGTGGGGACGGGGGAGAAAAGGGGATCCCCGGCCGGGTGCAGACCCGCTGACATTCATATGTGCAACTTTGTACAACTGAATTCTTAGATTATTTTACAGACTTGCTACATACAGCCCCTTTTTATTTTCCTGATTACATTTCCTAACATGCCATGCTCTTTTCCCATTGTACACATCTTTTAATTGCCACCCATGTATTTGGCTTTAGTACCATACTCTTTAGCACCATAGCTCTAATACATTACTTCTGCTATACACGTTCAAGATTTTGTATATGCCATGTATGCTGCTCAGAACATTAAGCGTCAGATTTGCGTTGTGTAAGAACTATTCCTCCGTCCAACTCTACATGATTGATATGCGTTTTTTGTTTTGCTCTAACAGATCTTTTATGTGAATGGATGCAGAGCATACTTTTGCGCGGCAAAACTTATTACTTGATTCTGACATTTCAAAATGGTATCTATGTACACTAAATGATTTGGTGGAACACATATGCAGTTTCTGTTTTCTGATATAACTTCTAATCAATTTTGTTTCTGTGAACTACTAAACATAGGATGATTGAGCATCATGTAATTTTACATTTTTTTCATACCGAGCTAGGTTGCCCATCTCAAACAATTTCAAACTATTCATTTAATTTTTTTTGTGACTAATGTTCCATTGCTATGAATGCTAAGTATTTAAGTATTGTGCTAACCTGACCTAATGGCAACATATTTTGTTTGCATTATATGCATATATCAACTCTTTTCACGCACCTCCTATCCAGTTTATGATCTTTTCACGCCCTGCTAATTCCAGGCGAGGCACGGTTCAATCAACCCAACAAGACACGATCGATCTGCTAATTCCAGGAAAATTAAGGCCCTATGCATGGAGAGATGGGCTACAGGGCTTTAGTTTGTTTGTCCACATCTAAATCAATTGATCATGGGCCAAATATTAGTGCTAATCTCCGGCCATTAGCGCACATACCTGTATCTACTGCGAGGCGATCGATTGTGTCCAAGAGCTTCGACTCAAAGAAAAAAAAATAATGTGTCCAAGAGCGGCGCGGCATCATCCTCAGCAGGCCTGATCCCCAGACGCATTCGATTGTGTACAATACCTGCGTCTCGAAGGGTGGCGGCGTGGGGCAGCGCGGGGCAGCGCGGCAACGGACTGGAGGGCAGGGCGGCGGCCATCCCCGACAATACCCGGCGGCCATTCCCGGCGTGGGGCAGCGCGGGGCAACGCGGGGCGGGCGGCGGCATAGCGACGACGTGGGGCAGCACGGCAACGGCTGCGCTGGTGGCAGGCGGTAGCGGCGGCGCTGAAACGCGTGGTTGGTTCTACGATGGGAGGAGATTGGAAGAAAATGGGGATTGGAAGAAAATAACCTGAGACTGAGAGTCTGTACTCCCGATCGGCGGTGGTGTGTTGACGCCGCGATGACGCCGTGAGCACGGACGAAGAGACCTCAGATCCAATCGCCGTGATTTCGTTAGAGTACTAATCGGGAGTAATTGTCAGGTGCTTTTACGGGGAAGGTTAAATAGACTATTTTTTTGGTGGGAACAAAAATATTTGGAGGCGTTTAGCGGGAGGTTGTAAATGCTAATTAGGTGGTGGGAAAGTAATTCTTTTTGGAGGGAATGTTTACATTAAAAAAATTGAAAAATAATATTTTCGAGCAGTATGAAATATATATGCTGTTGAAAATAATGTTACTAAAATTATTTCTGCCGTCGGCGATCTAGTTGTACAGTTCTAGGATGGGAGGAGATAGGAAGTGAATTATCGTCGGCGGTGTTGTTCGCTGTGTTGACGCCGTCATGATGCTATAAGGTTGGAAACGCTTCGTGTCGTCACGCCGTCCTCCCGATTGGCTTCTCTCCCTCTTCCCAACCGTTGTTGCGTGGTTCCGGCGGCAGCGGACTGGCCTCTACCGTGTTGACGGCAGTGCATATCAAGAAGCAATTACACGTACAACCAACATCACATGCCACATTTACAACCTTGACGATGCCATTTCCGATCAAATGTCGATGTATACATATCGACACCTTCGAACATAATGGCACCTTCACTTTGAGGCTACTATAGGTCATAGTGTTGCCTTGAAATGTGATTGTAGATGGGCGATGGTACGGTCGATCTTGTCAGTCTAGATGGGCGATGCGACGGTCGATCTATGCCATTCCAGATATAACGGTATGCATGGAGGAGCAGTTGTACATACACAAGGGGTCGTCGTGTTGATCATAAAACCAAAATCAAATGCCGCCACATATGTCGACACTTTCCAACTTGGAAACCCTATGGAAAATGATGCAGGGTAATAGAGGTGATGTGGGGGTGCACTCATTGATAGAAACATAATGGCACCCTTACTTTGAGGCTACTAGGTCATAATATTGCCTTGAAATATGATTGTAGATGGGCGGTGGTATTGTCGATCTTGTCAGTCCAGATGGGCGATGCGACGGTCGATCTATGCATGCCATTCTAGATATAACGGTATGCATCGAGAAGCAGTTGTACATACACAAGGGGTTGTCGCGTTGATCATAGAACCAAAATCAAATGTCGTCACATATGTCGACACTTTCCAACTTGGAAACCCTAGGTACATGATGCAGGGTAATGGAGGTGATGTGGGGGGTACACTCATTGACAGAAATATAATGGCACCCTCACTTTGAGGCTACTAGGTCATAACATTGCCTTGAAATATGATTGTAGATGGGCGATGGTAGCAGCCGGGCTCGAGCGCGAGGTCGCAGGCGAACTTGTCCCACCCCGTGTGCAGGCTTGCCATGCCCGTCGAACAAGACCTCGACAGTCCACCGGCATAATTTGCAGCTGGCCTCCCGTAGCTGCAAGTGTGCCGGCTCGACGCCATCGATGAACTCGGCGAACTTGTCCGGGAGCCGCTTGATGCCGAGTAGATCGTCGTCGATGCGGAGGAGGAACTCGAAGCAGCAGTCGTCCTACGAAGACGAGGAGGGCGCAGGCGACAGCGAGCGTGGGGCCGTAGCTTCTCCACCACGGCAGCCCCTGCCCCGGCCCTAGGGGCGCCCAGGCCCGCGGCCTCGACCGCCTCGCCGGCCACCAGGACCCGCATGGACTTCCTCGCGGGCCTGGCTACGTCGCAGGAAGAGCTAGGCGGCGCTACGATGGAGCTTGTGGAAGCGATGCAGCGGCGCCAGTCGATGGAGCCTGAGAAGACACATCGATGCAGGGTCGCTGCCAGGCGGGCTCGATGAAACATCCGTGCTGGCGTGCAGTTGACGTGGGAGATAGAAATCTTTGTGGTGTAACTTTTCTTCAGTTCCCCGGCAACGGCGCAGAAAAAGTGCTTGATGCGCGTAGATGTACACGTCCGTTGGGAACCCCAAGAGGAAGGTATGATGCGCACGGCAGCAAGTTTTCCCTCAGAAAGAAACCAAGGTTATCGAACCAGTAGCCAAGAAGCACGTGAAGGTTGTTGGTGGAGGAATGTAGTGCGGCACAACACCGGTGAAACCGGCGCCAACGTGGAACCGCACAACACAATCAAAGTACTTTGCCCCAACGTAACGTGAGGTTGTCAATCTCACCGCTGAAAACAAAGGATTAAGCGTATCGAGTGGAAGATGGTGTTTGTTTGCAAAGAACAGTAAAAGCAGTAGAATGTATTCAGATGTAAAAGAATGGACCAGGGTCCACAGTTCACTAGAGGTGTCTCTCCAATAAGATAACTAACATGCTGGGTGAACAAATTACAAGCGAGCAATTGACAAATAAAGATTCAATACATATCAACGATGATTACTATGTGATTTAATCAGGGCATTACGACAAAGTACATAGACCGCTATCCAGCATGCATCTATGCCTAAATAATCCACCTTCAGGTTATCATCCGAACCCCTTCCGGTATTAAGTTGTAAACAACAGATAATTGCATTAAGTATGGTGCGTAATGTAATCAACACAAATATCCTTAGACAAAGCATCAATGTTTTATCCCTAGTAGCAACAGCACATCCACAACCTTAGAACCTACTGTCACGATCCCAGATTCAATGGAGGCATGAACCCACTATCGAGCATAATTACTCCCTCTTGGAGTTACAAGTATCAACTTGGCCAGAGCCTCTACTAGCAACGGAGAGCATGCAAGAACATAAACAACACATATATGATAGATTGATAATCAACTTACATAATATTCTATATTCATCGGATCTCGCCAAACACAACATGTAGCATTACAAATAGATGATCTTGATCATGTTAGGCAGCTCACAAGATCTGATACAATGAAAGCACAAGCGGAGAAGACAACCATCTAGCTACTGCTATGGACCCATAGTCCAAGGATGAACTACTCACGCATCAATCCGGAGGCGGGCATGATGATGTAGAGCCCCTCCGGTGATGATTCCCCTCCGGCGGTGCCGGAGGCGATCTCTGAATCCCCGAGATGGGATTCACGGCGGCGGCCTCTCGAATGTTTTCCGTATCGTGGCTCTCGGTACGGGGGTTTGCGACGGAGGCTTTAAGTAGGCGGAAGGGTAGGTCAAGTGGCGGCACGAGGGGCCACACAACGGGCCGCGCGCCAAGGGCTGGGCCGCCGGTGTGGCACCTCGTGGCCCAGTTTCCTTCGGTCTTCAAGCTTCGTGCAAAAATAGGACCCTGGCGTTGATTTCGTCCAATTCCGAGAATATTTCCTTACTAGGATTTCTGAAACCAAAAACAGCAGAAAACAACAACGGCACTTCGGCATCTTGTTAATAGGTTAGTGCTGGAAAATGTAAAATAACGCTGTAAAGTATGTGTAAAACACTCAAGTATTGTAATAAAAGTAGCATGGAACATAAGAAATTATAGATACGTTTGCGACGTATCAATCCGCCAGACACGAGCGGACACTTTGCGCGTCCGCAGCCTTCTCCCGCTCCTTCTGCGCGTAGAACGCCTCCATCGCGGCGACGTCCTCCGGGACTACCTCGCCCACTCGAGGCGGATCCGATCATCGCGCTCGCGATGACGAGCCGGCTCGAGCTCGCGCGCGTCGTTGCTGCTCGCGCGGGACGGCCATCGACGGCGGCGCGAGCGCCGCCGCCTGCTCCCGCGTCCACGCATCGTCGAAGTTCATTGTGCGGCGGGAGCGGCCGAGACGCCAGGCGACGACGTCGTAGGCACGCGCCGCCGCGTGCGCCGCCTCGAACATGCGAAGGCGGATACGCTCCTCGCCGGAGCGGATCTCGGCGTCAAAGTGGCCACTTGGCCGCGGTAGCTGGAGGAGGAGCGACGGCGGGGAGGCATCGTGTCGGCGGAGGCGGAGCGGCGACACGACACGACGTGGGAGGCAGAACGGCGAGACGCGCGAGGTAGAGGTGGAGCGACACGCGGGCGGCTGAAGTTTCCGGGCGGTTGGCTTGCGCGCACGTGGCGTTTATAGCATGCGCAACAGCCCAAGAGGCAAGTTTCCCGGCGGTATAGCGCAAAAATCGTGGGCGCGGCAAAGTTTTTAGCGCGCCGCTTTTTCACGTGTCCGCTTGGGGTTCGCGCGGGCTCCCGCGCGCACCAAACTGGCGGTTTTTTGTGTGGGCGCGCCTCTTTTACTGTTGGAGATGCTATTATGCGAGTAGGTGAAAACACAGTTATGGCTTGACGCCTTGTCTCCCTTTATTCTGATTGATATATGCAAGACCCGACCCCTGTTCTCTCTCTATTCCCCTTTCTGTATAGACTAAATCGCACCCGAGTCTCCGTCGCCAGAGGACAGAAGATGGAGATCCAGGAGGTGGTTGTACTCTTTGAGAGAGACAATGAGGGAGCTTCTTGTCCAGGTAAGCCATCGCCACAATTTGTGTCTCCTATTTTCATCCAGTTGACCTACGCCCCACAAATAATACTTCCCCTTGATATCTCTACGCTATTAAATTGCTACCGGTCTGGCACGTCGTACGTTGCGCGTAGCGATAGAAAAAAAATCTAGCGATAAAAGTCAATTCAGCGTTTCGTCACGCTTCTTTTTTCCTTCCCCCGTCCCCTTTGACTTTCTCTGTCGCACATCCTCGCAAGCCCTCATTGGCGCCGCCAGCCAACCTCCATCGCTGGGCAATGGGCATCCCCTCAAGAGCACGGCGCCCAGTCTCCTACGCCACCCCATCCCTCCCGATTCCCGGCCTACTCACCTTCTCCCCTGCGCCCCTCTCCTTTGACCCGCTGCTGGAAATACCGCGACGCCGCTGTTCCAAGCACCATAGGCCAGGTCCGTCCTGGGGGATAAGGGATACGAGCGGGGGCTTCCCGTCCCAAACGGCTTCAGCCGGATCTGTCCCGGAGGTCGACAAGGCGGCCGCCTACGCGGAGGAGGAGGTCTACGAGCGGGAGTGGCTTCCCGTACCCGACGACGATGACCTCGCGAGTCGCGACTTGCCCGCGTCATCCTCTGCTGCGAAGCCCTCAAGCTCAGCTCTACATCGTACACATCTTAGGTGATTCGATTTGGTTGGAAAAGATCACTCTACCCTCTCATAATTCCTTACATAGCATTCTCAGGAGTATACTATAGATTTTTTTTTAACAATAGCCTTTCTCAAAGTTGCCAATTGGAGATTTGTCTAATACCTTCAGTTAGAAACATACTGATAAGTCAAAACCTTTGATCAATTAGTTGTGCAAATTCGTGTTGTGGCAAAGCTTATATGCTTCTCGTTTTCTCTGGTTTCAGTATTTCGTCAGTCCTCACAATTATACTGTTGTAATAATATAGTTAAGTCCAGAATGCAGCAATGTTCACTCTAATATGGAGTTCCAGTAAAAAGTTTCTGCTCTTTTCATGATTTTGTTTAACTTATTTCCCTGTTTTGTATAATTACTGAACCTGATGGTTTTACTACTTTAAAATCTTTGTTGTGGATGGAGGGCAGGTTGATCTTCTTGTTGGTCTTCAAGGCCATGGCCGCCTCACGCTCCGAGTAGGCGGAGGAAGTCATTGCCATCTTCTTTTGGATCGCCAGCATGACCTTCGCTACCATCGGGGCGCGGCGACCGGAGGGAAGGGGAGTAGACAAGAGCGAAGTCCATAGTCACTAAGTTGGGATTAATCACGATGTTACTTATATTAAGATCTTTCGGAGAAAAGCACAAACAAGCTATACACGAATACACGATGTACTAGGCTGCTAGCATGATTTGTAGTTATTATTTTTTGAGTCTGGCTAGAATTAGTTTTTTCTCTTAATAAACTGGAGTAGTATAAACTCTTCTTTAACCATGTATATAATTTCACAGCCAGCTTTGCTCTGATGATAGTTTCCTAACCCATATTATCTTGCATTTGAGCAGGTGGTGCAGATATATATGAACATGTTGACGCTCTCCTCCTGGTTCACATCTTTAGCCATTCAATGCATGCCATATCTGCAAAACATCAAGTTATTGTTTGCTTGGGCATTTTGGTGTATCTGTTTGTTGGTGAGTTAATGAAACAAATATACTATTTCTTAAGCTAAAAATAAGTATTCTTTATATTTTTGTATTTTAATTATGTAATACCACCTTTAACGAGAAGCATGTCAATTTCCTTTATTTTCCTTGTAACGGTCTTTTTTTTATTTAACCAAAGCACTACATAAATATACATTATCTTTTAGATATGACGTTACTCTATAGATAACCTTGCGTTTGTTCATAAATGAAACTTTGCTAACAGGTTGCTAAGAGGCAAAGCCTAATGTCTACGAAACATTTTTTTTGGTTGTTGGCCGTAGCAACGCACGGGCATCTTACTAGTAGTATGTAAGGAAGAACACGCTGCCGCCGTCGCCGCATTTTGGAAGAAATCAGAGAAGAAGAAGGTTGCAGAGGACGCCGCTCGCTAGTCCAGGAAGCGCCGCCTTGCCGGCTCCGCTGGCGGATCGAAGGCCCGCCAAGACGCCGTCCCCGGTGGCGGCTTCACGAAGCGCCGCCGTGCCGTAGGTCGCAGTTCGAGCAAGCGCCACAACGCCGTCGCCGCAAGCGGATCGAGAAAGCGCGAAGACACCGTCGCCGCTGGCGGGTCGAGGAAGCGCCGTCATGCCGCCTCCGCTGCCGGATCGACACATCGCGAAGACACCGTCGCTGTTGGCGGGTCCTGGAAGCATCGCCATGCCGTCTCTGCGCGCGGATCGAAGAACCGCGGAGACGCCATCGCCGCAGTCGGATCGAGGAAGGTCTGATCTCTAATCTTTACTCTCACAGTACATAATAGGTTCCACTTGTGCTCATGTTTTCGATCACCAGGTTGGCGGGTGGGTAGTGCTTGGTTCATAATGCTTCGCTGTGGCAACCACCCGCACCGCTGTTTTAGGGATTTCCATATGTTGATGCTCGTGTTAAAAGTGATTCCTTATGATTATCCCTGTGGACTTGCAGAGGGAGCATTCTCTTGCCATCGCCGCTGGAGGATCGAGAAACTGGCAAGACGGCCTTGTCGCTGGCGGGTCGAGGAAGCGCCGTCGCTGTTGGTGATATAGTATATAAGTATGCTTGTTAAACAATGAAATCACTTTTCCTGTTGTATAACTATATCTGTGATTGTGGGAATATCATATGCAATATGCAAGTTTGAAACTTCATAATTGTTTTGGATGAATCATCAGGTTACTTTCGTCTTACAAGTTATAGCAGCAATCAAACTTCTAATCATCTCATTCCCTAATGGGTCTGCATAATTTCAATTTACTTCTAATAATCAGGTTTGTTGTTAAATTTGCCCCTAGCTAGAATTGAGGAGTAGCTCTGCTGCATGCAATCTTTTTTCTTAAATGAACCGCATGCAATCTTTGTAAATCACGCTAGTGTGATTGCTTTGCACATGTACCTACCATTTAATTTCTTTCCGTCTATCTAAATCATCAAGGGAGCTCCCACAAATATTAGTCCTTTTAACATACATGCAGTCAGGCACACACAATCCTTGTAATAACTGACAGAGAAATTTGTGGGATTTATTGACATATTCAGTGACGTTTCTGATCGGGAAAGGTAAAGGATCGTTATGGAACAGAGGGTAAGTGGTATCACCATTCTGTTAAAAAAAATCTTTATTACACTTTGGGCTGAAACGGTGGGTCAAATTAGACATTAAAGAAAAAACCAAAAGTGCCAACGACAGCTCCTCCCGTCCTTCGTCTTTGACGCCGTGGCCGCCCTTCCCTCGTCTTGCAGCGCCGCCTCTAGGGTTCTTCAACAGCGGTGCGTCCTCCTCATCCCGAAAGGCAAAGTGAGGCCTCGTGTGCAATTTTATCAGTCTGGGACGGATTTCGTTATTCCCTGCGTTCTACTCATCGAATTTGATTTGGTGTGCATCGAGGAGCAGTGTCTGCGCCGTAGTGGTGTTACCAGGCAAAATTAGGGACCAATTGCTTCAGGTACTGCGTATACGTCTCAATCCCAATACTTTCAATGGAGGCACAGACATGGAAAGTAATGTATGCTATAACTGAAAATTACCTCGCATGATGAACTAACTGGAAAAATCCAACAGGGCTTGTTGCCTCTGAAAGTTTTATCACAATGGAAAAATCATGAAAGCCTTGGCAATTAAGTTTTGTGACAATGGAAAAATCATGATAGTTGCAAAAAGCGTGTAAACTTACTACAAAAGAGTTTTGTTTGTACTCTTCACAACAAGCAAGCCTTGGCCCGTTGGTTAGAGGCGCTTGCCTGCACATGCGAGGTGCGAGCTTTGAAACCTACTTTTTGCAATTAATTTTTTCCTTATAATAAAAAGGAAAATGAATTAATCAGCGATAATGATACCTATTGCATCTTTTAATAAAGATTGAAAATTCCATGATTGTTGCAATATCTTATATATATTACCATGGATACCTAACTTGTTGCAATATGCAAATAATTATTGCAACAAAATGGGTTTGAGGCAAAACACTAGTATTACGACAAATTAGTATTTTGTTGCAATACAAGTTATTTTTTGCAACAATGTGAATACTTAGCGCAACATGGGGAAATGTTGCAATATCTTTTCAAATATTACCACAATTTTATGCTTTTGTTGCATTAGCTAGGCTCTATTGCAACAAGGTGGCAAGTTTATGCAACGAAGCGTAATTGTCGCAATAGGACCAACATATTACAACGCCGCTATGTTTTGTTGCAATACACGCCCTCTTTTGCAACAAAAAAGGTGACTACCGCGACAAAACTAAATTGTGGCAATACGTGGAGGCTATTACCACGAATGGGGGTTTCGTGGCAATATTGCATTCTATTGCAACGAAAACTGGCCGTTGCAATAATTATTGTTGCAATAGACCGGATTTCCTGTAGTGCTAAAAAACACCATGATAAATGATACTGCCATATCCAAGCTAGCATCATCAAAGCAAGCAAAAATTTTCGCGGGATGTAGCTGCAGCAGCTTCAGCAACGGCGGCATCCTTTTCGTTATGGCATCTTGAGCTTGTTGGAGCGCAGCTTTCTCCCTCTCAGAAGATTTTCGAGACTGTTCCATGAGCATAAGGGATTGCCTCTTCATGGATTGAAGTTGTTGTCGAAGTTCTTCCAAATCTTCTGCCGAATCTTTACTTGCAGAATCGTCAACAAATTTAACATTGACTGGGGTTTTCTTCGAAGAAGACGAAGGAAAAACTTCGGAAGGACCGAGAGTTGACGTATAGTTGTCAAAAATTAACTGAATAAATAAATTTCGACATCAATCGTTGAGGAAAAGATAGATTTTCATTCATTCTCATAATATATACATGTCTATTACAAAGGAAGGACCTCTAGAGACCCACTGAAGCAGTCATTGCCAAGAACACTATGGCGACAGTGCCAAAAGAAGGAGGTAAACTAAAAAGGAAAAAGCAAAGGGGCATTCAACTAGACCTCCGGCTTTGATGAACTAGGAGTCGAAGATGGCTTGATCCCGAAATAAGACAGGATTTTCTTCGAGTTGGGCTTTGCCTTGATCAACGATCGCCATTTCGTCTGCTCTATCTGTTCGTGTCGCCCACTTTCGCCCATCGATAGTTTGTTGACTATCAGCGACCAAGGCAACAGTGCTTTCAACGACCTTCAAATTTTCTTGGCGCATCTTCAGCCCAAGATCTGGTGGATTAAAGCACTTGGCAAGAGCAAGGAAAGTTGCGGGTTCCTCTTTCTTCGGGAAGAAGTAGGGGAAGAGTCGAGATAGCCCTGTCCTAGCCTGATCAATGCCCTCGCGTGCTTCTGTCCCATGAAATTCAAGGAATGAAACGGCGTCAAGAAGAGGATCATTGTCGGGATCTTCAAGCTCAAATTCTTGAGAGGTTTTATCTGTCAAAATAAAAAAAATTTCCCGATCAACAAATGAGTGCAGAAAAAAGAGTTCAAAGGATACGAAGTGGCTCAGATACTTACTGACAAAACAACGATTTTGCGTCCTTAAACGCTTAAGGATCGCTTCTTCACGAGCAGATTGTGCAGTTATATGCTCGCTTAGCGAAGTTTCGGCATCGTGAAGCCGCTTCCTAAGATCTTCGACACCAGCAGCATCGGCCTTGGCTTTGTCAGCTTCTCGCCTAGCTTGAACAACATCTGACTCGGCCTTCTTACGAGCTTCTTCACTTTGCTCTAATTTTTGAGCAAGTGTATTGGCACGCTCGTTGACTTCCGCCAGTTTTTCTGCCAAGAAAGTTGAAATCAGTTAAAAGTATCGACAACAAAGGAGTAAGAAAGCGGGAGCAAAAAAGAAAGCAGCCAGGCATTACCTTCAGTTTTGCTGTTATAATCACGGTACCCAATGAATTGAGCACCGATACGAAAAAGATCCTTCATCATAGGCTGTTAAAGAAAGATAGATAAAGAACATGTCGATATGGCCAAAACATGAGGGCACACAGAAGCAAACGGAGGAAATATAGACAAAGAAAAGTAAAATAAAAACTTACATCATCCAAGAGAGGGTTAGAGGAGCTACTCAATTGGAGAGTAGGCTCCGGGATTGTCTCAATCCTTGCCCTTTTTGGTGAAGGGACAAGGGGGCTTGAAGGAGGAGTAGCAGCGCCGACGTTTTGTTGAGGAGGCGAAGTTTCCTCTCCTTCAACTGGCGTCTCCGAGGCGACTAGTGTATGTGACGTACTCGTTCGAGCAGCCACATTAGAAGTTGGTACTTCTTCTTCATCATCACTACGATTAAATGTTGGCAACATAAAAGCAAGATAGACAAAAATCTTCAAGTGAAATAAAAAAGAGAGAAAGGGAACTTACGATGAGGGTCTCAAGATATGGATCATAAGCTGCCTGGCGTGAAGGAACAGCTTCTTCGGGTTTGGAGGTGCAGTCTTCGACATCATTCCGTTTCCTTTTGTTCTTTGGAGAAACAGCAGGAGGAGGAGATTGTGCCGATGCAGGTGGCTTCAGAGGCAGCCTCTTTTCATCGGATCCCAGATTTTCGAGAATCTGCGGGTTCATTAGCAAAAGAGGGGGCATCTTGGTTATCGTCGGAGATAACGGTCCTTTCTTCGACTTCTCCACCTTCAGGAAGGGGAGGAAGCGAAACAAGATTTGGATGGTTCTATATAAAAATAAAGGAAGATGTCAAAAAAGGAGTTACAACAAAAATAGCAAGGCAATAACAAATTAAGCGACAATGTTTACCTTAGGAAGCGCATTGGTGGCGCTATATGGTTTTACACGACAAGAGGAAGGGATAGGATCTTTTTTGTTGAGAGACGAGATTTTTCGGACAAGCCTTTCCAAGTCCTTGACTTCCAGATTTGTCGACAAACGATCTGTGTCTTCATCAGACATAATTCCAGAGAGGGTTTTAGCGAGCACGAAGAGGCTGCACTCTAGTTCTAAGAAAATACGGCTGTAATTTGGATACCGACAATTCTTTGCCACGAGTATTCTGCAACTCATGGATGCGAGTCATCAAGGCCTCTGTCGAAGCTTTTTCTTCCTCGGTAGCCTCTGCATCCCAAGAACGGCGGCGAAGGATTTTCTCGGCACCATCGAAAGGAGGGATATTGTCTTCAGCACATCCATGGTTCTCCTCCCGAATATACAACCACTTCTTGCGCCACCCTTGAACTGAATCAGGGAGTTTGACGTCGAAGTAATTGACTGTGGAGCGAACGGAAATAACAACGCCGCCTATATTATAGGCGACATTGGGAGAGCCATTACGGCGACAGAAGAAAATGCGCTTCCATAATGCCCAGTTAGGCTGGACACCAAGGAAGGCCTCATAGAGGGTGATGAAAATAGAGATATGGAGGATTGAGTTAGGAGTAAGATGGTGAAGTTGAAGTCCGTAGACAAAAAGCAATCCTCGGAGAAAAGGATGAATGGGAGCGGAAAGACCGCGGATGAGATGATCGACGAAACTTACCCGATACCCCATTGGAGGGGTTGGGTAGCTTTCTTCACTAGGGAAGCACACCGCCTTGGGTTTCTTGCTAATCCCCAGCTTCTTCAAGAGATTGATGTCTTGGTTGGTGATCTTGGACCTTTTCCATTCCGCGGTCCCCAGATCTGCGGCGGCCATTGATGATTCATGCGTGCTATGCTTGATCAACCGACGCGGTGGCATCAACAATGGCGCAGGAGTGCAGCTTGGAGAAGATGAGCTCAAGGAGTTGTGGGGCGCAGGAGAAGATTTTACAGAGAGGAGAACGGCGTGAGCAGAAGTGCTCGAGGAGGAAGAAGAAGATCTTATATAGGGGTGCGGCGAAACGTTGGACCGTTGGATGGAAAAGAGGTGTGGTAGATGATAACCACGTGAATACAAGGGTAAAAAAGTATTTTAACACTGAAGAGGTTACGGAACGTGTGCCAGAAAAAGTGGAGAACATGTGTCCCCCACTTGCACGACGTGTCAATCATATGAGGAATTTGGACCCACAAGGCAGTGAGAGGAGCGGTTCTCGCATGTTTCCAAAATAGAAATCGTGGCTATCATCAGCAATGACGTCATCAAGGTAAAAGAAAAGCTCGACTATGAAGCTGGGAGAGATTATCGACAACGCAAGATTATTTCGGGAGCCTTTGATCAAATACAAGTTTTGCTCAAACGCTTGGGGGCTACTTTGGAAAAAAGGAAACTT
Organism: Lolium multiflorum; assembly: GCA_030979885.1. NCBI lineage: Eukaryota > Viridiplantae > Streptophyta > Magnoliopsida > Poales > Poaceae > Lolium > Lolium multiflorum. Next base: position 101,210,501 of record CM061749.1, read on the forward strand.
CGAGTATGACAAGATAGAAATGGTGAGAGCCTATGACCAAATGCAAGCATTTGTTCATAGCCTCGGGGGCTACTCCCATCGGGAGCGCTGGTCGCGCACCCGATAGATATAAAAATATCGACAAGGATTATAAATATAGCGGCTAAGGATACTAATCTGTGGAGCCTACACCCAAGCACAAGTTCTTGGATGTAGCCTCGGGGGCTACTCCCATCGGGAAAGCTGTTCACGTGCCCGATGAATTTATATTAAAAGAAAGAAGTAGAAGTGAGTATATTTCGAGTTACACAGATAACTCTACATATACTCCCATCGGGAAGACAAAATAAGTCATCAAATATGACTCGATAAAATGTGCTATTCCAACAGCCGAAAAAGCACTCGACAATATATTCTCGGAGCGCTAAAGTCGCGAATAAATCTCTGAATGCCGCAAAACTTTGCGAAGGTAAGAGATCAGATCCCGCGGCGTGGCACCATCTCTGACGCGGTGCTACTTTTTTCCGTATCAACAGATACGAAGAAAATCCTAACGGACGCGTTAGGTACCCGATAAAATATGACTGGGACTCGACGAATGGTAAGACCTTAAGCGGCACTGTCGAAGTTTACACCAGTATCCCGAGATCATGTCCAGGGACGTGATCTTGAAGTAGGTTTTTGCGGATTGCCACTAGAGCAGTTAACTAGTACCTGATCCGTCAGATGAACTAGCCCCAACTACCGTTATCCCTGTACAAAATAGCATTTGCATATCGAAAGATTATGTAATGAGTAAAGTTGGAGATTTTCCCTGATTCTTCGATTCAAGAAAAATCTCGGGGGCTACTGACATAGGCATCCCCAATGGGCCTGCCAAAGATGGTACCCGGGGTTTACTAAAGGCCCAAGATTCGAAGAATAAGAAGACTCGGAAGCCCACTTAGTGTTAAGGAAAGATAGTTTGTATTAGGAAAGATAGAGATTTGTAATCTTACGGGTTGGATACGAAACCCACCCGAACTCTGTAACTTGTGTATTACGAAACCCTCGGCTCCACCATCTATATAAGGGGGAGTCGAGGGACAAAGAAAGGATCGAATCTATTGTTAACGCAACCCTAGTTTTACAATCGTCGAGTACTTTTCGGCTGAAACCTTCGAGATCTACTCTACTTCTAGCAAAACCCTAGTCTACAATCTGTAGGCATTGACAAATTAATCCTTTGTCAATTGGCGCCGTCTGTGGGAATTAGAGGTTGCAAGGAGCTGATCTCGATGGCACGTCGAGAATCGTCGACTTCGTCGGTGGCTAGCAATGCGATGGATCGAGGTAAATAGGAAAAAACTCATCTAGTCGACTTTATTCCTCACCCGCCCTCCCGTATGGATGCATGTGCCTATCTGGAGGAGCCCATCGTCATGACGTTCGGAGAATTCCGATTTGGCGTCCACAAAGAAGGATCCTACCGTCTCGAAATTCCGATCTCGTCGGAATTTTCAGCGGTCAATTCTAACTTTTCGTCGAGTGACAAGGAGTTTTCGTCGCCACGCTTCGTCGACACCAAGGCAAACGGAAGCTCGCCAAGATCTTCAGCGACACATCTTTCGAGTCGTCTGCGGACTCCTTTATAAGCAGCGATTCCGACAGCATCGACAGCTTCAACTTCATCGACAAATCTGCTGCCATCGGAAAGGTCTTCACCAATCTATATGATGGTGTCACCAATCTGACAAAAATCAATACGCAAAATACCATCAGATCTATGCGATAGAAGAGGCAGGCCGATCAGAACCAGAAACGTCAGAGGCTTTCGATGATTTGGGAAATCCATACATCGATCCCGCTGATCTCAGAAAAGGCTTAGGCACTCCCGTGGCAAAGATAAGGAGGAGGCCGGTGACATAGGCATCCCCGATGGGCCTGCCAAAGATGGTACCCGGGGTTTACTAAAGGCCCAAGATTCGAAGAATAAGAAGACTCGGAAGCCCACTTAGTGTTAAGGAAAGATAGTTTGTATTAGGAAAGATAGAGATTTGTAATCTTACGGGTTGGATACGAAACCCACCCGAACTGTAACTTGTGTATTACGAAACCCTCGGCTCCACCATCTAAGGGGGAGTCGAGGGACAAGAAAGGATCGAATCTATTGTTAACGCAACCCTAGTTTTACAATCGTCGAGTACTTTTCGGCTGAAACCTTCGAGATCTACTTGCCCTCTACTTCTAGCAAAACCCTAGTCTACAATCTGTAGGCATTGACAAATTAATCCTTTGTCGGCCGGTCCGCGCGACCGGCGCCGATATGATGATAAACGGTACATCACCGAGGAACAAGTGAGAAGCGTGCGATACCAACGACCACTTTCCGCACACAACAAATATGAGCATGATACGACCGACGTCGACGATACGATACAGATGAAGAAAGATATCGTCGGTCTGATGCAGACAACAGAAAATCTCGTCGGTATGATAGAGACGACGAAGGATATGAACGCCGCGCTAATGGGAGGTCAGAGAACAAGAAGACATGGACATACACTGGGATTGTCCTTTCTTCAGGCATTGCTGGGATTCAGGAATGAGCCGATTGCCTACAATCGACAAGCCCGGAATGCAGACAGCAGAAGAAGGACAAGGGAGACGTTTCAGTGTTCAGGCATCTAGGGCCTCTCCCATCCCAGAGCAGAAAAGCTGAGTCATCTCAAAGGGAAGATTTCGAGGAGTCAGATGACGAAGAAGAAGATAGATACCACCGCCAAGGTGGTGCCCTGATGGACTCAGTCACTCCCAAAAGCGCAATGCAACGGCTACGTAGTTGGAGGAAGCCGAGGCGCAGCACCTGTACACGTTGAGGAAAGCTCGGCCCGATCGGCCATGAAAATTCAGCAAACTTTGGAGGCGGATACACGAAGAAGAAATGGCGCCCCAAACAAGCAAAAGCCGATGCAAAGGCATCGGCTGGCACAAACATGGTGTTTATACTTCCGTCGGAGTTTTGTGCTCAAGAACCGAAGAAGTGCCGGTGCTCGGTTTGACTGCGGCGCGGCCGTCATCTTTGAAAAGCCACGGGAGAGGAGCTATAAACATTTGAAGGCCTGTATCTAAGAGGCTACATCAACGGGCAGCCTGTCGGCAAGATGCTGGTTGACACGGGCGGCGATCAACATAATGCCATACTCCATGTTACGGCGTTTGGGACGCTCTCGAAGATCTGATCAAGACCAACGTCACACTAAGCGACTTCAACGGCCAAGCATCGAAGCGCGAGGCGTTCGAACGTGGACCTAACCGTCGGCGAAAAACCATCCCTACGTCGTTCTTCATCGTCGACAACAAAAGCACCTTTCTGCTAGGGAGGGATTGGATTCACACCATGCTACATTCCATCCACAATGCACTGCACATACAGTGGGATGGAGATGAAGTGGAGGTCGTTCATGCAGATGACTCGATCGAGATCTCAATAGTTGGCATGAATATTTGGGACGCAGACGACCAAGATCCGATCTCTGGAGTCAGTTTGGACGGCTGTGAGCGCATCGAGGCTTCAAAAAACGGGGTGAGGCTGGTCTTATCCACCGGCCTGACAGAGTAGCAAGACCAAAGTCGACAGACATACGTGGCAAGGCCGATCCTGCGATCGGCCCCAAGAAATAAAAGCAAGGATCTAACCTCAAGCATGTCACGTAGTCGTAGAGCACAGATAAGTTGTAAACCTTCATTGTGCAATGCAATTCAAAGGAGGCCGATTCCAGCAATCGGCCAAAATTATCCTCACCATACGTTTTGCCTGTGTTCAGCTTTGATCTAGCAAGCGACGGAAAGCTAGGATATGGGTTCACATCGGCTGATGAGCTAGAAGAGATTGACATTGGTCCTGGGGATAAGCCACGATCAACATTTATTAGCAAAAAATTAGAACCGCATCTGAGGGGCCCGATGATAGCTTTGTTGAAGGAGTACCCAGATTGCTTTGCCTGGGATTACACAGAGATGCCCGGGTTAGACCGGAGCATCATCGAGCATCAGCTCCCTCTGAAGAAAGGATTTCGGCCGTTCCAGCAGAGAGCACGACAGATGAAGGCCGAAATTTTAGAAGAGGTCAAGAAAGAGATCGAGAAAATGTTGAACGCAGGGTTTATCAGGCCATGCAGGTATGCTGAATGGATTTCTAATGTCGTACCCGTGGAGAAAAAGGATGGCCGATGGCGCGTCGCCATAGATTTTCGGAATCTCAATAACGCCACTCCAAAGGATGAGTATCCGATGCCAGTAGCAGAGACATTGATCAATGCGGCTGCTGGTCATAAGGTTTTAAGTTTCATGGATGGCAATGCCGTTACAACCAAATTTTCATGGCTCCGGAAGATATACACAAGACTGCATTCAGAGTACCAGGTCGGTGGGCTTGTTTGAATATGTAGTCATGACATTTGGACTGAAAAATGCCGGTGCAACATACCAAAGAGCCATGAATTACATCTTTCATGATCTGATTGGCAAATTGGTGGAGATTTATATTGATGACGTGGTAGTCAAGTCTGTTTCAGTGGAAGGACACTTGGAGGATTTGCGACAAATCCTGGACCGAACTAGAAAATTTGGACTAAGAATGAATCCAAAGAAGTGTGCTTTTGGTGTAACGGCCGGTCAATTCTTGGGTTTCTTGGTTCATGAACGCGGAATTGAGATCGGCCTGAAAAGCCAAGGCGGTGCGAACAATGAAGCCACCTACCACGAAGAAGGAACTCCAGCTCCTTCGGCAAGATCAACTTCGTCAGAAGGTTCATCTCCAACCTTTCAGGACGAATTGAGCCGTTCATGGGGTTAGTAAAAATCAAATCTGATGACGAGTTCTGCTGGGGGGCAGAACAACAGCGAGCGTTTGACGAGATTAAAGAATATCTGACGAAGCCACCTGTGTTGGTGCCACCCCAGCAAGACAGGCCATTCTATGTTTACTTGTCAGTAGCTGACACTTCCATTGCTTCAGTGGTAGTGCAAGTTTATGATGGCCTGGAGAGAGTCGTTTTCTACCTCAGCAGAAGGATGTTGGATGCAGAAATGAGGTACCCTGAGATTGAGAAGTTGTGCCTCTGCCTATTTTTTACATGCACCAAACTTCACCACATCTTATGGACTGCGGAGATTGTCGTCATCTGCAAATCAGATGTCATCAAACATATGCTGTCGGCTCCTGTGTTGAAAGGCCGACTCGGTAAATGGATGTTTGCATTATCGGAATTTGATATCCGGTATCAGCCTGCGAAGGCAGTCAAGGGACAAGCGTTGGCGATCTTTGCTGAACGAATCAGCACTGATATAGGCACTGTCTGTACGTGCATGGGCCATATTTTTCGATGGATCGGTTTGTGATGGTGGTTGCGGCATCGGCATTCTAATCGTGTCGCCCCGGGGGGCAACATTTTCCTTCTCCATCAGGTTACTTACCCCTTGTACCAACAATGTTGCTGAGTATGAAGCCATATGCAAGGGAATGGAGTTGCTATTGGAAGCCGGGGCGAAGGTGGAACTTTTGGAGACTCCAAATTGGTGATTTCTCAACTCACGGAGGAATACAAATGTGAGAGCGAGTCGCTCTTCCTATTATGGATGCAATGTCGTGAGCTGATGGCACAATTTAAGTATATAAACTTCAATTGGATCCCAAGGTCGCAGAATGCCGAGGCCAACGATCTCGCACAGATGGCGTCAGGCTACAAGGACGTAGCAGATGGAGCCGATGTTCAGGTTCAGTTCATGGAGCCGGATGATTGGAGATCCGATATCTTCAATTACTTGAAAGATTCGGCTCGGGGGGCACCTAAACGGATAAGATACAAGGCCATGAAGTACGTCCTTATTGGAGATGACATGTTCTATTGGACTTTGGAAGGCTTACTTCTCAAATGTTTGGGGCCTGCCGAGTCGAATCGGCTCTTACATGAGGTACATGAAGGTGCCTGTGGAACTCACCAATCGGCTCATAAGATGAAATGGCTGATCAGGCGATCAGGATTTTATTGGCCCACCATGCTTGAAGACTGTTTTAATTATTATAAAGGGTGTCAAGCATGTCAGAAGTTTGGAAGCATTCAGATGGTGCCTGCATCAGCAATGAACCCCATCATCAAGCCGTGGCCGTTTCGAGGGTGGGGCATGGATATGATCGGCAAGATACATCCTCCTTCGAGCAAAGGCCATGAGTGGGTGTTGGCCATTACAGATTACTTTACTAAATGGGTGGAGTCCATCCCTATGAGGTCAGTGACATCAAAAGATGTTATCAGTTTTGTAAAGGAACATGTCATTCACAGATTCGGGATTCCCCAGACTATCACGACCGATGGAGGTTCGGTTTTCGTTTCCCATGAGTTTAGAGAATTCTGCGAGGACATGGGAATTAAGCTGATCCGATCGTCTCCATATTATGCTCAAGCGAATGGACAAGCTGAAGCATCCAACAAGAGCCTTATCAAGCTGATTAAGAGAAAGATCGACGAGTATCCTAGACGTTGGCACGAGGTATGTGAAGCTTTGTGGGCTTACCGTATGTCATGTCATGGAGCGATCAAAACCTCGCCATATCATCTGGTCTATGGACAAGAAGCTATGCTACCCTGGGAAATCACGGCTGGATCGAGACGTGTTGCGTTTCAGAATGATTTAACATCTGAAGAATATGCAGCCCTGATGAGTGATAGCATTGAGGATGTGACGGAGCTCAGGCTGTGGTCGCTTGAGAAGATTAAGGAGAACAAAGCTAAGGTAGCTCGTGCATATAATAAGAAGGTGAGACCGAAGGAGTTCCACGTTGGTGACCTGGTATGGGAAGCTGTATTGCCATTGGGAACTAAGGATGCAGTATATGGTAAATGGTCTCCAAATTGGCACGGGCCGTACAGAGTCGACCAAGTTTTAAAGGGTAATGCATACATGCTCGAGCAGCTGGACGGTGTGAAATTCCCAGTGGCTGTCAATGGGCAGCATCTCAAGAAGTATTTCCCAAGTATGTGGGATGATGGACAGTGAAATATGGGGGCCGATTCATGAAATCGGCCAGTAAAAAACTTTTTGGGAAACAGCCGATGCACAGACATCGACTTTAGAATAAAAAGCCGATGCGCAACCATCGACTAAAGAGGTACAAAATATTATGAGCAGGTATCAAGTTATCATCTGAATTTTGGGAATGTCTGCTTGAACCTGTCTAATTTGATTATCGGGTTGGCCTTATGGGCATTTGATGGTGAAAGACCGATACGCTGCTATCGGTTTTTGGGGCGTTGACCTACTTTGACAATCGGAAGATTTGAAATCGGACAATTGGAAAATCAAATTGGAAGAACATTTTCATTGATTCAAAGAGGGATTTTACAAGGAAGAGCTGATTGCTCTCAAAAGGATCATCTAGTGCCTAATGCACTACTACTAGCCTTATTCTAATCCCTAATCTAAGGGCCATTGCTGCCCTCGTCGTCGCCGTCGTAGCTACCATCGGCGCTGCTTCCGGCGAGGTCCTCGTCTCTGCTGATGAAGCCGCCGGCAGGGGCTTCATCCTCCTCATCGTCGTCGTCGTCGTCATCCGACCCGGCGCGGAAGCGCTTGGCCGGTGGGTACTCCTCGGAGGAGGAGTCCTCCTCCGCCTCCTCTTCCTCCTCGTCGGAGGAGAGGTCCGCCTCCCACGAGAAGAGGTCGTCGTCGCTCGCCGCCTCCAGCTCCCCGTCGATGAGGAACTGGAGGTCTTCCTCCCCGTCGGTGAGGGGCTCGTCGTCCTCCGACTTGATGCAGGAGTCCCAGTCCCTCGCATCCCAATACTCTGGGGCGCGGGCCTCGTAGATGGCCATCAGATTGACCTCCGGTTCTAGCTCACTGGAGGAGGAGGACTGTGGAGGAAAGGCCGGAGGAGACAGAGGAGGAAGAGGAATCCATGGCGGCTGAGAGGGGTTTTTTGCCGATGGCTACTGTGGAGCAGGGGATGAAGAAGCAAACTGCCTGGACGAGTTTAAATAAAGGGATATAATGAAAGATGGTTCAATGATGTGGCAGTTTCGAGGATGCGTTGCCAAAACTGTCAAATCGTGCAGTACGGAGAAGTTGAGAAGGCAAGGCATCATGATGAAAGGGCACTGTAGCGGTTCGGCTCTGCAACGCAGTTTTGCTCTGTTATGTCAAATCATGGTGAAGAAAAAGAGTGGTTTTGGAATTATTATTGCCAAAACCAGGGGGGCATATGTTATCACCAGATTTTGGCCAAATCAGGAGATGGGCCGTGATGGAGATGGGCTTGAAGGATATACACGTAATGTGTTTATGAATCGGCCTGGTGCGAGAATTTGGGCTAGATTGCCCGTGTATTTGTATATTATAGTAGATTGCATCTTAGTTTAGAATTAAGAGATAGAGTTCAGCTCGTACACGGTTAGGTGTATTTCCAAAGATAGAAAGTCCACGGACTATAAATATGTACCTAGGGTTATTGAGAAAGGAGGACGATCACGTTCACAACAAACACAATCCAGGCGCATCGCCACCCCTTGTTTCGAGGTTTTCTTCCGGGTAAGCGTCATGCTGCCTAGATCGCATCTTGCGATCTAGGCATCTGTTTATTCGTTGTTTGGTGTTGCTCGTCTGAAGCCTTTTTGATGGCGAGTAACATGTTTATCATAGATGTTTTAGGGCTTGCATCGATGCTTTTCTGATATATTTACATAGTTGTGCTGCCCTAGATATCTAGCTGTCCTTACACCTATTTAGGTGTAAGGGCAGCATCTTGCTTTATCTTTGTTTAGTAGATTCGATCTGTTATAGTTGTTCCTTGTTCTTCGAGGATTAGTTTGATATCTGCATGGTTAGGCCTTACAAACGGGTTGAACGATCCGATGAGTACGTACGGTTTGCCGATCCAAGAAGGGATGTTCCGGGAATCGACTCCGTGTTGGTTTTTAGGCCTCGTTTTGGGTTAGTTTGCTGTTATCTTTCGTATCTGCTAGGCTCAACTACGTGTAGGATGTTCCGGTTATGCGGTTAAAACCCCCATGTTATTGCAGATCTATTGTGAACCATGGGTTAATCGGCTCTTTGAGCCGATTCACAGGGTAACCTGAGAGCCGATCGAGGCTCGTTTAATGTTTACGTGTCTACCATGCAGGAAACTAATTGAAGCAATCCACCTTCCCTTCCAGGTATAGGTCAGGCGGCACGCCCTTGCAACCATCAGGACGTGTGCCAGAGCATTGCGGGCCGTCGCCCGAGGGACCAGGGCCCACCAGCAGTCCTGGGAGCCTCCTGGCTCTACGTGTTGCTCGTCGCTGCCCGCCGGTGGGTTTTGGCAGGCAACAACCGCTGAACCTGTTCCCCATATAGGGTTTGCCCTTGTATATCATGCAACATGGAAGCAATGCCTTCAACGGCTTGTCCCGGTTACTGTTTCCTTAATAAATATCGAAATTTATATTAAGTTTTTATTTGTTTATAATTCCTTTTTAATATTGGAGAAAATATTTTGCGTCGCAATTTTTTTTTGGTGAGACCATTGCTTCCTTATTTATAAGGCATATTATGTCGTGGGACCATTGTGTAGCATCAAATTTGGTGAGGAATAATTTGTGCTAAGTGATACTATGGTCAGATTTTAACCTGTTGCTTCCTGAACTCTAAATTGTAATTTCGGGCATGTTGAAGTTTCTCTGTTACTGTCAGTTTTGAGGTAGTGATCTTCCGGTCTAAAGTCAAAAAAATTAGTTATCGCACTCTTTCTATCCCAGCCGCTCTTTTGGTACTCTTAATAAAACTGATAACTTGCTTGCAGATACGATGGGACACAGAAAGAGAGAGCAGATTTGTTGGGGAAGGGTAATTAATCTATCTCATGTCTGGGCTGGCTATATTAATACACATACATTGATTCAGACTTTGGAGTCCACAAAACATGGGTTGTATCATTGTGTCATGTTCTGTTAAGAATTAGAGGGTGAGGTCTGGTACTTAGATTGAGGACAGGAAACTAGAACCAAATGTGAGGAATGAATTCGGGGTTAGTGCATTTGTGCAGCAACACACTTTAGCTCGTATAGGTTGGACTCGGGGTTCTTTTTTTATCAGGGCAACTAGGGACAAACGCAAACCTGCCATTGTATACATATATTTATTAGTGCATACATAAAGATACATATGGATACACAAGTTTATATATGTAAGGAATTATTTCTCCAAGTATACTAGCTGCTAGCACTTGGTTTGCTTCCTCTGAAACAACCTTTACCTATATATATTTATGGACATATCACTAGTTGAGGGTGGCATCTCTATATTATAATATGCTGATGATACAATCCTTTTTTTGGAGCACGACCTCTTGAAAACGGTTAATATGAAACTAATTTTATGCATGTTTGAAGAGCTCTCAGGACTTAAAATAAATTTTGACAAAAGTGAGATTTTTTTGTTTTGGTAAGGCAAAAGATGAAGTTGATCAGTACAAGCTAATTTTTGGATGCAATGTTGGCTCTTTACCTTTTCGGTACTTAGATATTCCTATTCATTACAGAAAACTCAGAAATTCTGATTGGTATCCAGTGGAGACCCATTTTGAAAGCAAATTGGGGTGCTGGAAAGGTAAATTGTTGTCCTATGGGAATAGACTTGTTCTTATCAATTCAGTTTTAACAAGCTTACGTATGTTTATGTTGTCCTTTATAGAGACACCTGTTGGGGTAAGGAAAGGACTGGACTTCTATAGGTCGAGATTCTTTTGGCAGTTCGATAAAAAAAAGAGAAAATATAGAATTACAAAATGGAATATTGTCCGCCGACCGAAAGATCAAGGGGGATTAGGGATTGAGGTTCTCAAACTCAAAAATAGATGTTTATTGAGTAAGCCGCTTTATAAACTTCTTAATGAGGACGGGGTGTGGCAAGAACTGCTACATAATAAATACCTAAGACAAAGAACCTTATCTGAGGTCACAACTAAGCCTACCGACTCTCCTTTTTGGAAGGGATTGATGGGAGTTAAGGATAATTTCTTTAGTAGAGGTTTTTTCAAAGTTGGCAATGGAGCAAATACGTTTTTGGGAAAATACTTGGTTAGGAAAAGTACCAGTAGCGCAGCAATATCCATCTTTATATAATATTGTGCATCACATGAATGTAACGGTAGCCCATGTGTTAGCTCAAACACCTCTGAATATCAGTTTCAGAAGGCTATTGGTGGGTAACAAATGGACTTTGTGGTTACAGTTATGTCAAAAACTTATGATGGTTAATCTAAATGAGGAAAACGATAGATTTGTTTGGAGGTTGACAACCAGTAGCTTGTTTACGATCATGAAGATCTTATGAATGACCGCACCCCTTTCTTGAGAAAATTCCTATGGAAGGTTAAAGTCCCACTTAAGATAAAAAAAAATGTGGTTTCTAAATAATAAGATTTTGCTTACTGAAGATAATTTAGCTAAACATCGATGGAATGGTTGTACGAAATGTGTTTTTTTTTGCGGAGAGCATGAGACTATTGAACACCTCTTCATAACTTGTCCTTTAGCTAAACTACTTTGGCGTACGATCAATTCCACTTTTTACCGTATTGGATGTCTGGCTTATGTTGGTCTATATGGAGGGCGAGGAATGATATTATTTTTAACAAAAAACAATCTTTTTTTATTTTTTGCAGGTTATCCATATTTTTTTAAAGGGTCAACAGTGGGGAAAAAACCCCCACTGCAATTTTTATTAATAATTATAAAAAGTTACATGTGTACAAGGTGTACAAAAGAAGAAAGAAAGAAAGAAAGAGAGAAAAAAAGAAAGAAAGCTAAGAACTCATGAAGCTATGAAGCCAAGTCTTGAAATGATTCTCCCACTTTTTCTTCATTCTGAAAGAAAGCAAAAAGATCTCTTGTTTGAATACTGCCTTCCAGGCTTGTAAAGATGGTGTTTGTCCTTCAAAATTTTTCCTGTTTCTGATTATCCAAATGGACCATGAAGCAATCATAATAATTTCCACTGCAAATGGTAAGTTCAGCTTGTCCTTGACATCATATAGTGCTTCCATGATTGATTGCTGGTTTGAAATATGGGTGCAGATAGAAGACCAGCATTGCTGTGCAAATGGGCAACTCCAGAAAAGATGAGCTAAAGTTTCTTCTTGGCTACATTGTAATGTTGCACAGTTATAAGTTTGTAAATTACAGTTTTTCCTCCGGAGTAGATTCCTTGTGTTGAGTCTATCATGTAACAGCAGCCAGAAAAAGAATTTGTGTTTTGGCTGACAGGAGGATTCCCATAACCAGGTGAAAAATTTAGGAGTATGCTGAGTTCCAATCAAAACCTTGTAGGCTTGCCCAGTAGAAAACTTGTTTGAACCCCAAATATAACTCCATGAATCAGGTTGAAGCAGATTGAACTGTATAGAATCACATAATTCTTCCAACTGTTCAAACTCAGCAAATGCTTGTTGGGAAAGAGGGAGATGAAACAAGTCCTGGAGAAATTCCATTTGCATCACTTTGTTTACAGAGATATCAGTTTTCTTAGCAAATGAGAGGAGATGAGGGAATTTCTGATGAAGACAATAATCTCCCCACAAATCTGTCCAGAATAATGCAGTTTTTCCATTGCCCAAGTTACATCTTGCTAGGGCTTTATAAGTATCAATGAGCTTCAAATGTGATTTCCACCAGAATGATCCTTGAATTTTAATTCCTGGTGGATTGTCTTCATCATAGTATGTATCCCTTATGAGATTCACCCAAGGAATGTCAAGATTATTGAAGAATTTATCTAAATTCTTGAGTAACAAAGTCTTATTCTGAATCTCCAAGTTAAGAACTCCCAAACCTCCCTGTTCTTTTGGTCTGCAAATTTTTTTCCAAGAGACAAGAGCATTCCCTTTTGCCTGTACATCATTGTTTTTCTTTCTCCAAAGACAGTGCCTCATGTATTTGATAACCTGATCCTTGATTGTCACTGGTACATCCAGGTAGCACATAAAGAAGATTGGGAGGGAAGCTAGTACTGATTTCACCATTTGTAATTTTCCTCCATAATTGAGAAAGTCTGCAATTCCACCAAGTCTTGTTTGAACTCTTTGAACCATGGGAAGGAAGAATTCCAGAGATGGTTTTGTGATCCCAAGTGGAAGCCCTAAGTATGTGAAAGGGAGTGATCCAATTTTGCAATTTAAAGTGGCAGCAAAGTGGGCCAACCTTTCTGCAGACATATTAATTGGCATCATATTTGATTTCAGATAGTTTACTTTGAGACCAGTGGATGCAGCAAAAGAGTGTAGAATAGCTTTAAGGCAGAGTAATTGATTTGCATCTGCTTTCATAACAAGAAGGGTATCATCTGCATACTGGATCACAGGAAAATCTGGACATGATGCGCAAGGAATGGGCCTTGTAATGAGGCTCATCTCCATAGCTTTGTTCAAAACAGATTGTAAGAAATCTGCTGCTAACACAAAAACCAGAGGTGATAGAGGATCCCCTTGTCTCACTCCTCTCTTGCAGTAAAATTTCTTTCCAGGGACCCCATTCAACATGACTGCAGATGTCCCAGAACTGAGGATCATAGATATCCATTGTAACCATTTGTCACCAAATCCTTTTGCTTTAAGGATATGAAGAATTGTTGATTGTTCAGTTTTGTCAAAAGCTTTTTCAAAATCCAGCTTCAAGATTAAAATTTCCTCTTTTGATTGATGGCATTGATAAAGATATTCAAATGCCCAACCAAGACAGTCTTGTATGGACCTTTTCTTGAGGAATCCATATTGATTTTTGTGCACAAGAGAGAGAATGATGTCTTGTAATCTGTTAGCCAGCAGTTTGGTGATGATCTTAAGGACACAGTTCAGCAAGGAGATGGGTCTAAAATCACCAGGAGTCATAGGGTTCTCTGTTTTTGGGATTAGTGTAATATAGGAAGAGTTGATACTTTCCAAAGAAATGTTTCCAGCATGGAAATCACTAATCAGTTTTTTTATATCTGGGCAATAATTGACCAACAACACTTGACAAACTCATTATTGAAACCATCAGGTCCAGGTGATTTATCATTTGGCAAATGTTTGATAACATCTTCTATTTCCTTATCTGAAAATGGGGCTTGTAGAATATTATTCATTTCTTCAGTGACATTTGAGTCCAGAATGCCCTCAAGATTAAACTGCATATCAGGGTTATCAGAGTTACCCATCCTTTCCTTAAAAGCTTGCCATAAGATAGCAGCCTTTCCTTCATGATCATGAATTTCTGCTTGATCTGAATTCTGAAGCATAGAGATGTAATTGTGTCTGTAGTTTATGGTGGCTTTTGAGTGGAAGAACCTAGTGTTTGCATCCCCCAGTTTGACCCACTTAATTTTTCCTCTTTGTTGCCAGTAAGATTTTTGATTTTGCAACATGGTGAGAAGGTGTGCTTTGAGGACATCTCTTGAATCCTATTCAGACACTGTCAAAGTTCTATATTCTTCTACAGTATCCACCAAAGATATCACTTCATTTACTTTGTTGATCAGATTCTTTAAACAGGGAAGATTTTTTGCCCACAACTTCAAGCCTCTTCTCAGGTTTTTGAACTTTGCATTGATGTTTTTGGCACTATCCTTATAATTCACTGGAATGTTCCAAGCAGCCTGAACAATCTGTTTAAATTCACTGTGCTGCATCCAGTGATTTTCAATTCTGAATACTTTGGCCTTGGGAATTTTTGTATTAAACACCACAACACATGGGACATGATCTGAGGTGGGTTTCACAAGAGGATAAGCAAATGTTGCAGGGTATGAAATGGTCCAAGAGACAGAAGTGAAGAACCAATCCAATTTTTCAAGCAGGGGATCTTTCTGCATGTTACTCCAAGTAAATTTTCTTCCTTTTAGTGGCAGCTCCACAATGCCAAGGTTACTAATTGCCTCATTAAAAATCAGCATGTCATTTAAATCTCCTCCAGGTTTGTTTCTATCTGATGGACTTCTAACGAAGTTGAAATCCCCCATGATTATCCAATCAGAGTCTTGAGGCATGTCAATATTGGCAAACCAGTCTATAAAAGCAGCTTTTTTCTTAGATTGACATGGTCCATAGATATTAGTTAAAATCCAGGAATCATTGGATAAGTTACATTGAAAGTTCACAGAAAGAGAAAATTCATTATGAAATGCCAGTTCCCCTTTGAAAAGATTTCCATTCCAAATAATAATCAGACCACCAGAGGCCCCCACAGATGGCACAAATTCAAACCTTGTGAATTTCTTTGGGCAAATTTTTTTAATGTATGCGAGATCAAAGGACTCCCTCTTTGTTTCTTGAAGGCAAATGATATCACAGCATGATTCTTCAATTTTATTGGATAAAGCTACCCATTTTTTCTCTGAATTAATGCCTCTTAAATTCCAGTTCATAATTTTCCAAGATTTGTAATTATCCATAGAAACCAGGTGGTAGGATTATAAATTTCCCAAAGTAAAGAGGTACTTTAGGCATCAGGAAGATCAACACAATTGTCATGACTCCAACATTAACATAGATACTCATAAGGTTCACAGAGTACAAAAGCCACATGACATGATCATAACTTAACAAGTCTTGGAACCACACTGGAATCAAGCAAGCCCCAAAGGAGCCAAAAGTACATATAGGTGAATGCATTAAGAACTAGTTGGAGGATTTTTCTTGGCCTGCTGTGTAAGGACAGTAGCCTTTTGTTGCCCCTTTTCATTGATTTTCAGAGAACTTCACTACAAGAAAAGTTGCCATGGCCGACGAAGTTGAAGTCGCGCCGTGGTTGCTGGTGTACCATGGCCGACGATTTTTGGTCCCTCCGTGGTGCATGTCAAAACTATTTTTTTCTCGTTTTTGAGGCCACCTAGCCCGACAAAGCGGCCAAAACGTCGCGTATGGTGGCCGGGACGTGGTGCATCGCGAATTCTCGGGTTCGCCGGCCGAGTCAACGCAAATCCGAACCGCCCAGGGATGTAGGGCCCACATGGCAGCCTCTCGGCATTGTTTTTTCTAGATCACGCCATCTCGTTCAACGTTCTCCGATCGAGCCGTTTACGATGCAGGATCATGGGTCCCGCATGTCATCCTCTATGAACCAAAATTCTTTCTATTCTTGGATTTTTTTGACCCCCTGATTTCTGGCTACTTCCTTTTTCTTGTGATCCCTTGCCGCCTTGGAAACGTTGAGACCGCTGCTGCTAAATGGGACCCGCATGTCATCCTCTATGTGCAATCAACTTTCTTTTCTTGGAGTTTTTTGGCAGCTCAAATTTGGTCACTTGCCTTTTTCTTTCGATCCGCCTCTCAAACGGTGATACCGCTGCTGCTGGGACCCGCATGTCATCCTCTATGTACTATAAAACTTTCTTTTCTTGGATTTTTTTGGCACCTCATATTTGGTCACTTGCCTTTTTCTTTCGATCCCTGCCGCCTCTCAAACGGTGATACCGCTGCTGCTAAATGGGACCCATGTGTCATCTATGTACTATAAAACTTTCTTTTCTTGAATTATTTTTGGCTCCTCATATTTTTTCACTTGCCTTTTTCTTTCGATCCCCTGCCGCCTCTCAAACGGTGATACCGCTGCTGCTAAATGGGACCCGCATGTCATCCTCTATGTACTATAAAACTTTCTTTTCTTGAATTATTTTTGGCTCCTGATATTTTTTCACTTGCCTTTTTCTTTCGATCTCATGCCACGTTTGAAACGTTGAGGAACCTGCAGGCTCATGGGACCCGCATGTCATCCTCTATGTACTATAAAAGTTCATTTTCTTGGTTTTTTTCACCCTCTGATTTTTGGCAATTTATTTTTCTTTTGATCCCCTGCCGCCTCTCAAATGGTGATACCGCTGCTAAATGGGACCCGCATGTCATCCTTATGTACTATAAAACTTTCTTTTCTTGAATTATTTTTGGCTCTGATATTTTTTCACTTGCCTTTTTCTTTCGATCTCATGCCACGTTTGAAACGTTGAGGAACCTGCAGGCTCATGGGACCCGCATGTCATCCTCTATGTACTATAAAAGTTCATTTTCTTGGTTTTTTTCACCCTCTGATTTTTGGCAATTTCTTTTTTCTTTTGATCCCCTGCCGCCTCTCAAACGTTGATACCGCTGCTGCTAAATGGGACCCGCATGTCATCCTCTATGTACTATAAAACTTTCTTTTCTTGAATTATTTTTGGCTCCTCATATTTGGTCACTTGCCTTTTTCTTTCGATCTCATGCCAAGTTTGAAACGTTGAGGAACCTGCTGGCTCATGGGACCCGCATGTCATCCTCTATGTACTATAAAAGTTTTTTTTTTTCACCTCTGATTTTTGGCTATTTCCTTTTTCTTTTGATCCCCGCCTTGGAAACGTTGGGTAAGCTGCTGACTCATGGGACCCGCATGTCATCCTCTATGTACAAGATACGTCTCCAACGTATCGATAATTTCTTATGTTCCATGCTACTTTATTGATGATACCTACATGTTTTATGCACATTATATGTCGTATTTATGCATTTTCTGGAACTAACCTATTAACAAGATGCCGAAGTGCCAGTTCCTGTTTTCTGTTTTTGGTTTCAGAAATCCTAGTAATGAAATATTCTCGGAATTGGACGAAATCAACGCCCAGGTTCCTATTTTCCACGAAGCTTCCAGAACACCCGAGAGCCGCCGAGGGGGGCCTGTGGGCCCAGAGATGACATGGTGGCGCGGCCCAGGCCCTGGCCGCGCCACCCTATGGTCTCGTCGCCTCGTTGACCCTCTGCGCCGCCTCTTCGCCTATATAAAGCCCCTGCATCGAAACCCTTACGGAGGAAGCCACGATACGAGAAAAGTTCCAGAGCCGCCGTCATCGCGAAGCCAAGATCGGGGACAGGAGTCTCTGTTCCGGCACCTGCCGGAGCGGGTAAGTGCCCCGGAAGGCTTCTCCATCGACACCGCTGCCATCTCCACCGCCATCTTCATCACCGCTGCTCCCATGAGGAGGAGTAGTTCTCCATCGAGGCTCGGGGCTGTACCGGTAGCTATGTGGTTAATCTCTCTCCATGTACTTCAATACAATGATCTCATGAGCTGCTTTACATGATTGAGATTCATATGAGTTTTGTATCACAATTCATCTATGTGCTACTCTAGTGATGTTATTAAAGTAGTTCTATTCCTCCTGCACGTGTGTAAAGGTGACTAGTGTGTGCCCCGTGTGGTTCTTGTCGTAGGCTATGATCATGATCTCTTGTAGATTGTGAAGTTAACTATTACTATGATGGTATTGATGTGATCTATTTGGTTATGTTGATCTATCTTACACTTAAGGTTACTTAAACATGAGCATTATTGTGGAGCTTGTTAACTCCGGCATTGAGGGTTCATGTAATCCTACGCAATGTGTTCATCATCCAACAAAAGTGTAGAGTATGCATTTATCTATTCTGTTATGTGATCAATGTTGAGAGTGTCCACTAGTGAAAGTGTAATCCCTAGGCCTTGTTCCTAAATACTTGTTACTACTGCTTGTTTACTGTTTTACTGTGTTACTACTGCTGCAATACTACCACCATCAATTACACGCCAGCAAGCTATTTTCTGGCACCGTTACTACTGCTCATATTCATTCATACCACCTGTATTTCACTATCTCTTCGCCGAACTAGTGCACCTATTAGGTGTGTTGGGGACACAAGAGACTTCTTGCTTTGTGGTTGCAGGGTTGCTTGAGAGGGATATCTTTGACCTCTTCCTCCCGAGTTCGATAAACCTTGGGTGATCCACTTAAGGAAACTTGCTGCTGTTCTACAAACCTCTGCTCTTGGAGGCCCAACACTGTCTACAGAATAGAAGCACCCGTAGACATCAAGCACTTTTGGCGCCGTTGCCGGGGAGGAAAGGTAAAAGGCACTCATACTCCGGTTCCAGTACTTTTCTGGCGCCATTGTGTGTGTGCTCGAAGCTATTTCCTTTAGACTCAATTGCGACATTTGGTTTCTTGTTTACACTAGTTAGGCATAATGGACAACAATGACCTTTTTATTCTATTTCCTGATTTAAGACATGGATGGTTTGATGCGAAAATTAAAAAACCCATGGAACATATTAATATGAATGCTTTGAACACCATTGTTGTTAATGATATGGAAAATTCTAAGCTTGGGGAAGCTGGTTTTGATGAGCATGATATTTTTAGTCCCCCAAGCATTGAGGAGAAAATTTACTTTGATGATACTTTGCCTCCCATTTATGATGATTATAATGATAGTAGTCTTTTGTTACCACCGGTTATGGAGGATAAATTTGATTATGATTACAATATACCTCCTATATTTGATAGCTACTTTGTTGAATTTGCTCCCACTACAACTAATAAAATTGATTATGCTTATGTTGGGAGTAGTAATTATTTTATGCATGAGACTCATGATAAGAATGCTTTATGTGATAGTTATATTGTTGAGTTTGCTCATGATGCTACTGAAAGTTATTATGAGAGAGGAAAATATGGTTGTAGAAATTTTCATGTTACTAAAATGCCTCTCTATGTGCTGAAATTTTTGAAGCTACACTTGTTTTATCTTCCTATGCTTGTTACTTTGCTCTTCATGAACTTGTTTATTTACAAGATTTCTATGCATAGGAAGCATGTTAGACTTAAATGTGTTTTGAATTTGCCTCTTGATGCTCTCTTTTGCTTCAACTTCTATTTCTTACGAGTGCATCATTAAAACTGCTGAGCCCATCTTAATGGCTATAAAGAAAGAACTTCTTGGGAGATAACCCATGTGTTTATTTTGCTACAGCAATTTTTGTTTTGTTGAGTCTTGGAAGTTGTTTACTACTGTAGCAACCTCTCCTTATCTTAGTTTTGTGTTTTGTTGTGCCAAGTAAAGTTTCTATGTTAAAGTTGATGTTATATTTGGGATCGCTGCGCAGAAACAGCATTGCTGTCTGTCACGAATCTGGGCACAGTTCTCTGTAGAAAATTCGAAAAATCTGCCAATTTACGAGCGTGATCCTCAGATATGTACGCAACTTTCATTAGTTTTGAGTTTTTCCATTTGAGCAAGTCTGGTGCCATCTTAAAATTCGTCTTTACGGACTGTTCTGTTTTTGACAGATTCTGCCTTTTATTTCGCATTGCCGCTTTTGTTAAGTTGAATGAGTTTCTTTGTTCCATTAACTTTCAGAAGTTTTGTGCAATGTCCAGAAGTGTTGAGAATGATTGTGTCACCTCTGAACATGTGAATTTTGATTGTGCACTAACCCTCTAATGAGTTTGCTTGAAGTTTGGTGTGAAGGAAGTTTTCAAGGGTCAATAGAAGATGGTGATATAATGTGATCGAGAAGAGTGAAAGGTCTAAGCTTGGGGATGCCCCGGTGGTTCATCCCTGCATATTTTAAGAAGACTAAAGCATCTAAGCTTGGGGATGCCCAAGGCATCCCCTTCTTCATCGACAACTTATCAGGTTTCTTCTAGTGAAACTATATTTTTATTCCATCACATCCTATGTACTTTACTTGGAGCGTCTGTGTGTTTTTATTTTTGTTTTTGTTATCTTAGTTCTCTGAATAAGTTCATCCTTGTGTGGGAGAGAGACACGCTCCGCTGGTTCGTATGAACACATGTGTTCTTAGCTCATAATATTCATGGCGAAGTTTCCTCTTCGTTAAATTGTTATATGGTTGGAATTGGAAAATGCTACATGTAGTAATTGGTAAAATGTCTTGGATAATGTGATACTTGGCAATTGTTGTGCTCATGTTTAAGCTCTTGCATCATATGCTTTGCACCCATTAATGAAGAAATACATAGAGCTTGCTAAAATTTGGTTTGCATATTTGGTTTCTCTAGAGTCTAGATAATATCTAGTATTGAGTTTTGAACAACAAGGAAGACGGTGTAGAGTCTTATAATGTTTACAATATGTCTCTTATGTGAGTTTTGCTGTACCGTTCATCCTTGAGTTTGCTTCAAATAACCTTGCTAGCCTAAACCTTGTATCGAGAGGGAATACTTCTCATGCATCCAAAATCCTTGAGCCAACTACTATGCCATTTGTGTCCACCATACCTACCTACTACATGGTATTTCTCCGCCATTCCAAAGTAAATTGCTTGAGTGCTACCTTTAAACAATTCAAAAGTTATTACCTCTTATTTGTGTCAATGTTTTATAGCTCATGAGGAAGTATGTGGTGTTTATCTTTCAATCTTGTTGGGCAACTTTCACCAATGGACTAGTGGCTTCATCCGCTTATCCAATAATTTTGCAAAAAGAGCTGGCAATGGGATTCCCAGTCCCGAATTAATTAACAAAAATAGACACTCCTCCATGGTATGTGATTGTTGGACGGCACCCGAAGGATTCGGTTAGCCATGGCTTGAGAAAGCAAAGGTGGGGAGGAGTGTCATCATAATAAAACTAAAATAAAAGGCACTCCTTCATGGTATGAGATTGTTGGCAGGCACCCGAGGATTCGGTTAGCCATGGTTTGTGAAAGAAAGGTTGGAAGGAGTGCCACCCAAAAATAAAATAAAATGGGAGCCGCTCTTTGAAGGTTTGTTTGGCAAGGGGGTTAGAGTACCCGCTACCATTCGTTGACAACAACAAACACCTCTCAAAACTTTACTTTTATGCTCTCTATATGTTTTCAAAATCAAAGCTCTAGCACAAATATAGCAATCGATGCTTTCCTCTTTGAAGGACCTTTCTTTTACTTTATTGTTGAGTCAGTTTACCTATTCTTTCCACCTCAAGAAGCAAACACTTGTGTGAACTGTGCATTGATTCCTACATACTTGCATATTGCATTTATTATATTACTTTGCATTGACAACTATCCATGAGATATACATGTTATAAGTTGAAAGCAACCGCTGAAACTTAATCTTCCTTTGTGTTGCTTCAACACCTTTACTTTGATTTATTGCTTTATGAGTTAACTCTTATGCAAGACTTATTGATGCTTGTCTTGAAGTACTATTCATGAAAAGTCTTTGCTTTATGATTCAGTTGTTTACTCATGTCATTACCATTGTTTTGATCGCTGCATTCATCTCATATGCTTACAATAGTATGATCAAGGTTATGATGGCATGTCACTTAAGAAATTATCTTTGTTATCGTTTTACCTGCTCGGGACGAGCAGAACTAAGCTTGGGATGCTGATACGTCTCCAACGTATCGATAATTTCTTATGTTCCATGCTACTTTATTGATGATACCTACATGTTTTATGCACATTATATGTCGTATTTATGCATTTTCTGGAACTAACCTATTAACAAGATGCCGAAGTGCCAGTTCCTGTTTTCTGCTGTTTTTGGTTTCAGAAATCCTAGTAATGAAATATTCTCGGAATTGGACGAAATCAACGCCCAGGTTCCTATTTTTCCACGAAGCTTCGGAACAGAGAGCGCCGGAGGGGGCCTGGTGGGCCCAGATGACATGGTGGCGCGGCCCAGGCCCTGGCCGCGCCACCCTATGGTCTCGTCGCCTCGTTGACCCTCTGCGCCGCCTCTTCGCCTATATAAAGCCCCTGCATCGAAAACCCTTACGGAGGAAGCCACGATACGAGAAAGTTCCAGAGCCGCCGTCATCGCGAAGCCAAGATCGGGGGACAGAGTTCCGGCACCCTGCCGGAGCGGGGAAGTGCCCCCGGAAGGCTTCTCCATCGACACCGCTGCCATCTCCACCGCCATCTTCATCACCGCTGCTGCTCCCATGAGGAGGGAGTAGTTCTCCATCGAGGCTCGGGGCTGTACCGGTAGCTATGTGGTTAATCTCTCTCCATGTACTTCAATACAATGATCTCATGAGCTGCTTTACATGATTGAGATTCATATGAGTTTTGTATCACAATTCATCTATGTGCTACTCTAGTGATGTTATTAAAGTAGTTCTATTCCTCCTGCACGTGTGTAAAGGTGACTAGTGTGTGCCCCGTGTGGTTCTTGTCGTAGGCTATGATCATGATCTCTTGTAGATTGTGAAGTTAACTATTACTATGATGGTATTGATGTGATCTATTTGGTTATGTTGATCTATCTTACACTTAAGGTTACTTAAACATGAGCATTATTGTGGAGCTTGTTAACTCCGGCATTGAGGGTTCGTGTAATCCTACGCAATGTGTTCATCATCCAACAAAAGTGTAGAGTATGCATTTATCTATTCTGTTATGTGATCAATGTTGAGAGTGTCCACTAGTGAAAGTGTAATCCCTAGGCCTTGTTCCTAAATACTGCTGAGTTACTACTGCTTGTTTTTGTTTCTTGTGTTACTACTGCTGCAATACTACCACCATCAATTACACGCCAGCAAGCTATTTTAGCACCGTTACTCTTGCTCATATTCATTCATACCACATGTATTTCACTATCTCTTCGCCGAACTAGTGCACCTATTAGGTGTGTTGGGGACACAAGAGACTTCTTGCTTTGTGGTTGCGGGGTTGCTTGAGAGGGATATCTTTGACCTCTTCCTCCCGAGTTCGATAAACCTTGGGTGATCCACTTAAGGGAAACTTGCTGCTGTTCTACAAACCTCTGCTCTTGGAGGCCCAACACTGTCTACAAGAATAGAAGCACCCGTAGACATCAACAACTAACTTTCTTTTTCTTTTGATCTCAAGCCGCATTTGAAACGTTGAGACCGCTGCTGCTAAATGGGACCCGCATGTCATCCTCTACGTACAATAAAGTTTTTTCTTGGATTATCTTTGGCTCCTGATATTTTGTCACTTGCCTTTTTCTTTCGATCTCATGCCGCCTTTGAAACGTTGAGTAAGCTGCTGGCTCATGGGTCCCGCATGTCATCCTCTACGAACAATAAAAGTTTCCTTTCTTGGAGTTATTTTTTACCCCTAATTTCTGGCTATTTGCCTTTTTCTTTTGATCTCCTGCCCCCTCTGAAACGCTGTTGGCAGGTCGGTCCCACATGTCATCCTCTATGAACAATAAAAGTTTCCTTTGATGGATTTATTTTGAACCCCTCATTAATTTCTGGATATTTCCCCTGCCGCCTTGGAATCGTTGAGGATGCTGCTGCCTCATGGGTCCCGCATGTCATCCTCTCAGAACGGTAAATGTTTATTTTCTTGGATTTTGTTGACCAAATGATTTTTGGCTTATTTTTTCTTTCGATCACCTGCAGCCTTTAAAACGTTGAGGACGCCGCTGGCTCACGGGTCCCACATGTCAACCTCTATGAACAATAAACGCTGAGGATGTTGCTGCCTCATGGGTCCCGCATGTCATCCTCTCAGAAAAATGTTTCTTTTCTTGGTTTTTTACCAACAGATTTTTGGTTTATTTTTTTTTTCATCCCCTGCCGCCTTTAAAACGTTGACGACGCTGTTGGCTCATGGGTCCCCGATGTCAGCCTCCCCGTACAAGAAACATATGATATCTTGATTATTTTGCAGACAATAAACAATGTATTGCGCTCTGAGCTATTTCAAACGGATAATTAAATCTTTATTTTTACATAAACAAACTTATATGTTGAATCTCCTTGTTTTTTTGTCTTTGCGAAGCATAGGACTTTCCTGTTTTTTTTTTTTTTTCGGAACTTTCCTGTTTTGGAGTGGGCTGAAATTGTACGAGTCAAAAGGCCAAGCAGGATAGTTCGAAAGCCCAGATGTCCAGATGCAGCCCAATTGAAATCTTTCTTCTTGGATTTTTTCACCCCGTGATTTCTGACTACTTCATTTTTCTTTTGGTTCTGTGCCGCCTTGGAAACGTTGAGACCGCTGCTGCAAAATGGGACCCGCATGTCATCCTCTACGTACAATAAAATTTCTTTTCTTGGATTATTTTTGGCTCTGATATTTGGTCACTTGCCTTTTTCTTTCGATCCCGTGCAGCCTCTCAAACGGTGATACCGCTGCTGCTAAATGGGACCCGCATGTCATCCTCTATGTACTATAAAACTTTCTTTTCTTGGATTATTTTTGGCTCCTGATATTTGGTCACTTGCCTTTTTTTCTTTCGATCTCATGCCACGTTTGAAACTTTGAGGAACCTGCTGGCTCATGGGACCCGCATGTCATCCTCTATGTGCTATAAAAGTTTATTTTCTATGGTTTTTTTCACTCTCTGATTTTTGTCTATTTCCTTTTTTCTTTTGATGCCCTGCCGCCTTGGAAACGTTGAGTAAGCTGCTTACACATGGGACCCGCATGTCATCCTCTATGTACAATCAAGTTTCTTTTCTTGAATTATTTTTGGCTCCTGATATTTCGTCACTTGCCTTTTTCTTTCGATCTCATGCCACGTTTGAAACGTTGAGGAACCTGCTGGCTCATGGGACCCGCATGTCATCCTCTATGTGCTATAAAAGTTTGTTTTCTTGGATTTTTTTTCACCCTCTGATTTTTGGCTCCTGATATTTCGTCACTTGCCTTTTACTTTTGATCCCCTGGCCCCTTTGAAACGTTGAGTAAGCTGCTGGCACATGGGACCCGCATGTCAACCTCTATGTCCATCAACTTTCTTTTCTTGGATTTTTTTGACCCCCTAATTTCTAGCTACTTTCTTTTTCTTTTGATCTCAAGCCGCATTTCAAACATTGAGACCGCTGCTGCAAAATGGGACCCGCATGTCATCCTCTATGTACAATAAATCTTGGATTATTTTTGGCACCTCATATTTGGTCACTTGCGTTTTTCTTTCGATCTCATGCCGCCTTTGAAACGTTGAGTAAGCTGCTGGCTCATGGGTCCCCCATGTCATCCTCTACGAACAATAAAAGTTTCCTTTCTTGGAGTTATTTTTGACCCCTAATTTCTGGCTACTTCCTTTTTTTTTGATCCCCTGCCGCCTTTGAAACGTTGAAAACTTTCTTGTCTTTCATTATTTTTGGCACCTCATATTTGGTCACTTGCCTTTTCTTTCGATCCGCCTCTCAAACGGTGGCTGCTGCAAAATGGGACTCGCATGTCATCCTCTATGTACTATAAAACTTTCTTTTCTTCGATTTTTTGGCTCCTGATATTTGGTCACTTGCCTTTTTTCTTTCGACCTCCTGCCGCATCTCAAACGGTGATACCGCTGCTGCTAAATGGGACCTGCATGTCATCCTCTATGTACAATAAAGTTTCTTTTCTTGGATTATTTTTGGCTCCTGATATTTGGTCACTTGCCTTTTTCTTTCGATCCCATGCCGCCTTTGAAACGTTGAGGAAGCTGTGGCTCATGGGTCCCGCATGTCATCCTCTATGAACAATAAAAGTTTCCATTGTTGGAGTTATTTTTTACCCCTAATTTCTGGCTACTTCCTTTTTCTTTTGATCCCCTGCCGCCTTTGAACGTTGAAGAATCTGCTCGCTAATGGGTCCCACATGTCAGACTCTATGGACGATAAACCTTTCTTTTCTTGGAGTTATTTTGACCCCTAATTTCTGGCTATTTTGCCTTTTTTTGGATCCCGTGCTGCCTTGGAAACGTTGAGGATGCTGCTGCCACATGGGTCCCGCATGTCATCCTCTCAGAACGATAAATGTTTCTTTTCTTCGATTTTTTACCAACTGATTTTTGATTTATTTTTTCTTTCGATCCCCTGCCGCCTTTAAAACTTTGACGACGCTGCTGGCTCATGGGTCCCGATGTCAGCCTCCCCGTACAAGAAACATGTGATATCTTGATTATTTTGCAGACAATAAAAAGTGTATTTCGCTCTGAGCTATTGCAAACGGATAAATTAAATCTTTATTTTTACATAAACGAACTAATATGAATCTCCTTGTTTTTGTTTTGTTTTTGCGAAGCATAGGACTTTCTTGTTTTGGAGTGGGCTGAAATTGTACGAGTCAAAAGACGTCCAGCAGGTTAGAAGGCCCAGATGGCCAGGCAGCCCCAATTTATATCTTCCTTATCTTGGATTATTTTTTGATCAAAAGGCCCAGCAGGGGTACATCCTTTTTCTTTTGGTCCTGTGTGCCGCCTTGGAAACGTTGTGGACGCTGCTGCCTCATGGGACCCGCATGTCATCCTCTATGAACTATGAACTCTAAAAGTTTCTTTTTTCTTGGATTTTTTTTCACCCCTCTGATTTTTGGCTATTTCCTTTTTCTTTTGTTCCCCTGCCGCCTTGGGACCCGTATGTCATCCTCTATGTACAAAAAACTTTCTTTTCTTGGAGTTTTATTCCCCCTAATTTCGGGCTACTTTCGTTTTCTTTTGATCTCAAGCCGCATTTGAAACGTTGAGACCGCTGCTGCAAAATGGGACCCACATGTCATCCTCTATGTAAAATAAAAGTTTCTTTTCTTGGATTATTTTTCACGCTCTGATTTTTGGCTATTTCCTTTTTCTTTCGATCCCCTGCTGCTTGGAAACGTTGAGGATGCTGCTGCCTCATGGGTCCCACATGTCATCCACTATGAACAATAAAAGTTTCTTTTCTTCGATTTTTTTCACCCTCTGCTTTTTGGCTATTTCCTTTTCATTTGATCCCCTGCCGCCTTGGAAACGTTGAGGATGCTGCAGCGTCATGGGACCCGCATGTCATACTCTATGTACAATAAAAGTTTCTTTTCTAGGTTTTTGGCTCCTGATATTTGGTCACTTGCCTTTTTCTTTCAATCTCATGCCGACTCTCAAAGGTACAATAAAAGTTTCTTTTCTTGGATTATTTTTGGCTCCTGATATTTGGTCACTTGCCTTTTTCTTTCGATCTCATGCCGTCTTTGAAACGTTCAGACCGCTGCTACAACATGGGACCCTATGTCATCCTCTATGTACAATGAAAGTTTCTTTTCATGGATTATTTTTTGCTCCTCTATGTTTAGTGGCCTGCAGCAAGAATCGCTGCCCCCAGGGATGTACTTTACCCTTTAACGGCGAAAAAATAGGAATGGTCCTCTCATGACTATGATCAACAAGAGGTGGCTATATTATAAAGGACGTACACACATTGTAATTATAGTGCTGAAATAAAGTCAATCCTAAAACAGCCATGCATGGGTTATAATATGAAGGCAACACGAAATACAAAAGCAGGGCAGTGTTCAAATAAACTGATTCAAACTAGTACATACTAAAAACAGTGTACTACTTCTCAACACTTCAAGCATAATAAAAAAGTGTGTCAGTGTTTTTTTAAAGGTAACACCGAACGGGCAATGTTTAAAGCAGGCTTAAACCACATAGCCGCTTGTCGGACACTACCCCAACTAACTCTGGGAAGGCTGATAACTCCCACAGTCTCACCTTCATCTGGCTGGAGGTTGCAGCGCAAAATTTTAGGGTATTGATTATGAAGATACTTCCGGTATGCTGTGTAGACGCAGTTTTTCCTCATGAATGGAACCAATGTGCCATCAGGAGCTTTGGATTCACGCTTCTTCAGGTTGGCAATGATCGGGTAATTGAGTCCGAGGAACAGAGAGTGGTCGCCGAGGCTGTTAACCTGCCTCCAATGAAAGTCCCCTGCACGTGCTGCAACGAACAGAGATATGGGATCCTGCTCAAAGACGTAGGTGGCAACAGGAGGATACTGCCGTAGCTGAAGCCCATTAGCAGCATAGGGAATGTCATGAGGTACTTCAGCATTGGCAATCCCAATGTTGTTTACTGTAAGGATGATCATCAATCGCTTGCCATCAGCAGTTGGAGCGAGGAACCACGCGTACTGCTGATCATCCACCACCGGTGGCGGGATTACGAACATGGACATCGGGTTTTCTGCAATATTAGAAATGGAGACGAATAGGGTGTTACTGGCAACCATATTCAAACAGCAGCATTGTTCATCGTTCATGCTCACAGTATAAATACGACTATGTAAGCTAAGGACATTGGTCATTCATGTGTTCAAATCGAGTGTCCAATATATCAGTTATACTGCATGCATCCCACGAAACAAGTCTTAACTTCGCCAAAACTAGACACTAGTTAGTGTATACACAGTTATATACTACCTCTGTCCCACCGAAAGTGTCTGAGATTTGTCCAAATTCAGATGTATCTAGACAGTGAAAGCATATAGATACATTCAAATTTTGACAAATATATCATCTTAAGTTTAAGTCCTGTGTTGTAGTTAATTCCCTTTGTCTTAAGTGATCCAACGGTGTATATGATTAGATATTTGTATACAATATAGGAGTACAGACAATCTACCAGTTGGTCCAGTTTTAAACTGAGTATAGAGCTTCAATCATGACCCTTGGAGTGCTAAATCTAACGGTGCACAACAGCAGGATTCTCTGTGAAGAGTGCACATAGCTAACTCTACAATATTTTAGAACCATCACGTGAGCCTTGGGTCTACCCCAAAAAATGACCAAATATCTGAAACCCCTGAAGCATATGAATAACCCCATCAAAGAAATCGCTATTCAGCACTGCTACATGGATCAATGGAAGGTTCTTACGGTCTCAACTCTCAAGGAAACATCAAAGGAAAAGGTAGATAAGAAATGAGTGAGTGTTAGATGTACACATATTTTTAATTTTTTATTTGTTCCCTTCGTTTGCCGACTGATGGGAAGAAACATCATTTTTTGTAGGACCACTCTTGTTTTCGTATTTTATATATGCATTGTTGGCAATATTTTCTTTCGAAAACCATGAATATAGCTCGAGCTACATGTAGCATGGTTTTTGAAAATTTTGAGAGCTGCATTTTGAAGTTCCAAAGAAAACGGAGATTAAATACGGGTGTCAACAATGTTGTGTTCTACCAACATTCAAATGTCCAAATCAAAATATCTTATATTTAAGGTTTTGCAACAACAAAAAAATCTGACATATATTTTCCAACATTTTGTAACTTCAAAATCTATCAGATTCTGTCATTTTTGTGCGGCCCGAATATAGGGTATCTCAATTTCAGATTTTACACTCTGGTAGAATAATACATTCTCTACATCTATTTTTTTTAGATTTTTTATATATTCTTTCAAAACTTGCGAAAGGCATGCTATAAATATTCTTTTGATTATCAAACAGAATCTTTAATGGTTTGACGTGCATACATACTAGTAATATAAAAATATAAAAGTTCTCGCCTTGTACACATTTTGTTGATTTTTTGGAATGAATACAACATTCAATTTGGTAGATAGAGTACTAAACATTTCATGGGAAACTTAAAGCAGCTTGCCAAACAAAGGCTAATAGAAGAAAAAAATAGAGGTATGACAGGCATAACATCCACGATGGGGTTGAAATATGCATAAGCTTCGGGCAATTTGGCAAAGAAAAATCTAGCCGGATAAAGAACATAATTAAAAAAGGTACAGGTTAAACTAAGTAAATTAGGCATAACAAGTATTTCATTCTTGTTTAGTAAATAATTGGATTTTGATTGAGTTACTTTTCTAAGGGAAAAAAGGAGAAGGCAGATATTCAAGACACTTTTGGTGGGACGGAGGGAGTAAATCAAAAGTAAGAAAAAGTTATAACATGTTTCATGAGATGGAGTACTAAATAACGGCCATATGCATCTCTTCGATGCAGAGGCCGGGGTACCTCGCCCTCTATTTCGAGCAAAAATCAACTAGTTATATGAAACAATGGGTGTAAAAGTTAATCAAGAAGGGTGCCTTCATTGTGCTACGTTAACATTTGAGATACTTGTTAATTACATCCATATTCTGCAGTGGATAGAGTTACTAATTCAGGATTGCATTCACATACGGAGTATACTATGTTTGCTGATGACTGATTAGTACTAATTCGTTGCAAGCAACGGTTCATTCATATTCAGATAAAGGATGTGATCGTTAAGTCATATACTTATGAAAGTCCTTATGCATCTCTCTAATGCAGATGGCGGGGGTCTCTCGTCCTCCTTTTGGAGCAAAAATCAATTAGTTATATATGAAACAATGGGTGTAAAAGGTTATCAAAAAGGGTGCCTTCATAGTGCTACCTTATCTTTTGAGATACTGGTTAATTACATCCATATTCTGCAGTGGCGTAGAATTACTAATTCAGGAATGCAATCACATACTGAGCATACTATGTTTGTTGGTGACTAATTAGTACTAATTCATTGCAAGCAACGGTTCATTCATATTCAGCAAAAGGCGGTGTGATCATTAAGTCATTTATGAAAGGTAAAATATAAACAAGGTAGTTCATGAATAACTTCATTGATTAAGGCAGTGTATCATGCAATGCAACATAAGGACTGAAAAAATACCATTTGGGGTGTCCCAGCAGTACGTCCAGCCCCTAATTTCGTCCACCGCAAAAACTTGGCCACCGAGTTCAATGGCATCACAGAACGCCGGCACAATTTGTTCAGGTGTAGGGTTCTTCAGCATTCTCCAGTCGCCACCCCCTTCAAGGTAGAAAATCCTTTTGTCGAACAAGGCGATGAGCTTGTAATCTGCGTACCTCCCACCTTTTGTGGGCACTTGGCAGATTACAATCTTCAACAAATTAATTGCTCGACTCCAGCAAAGATAGTATAACCAATCTTTAGTAGCAGGTTGATATGTAACACCATGACCAATCTTCGGATCAGGTGGGGATGGAAGGGGGATATGTCGCTCGGTGTAGACGTTCACAAGGCACCACTGGCACCCACGATGATCGGCGGCGGCGATCCAGTCGCCGTTCGCGCCAAGCCATTTTCTGTCGTGCATGAACGGCAGGGTGACAGAACGGCGAGGATGGTCAAGGGGCACCAGGTCGTACACGGTAACATGCAGACGAGATGCTGTCGCCACGAACCAGGGTTCATCGAACCAATAAGCAGGCGGAGGCATCAGCAGGCAGGGTTCATCCCAATGGTGCATCTTACCTTCATCATTGCTGATCTGGTCGTAGAGCTCCCTGGAACATGCGGCAAGTCGGACGGTGTAGGTAACGTCCAGATGCGCAGCGATGAGGTCGATGTTGTCGCCGGTGAGAGCCTCCAAGTGGCCGTCCCCGCCGCACCGGCAAAGCCTTGAATATTCCATCAGGTGAAGATGGATTTAGATGGATGGCGGATGCAACTTCGCTTGGGGTTTTCGGAGGAGAGGGCGAGCGCTATGGAAGAAACGATGCGCGCCGCGGCCGGGTGGGGTGAGGAGAGAAAGGTATAGTACTAGTGATGCGGCGTGGTGGGGATCGAGATCCTGCGCGTGCGCGTGATTCTGCGAGGGTGAAGAAAAAGATGATAGACATGCAAGGGGCAAAACCTAGGCAGTACTCTAGGCTGCTGCTGCTGCGACTGGGCGCCGATTTGACTGTTGGTAGATGGTAGACTAGCACGCCACCCATCTATAAATTTGCGACGACGTTTGGTGCAGTGATGTCTCGTCACATCAGCTTGAGCAGAGAGGGCTTTTTTT
Organism: Lolium multiflorum; assembly: GCA_030979885.1. Lineage (NCBI taxonomy): Eukaryota > Viridiplantae > Streptophyta > Magnoliopsida > Poales > Poaceae > Lolium > Lolium multiflorum. The sequence goes on from CM061749.1 coordinate 101,242,776, forward strand.
ACAGTTTCCATTACGATATATTTTTCGCCGATAATCGTAGTACTCTATGCCAGAGACACGTACCTTAACACGTGGGCAGCATGCAACCGCGCGAGCACCAAAATGAAATGAGAGATGTTTTAGAGCAGAACTTCATTTTCAATGCCTTTCCTAGCTTGGTTTGGAGGAGCTTCAGTGACTTGATGCTTCCAAGTCTCATTGTGACTAGGTGCCACCATCTACCATCTTTCGAGATCCAACGTTCCAAACTATCTGTTATTTCGAAGCTAAAAAAGAAAAAACTATTCAGAAAATTTTGAAAAAAATCCAGTAATATGTAGATGCCTTGTTTTAAAATCTATGAATATTTCATCCCATTCGGATGACTAGCTTGTGATTAAATAGCTTCTTACGTATTCGAGCACTAGTTTAAACTAAATATTATTTGCTCACAAACCAATTATTCAAATCGAATGAAACTCCACCAAAATATAAATCGAAATATGCATGATTTACTGCAATGTGAGCGGATAATTCAATCCCACGAAAAGACAATATGCTCCAAGACCAGTAATCTCTTCCCTAGCTTATCTGAACATAACTGACAGTGTCCTTAGAGAACATCTTGCAGCCTCAGTAAAGCCTCAGGTATGAACAAGAAGCATACTGCCATCTACAGATCACGCTAAGAACCACAACCCAGGATCATCCTCATAGCCTATATCATCAAGGTTTCCCTCCAAAATGCTTATGTTTTTGGAAAGTTTTCTTGACGATAGGGAAGATTCTGAAGGGCTTAGATTCGCTACAATAGCAACAAATGGAAAATTTTCGCCGCTAAAAAGAGTATCCCGCCATTTTAATATACACTTACTAGTAGTTGATCAATTGTGCATTGCAAAACACAAAGTTCAGATCAAATGTGCAACATACCAACAGAAAGTTAACTAGCAGTTTTACGAGCACATGGCGATATTAAGGTGATGAAGCAGTTAACTAGCAGAACAAGATCTCCTACTCAGGGACGCTCTTGGTGGACGCCGAGATATAGGTCGCTAGCTGTGCACGGAGATCCTCCTTCTCCTTGATAATCGCCTTAAGGACGGCGGTTTGTCCGCGCATTAGCACCCTCGAGATCTGCCTCTTGAGCTTTAATTTCAACTTCTGTTCCATGAGATACTTGATGAGGTTGCTTCCAGTATCCATCCATGTGACGCTCTTGTTGTTCAGTTCCACCCAGTAGGCGTTCTGCTGCTTAAGCATGTCGACGCATTGCGCAAGATGAAAGGAGATCTCCTTCTCAGACGCCAAAACTCTGTGAAGACGATCACACTCCAGGGTGAGGGAGTGTTCATTCTCCAGCTGGCTGCCTATGTGGGCCTTGTTCTCCTCCTTTTGCTACAACAATCATTGTATGAAAAAAAAGAAATCAACCCATTCATATATGAGTATTAATTACCCGCAAACAATAGGACTACTAATTTCTAGCATGGATATTGATAAAGGAATGGACAACACTCGGACGCTCCACAAATACCACAGGGTTCATCAACACATAATTAATCGGAAAGCAGTGATTACATAAACTATAAAAAAACAAGTGGACAGAGGCATACAGCCTACCTGGCTTGGCCGGGAAACGGGGCCGAACTTAGCTTCGGACGGCCGGACTTGGGGCGCCACCGTCGTTGTGGTTACCGGGGAGACATTTGAACCGCCGGCCCTGTGAGATGTAAATAAATGTAAAAACGGTTAGAAAATAAGAATCAACTGAAGGACACCCCGCTAGAAACTTACCCGGACGAACCCTCGCCCTTGATGGTGGTGTTTGCATCATCATCATTCATCAATGTGACGCTCTGGTTATGCAGTTCCACACAAACGCGGTTCTGCTCATTAAGCCTGTCGAGCTCGGCAGTAAAGGTATTGATGCCTTGCTGAAGATTATGGCAGATCTTGTTCTCGGACGCCAAATCTACGTGAACAGGCTCAAACTCTGGGGTGAGGGAGAGTTCATTCCCCAGCTGGCTGCCTATGTGGGCCATGTTCACCTCCATTTGCTGGCACGATCATTGTATGGAACAAAAAAGAATCCAACCAATTCATATATGAGTAATTACACGCAAAAAAATAGGAGTACTACTAATTTCTAGCACAGATCTTGATACAGGAATGGACATCACATGGACGCTCCACAAATATCACAGTGTTCATCAACACATAATTAAAAGGAAAGCCGTGATTACATAAACTACTCCATCCTATCCCTTTTAGTAGTAGTAGTAGTAAACACGGATTTAGTAAAGTTGTATTCTCCCTATGATCCCTTTTAGTTGACTCGGATTTAGTACAAAGTTGTACTAAATTTGAGTCAAATAAAATGGATCGGAGGGAGTACTAAATCAGAGTCTATTAAAATGGATTGGAGGGAGTATTAAAAAAAAGTGGATAGAGGCATACAGCCTACCTGGCTTGGCCGTGAAACGGGGCCGAACTCAGCTTCCGACGACCGGACTTGGGGCGCCACCGTCGTGGGGGTTACCGGGTAGACGTTTGAACCGCCGGCCCTGTGAGATGTAAATAAATGGAAAAAACAGTTAGAAAATAAGAATGAACTGGAGGACACGCCACTAGAAACCTACCCGGACGAACCCTCGCCCACTGGCTCGCTCTCCATCGAATAGAGGATAGACTGCTCTGCGAGAATGCTCAGGCGATCATAAGTGGCCATACAACGACGCGCTAGCTGGCTAGATGAGTTTTTCTCGGCGGTCCTAGTCCTCATCGTCTTCCCTAGGATATCCTGCCGCCGGGCCGCCCGGCTCAATGGAGCCATGGCTTGCGAGGTACGTAGTACTTTACTACTCAGTAGTTAGGGTGGAGGGCTGGTGAAGGCTAGTTACTAGCTACCAGCAGAACAGAAAGAGAAGAAGGGCGGAGGGCTGGTCAAGGATAAATCTTACATACACCCAGAAAAGACCATCGTGCCCTCGCGGGGCTTCTGAGCAATTATAGGGACGTGTGTTCTCAAATGGGCAAGATAGGGTACCTTCCCGAGGAAGCATCTAGCACCCAAGCCAATGGACTGCGCGTTGAACAATGGTTACAGTATGTGTAAAAAGAAAAGATAACAAGGGAAATGCCTGGCAGGGTCCAGAGGTGCATTTAATCGGACATGGGATTCCATAGTACAGTATTTTACACCATAGAGTATGTGAACATAAACACAGAATACAATCAAGCGCTTAGTGTTGGACCCTCTCCGCCAAATAAGATCATATATCGTCGTTAGGGCCGCCCTGGTGAATCCTCTGAATGAAAAAAGCCCATAGTTGGCAACCTAAACCCGCCGCTCCGAATAGGAACTTCCGTCCGACGATAACTTTCTGACAACAAAAATTAATTAATTCAGTACTGCATAAACCGCAATTTCAATTAGATAACCACGAAGATTAAGATAGGCGCATGTATCACCTGTCGATGCGAACCCAGATAGTCAGCTCCGTGCACGGTTGATACCATTGCAACGACCGCTCTAGTTCCGACCATTTGGCGGCGCCCGGCGTGGTCGTGCTGTTCGCCAGAATAGTGGCCGTATAGTTGGGGAGCATTAAACCAATCTCAGAGCGATTAAGTAATGGCTTGCCGTGCGACGACATACTCACCTTGTACTCCGGCCACACGCACGCCGCCGACCTAACGCACTCAACGGATAGGCAGGCCAGCACGCATCCATTTTTCGGCTGGACTTGCGTATATGTGTGCCAGACGAACACGGTACCATCGTTCCCGTAGAAGATGACCGGACGTCTTGGCTCTGGCGGTGCCAGCACCGGGATGATGAACGCCATCGCGGTGCCGTACGGGATCATGTCCACACAAATCGAATGGATTTCTCTGAGGTGGGCGATGAGCGCTGCTGGCGAGGCGGAGAAGTCGCAGCCGGCCTCTGTGCAGTCGCACGGGCCGTGCGGGCACGCGAGCTCGTGGTCGTGGAGCTCGTTGTAGGCGACCACGCTCCCGCACCCGTCGTGGGGGCACTCCATCCTCTTTAATCTGCTTTGAAGAAGATATTGATGGGGAGGGGAGGGGAGGGGCGAGTGGAGAAGAAGGATGGTGGTGGCTTTATTAATTCGGGCCTCACCGTCCCACCAGTTTGGCTAATTAAGGTGACGCTGAAAGTTTCACTGTCTATGTTTTCACACGCAGTACACCTTATATGATGGCCAAAAATGGGATATGAAGATTTTCTCGAAATATCAAAAAAAAAGATTGATGTTTGACATATGTGTGATGTTACTCAAAATTGAACTACATGTTACGAATGGACGGTCGGCAATTTTTAGGGAAGAAAATGAATTTTAAAATATTGAAATACTTTGAGTGTCTCTGTGTGAAGCCTTGCACTAAGATCATAGAAATTTCCATTACCCTTGTACGGATGGTGGGTCCTAAAAGTTGAAGTAATTTGAGTGCAACAAAAAGAACTTCAATGAAATTAAGGGCTCCTTTGATTTAAAGGATAGGAAAAGCATAGGAATAGGAAATGTATAGGATTGGAATGGCATGTCTACTTGAATCCTATAGGAAGATGAAGTGTGTTTGATTGTAGCAAAGGAATTTTTTCATGAGCTATGAGCTAATGCTTATTTCCTATAGGAATTACACTACAAGATTCCTATAGGAATTTTTCCTATAGGATATGTTCCTATGAATCAAACAACATGTATAGGAAATTTTCCCATAGGAACCAAATCCTTCACACTTCCTATGCAAATCCTTTGAATCAAAGGAGCCCTAAAAATGTGGACTAGCTTGTGTCGTCATATGAGATATAGATGGTATAAAAATAACAAACTACAATCCTAAGAGTGATTTATATAAATCAAGTTTGATTTCTTGCTTTCATGTATGAGTTAATTTATTAACATGGCTTTCTACCCCCCCCCCACACACACACACACACACACTCTCTCTCTCTCTCTCTCTCAAATGGGGGTGAGAGGAGAAGAAGGATGTTCGTAACTCATGCCTCACCATCCTACCAGACTTTGGTCGATGCCCAAGACATTCATGACCTAAAAAGGTGACGTTGACTATTTCATAGTCTACATTTTCACAAGCATTATACAATGTATATTGGCCAAAATGTGATGTGTAGATTTTCTCGAATTGTACCTTATTTGGATTCATGTTTGACGTATGAGCGGTTTTACTCAAAATTCAACTACATGTTCAAATGCCAGGTCGGAAAATTTGAATGAAGAAAATATAGTTTAAATATTGAAATAAGTGAGCATATGTGTGCGTGTGTGCGTGTGTGTGTGTGTGTGTGTCTTTTGTGCACTACGATACGTAAAATTGGCACTACCATTTTACGAATGTGGTGGGTCCTAGAATATTGAAGCAAATTCAAAAAAAATGTGCTAGCTTGAGTCATCGTATGAGATAAAATCGCTATACAAATAACAAACTTACAACCTTAAGGTAATTTAAGAAAGATTTATTTTCTTGCTTACACATGTGTGGTCATGTTGATTGCATTGTATATTAGTATGAACTTACTAATAATTATCCCAAATATTGGCAGCAATGTGCATCTTACCGTTCACATATATTTTATTCAACTTCATTTCACACAAAAATACATTCTACTTTATTAGTGTAAAATAAGAGCTTTATGTGAGCTTTATTGTGAAGTGGCTGCCTGAGAGAAGGGCCAAATTTTCAAGGTAACAATTTCGAAACATGGCATACTTCATAAGATGACCATTTAGGTGATATATATGTTGATTATTTCTCGAGTTTGTAATATATGTGGACTTATGTTGAGTTTTAACCAATTTTAGTCAATTTAAAATTGCATGTTCTTTAAAGTTCGGCACGAGTTTTGGTAGAAAATATGCAGATTTTACCATGGTAAGGTGTTATGCTTCATGCATGAAAAAACTACAAAGAAAAGATGAACAATTTGTACGAATGGTGAAGCCGGTGAATTTGAAGCAAATTGAATGCAACCAAAGGAAATTCATTAAAACTAAAAAAAAGATGAAGAGTTCACGAGGAAATGGTATGGCGATTTGAAAAGAAAATGAATCACTACATATGTGAATCTGGTCATAGTAAACGAAAATGCCAAGTAGAGTTTCCAATTTTGTTCATAAAAATAGATCAAATTTGAACTAGATTTGTGATGTAGATTGGTCATAGAAACCGCTATAAGCCATCGCAATGTACGGAAGTGAATAATTCTAGGCATCCATATTTTAATTACTTCATGTAATGTAATTGAACAAGCTAGATTGGGTATTGCCCCATGAAATTGTACCACACATGCCAACAATAGTAAACCTGGTTGCTTACAAGTACGCCAACATTATGTGGCTTGATTAAATGTGCATTAAACTTAAAATGCCTATTTATTTATTTTGTTTTAGTAGTCGTATGACAGTGAAGGATCCAGAGTTGCATTAATCGGCGAATTGGGTTACATATTACATAGACTAATTCATGGTAAACATAAAATACATCCAATCCGTCAACATTTTTAGATAAAGGTCTAAGTAGTCCTTCCCCACCGAAGTAGATGACCACCTCCAACACTACGGCCGTCCTGACAAGAACCATCAGCAAAACGTCTCTTTTAGTCCTTGTACTGAGTACTTTGAAGCAGGAAGCCCCAGACACACCCTTCCTTTTACGGTGATGAAGCAATATTAAACATCAAAAGAAGAGGCAGAACAAGATCTCCTACTCAGGGACACTTGGTGGACGCCGAGATATAGGTCGCTAGCTGTGCACCGAGATCCTCTTCTCCTTGCTAATCGCCCTGTCACAAGAAAAACAAATTAATTCAGCATTACTTAAATCCGCATTAGCATCGTCCCAATAAGATTGAGGGTAGTGTTATGTTCACTCACTCCTTATCGATGCGCAAATAGATAGTCAGCTGCTTCGATGATTCATTGCCGCACAGGTACCGCGGCGGCACCGAGAGGAAGGAAGTGACATCTCCCAAAGAAACTGTGCCCGGAGTCGGGCTGCTCGTCGGCTCTAATACCGCCTTCACCACGTCAAACAAGTGTTCCCCGGTAAGCTTACGCGGCCCCGGCATCGGCGGGCCGTTCGCCCACATTGTCACCCTATACCGGGGCAAGTTGCACGCCGCCGGCCTGACGCACACGAAGGATACCGCGGTGTCCATGCCGCAAGGGTGGATGTGCAAGGCGAACACTGCGCCATCCGTCCCGTAGCCGATGAGCTGTAGTTTTGGCGAGCCCGGTGCCGGCACCTTCAGATGAACAAATCCGAAGTCCTCGTCGTACGGGAACCTATCCACAGCGGTCAAGTGGGCTTCTCTGAGGTGTAGGATGAACGGTACCTTCGAATCGGCGAATTCGCAGCCGGGGTGCGTGCAGAAGCAAGAGCCGTGCGGGCACGCCATCATGTGCTTGTCTTCCTCGTTGTAAGGGATCTCCCTCCCGCACCAGTCGTTGATACACTGGATCGTCGGCTTCAGAGGCTGCTTCTTCGGCACAGGCAACTCCATAGTCTAAGGTCTGATGAGGGATCGGAAAGGGGCGCGGGGGGTTGTGGCGGCGGCGGCGCGAGCGAGGGGGGAGCAGTGAGAAGCTGAGAACTGAGAAGGGAGATTGATGTTTATGGAGATTGATGTTTCTTTATAATAATATAGAGGGCTCTTCTTTTAACGGGAGCCTCTAGACTGGTGGACACATGACCTGTGCTCACTGAAGTGTGGGACCTCACGCATGGGAACCACACGTAAGTGACAGACCAGTTGGTGTACTCGGGTGATTATTATAATGTATTAGTACTCCATAGTTTCCTATAGATCCAAGGGTAGGAAAGCCAAGTTATCTCATTTACAAGACATTATTTTTTCCATGAAGCCAAGTTTATCCCCCTCCCCCAGTGATTTGACCTAGATTTGAAATCAAGGCACACGTGATTCAAAAAAGGCAATCTAAAAACATGGAGTATTCATCATTTTGTAGTACATATATCTAGGGAAAATACCAAACATGCCATACCAGTGTTTTAGAGAAGAACCCTCAAGTAGATTGGCACCATGTTGGAGTTCGTCTAGCTAAATTTCCTCCCACATGCATGTGAGCTTGGTACCACTACACAAGAACCATGCCAAACTTTTGAATCATGGCCCAATTTTATGTATATATTTGCAACTTTTCATCATGCAAGCATGAATACTTTGCAAAATATGTGCATTTTGGGTTGTCGCCCATAAATGTGTTTTTGCTTGTCTGCCACCAATCAAGTTTTCATTCGCGGGGAAACATGCATGACAGGATGACCATTTCCAAGGTTTCATGAATTATCTCAATGTGCATCCATATATATACAATTTCTTGGGCTAAATCCGATAAAATGCAAATTTGACACAGTGTGTAGATGAAGTACAGATCAAACAAATAATTTAAAAAATACATGGGTGTGTGGCCTGAATGTGTGGATCGAGCCAAGTACATTTTATATAATAATGGCCAAACACATGCACCGCACCCTCCTACTAGAACAAATTAAAACAAGCAGGGTGAGAGCATCGTGAGATTGCTCGACCTAGCTAAATTTTAAAACAAGCCGAATTAATAAGTTATTGTGTGGGGATTGATAGAAAAGATCGAAACAAAGCATGCATAGTCATATCATTTGTGGTTTACATAATACCTCTATGAACAGTACCAAATAAACATGGCATATATACACTTCTATGTTTAGACAAGAACCCTGCATATTTTTTTTGCACCATGTGTTTGAGGCCTCGCTTCCCCAGAAGTGTGTGTGAGAGCATTTTGCATGCTACGAGAAAACAATGCCAAACATTTGAATCGCATGACTCATTTTTTGGTAGTGATATATAGGTTTATGGTTTATATATATACAAGGTTTAGTGTTAGGGTCTAGGGGTTTAATATAATTAGGGTTTAGGGTTTATAGAGATTCACATCATCTGTTTCATTTCACATTTGTGATGTACAATACTACATACCTAAGTAAAATCGATCCTTCTTAGTCACTCCAAAATGGAGCTCGTGGCCGGGAGGTTTTTGGAATTTCCATGTTTGAAACCCAATACCACTTCTCTTTGGTTCAAAAACCTCCCAAAAGCCCCTTTTCAAATATTTCAAACTTATTCAAATTTGGTTCAAATTTGAAAGACATACAAGTTATAGCACACATAGTGCATACATTTTCACACAAACTGCACTAGATGCTAACCCTATAATTTGAGGCCATTTGGATGAGGTCGAAAAAATTCTTGGATTAGAATCGTGTTGTTCGAACCCCGTAGTTGGATTTTTTTGAACCCTTGATCTGTAGAACTGGGCAAAACCCGAGTTTAACCTATTTAATTATAGATTCGTATATCGATTTTTCTACTACCTTTTTATTATTACTATGTAGCACATGGGTGTTTGCCCGTCGAGTGAAACTCGGAGGAAGAGGGATCACTCGGAAGGAGAGAAGAAGGGAGAGCATTATGGTGTCTCCCCTTTTTCGGGTGATGATGTTGACTTTTGTGCAGGGTTTGTCAGTGAGCAGGAGGTGCGAGCGAGCGAGAGCGAGGCCGAGAATGAGAGAGATTTGTTTTTTCTTGTGAGAGGGACAGAAGGATCCAGAAGGACCCACAGACTTCCAATACGCATCGATGCGTCTCTTGACAAAGAAGATGGCTGGGAGTTTGCGTACCTATTGCACGTGACTTGTGCTCACTGAAGTGTGGGACCTCAAGCGTGGGCACCACACGTAAGTGACAGACCTGTTGGTGTAAAAACTCGGTTGATTATTATAGTGCATTAGAACAAAGTTTCCTATGGATTCAAGGGTAGGAAATCCAAGTTAACTCATTTACGTGTTAAACTTGTCTAAATCTTGGTCAAACCTAGGATTTGACCAAGATTCAAATGGGCAGAAAAATATAAAAAAACAGAAAAATGAAAAACAAAATCACATAGTCTTCTTATGTCATATAGTAAGCATTAAAGTTGATAAACAAGGTCTAGACATATCAAACCATACAAATCATGTATCTACCCCTAACCCCTAAACTCCGTCTTATGAAGTCAAGCATGAAGAGAAGTGGTTTTGGGTTTCAAACATGGAAATTTCAAAATCCTCCCAAAAGCCCCTTTTCAAATATTTCAAACTTATTCAAATTTGGTTCAAATTTGAAAGACATACAAGTTATAGCACACATAGTGCATACATTTTCACAAAAACTGCACTAGATGCTAACCCTATAGCTTGAGGCCATTTGGATGAGGTCGAAAAAATTCTTGGATTAGAATCGTGTTGTTCGAACCCCGTAGTTGGATTTTTTGAACCCTTGATCTGTAGAACTGGGCAAAACCCGAGTTTAGAGTGACTAAGAAGGATACATGCTTCCCTTTTCATTTTCATGTTTTAAACTTGTTTAAATTATCTTGGTCAAACCTAGGATTAGACAAGATTCAAATGGGCATCAAAATTGAAAAAAATCAGCAAAAAGGAAAACCAAAGCAAATAGTTTGCGTACCTATTGCACGTGACTTGTGCTCACTGAAGTGTGGGACCTCAAGCGTGGGCACCACACGTAAGTGACAGACCTGTTGGTGTAAAAACTCGGTTGATTATTATAGTGCATTAGAACAAAGTTTCCTATGGATTCAAGGGTAGGAAATCCAAGTTAACTCATTTACGTGTTAAACTTGTCTAAATCTTGGTCAAACCTAGGATTTGACCAAGATTCAAATGGGCAGAAAAATAAAAAACAGAAAAATGAAAAACCAAATCACATAGTCTTCTTATGTCATATAGTAAGCATTAAAGTTGATAAACAAGGTCCATACATATTCAAACCACACAAATCATGTATCTATACCCCCTAACCCCTAAATTAATTAACTATGTCTTATGAAGTCAAGCATGTGAAGAGAAGTGGTTTTGGGTTTCAAACATGGAAATTTCAAAAACCTCCCAAAAGCTTCATTTTAGAGTGACTAAGAAGGATCCATGCTTACATTTGCATTTTCATATTTTAAACTTGTTTAAATCATTATCAAACCTAGGATTTGACCAAGATACAAATGGGTGGGCACAAAATTCAAAAAAATCAGAAAAATGAAAAACAAAAGCACATAGTCTTCTTATATATGTCATATCGTAAGCATTCGAGTTGATAAACGAGGTCTAGGTATATATATCCAAACCAGAATAATCATGTATCTACCCCCCATCGATCTTATGAAGTCTAGCATGAAGAGAAGTCGTTTTGGGTTTCAAACATGGAAATTTCAAGAACATCCCAAAAGCTTCATTTTAGAGTGACTAAGAAGGATACATGCTTACCTTTTAATTTTCATGTTTTAAACTTGTTTAAATCTTGGTTGAACCTAGGATTTGACCAAGATTCAAATATATGGGCATAAAATTCAAAAAAAACAGAAAAATGAAAAACCAAAGCACATAGTCTTCTTATGTCTATAGTTAGCATTAAAGATGATAAACAGGTCTAGACATATTCAAACTAGATTATCATGTATATATCTACACCCCTAACCCTAAACTCTGTCTTATGAAGTCAAGCATGCATGAAGAGAAGTGGTTTTTTTGTTTCAAACATGGAAATTTCAAAAACCCTCCTAAGAGCTACATTTTGGGGTGACTAAGAAGGATAGATGCTTATTTTTTCATATTCATGATTTAAACTTGTTTAAACCATGGTCAAACCTAGGATTTGACAAAGATTCAAATGGGCATCAAAATTGAAAAAAATCAGCAAAAAGAAAAACCAAAGCAAATAGTTTTCTTATGTTATATAGTAAGCATTAAAGTTGATAAACAAGGTCTAGACATATTCAAACCAGACAAATCATGTAGCTATACCCCCTAACCCCTAAACTCTGTCTTATGAAGTCAAGCATGTGAAGAGAAGTGGTTTTGGGTTTCAAACATGGAAATTTCAAAAACCTCCCAAAAGCTTCATTTTGGAGTGACTAAGAAGGATCCATGCTTCCCTTTTCATTTTCATGTTTTAAACTTGTTTAAATTATCTTGGTCGTCAAACCTAGGATTTGACAAGATTCAAATGGGCATCAAAATTGAAAAAAAGCAGAAAAAAGAAAAACCAAAGCAAATAGTTTTCTTATGTCATATAGTAAGCATTGAAGTTGATAAACAAGGTCCATACATATTCAAACCACACAAATCATGTATCTATACCCCCTAACCCCTAAATTGATTAACTATGTCTTATGAAGTCAAGCATGTGAAGAGGAGTGGTTTTGGGTTTCAAACATGGAAATTTCAAAAACCTCCCAAAATTAAGCTTCATTTTAGAGTGACTAAGAAGGATCCATGCTTACATTTGCATTTTCATATTTTAAACTTGTTTAAATCATTATCAAACCTAGGATTTGACCAAGATACAAATGGGTGGGCACAAAATTCAAAAAAATCAGAAAATGAAAAACAAAAGCACATAGTCTTCTTATATATGTCATATCGTAAGCATTCGAGTTGATAAACGAGGTCTAGGTATATCCAAACCAGACAAATCATGTATCTACCCCCCGTCGATCTTATGAAGTCTAGCATGAAGAGAAGTCGTTTTGGGTTTCAAACATGGAAATTTCAAGAACATCCCAAAAGCTTCATTTTAGAGTGACTAAGAAGGATACATGCTTACCTTTTAATTTTCATGTTTTAAACTTGTTTAAATCTTGGTTGAACCTAGGATTTGACCAAGATTCAAATATATGGGCATAAAATTCAAAAAAAACAGAAAAATGAAAAACCAAAGCACATAGTCTTCTTATGTCTATAGTTAGCATTAAAGTTGATAAACAGGTCTAGACATATTCAAACTAGAAAAGCATGTATATATCTACACCCCTAACCCTAAACTCTGTCTTATGAAGTCAAGCATGCATGAAGAGAAGTGGTTTTTTTGTTTCAAACATGGAAATTTCAAAAACCCTCCCAAGAGCTACATTTTGGGGTGACTAAGAAGGATAGATGCTTATTTTTTCATATTCATGATTTAAACTTGTTTAAACCATGGTCAAACCTAGGATTTGACCAAGATTCAAATGGGCATCAAAATTGAAAAAAAATCAGCAAAAAGAAAAACCAAAGCAAATAGTTTTCTTATGTTATATAGTAAGCATTAAAGTTGATAAACAAGGTCTAGACATATTCAAACCAGACAAATCATGTATCTATACCCCTAACCACTAAACTCCGTCTTATGAAGTCAAGCATGAAGAGAAGTGGTTTTGGGTTTCAAACATGGAAATTTCAAAACCTCCCAAAACCCGAGTTTAAATATTTAATTATAGATTCGTATATCGATTTTTCTACTACCTTTTTATTATTACTATGCAGCACATGGGTGTTTGCCCGTCGAGTGAAACACGGAGGAAGAGGGATCACTCGGAAGGAGAGAAGAAGGGAGAGCATTATGGTGTCTCCCCTTTTTCGGGTGATGATGTTGACTTTTGTGCAGGGTTTGTCAGTGAGCGGGAGGTGCGGCGAGCGGCGAGTCGAGCCGGCCGAGAATGAGAGAGATTTGTTTTTTGTGAGAGGGACAACCGAAGGATCCAGAAGGACCCACGGACTTCCAATACGCATCCTGATGCGTCTTCTCTTGACAAAGAAGATGGCTGGGAGTTTGCGTACCTACTGCACGTGACTTGTGCTCACTGAAGTGTGGGACCTCAAGGGTGGGCACCACACGTAAGTGACAGACATGTTGGTGTAAAAACTCGGTTGATTATAATAGTGCATTAGAACAAAGTTTCCTATGGATTCAAGGGTAGGAAATCCAAGTTAACTCATTTACGTGTTAAACTTGTCTAAATCTTGGTCAAACCTAGGATTTGACCAAGATTCAAATGGGCAGAAAAATAAAAAAACAGAAAAATGAAAAACAAAATCACATAGTCTTCTTATGTCATATAGTAAGCATTAAAGTTGATAAACAAGGTCTAGACATATCAAACCATACAAATCATGTATCTACCCCTAACCCCTAAACTCCGTCTTATGAAGTCAAGCATGAAGAGAAGTGGTTTTGGGTTTCAAACATGGAAATTTCAAAATCCTCCCAAAAGCCCCTTTTCAAATATTTCAAACTTATTCAAATTTGGTTCAAATTTGAAAGACATACAAGTTATAGCACACATAGTGCATACATTTTCACAAAAACTGCACTAGATGCTAACCCTATAGCTTGAGGCCATTTGGATGAGGTCGAAAAAATTCTTGGATTAGAATCGTGTTGTTCGAACCCCGTAGTTGGATTTTTTTGAACCCTTGATCTGTAGAACTGGGCAAAACCCGAGTTTAGAGTGACTAAGAAGGATACATGCTTCCCTTTTCATTTTCATGTTTTAAACTTGTTTAAATTATCTTGGTCAAACCTAGGATTAGACAAGATTCAAATGGGCATCAAAATTGAAAAAAATCAGCAAAAAGGAAACCAAAGCAAATAGTTTGCGTACCTATTGCACGTGACTTGTGCTCACTGAAGTGTGGGACCTCAAGCGTGGGCACCACACGTAAGTGACAGACCTGTTGGTGTAAAAACTCGGTTGATTATTATAGTGCATTAGAACAAAGTTTCCTATGGATTCAAGGGTAGGAAATCCAAGTTAACTCATTTACGTGTTAAACTTGTCTAAATCTTGGTCAAACCTAGGATTTGACCAAGATTCAAATGGGCAGAAAAATAAAAAAACAGAAAAATGAAAAACCAAATCACATAGTCTTCTTATGTCATATAGTAAGCATTAAAGTTGATAAACAAGGTCCATACATATTCAAACCACACAAATCATGTATCTATACCCCCTAACCCCTAAATTAATTAACTATGTCTTATGAAGTCAAGCATGTGAAGAGAAGTGGTTTTGGGTTTCAAACATGGAAATTTCAAAAACCTCCCAAAAGCTTCATTTTAGAGTGACTAAGAAGGATCCATGCTTACATTTGCATTTTCATATTTTAAACTTGTTTAAATCATTATCAAACCTAGGATTTGACCAAGATACAAATGGGTGGGCACAAAATTCAAAAAAATCAGAAAAATGAAAAACAAAAGCACATAGTCTTCTTATATATGTCATATCGTAAGCATTCGAGTTGATAAACGAGGTCTAGGTATATATATCCAAACCAGAATAATCATGTATCTACCCCCCATCGATCTTATGAAGTCTAGCATGAAGAGAAGTCGTTTTGGGTTTCAAACATGGAAATTTCAAGAACATCCCAAAAGCTTCATTTTAGAGTGACTAAGAAGGATACATGCTTACCTTTTAATTTTCATGTTTTAAACTTGTTTAAATCTTGGTTGAACCTAGGATTTGACCAAGATTCAAATATATGGGCATAAAATTCAAAAAAAACAGAAAAATGAAAAACCAAAGCACATAGTCTTCTTATGTCTATAGTTAGCATTAAAGTTGATAAACAGGTCTAGACATATTCAAACTAGAAAATCATGTATATATCTACACCCCTAACCCTAAACTCTGTCTTATGAAGTCAAGCATGCATGAAGAGAAGTGTTTTTTTGTTTCAAACATGGAAATTTCAAAAACCCTCCTAAGAGCTACATTTTGGGGTGACTAAGAAGGATAGATGCTTATTTTTTCATATTCATGATTTAAACTTGTTTAAACCATGGTCAAACCTAGGATTTGACCAAGATTCAAATGGGCATCAAAATTGAAAAAAATCAGCAAAAAGAAAAACCAAAGCAAATAGTTTTCTTATGTTATATAGTAAGCATTAAAGTTGATAAACAAGGTCTAGACATATTCAAACCAGACAAATCATGTATCTATACCCCTAACCCCTAAACTCTGTCTTATGAAGTCAAGCATGAAGAGAAGTGGTTTTGGGTTTCAAACATGGAAATTTCAAAAACCTCCCAAAAGCCCCTTTTCAAATATTTCAAACTTATTCAAATTTGGTTCAAATTTGAAAGACATACAAGTTATAGCACACATATTGCATACATTTTCACACAAACTGCACTAGATGCTAACCCTATAATTTGAGGCCATTTGGATGAGGTCGAAAAAATTCTTGGATTAGAATCGTGTTGTTCGAACCCCGTAGTTGGATTTTTTTGAACCCTTGATCTGTAGAACTGGGCAAAACCCGAGTTTAACCTATTTAATTATAGATTCGTATATCGATTTTTCTACTACCTTTTTATTATTACTATGCAGCACATGGGTGTTTGCCCGTCGAGTGAAACACGGAGGAAGAGGGATCACTCGGAAGGAGAGAAGAAGGGAGAGCATTATGGTGTCTCCCCTTTTTCGGGTGATGATGTTGACTTTTGTGCAGGGTTTGTCAGTGAGCAGGAGGTGCGAGCGAGCGAGCGAGTCGAGCGCGGCCGAGAATGAGAGAGATTTGTTTTTTTGTGAGAGGGACAACCGAAGGATCCAGAAGGACCCACAGACTTCCAATACGCATCCTGATGCGTCTTCTCTTGACAAAGAAGATGGCTGTGAGTTTGCGTACCTATTGCACGTGACTTGTGCTCACTGAAGTGTGGGACCTCACGCGTGGGCACCACACGTAAGTGACAGACCTGTTGGTGTAAAAACTCGGTTGATTATTATAGTGCATTAGAACAAAGTTTCCTATGGATTCAAGGGTAGGAAATCCAAGTTAACTCATTTACGTGTTAAACTTGTCTAAATCTTGGTCAAACCTAGGATTTGACCAAGATTCAAATGGGCAGAAAAATAAAAACAGAAAAATGAAAAACAAAATCACATAGTCTTCTTATGTCATATAGTAAGCATTAAAGTTGATAAACAAGGTCTAGACATATCAAACCATACAAATCATGTATCTACCCCTAACCCCTAAACTCCGTCTTATGAAGTCAAGCATGAAGAGAAGTGGTTTTGGGTTTCAAACATGGAAATTTCAAAATCCTCCCAAAAGCCCCTTTTCAAATATTTCAAACTTATTCAAATTTGGTTCAAATTTGAAAGACATACAAGTTATAGCACACATAGTGCATACATTTTCACACAAACTGCACTAGATGCTAACCCTATAGCTTGAGGCCATTTGGATGAGGTCGAAAAAATTCTTGGATTAGAATTGTGTTGTTCGAACCCCGTAGTTGGATTTTTTGAACCCTTGATCTGTAGAACTGGGCAAAACCCGAGTTTAGAGTGACTAAGAAGGATACATGCTTCCCTTTTCATTTTCATGTTTTAAACTTGTTTAAATTATCTTGGTCAAACCTAGGATTAGACAAGATTCAAATGGGCATCAAAATTGAAAAAAAATCAGCAAAAAGAAAAACCAAAGCAAATAGTTTTCTTATGTCATATAGTAAGCATTAAAGTTGATAAACAAGGTCTAGACATATTCAAACCAGACAAATCATGTAGCTATACCCCCTAACCCCTAAACTCTGTCTTATGAAGTCAAGCATGTGAAGAGAAGTGGTTTTGGGTTTCAAACATGGAAATTTCAAAAACCTCCCAAAAGCTTCATTTTAGAGTGACTAAGAAGGATCCATGCTTCCCTTTTCATTTTCATGTTTTAAACTTGTTTAAATTATCTTGGTCGTCAAACCTAGGATTTGACAAGATTCAAATGGGCATCAAATTTGAAAAAAAATCAGAAAAAAGAAAAACCAAAGCAAATAGTTTTCTTATGTCATATAGTAAGCATTGAAGTTGATAAACAAGGTCCATACATATTCAAACCACACAAATCATGTATCTATACCCCCTAACCCCTAAATTGATTAACTATGTCTTATGAAGTCAAGCATGTGAAGAGGAGTGGTTTTGGGTTTCAAACATGGAAATTTCAAAAACCTCCCAAAATTAAGCTTCATTTTAGAGTGACTAAGAAGGATCCATGCTTACATTTGCATTTTCATATTTTAAACTTGTTTAAATCATTATCAAACCTAGGATTTGACCAAGATACAAATGGGTGGGCACAAAATTCAAAAAAATCAGAAAAATGAAAAACAAAAGCACATAGTCTTCTTATATATGTCATATCGTAAGCATTCGAGTTGATAAACGAGGTCTAGGTATATCCAAACCAGACAAATCATGTATCTACCCCCCGTCGATCTTATGAAGTCTAGCATGAAGAGAAGTCGTTTTGGGTTTCAAACATGGAAATTTCAAGAACATCCCAAAAGCTTCATTTTAGAGTGACTAAGAAGGATACATGCTTACCTTTTAATTTTCATGTTTTAAACTTGTTTAAATCTTGGTTGAACCTAGGATTTGACCAAGATTCAAATATATGGGCATAAAATTCAAAAAAAACAGAAAAATGAAAAACCAAAGCACATAGTCTTCTTATGTCTATAGTTAGCATTAAAGTTGATAAACAGGTCTAGACATATTCAAACTAGAAAATCATGTATATATCTACACCCCTAACCCTAAACTCTGTCTTATGAAGTCAAGCATGCATGAAGAGAAGTGGTTTTTTGTTTCAAACATGGAGATTTCAAAAACCCTCCCAAGAGCTACATTTTGGGGTGACTAAGAAGGATAGATGCTTATTTTTTCATATTCATGATTTAAACTTGTTTAAACCATGGTCAAACCTAGGATTTGACCAAGATTCAAATGGGCATCAAAATTGAAAAAAAATCAGCAAAAAGAAAAACCAAAGCAAATAGTTTTCTTATGTTATATAGTAAGCATTAAAGTTGATAAACAAGGTCTAGACATATTCAAACCAGACAAATCATGTATCTATACCCCCTAACCCCTAAACTCTGTCTTATGAAGTCAAGCATGAAGAGAAGTGGTTTTGGGTTTCAAACATGGAAATTTCAAAAACCTCCCAAAAGCCCCTTTTCAAATATTTCAAACTTATTCAAATTTGGTTCAAATTTGAAAGACATACAAGTTATAGCACACATATTGCATACATTTTCACACAAACTGCACTAGATGCTAACCCTATAATTTGAGGCCATTTGGATGAGGTCGAAAAAATTCTTGGATTAGAATCGTGTTGTTCGAACCCCGTAGTTGGATTTTTTTGAACCCTTGATCTGTAGAACTGGGCAAAACCCGAGTTTAACCTATTTAATTATAGATTCGTATATCGATTTTTCTACTACCTTTTTATTATTACTATGCAGCACATGGGTGTTTGCCCGTCGAGTGAAACACGGAGGAAGAGGGATCACTCGGAAGGAGAGAAGAAGGGAGAGCATTATGGTGTCTCCCCTTTTTCGGGTGATGATGTTGACTTTTGTGCAGGGTTTGTCAGTGAGCAGGAGGTGCGAGCGAGCGAGCGAGTCGAGCGAGGCCGAGAATGAGAGAGATTTGTTTTTTGTGAGAGGGACAACCGAAGGATCCAGAAGGACCCACAGACTTCCAATACGCATCCTGATGCGTCTTCTTTTGACAAAGAAGATGGCTGTGAGTTTGCGTACCTATTGCACGTGACTTGTGCTCACTGAAGTGTGGGACCTCACGCGTGGGCACCACACGTAAGTGACAGACCTGTTGGTGTAAAAACTCGGTTGATTATTATAGTGCATTAGAACAAAGTTTCCTATGGATTCAAGGGTAGGAAATCCAAGTTAACTCATTTACGTGTTAAACTTGTCTAAATCTTGGTCAAACCTAGGATTTGACCAAGATTCAAATGGGCAGAAAAATAAAAAAACAGAAAAATGAAAAACAAAATCACATAGTCTTCTTATGTCATATAGTAAGCATTAAAATTGATAAACAAGGTCTAGACATATCAAACCATACAAATCATGTATCTACCCCCTAACCCCTAATCTTCGTCTTATGAAGTCAAGCATGAAGAGAAGTGGTTTTGGGTTTCAAACATGGAAATTTCAAAAACCTCCCAAAAACTTCATTTTAGAGTGACTAAGAAGGATACATGCTTCCCTTTTCATTTTCTTGTTTTAAACTTGTTTAAATTATCTTGGTCAAACCTAGGATTTGACAAGATTCAAAGATACATGCTTCCCTTTTCATTTGACATGAATCCTTGTGGCACGACCATGTTGGGGTCACTCCTGGCTGTCTACCCAGCCGAGCATGCGGGCTCTATTACCTTGTACGAATCCTCGTTTTAAACAAAGAAGTGAACAAACGCCCGCCCACACACACACACACACTTTCTCTCTCTCTCTCTCTCTCTCTCTCTCTCTCTCTAACCGGCTTTAGATATCGCATCATTTGTCTGTCAGACTCCATTGATTTGCCCCAAGTTCAACAAGGTCGCCCCCTTTTCCTCTGAGAGTCCATTGATTTTTATTTGCTGGTGTCACTTGTGCTAAACTGTCATTCCTTGTACTCCCTCCGATTCATATTATTTGATGGTAATATAGATGCATCTATACACATTATAGTTGTAGATACATCCATTTTACCATCAATTAATATTGATCGGAGTTGCAGCGTGGTATGAGGCCTGCCGCCTGCCACCGTCGGCGAGGTTCCAAGTAAACGGCGCCAGAAGAAGAGTAGCGCGGCTCCGGATTCAACCAACTGGCGGCGATGGACGGCACTATGGAAATAAACGCTACGAATTTGGAGGCCATCGCGTACAACATCGCTGGAACGGCGCAGGTCATGTGCTCCCACGACGGCTGCGGGGTCATCGTCAGCTACCACGAGTCCCTAAGCCACCAGATCGCGTGCCCGCACGGCCGGTGCAACTGCACGGAGCAGGGCTGCGACTTCGCCGCCCCACCGTCAGCGCTCCTCGTTCACCTCGCAGAGGCCCACTCGATTCAGGTGCACAGGTTAGAGTATGGCAAGTCCATAGAGTTCCGGGTGACCATGACGCACCCGTGCTCGCCGTGCAGGCTGCTCGTCGTCGAAGGGGATGACGGCTCCGTGTTCGTCCTGTACATCGACGCGCTCTACAGGGTGAAGATCTGGGCGCACGGCCCGCCGCCGTCCTCGAAATCGGACTGCAGGCGGGATGTCGTGAAGATGTCTGCCGATGCTTCTGGCAGCGCGTCGCCGGGCGCTGTCGTGTTTGAGGAGCTCACGTCGTTCCTCGTTGTGCCGGGGCCATACCTCGTTGGTGCTGGATCGTCCAAGGAGCTGCGTTTCTACATTCGCATATGCAAGCAGATGTAGCTACTGCTACTTTGCGTAGTTGAAAAAACTGTCAATTTGTCATGAGGAATGATAAATTTCGATGAAAAGTACTTGATTGTTCGTACGGCTGCTATTTTTTTATGGATTCTTCGTTTCATATTTGTGCTGAACTGTTTGTAGTAGTACTTATACTGTACTTAATAATAATGCAGCGTGGAAGTGAATACTCCTTTTTTTTGTGAATCGGAAGTGAATACTCCAACTATATGTAATTGTAACCCCTCCATCTGATTTATATAAAACTATGTGCACTTCCAGATCATTTCTCCTGTTTTTTAGATGTCCTTTCACTTACTATAAAAAACAAAGAAGCACTGCTGCTTTGATTCAAAGGAATGTGGAGAGTGTAGAAATAGGAAAGGTGTAGGATTGAAATTTTCCCATAGGAATCAAATCCAACATAATTCCTATGTCAATCCTATGAATCAAAGAAGCCCTAAGTGGTTACCGGTGCTTAATGCACAGTTCCAAAAAGTTCATCCCGCAGTCCAAATAACTAATAATCAGATGATGTCAATTTTTGTGTATGTAGTTGTGCCTATTACCATCACAAATATAGTCTCAAATAGTATGATGGTGGAGATACACATTTTTTAACTACCATGATTTTCGGTAAATGCTTAGTCAATTTTGACATAATTTGACTTTCTAAAAATAATATAAGCTAAGCTTTGAGATGGAGGTACTATATTGGGTTTTCCTCGTCTTAAGCAAAATCCCTTCCCATCCCCTTAAATAGAGTACTCCAGCCTCGAGGCTAGGAGATAAGAGAGGCCATCGATAGGCCACATACTCCTCGCGCGCTCGCAATGCTGGAAACTGTCACCGTTACCCTGAAGATGGACTCCACCGTGCTTCACTGCATTTTCTGCTCCCAGCCCCTCAAGCCCCCCGTCTTCAAGGTCGATCCCTTTCCCTCCCACACTCCATTGATGTTTCTTTTGTGGGTTCACTACTGCAAAAATGGCAATCCACGAACTTTGATTTGTGCAGTGCAAGGGTAATCATTTGGCCTGCGGCCGCTGCCTCAGCGAGCTTCCCGGGAACCGGTGCCATAGGTGCGTGGAACCCCGCGGCGGATTCGAGCACGACCCGGCAATGGACGCCGTCGTATCAGCGGCGACGGTTGAGTGCCCCCACAGCAGCTGCGGGAGCTTGGTGGCCTACCACCAGGTCCACGACCACAAGATTGCATGCCCGCACGCCCCTTGCGCTTGCACGGAGCCCGGCTGCGACTTCGCCGCCCCGCCAACAGCGCTCGTCGCCCACTTTGCAGCGGCCCACTCGATCCAAGTGCACAAGCTCCCGCCGTACAACACGACCAAAGTGTTCGAGGTGCTGGTGCCGGTGCCGGGTTCGCCGTGCCTGCGGATCATCGCCGAAGGGGAGGACGGCGCCGTGTTCGTCCTGATCATCGGCGTGCTCGGTTCGACTTCGACCACCATCGTGTCTACCGTGTGCGTTAGGGCGGCCGCGTGCGTGTGGCCTCTGTACACGGCAAAGATGTGGGCGAATGGGCCGGCGTCGTGCTCGTTGGCGCACTCGAGGAGCAGGGCGGACACCGTGAATGTGTCATTGGAGGCGTCGAGCTGCGCCTTGCCGGGCGACGTCGCGTTTGATGAACTCACGTCGTTCCTCTCGGTACCGCCGCTGTACCAGGTGCTTGGTGGACCTTCCAAGCTGCTGCGTTTCTACATTCGCATCGAGAAGGAGAACAATTAATCCTCAAAATAAGTACTCCTTATATAGAAAGGGAGTAACTGTTTTTCGTCCTGCTAATGCAACCTTGAGGTGACCGGGACAACTTTGTACAAAGCATCGTGCTCATATAAATATACGTACTCTACAAAATCATCAGCAGTGGAGTACCTCGATAGGTGCCATGTCCATGGATCGACAAGACAAGACACATACATAGACTGGGTCACTGGGAGATGGATATTACTACTGGATAGCTGTCCTGACGTGATAGGATGCCTACATACACCCTACTCGGCAGGTGACGATACCTTCCCAACAAAGGTATCCAGTCCCATCCATTGATTATATTTTATTATGGACGGAGAGCATTCTACTAGAAGAGATGTCATGTCTTGGGGCAGAGGTTCGGCTTAATCATGGTTTAGATGACTCTAATGTAGATGTATCTAGACATATTGTAACTATAGATACTTCCATTTTAGCATCAAGTAATGTGGATCGGAGGGAGTAATACTATAGTACAATATACTCAGTATAAGGTTAACTTTGGCACACGCTGGGACGCACATATTTGTTAGAAGTACACACATGCAAGACAGAGCACAGAGTAAAATAATTACTATTTACTTATGGGCAACCAAAAGCTTGTACGTGTCCACTATATAAAAGGAAAAATGAAAAACCAAAGCACATAGTCTTCTTATGTCTATAGTTAGCATTAAAGTTGATAAACAGGTCTAGACATATTCAAACTAGAAAATCATGTATATATCTACACCCCTAACCCTAAACTCTGTCTTATGAAGTCAAGCATGCATGAAGAGAAGTGGTTTTTGTTTCAAACATGGAAATTTCAAAAACCCTCCCAAGAGCTACATTTTGGGGTGACTAAGAAGGATAGATGCTTATTTTTTCATATTCATGATTTAAACTTGTTTAAACCATGGTCAAACCTAGGATTTGACCAAGATTCAAATGGGCATCAAAATTGAAAAAAAATCAGCAAAAAGAAAAACCAAAGCAAATAGTTTTCTTATGTTATATAGTAAGCATTAAAGTTGATAAACAAGGTCTAGACATATTCAAACCAGACAAATCATGTATCTATACCCCCTAACCCCTAAACTCTGTCTTATGAAGTCAAGCATGAAGAGAAGTGGTTTTGGGTTTCAAACATGGAAATTTCAAAAACCTCCCAAAAGCCCCTTTTCAAATATTTCAAACTTATTCAAATTTGGTTCAAATTTGAAAGACATACAAGTTATAGCACACATATTGCATACATTTTCACACAAACTGCACTAGATGCTAACCCTATAATTTGAGGCCATTTGGATGAGGTCGAAAAAATTCTTGGATTAGAATCGTGTTGTTCGAACCCCGTAGTTGGATTTTTTTTGAACCCTTGATCTGTAGAACTGGGCAAAACCCGAGTTTAACCTATTTAATTATAGATTCGTATATCGATTTTTCTACTACCTTTTTATTATTACTATGCAGCACATGGGTGTTTGCCCGTCGAGTGAAACACGGAGGAAGAGGGATCACTCGGAAGGAGAGAAGGGAGGAGAGGTGTCTCCCTTTTTCGGGTGATGATGTTGACTTTTGTGCAGGGGTCAGTGAGCAGGAGGAGCGAGCGAGCGAGCGAGAGGAGGCCGAGAGATGAGAGATTTTTGTGAGGGACAACCGAAGATCCAGAAGGACCCACAACTTATACGCATCCTGATGCGTCTTCTCTTGACACTTGTGCATGACTCACTGCTCACTGAAGTGTGGGACCTCACGCGTGACACGTAAGTGTGTTGGTGTAAAAACTCGGTTGATTATTATAGTGCATTAGAACAAAGTTTCCTATGGATTCAAGGGTAGGAAATCCAAGTTAACTCATTTACGTGTTAAACTTGTCTAAATCTTGGTCAAACCTAGGATTTGACCAAGATTCAAATGGGCAGAAAAATAAAAAAACAGAAAAATGAAAAACAAAATCACATAGTCTTCTTATGTCATATAGTAAGCATTAAAATTGATAAACAAGGTCTAGACATATCAAACCATACAAATCATGTATCTACCCCCTAACCCCTAAACTCCGTCTTATGAAGTCAAGCATGAAGAGAAGTGGTTTTGGGTTTCAAACATGGAAATTTCAAAAACCTCCCAAAAACTTCATTTTAGAGTGACTAAGAAGGATACATGCTTCCCTTTTCATTTTCTTGTTTTAAACTTGTTTAAATTATCTTGGTCAAACCTAGGATTTGACAAGATTCAAAGATACATGCTTCCCTTTTCATTTGACATGAATCCTTGTGGCACGACCATGTTGGGGTCACTCCTGGCTGTCTACCCAGCCGAGCATGCGGGCTCTATTACCTTGTACGAATCCTCGTTTTAAACAAAGAAGTGAACAAACGCCCCCCCCGCGCCACGGACACACACACACACTTTCTCTCTCTCTCTCTCTCTCTAACCGGCTTTAGATATCGCATCATTTGTCTGTCAGACTCCATTGATTTGCCCCAAGTTCAACAAGGTCGCCCCCTTTTCCTCTGAGAGTCCATTGATTTTTATTTGCTGGTGTCACTTGTGCTAAACTGTCATTCCTTGTACTCCCTCCGATTCATATTATTTGATGGTAATATAGATGCATCTATACACATTATAGTTGTAGATACATCCATTTTACCATCAATTAATATTGATCGGAGTTGCAGCGTGGTATGAGGCCTGCCGCCTGCCACCGTCGGCGAGGTTCCAAGTAAACGGCGCCAGAAGAAGAGTAGCGCGGCTCCGGATTCAACCAACTGGCGGCGATGGACGGCACTATGGAAATAAACGCTACGAATTTGGAGGCCATCGCGTACAACATCGCTGGAACGGCGCAGGTCATGTGCTCCCACGACGGCTGCGGGGTCATCGTCAGCTACCACGAGTCCCTAAGCCACCAGATCGCGTGCCCGCACGGCCGGTGCAACTGCACGGAGCAGGGCTGCGACTTCGCCGCCCCACCGTCAGCGCTCCTCGTTCACCTCGCAGAGGCCCACTCGATTCAGGTGCACAGGTTAGAGTATGGCAAGTCCATAGAGTTCCGGGTGACCATGACGCACCCGTGCTCGCCGTGCAGGCTGCTCGTCGTCGAAGGGGATGACGGCTCCGTGTTCGTCCTGTACATCGACGCGCTCGGCCCGGCCATTGTCTTGTCCGTCAGTTCGGCCACATCCGTGTGGCCGCTCTACAGGGTGAAGATCTGGGCGCACGGCCCGCCGCCGTCCTCGAAATCGGACTGCAGGCGGGATGTCGTGAAGATGTCTGCCGATGCTTCTGGCAGCGCGTCGCCGGGCGCTGTCGTGTTTGAGGAGCTCACGTCGTTCCTCGTTGTGCCGGGGCCATACCTCGTTGGTGCTGGATCGTCCAAGGAGCTGCGTTTCTACATTCGCATATGCAAGCAGATGTAGCTACTGCTACTTTGCGTAGTTGAAAAAACTGTCAATTTGTCATGAGGAATGATAAATTTCGATGAAAAGTACTTGATTGTTCGTACGGCTGCTATTTTTTTATGGATTCTTCGTTTCATATTTGTGCTGAACTGTTTGTAGTAGTACTTATACTGTACTTAATAATAATGCAGCGTGGAAGTGAATACTCCTTTTTTTTGTGAATCGGAAGTGAATACTCCAACTATATGTAATTGTAACCCCTCCATCTGATTTATATAAAACTATGTGCACTTCCAGATCATTTCTCCTGTTTTTTAGATGTCCTTTCACTTACTATAAAAAACAAAGAAGCACTGCTGCTTTGATTCAAAGGAATGTGGAGAGTGTAGAAATAGGAAAGGTGTAGGATTGAAATTTTCCCATAGGAATCAAATCCAACATAATTCCTATGTCAATCCTATGAATCAAAGAAGCCCTAAGTGGTTACCGGTGCTTAATGCACAGTTCCAAAAAGTTCATCCCGCAGTCCAAATAACTAATAATCAGATGATGTCAATTTTTGTGTATGTAGTTGTGCCTATTACCATCACAAATATAGTCTCAAATAGTATGATGGTGGAGATACACATTTTTTAACTACCATGATTTTCGGTAAATGCTTAGTCAATTTTGACATAATTTGACTTTCTAAAAATAATATAAGCTAAGCTTTGAGATGGAGGTACTATATTGGGTTTTCCTCGTCTTAAGCAAAATCCCTTCCCATCCCCTTAAATAGAGTACTCCAGCCTCGAGGCTAGGAGATAAGAGAGGCCATCGATAGGCCACATACTCCTCGCGCGCTCGCAATGCTGGAAACTGTCACCGTTACCCTGAAGATGGACTCCACCGTGCTTCACTGCATTTTCTGCTCCCAGCCCCTCAAGCCCCCCGTCTTCAAGGTCGATCCCTTTCCCTCCCACACTCCATTGATGTTTCTTTTGTGGGTTCACTACTGCAAAAATGGCAATCCACGAACTTTGATTTGTGCAGTGCAAGGGTAATCATTTGGCCTGCGGCCGCTGCCTCAGCGAGCTTCCCGGGAACCGGTGCCATAGGTGCGTGGAACCCCGCGGCGGATTCGAGCACGACCCGGCAATGGACGCCGTCGTATCAGCGGCGACGGTTGAGTGCCCCCACAGCAGCTGCGGGAGCTTGGTGGCCTACCACCAGGTCCACGACCACAAGATTGCATGCCCGCACGCCCCTTGCGCTTGCACGGAGCCCGGCTGCGACTTCGCCGCCCCGCCAACAGCGCTCGTCGCCCACTTTGCAGCGGCCCACTCGATCCAAGTGCACAAGCTCCCGCCGTACAACACGACCAAAGTGTTCGAGGTGCTGGTGCCGGTGCCGGGTTCGCCGTGCCTGCGGATCATCGCCGAAGGGGAGGACGGCGCCGTGTTCGTCCTGATCATCGGCGTGCTCGGTTCGACTTCGACCACCATCGTGTCTACCGTGTGCGTTAGGGCGGCCGCGTGCGTGTGGCCTCTGTACACGGCAAAGATGTGGGCGAATGGGCCGGCGTCGTGCTCGTTGGCGCACTCGAGGAGCAGGGCGGACACCGTGAATGTGTCATTGGAGGCGTCGAGCTGCGCCTTGCCGGGCGACGTCGCGTTTGATGAACTCACGTCGTTCCTCTCGGTACCGCCGCTGTACCAGGTGCTTGGTGGACCTTCCAAGCTGCTGCGTTTCTACATTCGCATCGAGAAGGAGAACAATTAATCCTCAAAATAAGTACTCCTTATATAGAAAGGGAGTAACTGTTTTTCGTCCTGCTAATGCAACCTTGAGGTGACCGGGACAACTTTGTACAAAGCATCGTGCTCATATAAATATACGTACTCTACAAAATCATCAGCAGTGGAGTACCTCGATAGGTGCCATGTCCATGGATCGACAAGACAAGACACATACATAGACTGGGTCACTGGGAGATGGATATTACTACTGGATAGCTGTCCTGACGTGATAGGATGCCTACATACACCCTACTCGGCAGGTGACGATACCTTCCCAACAAAGGTATCCAGTCCCATCCATTGATTATATTTTATTATGGACGGAGAGCATTCTACTAGAAGAGATGTCATGTCTTGGGGCAGAGGTTCGGCTTAATCATGGTTTAGATGACTCTAATGTAGATGTATCTAGACATATTGTAACTATAGATACTTCCATTTTAGCATCAAGTAATGTGGATCGGAGGGAGTAATACTATAGTACAATATACTCAGTATAAGGTTAACTTTGGCACACGCTGGGACGCACATATTTGTTAGAAGTACACACATGCAAGACAGAGCACAGAGTAAAATAATTACTATTTACTTATGGGCAACCAAAAGCTTGTACGTGTCCACTCTATATATGGGCATGGACTACACTTATTGCTTGTGGACGAGGATAGCTGTTGTGGACAACACAGTGGATGCTGTTAGAGTGAAACGGCACACTTATTATGGATCGTAGGGAGTATGCAAGATAAAAAAAGATCTACCATACATATTAGTATTATTATCATCAGTTATGTACTCATGACACTGGGAGCATACACACACGATCGTACATACTACAGTAGTACTGTACTACTTTTAAAACTACTTGCAAGATAAAATATACTGTACTACTTATCACTGGGTGCATACACACACGATCGTATACATACTAGTACTGTACTACTTTTAACACTAGGCTATCCTTTTCAGTGGTCTTCCTCTTCAGCTTCCACAGCCTGTACCATGTTGCTCTTCTTCTTCTTCTTCTTCTTCTTCTTCTTCTTACTCCCGCTGTCCTGGAATTCCGCCAATTTTTGTTGACCCTTCTCAAAGTTCACTATTCGCCTGTATACCTCATATGTCGCGTATGCGTCGATGCTTGCATACAGGATATGCTTCATGGACAAGGGCACCTGCTTCCACAGCTTGTGTTCCTCTTTCGTAAGTTTTTTCATGATAGATTTGTACTGGCTGTCTATAATGGCCGCAGCATAGTCAGCCAACGAATCCTTATTGTTACTAGTGGAATCGGCAGGCTTCCACCTTTTCTGGATGTCCACGAAGTTCGCCACTGAGAGGTTGCAACGCCCAAGCCTGGTAATGTCGTTGCCGATGTCAACACCTGCAAATGTTATGTCAGGCCTGCCAAGAAAGTCAGCGAGTTTGGGGCAGGGCTGGTCGGCCGAGGAAATCTGGTACAGGAGGCAGTCTGTGCCCATGCACAACTGTATGAGGGCAGCCTTCTGTTCAGGCCCATAGGTGTACTCTACGTCTAGGCCAACAATTTTGTACGAGTCTTCTTTCTCCAGTATCAACTCGATTTTGTTGATGTGTTCCTCCACCTTAGACGCCATATTGGTATAGTTCGCCGTAATGGTGGTTGTTCCATGAGCGAGGAAAGTGTGTCCTTGGTAGAACGCTTCCATGGAGGGTAGCGAGAGAGGGGCACAGGCGAGAGTGTCAGGGAGAAGACGAAATGAGGAAGACGAAATGAGGAAGACGAATGTTAACCGCCACGCCAGGGCCTGGAAACCGCCCGTCGCTAGATGCATGCATTTGGACGGTTTTGAAGATGACGGGCCATAGGGCACGAATGCAGTTTCCCTGTTAAAATAATAATAACCGCCCACGTACTTAATTAATTGTATGCTTATTTGTTTCTCGAGAGGAGCCTAGTTTTTTTCTACGAAACTCTGAAGATCTATTAAAAATCATCAACATTAGTACAAAGAGATTCAAAATTAATATTACCTTCGTCTAAAAGGAGGTGTCTTAGTTTTGTCTAATACGGATGTATATAGACATATCTAAGTTGTAGAAATTACAAATATGTCTTCTTTGCACCACTTAGCTACCACTACAAAGTACAAACACTAACGCAAGGTAGATCAGCATCATGCAATGTAGACATTACAGTATTTTTGTACTACTGTACTTGTCTTCCCTGGTCTATGATTCAATATCTAGTATACTGTACTGCTTATACACCAGGGAGATTCAAAATACGAGTTGAGCGCCAAAACTCCCGCCTCCATACACATATTTCGAATTCCCTTTCGACCCTATTAGCAATGACGCAAAGGCAGACAAGTGAAGCCGGCGTTGGTTGGGGTCTCGTTCGTAATTTACACACCCCCTCTGATATATATAGTCTACCGCCTTCCATTCGTCTTCCCCATTTCCGCAAAAAATCTGTCGCAATACTCCAGGCCCATCATCTCTCACCTGCCGGACCACCGCACCGGAATATCCCAGCCGTACTTAGCCGGCATACCACCTCACCTACCTGAGGCCACCGACTCCCTCGTCCGCAGCACCAGATCCGCTTCACCAACGCCGCCGTGTACTGCATCGGATCTGCTTCACCGACTGCTTCATCCGCAGCACCAGATCCGCTTCACCAACGCCGCCGTGCACTGCACTATCTGAGTTCACCGACTCCCTCGTCTGCCGTACCTGATCCGCTTCACCAACGACGCCGTGCACTGCACCGGATCTGCTTCACCGACTCCCTCGTTTCAGATCTGCTTCCCCGAACCCATCATCGACCGCCCCAGATCTGCTTCCTCGACGCCGACGCCCACCGCAACCGCAGCACCCCCGCCGTCGTCGACGTGACCCGCAAGGATGCCGAGTATGACTACACGAAGCCGCCGTCGAGGTAACCAGACCCCCTCCCCCCTACACGTTTTGGTCTGTTACCATAGAAGGTTCAAGCATGTCTTGGTCAACTAGAATGTGTCCCATAGATCCAGCTCCGCCCCGCTCTCAATGCGCGTGGCAGATGGCAGGATCCTGCGCATTTGCCCATGCCACTCCTCGAGCTCTCTGTCTTGATGTGCTTCACACACAGGGCTTATAATACTAGGAAGCTTGTGCCTCACATACACTTACACACAGGGCTACTACTACTAGGAAGCTTTATTGGATATCTCAGTGGTACAAAGCTTACTTACATGGGACGGGTGATACTCTATTTAAATTTTTGTACATGACCCTTTAGATTGTTGCCATGTGCCAGAATCCAAACCCTATACCATACTTCTAGAATACTCTACAAACTCTAGATATTTCATACTACTCGTAAATATCTTACTCTAGAACATTCCCCATTCTACAGTTCTCTCTACATACCTTGGATACTTCATGACTAAGCTAGCTCCTTTACTAGCCAACCACATTGATAAGATTACTACTAACAATCCCCCCATAATCTTGTCATATAAACTATCTTTACTATTAAATTTAAAATAGGCCGCGGTGGTTGGTGATGGTACGTCAAACGTGTATACAACTCACCCCGAACATAAAAAGTAAGGTCAGCGTGACCGGCTCCATGAGGAGTTCTTATCAGGATTAGTTAGGTCACGACCAAAATCCAATCCGTAGCACTAGGTAGCAAAATCAGCATCCCTTTCCTAATTCTAATCGGTAAGACAAGCATAGATCGGTCCAGCCACACATCTTTTTCGTTCGCTCCCCTTTTTATTCTCTAAGGAACCCTCTCCTTAACGAGCGTAGATTGATGGAGATGGTTTTTGTACCGGTCAATCTTTATATCCTTTCTGGCATAGTTCTGTAAAAGATCGGCAGGTGATCCGTCCTTTCTCCTCTGCCGTAGTTCATCAACGCGTGTCCGGCAATCCCGGTTAGATCGACACAATCGGCAAAAAAGAAAAAGGCCAAAAGAGACCCATTGATTAGGCTCCTCTTGCCGTGCTACTTTAAATTTTCTAACTTTTCTTTCATTCGCAAACATACAGTGACAATCTATATGACTCTAGGTTTCTTTTCCTAATTTTTGCACGTGCATGCATTTTCCCTTTAAAATTCGTAGGACATACAAATCTCAACACTTATGCAACTAAAAATCCTTAAAAAAACAAAGCTTTCATACCCTGCAGCTTTTAAGAGGTTAGTCACAAGAATCAACCACATGTTTTGGAGCGCAGTGACATTCTCCCTAAAAAAACCATGTTTCATGCGTGGGTGTTTCATTAATAAAGAGAAATATCTGTTCAGTTGGGGCCACGTTTCGACGTGTGTTCTCGACAAATCAGTTTCTCAGACAAAGTATCTTGAAGGTGTTCATAGAGATTGCATGTGCATTTGTGCGTTCGTAGGAGCGAGTATGCATTTAGTGAGCATTTATATTGTACCGTGTTTTGTTAAAAAAGATGGTGTAAAACGGGCACCTTTTACGATATACTCTCTCCGTCCCAAAATGTAAGGCGTCTAAGGATTGGTCAAAACTCAAAAGTCAAACCTTACAAACTTTGACCAAATATTTTAAAAAATATTTACATCTACAATATCAAATTGACATATTAAGAAATTATACTTTAGGGTGACTCTATTGATAATGATTTAGTATTGTAAATATTTATATTTTTGTGTGTAAACTTGGTCAAACTTTAAAAACATTGACTTTTAACTAATCCTTAGACGCCTTATTTTTGGCACGGAGGGAGTATCATTCAATAAATACTATGAATTATTCGATCGTTTGTTCAAACATGTTAATTAGATCGGTCGATTGATCAACTCGGATCGGTCGATCGAGCATCAGAGTTGTCTCAGTGATGACAAAAAATAATGCACATTGTATGATACTGACGTACCACAGATTCTAAAGAAAAATGAGGACCATGTGGCCACACATCCTGGACATAGACATTGCGATTATATTCCATTTATTCTATATTTGGAGGGAGCCATCTTTCGTTATTAACCCGTTGCAACACACGGGTATTATGCTAGTATCCCCTAATCCAGATCACATGGACCATGCACTTCATCTTGTGATGGCATCACACCGACTCACGTCAAGCAACGACGCCGCACCTTGCTTGTTAGCCTGACACCGACTTCATTTTAGATATCATGTAGTACATGTCAAGTACCAAATCACTGAGAACCAACCTGTGGTTGGATGGTTAGGAGGGCAGTGGCACCCCCAGATTTAACGCTTTGGTGTCTCAAAAATGGAGGAATATTCTTCTGTGGGACGCGGCGTTCCCGATGACATTGTGGTGCTAGTGGTGACTTCGTCAATCTCAATACCCGTCGGAACAGTTTCTTGGATGCAGTTTCCTGAAGGTGCTCGAAGGGGTAGTGTGTGTGCTTGAGTGATGAGTGTATGTATGTACGTGTGAGCGTCTATGATTGTACTGTGTGTTGCAAAAAATAGTATTAATTTTGTCTTGTTCATACTAAGACTAGCAAAGCGTTCCCTGCTCTATAAACTCTCAAGAAACACCCCTATAATATCTATCTAGTTCGTCCTAATGTTAGAACAGTAATTGCATGCTATGTAATTCATCTATTTTTGTTAGGAAACCTACATGTTTGTTTGCTTTTCTTATTCTCAGGTGACAGGTTGTGTGCTGGGACCATAGCCGCCGTCTGTTTTGTTCGTTGCAAAATGTTGTTTTATATTCCGCCATTCTGTGCTCTTCTGTGTTCACAAGGTTTTACATTATAATTTCCATCTGTTTTGTTGTAAACAATGACGGTAAATGCCAATTACTATTTCCTTTCTGCTATCCTTTTGCCATCCTGTAGTACATGTGTGAACTCATTGCTCTGGTACATTTAAATTCTTCATTGTTTTTTTTCTTCAAGAGCTGCAACCCTAACTCTTTGCTGTAATTTCATGTTGCACTATCACATGGAACACAGCAAATCGTGGAGTGAATCACCCCTATAATCCAGTAAGTACCTTTCATTTTTGTATTGATATGCTTATCGTGCTGGAACCAGTTTGTGTTTAACACATTTACTCTCCATATAGATAGGATAACTGGTTTGAAATAAATCATGCTATTTGTATGACTGCACGTCTTCGTTCATTTTCCTGCTAGCTTCTCAAACTTGTTCTATTGCCTGTCTAATCTTTTTTTGTTTGATCGTGATTAAACCAATTTAATTGTTCTGCTTAACTTAAATGATCTGGCATTTTATTCCAGCCACATAATGTTTGATTGCTCATGCACTTCCTCATACTGTTATGTCTTCTGGATTTCTTCCATAATGATAAGAATGTTTTGCTTGGTGAATATGAGTCAGATGATGATTCAATTGGTTATTAGTCCTTGATTCATTGAGTTGACTGATGATTAAAACATATAAACCTTGCGACTATCTGGCATGCTTGTTGTGGGATATAATGAGCATATTTGTTTTTTGTAAGACTTTTTTCGGATTTCACTGTTGATTAATCCAATGCCACCTTCTGTAGTAGGAAATCCACCTTCAGTAGGTATCATAAATAAGATTTGTTGTTACTTTTTGGCTGACCCATCTTTTATTTTTAGGCACAAAATGGTTCATTTGTTTGTTTCTCCTTCCCTTATATTGCGCTCATGGGTTAAACATTGAAATAATATGTCAGTTTATATGAATCCCAGAATGGTTGCTGTCTAATCTGTCTTAATTGGTCCTGCTCGTTTATATTTGGCACCAAATGGATATATTTCTCTTTTATCTGAGGCATTCCCATGGCTGGCTGATGATTAAAATAATGAAATTTAGGGGGTTGGAGATTCTCCAACTGCACAATGTCTGGCTACCACTTTTGTGGACTAAGAAGGATCCATGATTACCTTTTCATTTTAATGTTTTAAACTTGTTTAAATCTTGGTCAAACCCTAGGATTTGGCCAAGATTCAAATGGGCATAAACATTCAGAAAGAACAAAAAATGAAAAACCAATGCACATGCATAGTCTTCTTAGGTCATATAGTAAGCATTCAAGTTGATAAACAAGCATGTCTAGACATATTCAAACCCGACAAATCATGTATCTACCCCATAACCCTAAACTCATCTGTCTTATGAAGTCAACCATGAAGAGAAGTGGTTTTGGGTTTCAAACATTGAGATTTCAAGAACCCCCCAAAAGCTTCATTTTAGAATGACTAAGAAGGATCCATGCTTACCTTTTCACTTTCATGTTTTAAACTTGTTTAAATCTTGGTCAAACCTAGGATTTGACCAAGATTCAAATGGGCATATATAAACATTCAGAAAAAACAAAAACCAAAAACCAAAGCACATATATATATAGCCTTCTTATGTCATATATATATATATATAGTAAGCATTCAAGTTGATGAACAAGGTCTAGACATATTCAAAACAGAAAAGGCATGTATCTACCCCTAACCCTTAACTTTGTCTTATGAAGTCAAGCATGAAGAGAAGTGGTTTCGGGTTTCAAACATGGAAATTTCTAAAACTTCCCAAAAGCTTAATTTTAGAGTGACTAGGAAGGATCCAGGCTTACCTTTTCATTTTCATGTTTTAAGTTTGTTTAAATCCTAGTCAAACCTAGGATTTGACCAAGATTCAAATGAGCATAAAAATTCAGAAAAAATCAAAAAAAATGAAAACCCAAAGCACATAGCCTTCTTACGTCATATATATAGTAATTAAGCATTCAAGTTGATAAACAAGGTCTAGACATATTCAAAACATACAAATCATGTACTCCGTATCTACCCCCAACCCTAAACTATGTTTTTGGGGGATTTCTTTGACGAAGTTATAACACCCCCACATTTCACATTGGAATTACTTTCAGTAAATCAGCATAAAGTCGTTTAAATGTGCGAAACTATCTTGAAAGTACTAAAACCGTAAAAGTTGGGAATTGGCACTAAAATATGGCGTAATTTATCTAAAAAATGTAGAGTTGCCAGTTTGACCCGTATCTTATGTACACCATTCACAAAATAAACATATTTTGTCATCTAGAAAATGAAAAAAATATTTTTTATACCGAAAAGTTGAAAAGTCTAGTCATTAACATTGTTGGGAATGGCAAGATGCACCACCATGCCCAATTTGGGCACATTGTAACAAACTGTGCCACAAATATGGCCATAACTATATCATTTGGCTTGCAAACCATGAATCTTCATACACGATAGTCCGCTTTGTGAAGACATTTTGTTTTTCACTACCCTATCACATGTTTCTTATTTTCCCTGTCAACTAACACATACAAGCACACTCCATGCAGAAGGGTTTCATTTTTCAGGTTTTCTTCAGTTTCATTTATTTATTTCAAAACCAGGTCAAAATGTTTTACATGATTATCCTGCAAAGGGGTTGAATATTTCAGTACTATCACTGGTTTCTATATATAGTAAGTAATATGTATATAAAAATTATTTATGGGGACTTGTAGGACCAAGTTATAACACATCTACAATTCAAATTTGAATTACTTTCAATAAATCAGCATAAAGTCATTTAAATGTGCGAAACTAGCTAGAAAGCACTAAAAACCGTAAATTTGGGAATTGTCATTAAAATATGGCGTAATTTATTTAAAAAATGTAGATGCGCCATTTTGACCCATATCTTTTCTACCCCATGCACAAAAAAACATATTTTATCATCTAGAAAATGAAAAACGATTTTTTATACCGAAAACTTGAAAAGTCTAGTCATCAACATTGTTAGAAATGGCAAGATGCACCACCATGCCCAATTAGGGAACACTATAACAAACAATGTTGTCCAGGGATAATCAAACTTGGTAATATGAACTATGAGATTGAACAAAACGTTATATTTGGTTTACCCTTTGAACCTCCTAACTTACCACAACATTGACTTCTTATTTTTATTTACAAATAGATATTTTAATATCCCATTGTTGTGCAATAATATATGTTTTTATCTCAAATCAATTAGCATTTGATTTTAAAAAACTACCATAATAATTCATGAGAAAGCGTTGAACAAGTTTCAGAATGTAATTTTAGACTTGATAGTTGATATGACCAATAATAGACTTAAATTAAATTGGATTTCAAAGTTCAGATTTTATAAGCGAATATAGTTTCATGTTGCAGACTATGTATTAGCTTGAGGGGCACCCCTAGAATAAAGTAGGTCGGTCACTTACGTGTGGTCCCATGCGTGTAGGTCCCACACATCAGTGAGCACAAGTCACGTGCGGTAGGTAGGCAAACTCCCAGCAATCTTCTTTGTTAAGTAAAGACGCATCGTCAAGACTCTCTCTCTCTCTCTCTCCTTTTGTCGCTGAAAAAAATGAATATTAGACGGGCGCGTAGCCTGCACTGCAGGTCTACATAACTGAAACCCTGTGTGCCAGTCAACATCACTCACCGAAAAAAGTGAAGCATTTCTTTTCACCATAAATAACAGCGGCCCCGTGAGGCACTGCTCTCCCTTTCTCTTTCTCCTTCCGTGTGATCCCTCTTCCACCTTTTATCCTTTGCACGATCGAAACTCCACTTATTGTTGTCATTGTTGCACAAAACACTCACTTAACCTGTTCTTTTGCACATATCACCAACTCATGTATTTGTTGCACAAAGGTCTAAATCTGTCGCTAAGCTACTTTACTCTAAATCTGATGACCGGGACCTAGAAGGTAGTGATATCCATTGTCATTGTGTAGTGTGTTTTTTAGAACTCTAAAAGAATATGAAAATATTTTAGCAATTGAAATAATATAAATTAACTAATATGGGATCGATAGTCATGAAATATATTTTCTACTATCCGGCCAATATCAAGTGTCATGAAATATATTCATTGTAAACTTAGTGATAATCACTCGAGTTTGATATGAATGGCCTAGCTAGCTATGGGCATCTCCCACTATATATGTTGTCCACACGACCAAGCAACAAGCATCCATGAGGAAAGTTTCTTATGGGTGACTTTCATCTCTGCCGCAAAACACGCGCCGAAATTGTTGGCGCGTCCCATTTTCAAGCTACCCCAAAACCTGCGGTTTGCCCGTCGGCCTATAAACATCGGTCCACAGAGGATATTTCCCTGTAGAGCACAATTCGAACACCACATCTTTCTCATGCTTCTACCAGGCACACTCCCACGACGACGGCCGTGCCCCACCGCCCCTCCTCACCATCACTGCCTTCTCACCGGCCACCGTAGTGACCGACCACGTTTTACCGGCTCCCTTGCTGCCTAGCAAGCCGGATTAGCTTCCTCGACGCCGACGTTCACCGCGCCATATCTCCTCCGGATCTGCTTCCCCGACTCTGTAGTCCACCTCACCGGAGATCGAGATGGGCAAAAAACGCGGCCCCAAAGTCGACCACCCCCAACCAAAGAGTAAATCCGCCCGGGCCTCAGACGAAGGTTGATGAATACTTTACATGTCCGCTTTTGTTATATGCATTTGATTTCTTACACTAGTTTTCGTTGCTTTCTTGCAATGCATTCTTGCTGATATTAGATCAGTGTAGATAGTTGTTTGCCGCGTAGCTATATGAGATCTTAACCTTACATCTGCTGATCGAGAGGAAGATCGAGGTTATGTCCGCTTTCGTTATGCATTTCTTTTCCGAGAATCACTTCTGTGTGATATGTTTTGGGGGTTTGAAGTATGCATTTTACAAAGGTTATGATAGCAGTCAAGCTAGCAGAGCAATTTGTTGATAGTATTAAACTGCCTGTATTTTTTTTATCTCGGAACTCTGCTGATCGTAACCTTACATCTGCTGATGGAGAGGCAGAGCTTATGTCCGCTTTCGTTACGCATTTCTTTTCCAAATATCACTTCTGTGCGGTACTTTTTTGGGGTTTGAAGTATACTACATTACTACCTCCACCCCAAACCTGAAGGCTTATTTATAAAAGTCAAACCAAGTAAAGTTTGACCAAACTTTCAGAACAATCTATCAAGAAATATAATATTTTGTAGATACCGTACGAAAATATATTCGTTATCTATTTAATGATATTAAATTTGTATTTTGCATGTTAATGATTTTTGATAAAAACTTCGGGATGGTGGTAGTACGTATTACAAAGGTTATGATAGCAGTCAAGCTAGGAGAGCAATTTATTGATAGTATTAAACTGCCTGTATTTTTTTCTATTTGCAACTCTGTGTGCGCCATGTGGAATTGCATGCTCTAGCCAGTTCATCCAATGAGGTTTTATCACTTAACACCAGAAGTTCAGGATTTTTTTATCACAGAACCACAACCCTAGAAATTTGTATCACAAAACACTAACATTTGGGGTAATTGTTTCGCAGAATACATGATCTCTGTTTGATAGCCCATTAGTGACCTCCGGCCACCGTCAGTTTAAGAGTGACCGCAGGAGAAAGACAATTAGACTTTATTTTGTGGTATTTGCTGTTAAACGCAAATACAAAGCTGTTTGTCAACACTAGTTGTTAAATCTTATGTCCAGACAGTTCAAAATAAAATCTTATGTCCAGGGTAGTTGTATTGGTAAACATTATCAAAACCTTATGCTGGTACAGAATATATTACCCAAATCTCATGTTCTTGTGTGGTTATAATTTCTTGTGGATATTTGTCATATGGTAATTCATTTGTGTGTAGCATATGTAACAAGTGTGACTCATATTCTCATTTCCACAGAGTGTCTACAAAATTTCACACCAAAATTCATTTGTTTGTAGCAAACATGCTCACGTACTGTAAATTGGTGTCACGCTGTAGGGTCATGCTCTTGTCAAGCCGACTAATGACAAATAATGTGTTATGTGAAATAATTTCCCCAAATGTTGGTGTTTTGTGATTAAAAATCCCCAACTTGTGGTGCTAAGTGATAAAACCACTCATTCAATAGACCGAGCCTTAGGCATGTATCATTAGATATTTTTTTAGGAAGGCTGCAAATATTTATTTTGAATACTGCGTTGCTACTTGCTAGGATTTGAACTCAGGACCTTGTAGGTCTGATACCATTTCGAATTGCATGCTCTAGCAAGTTCATCCAATAGATCGATCTGTTGGAACTTGGAAGACCCTAGGCAATTATATTAAGCACACGCCATTCCATATGGTTAACCATTGGCATGAAAATGACACTTATATGTGTTTGAGTCTATATGTGGATTGCTTAGCCCTTTCCATCAGTTCGGACTTTTGGTTGCGTTGGCTACTGCATGAAGCTTGACATCATACTTATCCTAAAAATTGTTGCTGCTGCCCTTTGTTGCCCAACATAAATTATTTTTGAGCCATAATTTGTTTGCCCTTTCCATCAGTCCGGACTTCCGGTTGCGTTGGCTAGTGCATGAAGCTTGACAATATGAACATCAATTATTTTTGAGCCATAGTTTGTTTGTCATTACACCTTTTGAGCAGTCTCACTGCTACTATTAATTTGTTCTTATATGCACAGTTCCATGATAAATCTCATCTGCATTTCTCGCCAATGCATGTTAGGTCTTCCACTCGAGAATGAGTACGAAGAGCAACGGAGGCAAACTATTCTGCATAATAGCCGAGTTGCAGCCTCGTTGGGCCTAACACTACATCCTTCTACAAGGTCTAGTGCAAAAACGCCACCCACCTCCCTCACAAAGGATACGGAACATTCCTCTGATTCAGAATTTGATCCTGCTGATTGTGATGGCGAGCTGACTCAGGAAGATGCCCTGGTCGACTATCGTCTGCAACACAACAAGGTGAGTTTTCTCTGTCCTGTCATCGAATTATTTGTCCCAACTTCCATTTGTTGTATCCCAGTCCTACCAAATATGTTACCCATGCCATGTTCAATCTCATTACTACAATTTTTCCTGCTTAGTTAACGCCTCATATATGTTTTGGCATATGTTGCCTTACTGTTTTTCCATTCCATCTGCATATCATCATCATATAATATTGTACATTGAAATATCATTTATGTGTGACAGGCATCTGCAGATTCGGGCAAGAACTTTTCAAGAACGAATAGGAGGAAGAACACTCAACAGGAACCTCAGGCTGATACCGGAGGATGGGTGACAGTGCGTAATAAAAAAAGAGTTAAGCCTGATGCTCGTGCTGCTCCTCCTATTACAAGGTCTAACAAGAGACTGACACGAGGTGGCGAACAGGCCAAGAATGATAACAGTAAAAGGTCTCGTAAAAACCACAAACCATCGAATCAGACAGAAGTAGCCCGAGCATGTACCAGCCCACACATTCCACAACCACCAGTTGCCAATACTGTTTCTCAGCAACAATTGCCAACAGAACCAGTTTCCACAGCAAATTCTAGCCAAGAATTGGCACCATCAGGAGTGGTGGTAGGTAATAATGGCCAAGGACACATGATGCTAGTCCCAGATGATACAGCCTCAAATGTCCAAACAGTGCTGCCACAACACCAGCAAACTGGTGATGATCTCCCTCCGACCCTTAGTCCTGCGAAAGACAACTCCTCTCCCGATGATGAGACCCACGCCAAAAAAGGTAATACTTTTTTCAAGACTTGTAGTTTAATGCTCCCTTATGTATCTATATACCATGATAGCTTGATGTAA
This sequence comes from Lolium multiflorum, assembly GCA_030979885.1. NCBI lineage: Eukaryota > Viridiplantae > Streptophyta > Magnoliopsida > Poales > Poaceae > Lolium > Lolium multiflorum. Next base: position 101,284,408 of record CM061749.1, read on the forward strand.
TGCTTAACTTGGTAGGTTCGCCACGATCAATAAAAACGAGGGGGCCAACGGTAGGAAAAAAACTTGCAGCTAAGATTTCCGGAATGGGTTCAAGATTTCGCATCACATCTATTGTAGGTGGCAGAAGGCCACTTCATCCGCATGAATCTTCATATCTTGTATCACAGGTTGGCCATTTTATCAGGAATGAACTTCCTACCTTCCCATTGTGGAAGCAGCACGTTGACACCCCTTCACAGTTCGAGAGTTTAGTGCATAATTTACACGTAAGTCATGCTTCTCCTGGTAATGATAAATTATTCCACATTGATCTGTCCCATTTCTTGTAGCTTACTGTTGTTTCTATGCTATATAACTCACCAATCATTCCACCGTTGTGAGCAGTTAAGGTTTGAATTCGATGAGGATAATGAGGATGTAAAGTTTGTCATCGCTTCCATATTCAAAGAATTGTTGCGCCAGCACCGCTATAAGCTTAAGGCGACATACTTCACTGGCCAGATTACTGCCAATGTTCGAACAAAGTCTCCTGCACCCTGTATGACTGACGAGCAGTGGGGAGATCTTGTCAAGCATTGGTCTGATCCAAAGAATGTGGTATGGCTTATGAGGACCGTGAAACCAGATTAAATTCCGAATACTTATTTTGCGCCAGTGTCTCACTAGTCTCCTTTTGCAGACGTTGTCTAAAAGGAACCAGGCTAACCGCTTGAAACAACGTTTACCAAGCCGTACAGGATCTCGTCACTTGGTTGGGCATCTCTGGCAAAAAGTAATGCCCCGCTGGTCTGTACTGCTACATATGTTACTCGTAAATTGTGTAGAACTCCGTGTGCATGTTATATTTCCATCCTCCATTTCAACCACGTTATTTGATCTCCATATGATTGTACAAAAATGCAGAAAGTAGATCATGCAAACAACATGCAACCAGACAAAGAGATGACTCTGGCAGAGCAGTTCGAGGCATGCCAGAAGAACAAACATAATGTGATAGGAGAACTTGCAGAAAGTGTTATTGTAAGTCTTCTTTATGATTTAAATTTTTTAACTACACACTTGCCAATTTGTAGGAGCAATAATGGGCATGTCAATATGATCTTGTAGGCGTTTTTGTGAAAATGCATTTGATGTGTAATCAGGCATACCAACTTGTAGGATTAGAAGTAGTTCATACACATTAAATCTACCGTCTGCATGTTTCTCTGTAATAACTTTTATTTTTACACGACTCAAAACTTTTCAGGCAAATATGAAATTGGAGATGGCAAAACCCGGGAAAGATGGTATGGAAAAAACTCTAGAAGAATGTATGGAGACATTTACCATGGTACTTAAAAATAAAGATATCACCAAAAACACTTTCCTGCGAAATGCTGGGTTTTTGCAGTCCAAGTCCAAGTCCAAGTCCAAGTCTTTCTCTGCACAAGTTCTGGAGGAACAAATCCAAATAGAACGAGCTGCAGCAGATGTGTTAAGAAACCAAGTTGACATGTTGAGATCGAGATCAGAAGCATGTGATGCCCTACTGCAGGAGGCCAATCAAGTTTGTTATAATCTCTCAAAGACTAATAAAATGCCATAGATAATTGGAGATGAAAACACTGACATTGACATGTGAGTACCTTGGTATTGTGAAATGTTTACTGAGACTGAGGCACTGTTCCTATTTTGTTGGTGGATGCATTTATCTACGGCTGGGATCAACTTGGTAGTTGTTCCTGTGGATGTTTTAGAAATTGGTTGCCTAGCCTTTTCAATCCGTTCGAACTTAAATGGTATTAGAGCCAAGGTCTCGAGTTTGAATTGTTGACGGTGTGGTTCAATTCATCCTTAAATTGTTGGTGCCCCATTGGCCCTTGTAAAGCTTCATGTGCCTACCTCCGAATCCAGTGTTGAATTTCTCTTGTCACACACGAGGATGGCTGTTAATGTGTGTATAAGTGGGTTGCATAGCCCCTTTTATATAAGGTTGCAAGTTTCCTTATTGTGTTGTGCCTTTGGGATTCAGCCTGCACTTCTGACTTTTGGTTGCGTTGGCTACTGCATAAGTTTAATATAGTTCCATGTGGTTTTTGTTGAGTTCTATAATAAGTGGATTGCCTAGCCCTTTCCATCATTTCGGACCTGTGGTGTGCTATTCTGTTTTCCACGTATTAGACCTCCTCTTCTTAACAAGACTCCATGAGTAGGAGGCACTATGATTTTTTTTTGCGCATGAAATTACTCAATTAGATAGCTTAATCCCATTTGTTGACTCTCTGTTGATCAGCCACTTGAGGGTAAAACTGAGTATATTGCACTAGCCAGTATTAGTACTCGAGGGGAAAACTGAGTGCAGATATTTTTCCAGTGTAAGGCTAACTGAGTACACGTAACGGTGCAGACGTGCAGTACCACGGACGCGTGTCGCGGTGCACAGCGGTTAGGCGGTGCGCGTGTTGAGACCAAACGTCTAGCTTTTTTGAGAAACTGCCGAGACCAACCGTCACGTTGCCAGAGCCCCCTCTCTCCCTCCCTCTGCACACAGTCTCATTCTCACTCACGCACGCAACCACGCCTCTCACGTCCCATCAACTTCTCCAAATCGAAGGAAAAAACACCAACCGCCCACGCGCGCTCCCTGCCGGCGATGGACAAGAAGAATGCGCCGGCGGCCGTCGCCTCCGTGAACTGGGCCTCTCTCTCGGCTGATGGACCACTTCACAAGATCGGCGAATGCTTACTGGCGAACGAGCAGTACGCTGACACCTACTCTGCTATGAGGCAAGTCTGTAGAAATTGGCGCTCAGGTTTACCTGAGCCCGACGTGCACCTGCACGAATGGATCATGCTAGACCACGGCCTTCCACGCGCTGCTGATTTCACCTTCCTCCACCTCCGCACATCCCGCTACGTCACCATCGATCTAACGGAAGTTCATGCAAGGTTCAAATTCCTCCATATCTATAGAGTTAATCTATTTTTATTTTCAATCGTAAACATCTTAGTGCTGAATGTTATCTTCATCAATATATTTTAGATACTACTTTGTCGGCTTTTGCCGTGGCGTCATCGTGCTTGCCCAGAAGAACCAGCCGCACAAGATACGGCTTCTGAACCCACTCACAAAGACATTGAATACTATGTTTGAGGCGCATATGCCAAACGTTATTCTGAAGTCAGTCGCTGTGATGAAGTCCCCGACTATGGTCTTCGTTTCCAAAGATTACCCGGCGGAAATTGCTTGGGTCGATGAGAGCACTCCAACTAAGGGTATAGATGAAGATTGGGGAGAAGGAAGATTTTCGATCGAGCACCATTGTCTGCGTTGCATTACCCCGTTCAATGGTGAATTGTATGCAATAGCTGTGAACAATTTTGAGTTCGGAAAATTAGTGTGCACCAACAATGTCCAGTTGGAGCAGCGTGCGAGCACTGTCAAAATGGATACACTATTTTCATTTCCAGAACTTGGAAATAACAAGTTCTACCTTGTGAAGTCGGATGGTGCTCTGCTGCTTGTGTTGTTGGACAACAAGCATTTGGAGGAAGGTCAACCATTGGTGTACCGTGTGGACACTGAGAGCCGCTCTCTCCATGCCGTCAATAACATTGGCAGTCGTGCCTTCTTCGTCCATTATATCCGGTGTATCTCCGTCGACACCAGAGTGCACCCGACACTTCGACCTGGCTGCATCTACTACACAGATTTTGGTTATATCAGAGAGTACTTTGATGATATAAAGGCCTGGGATGAGTGGCCAATACATGTGAATAGATTAGGAAACTACGGTATGAGAAATGAACAAAGGCCATACCGTTTGGAGGATGTATTGGCTGCACACTGCAGACGGAAGGAGTTCAATGAAAATTTCCTTCAATGGAGTGACGAAGAAATATATGCTGAATGAAGAACATATTCGTTCATCCTGGGGTATCCTAATCTTCATGTTGGCCATACATTGTGTCTTGTATTATTTTCAGATTAGTTTGTCGTGAACATTAACATTGTTATTGGCTGCTTTTGGCTCTTGTATGCAGTTTATGTAGTATTATACTTAGTTTTCTGGATTTATTATGCTGCTGTGAATTTATCCTATACTAGCTTCTAGATTTGACTGATTTTGTTTGTAATGATGATGGCTTGATGTGGCTGCTGGCCTTAACTGCCGAAGCAGAGCAATTAGTACTTAACCAGGTGTACCGTCTTTATATTAGTATTATATTATATTACTTGACCATAGCCATATTCAAAATCAAATCTCAGTCGGGCGGCAAAATCTCCCGCCAATCTAGAAATATTTCAGACGTGTTTTTGAATGGGATAAGAAGATAGAACACGATGATAGTAACCGATATTCAAGGTGATGATGATTTGATTTTGCACTCGGCCTTGAACAGAGGTACTAGTACGGTCTCACAATTTTTTATCATTATACTTGGACCTTCCAAAGCAGAGGTTTGTACAGCAGCAAGTTTCCCTTAAGTGGATCACCCAAGGTTTATCGAACTCAGGGAGGAAGAGGTCAAAGATATCCCTCTCATGCAACCCTGCAACCACAAAGCAAGAAGTCTCTTGTGTCCCCAACACACCTAATAGGTGCACTAGTTCGGCGAAGAGATAGTGAAATACAGGTGGTATGAATAAGTATGAGCAGTAGTACGGCGCCAGAAAAGTGCTTGCTGGCGTGCAGTTGATGGTAGTAATATTGCGGGAAGTAAACAAGCAGTGATAGCAGTATTTAGGAACAAGGCCTAGGGATTACACTTTCACTAGTGGACACTCTCAACATTGATCACATAACAGAATAGATAAATGCATACTCTACACTTTTGTTGGATGATGAACACATTGCGTAGGATTACACGAACCCTCAATGCCGGAGTTAACAAGCTCCACAATAATGCTCATATTTTAGTAACCTTTAGTGTAAGATAGATCAACATAACCAAATAGATCACATCAATACCATCATAGTAATAGTTAACTTCACAATCTACAAGAGATCATGATCATAGCCTACGACAAGAACCACACGGGGCACACACTAGTCACCTTTACACACGTGCAGGAGGAATAGAACTACTTTAATAACATCACTAGAGTAGCACATAGATGAATTGTGATACAAAACTCATATGAATCTCAATCATGTAAAGCAGCTCATGAGATCATTGTATTGAAGTACATGGAGAGAGATTAACCACATAGCTACCGGTACAGCCCCGAGCCTCGATGGAGAACTACTCCCTCCTCATGGGAGCAGCAGCGGTGATGAAGATGGCGGTGGAGATGGCAGCGGTGTCGATGGAGAAGCCTTCCGGGGGCACTTCCCCGTCCGGCGGCGTGCCGGAACAGAGACTCCTGTCCCCCAGATCTTGGCTTCGCGATGGTGGCGGCTCTGGAACTTTTCTCGTATCGTGGCTTCCTCTGTAAGGGTTTTCGATGCAGGGGCTTTATATAGGCGAAGAGGCGGCGCAGGAGGGTCAACGAGGCGACGAGACCATAGGGTGGCGCGCCAGGGCCTGGGCCGCGCCACCATGTCATCTGGGCCCACCAGGGCCCCCCTCTGCGGCTCTCGGGTGTTCTGGATGCTTCCGGGCAAAATAGGAACCTGGCGTTGATTTCGTCCAATTCCGAGAATATTTCGTTACTAGGATTTCTGAAACCAAAAACAGCAGAAAACAGGAACTGGCACTTCGGCATCTTGTTAATAGGTTAGTTCCATAAAATGCGTAAATACGACATAAAATGTGCATAAAACATGTAGGTATCATCAATAAAGTGGCATGGAACATAAGAAATTATCGATACGTTGGAGACGTATCAGCATCCCCAAGCTTAGTTCTGCTCGTCCCGAGCAGGTAAAACGATAACAAAGATAATTTCTTAAGTGACATGCCATCATAACCTTGATCATACTATTGTAAGCATATGTAATGAATGCAGCGATCAAAACAATGGTAATGACATGAGTAAACAACTGAATCATAAAGCAAAGACTTTTCATGAATAGTACTTCAAGACAAGCATCAATAAGTCTTGCATAAGAGTTAACTCATAAAACAATAAATCAAAGTAAAGGTATTGAAGCAACACAAAGGAAGATTAAGTTTCAGCGGTTGCTTTCAACTTATAACATGTATATCTCATGGATATTGTCAACATAAAGTAATATAACAAGTGCAATATGCAAGTATGTAGGAATCAATGCACAGTTCACACAAGTGTTTGCTTCTTGAGATGGAGAGAAATAGGTGAACTGACTCAACATAAAGGTAAAAGAATGGTCCTTCAAAGAGGAAAGCATCGATTGCTATATTTGTGCTAGAGCTTTGGTTTTGAAAACATGAAACAATTTTGTCAACGGTAGTAATAAAGCATATGAGTTATGAAAATTATATCTTACAAGTTGCAAGCCTCACGCATAGTATACTAATAGTGCCCGCACCTCGTCCTACTTAACTTGGACTACCGGATCTTCGCATGCCATGTTTCAACCAAGTGTCACAAAGGGGTACCTCCATGCCGCCTGTACAAAGGTCTAAGGAGAATGCTCGCATTTCGGATTTCTCGCTTTTGATTATTCTCAACTTAGACATCCATACCGGGACAACATGGACAGATAATGGACTCCTCTTAAATGCATAAGCATGTAGCAAAGTTATTATTCTCATATGAGATTGAGGATATATGTCCAAAACTGAAACTTCCACCATGATTCATGGCTTTAGTTAGCGGCCCAATGTTCTTCTCTAACAATTTTGCATGCTCCAACCACTAAAATGATAGACCTTCAGACAAGACGGACATGCATAGCAACTCACATGATATTCAACAATAGTTGATGGCGTTCCCCAGAAGCATGGTTATCGCACAACAAGCAACTTAATAAAATATAAAGTGCATAAGTACATATTCAATACTACGATAGTTTTTAAGGCTATTTTGTCCCATGAGCTATATATTGCATAGGTGGATGATGGAATTTTAAAGGTAGCACTCAAGCAATTTACTTTGGAATGGCGGAGAAATACCATGTAGTAGGTAGGTATGGTGGACACAAATGGCATAGTGGTTGGCTCAAGGATTTGGATGCATGAGAAGTATTCCCTCTCGATACAAGGTTTAGGCTAGCAAGGTTATTTGAAGCAAACTCAAGGATGAACCGGTGCAGCAAAACTCACATAAAAGTCATATTGTAAACATTATAACACTCTACACCGTCTTCCTTGTTGTTCAAAACTCAATACTATATATTATCTAGACCTTAGAGAGACCAATTATGCAAACCAAATTTTAGCAAGCTCTATGTATTTCTTCATTAATGGGTGCAAAGTATATGATGCAAGAGCTTAAACATGAGCACAACAATTGCCAAGTATCACATTATCCAAGACATTTTAGAATTACTACATGTAGCATTTTCCAATTCCAACCATATAACAATTTAACGAAGAAGAAACTTCGCCATGAATATTATGAGCTAAGAACACATGTGTTCATACGAACCAGCGGAGCGTGTCTCTCTCCCACACAAGGATGAACTTATTCAGAGAACTAAGATAACAAAACAAAAACAAAAATAAAAGCACACAGACGCTCCAAGTAAAATACATAGGATGTGACTGAATAAAAATATAGTTTCACTAGAAGAAACCTGATAAGTTGTCGATGAAGAAGGGGATGCCTTGGGCATCCCCAAGCTTAGATGCTTGAGTCTTCTTAAAATATGCAGGGATGAACCACCGGGGCATCCCCAAGCTTAGACCTTTCACTCTTCTCGATCACATTATATCACCCTCTTCTCTTGACCCTTGAAAACTTCCTTCACACCAAACTTCAAGCAAACTCATTAGAGGGTTAGTGCATAATCAAAAATTCACATGTTCAGAGGTGACACAATCATTCTTAACACTTCTGGACATTGCACAAAACTTCTGAAAGTTAATGGAACAAAGAAACTCATTCAACTTAACAAAAGCGGCAATGCGAAATAAAAGGCAGAATCTGTCAAAAACAGAACAGTCCGTAAAGACGAATTTTAAGATGGCACCAGACTTGCTCAAATGGAAAAACTCAAAACTAATGAAAGTTGCGTACATATCTGAGGATCACGCTCGTAAATTGGCAGATTTTTTCGAATTTTCTACAGAGAACTGTGCCCAGATTCGTGACAGACAGCAATGCTGTTTCTGCGCAGCGATCCCAAATATAACATCAACTTTGACATAGAAACTTTACTTGGCACAAAAACATGATAAGGAGAGGTTGCTACAGTAGTAAACAACTTCCAAGACACAAATATAAAACAAAGTACTGTAGTAAAAAAAACACATGGGTTATCTCCCAAGAAGTTCTTTCTTTATAGCCATTAAGATGGGCTTAGCAGTTTTAATGATGCACTCGCAAGAAATAGAAGTTGAAGCAAAAGAGAGCATCAAGAGGCAAATTAAAAACACATTTAAGTCTAACATGCTTCCTATGCATAGGAATCTTGTAAATAAACAAGTTCATGAAGAGCAAAGTAACAAGCATAGGAAGATAAAACAAGTGTAGCTTCAAAAATTTCAGCACATAGAGAGGTGTTTTAGTAACATGAAAATTTTTACAACCATATTTTCCTCTCTCATAATAACTTTCAGTAGCATCATGAGCAAACTCAATAATATAACTATCACATAAAGCATTCTTATCATGAGTCTCATGCATAAAATAATTACTACTCCCAACATAAGCATAGTCATTCTTATTAATTGTAGTGGGAGCAAATTCAACAAAGTAGCTATCAAATATAGGAGGTATATTGTAATCATAATCAAATTTATCCTCCATAACAGGTGGTAACAAAAGACTACTATCATTATAATCATCATAAATGGGAGGCAAAGTATCATCAAAGTAAATTTTCTCCTCAATGCTTGGGGGACTAAAAATATCATGCTCATCAAAACCAGCTTCCCCAAGCTTAGAATTTTCCATATCATTAACAACAATGGTGTTCAAAGCATTCATATTAATATGTTCCATGGGTTTTTTAATTTTCGCATCAAACCATCCATGTCTTAAATCAGGAAATAGAATAAAAAGGTCATTGTTGTCCATTATGCCTAACTAGTGTAAACAAGAAACCAAATGTCGCAATTGCAGAGTCTAAAGGAAATAGCTTCGAGCACACACACAATGGCGCCAGAAAAGTACTGTTACCTGGAACCGAAGTATGAGTGCCTTTTACCTTTCCTCCCCGGCAACGGCGCCAGAAAAGTGCTTGATGTCTACGGGTGCTTCTATTCTTGTAGACAGTGTTGGGCCTCCAAGAGCAGAGGTTTGTAGAACAGCAGCAAGTTTCCCTTAAGTGGATCACCCAAGGTTTATCGAACTCAGGGAGGAAGAGGTCAAAGATATCCCTCTCATGCAACCCTGCAACCACAAAGCAAGAAGTCTCTTGTGTCCCCAACACACCTAATAGGTGCACTAGTTCGGCGAAGAGATAGTGAAATACAGGTGGTATGAATAAGTATGAGCAGTAGTACGGCGCCAGAAAAGTGCTTGCTGGCGTGCAGTTGATGGTAGTAATATTGCGGGAAGTAAACATGCAGTAGAACAGTAAACAAGCAGCGATAGCAGTATTTAGGAACAAGGCCTAGGGATTACACTTTCACTAGTGGACACTCTCAACATTGATCACATAACAGAATAGATAAATGCATACTCTACACTTTTGTTGGATGATGAACACATTGCGTAGGATTACACGAACCCTCAATGCCGGAGTTAACAAGCTCCACAATAATGCTCATATTTTAGTAACCTTTAGTGTAAGATAGATCAACATAACCAAATAGATCACATCAATACCATCATAGTAATAGTTAACTTCACAATCTACAAGAGATCATGATCATAGCCTACGACAAGAACCACACGGGGCACACACTAGTCACCTTTACACACGTGCAGGAGGAATAGAACTACTTTAATAACATCACTAGAGTAGCACATAGATGAATTGTGATACAAAACTCATATGAATCTCAATCATGTAAAGCAGCTCATGAGATCATTGTATTGAAGTACATGGAGAGAGATTAACCACATAGCTACCGGTACAGCCCCGAGCCTCGATGGAGAACTACTCCCTCCTCATGGGAGCAGCAGCGGTGATGAAGATGGCGGTGGAGATGGCAGCGGTGTCGATGGAGAAGCCTTCCGGGGGCACTTCCCCGTCCCGGCGGCGTGCCGGAACAGAGACTCCTGTCCCCCAGATCTTGGCTTCGCGATGGTGGCGGCTCTGGAACTTTTCTCGTATCGTGGCTTCCTCTTAGGGTTTTCGATGCAGGGGCTTTATATAGGCGAAGAGGCGGCGCAGGAGGGTCAACGAGGCGACGAGACCATAGGGTGGCGCGGCCAGGGCCTGGGCCGCGCCACCATGTCATCTGGGCCCACCAGGGCCCCCCTCTGGCGGCTCTCGGGTGTTCTGGATGCTTCCGGGCAAAATAGGAACCTGGGCGTTGATTTCGTCCAATTCCGAGAATATTTCGTTACTAGGATTTCTGAAACCAAAAACAGCAGAAAACAGGAACTGGCACTTCGGCATCTTGTTAATAGGTTAGTTCCATAAAATGCGTAAATACGACATAAAATGTGCATAAAACATGTAGGTATCATCAATAAAGTGGCATGGAACATAAGAAATTATCGATACGTTGGAGACGTATCATACGGTCTCACAATTTTTTATCATTATACTTGGACCTTAGCCAAATTCAAAATCTCATAGCGGCAAAACTTCCCGCCCACAAAATACAAAAAATTCACACGCTTTCAAATTCCCATTCTACCCTTGTGGAGATGACAGCAAAGTCGGTTGGTGGGGGGGTCTGCCCGTCATTTTTTGGATCACCACCTCCCTAGCCCCGGAAACCCTCCCAAAAAAATTCATTTCCCTCAGATCCCACCCACCGGAACTTCTCAAGTCCCTCTCTCTACCACCTCCACGACCACCGCACCGGAACATCCCCGCCGGACTTCCCTGGCCTACCCGAGGCCTCGCGATCCTCGTCATCCGGCTGCCTGCCGGAGCCGCTTCATCGACGCCGTCATCAACCGGACCGGATCATCCCCGCCGAACCTCGAAACCATATGCTCATCCAGCAGTCTACCGCAGTCGCTTCAGCTGCGGTATCGTCCACCGCATCGGATCTTGCTCACCGACACCGTTGTGCATGAACCGGATCTGCTTCACCGGCGCCTTGCATGATCTAAACTCTTCTACTGTCGCTTTTCTATTGCTTGCCTGCAAGTTCTTGTTTAATCTTGGGGGAACCTGTTTGTGCTAACGACGCGCCGTTACGTCTTTGCAGATGAGATGAGTAACCATGAAGTGTAATGGCCGTCTCTCCAACCCCAAGTAGCACATGTAGTGTACTTCATCACCGGATCTATCAACCCCAGGAAGATCTGCTGTGACTCCCACAGAGTGCTTCTCCTAATGTAAGTCCCTTGTTTTAGCGCCATGTTCTTGGTTCAGATGCTTGTTTGTCTGAAGCTCTTTTAGTTCATTCCTAGCTATGACCGTAACACGTTGCTATTTTCTACTTCATTGCTAACTTTAAGCGATTGAACATTTTGGTTTGCATTCCCTGCTCTGTAGATGTAGCCATCATAACTTCTATCTTGCTCAGTCGTTGTTACAAAAATTATAGGTATTATAGTAACATCCTGCTATTATTTAGTTCATGGCCAATTTTAAGTAATTGCACATGTTGGTTCGCATTCCCTGCTCTATAGCTTTTGGCATCGTAACTTCTATATTTGGTTTACATTCCCTGCTCTGTAGATCTAGCCATCATAACTTTATCTTGCTCAGTCGTTGTTACAAAAATTATGGCCTGCTACTATGTTGTTTGTGCCAATTTTTTACTCCATGAACATGTTGGCTTGCATTCCCTGTACTACAGGTGATGCCATTGTTTTGTATCTAGTTCATTGTAAGCTAACAAAGTAAGGACTTAGTTTGGCATGCTATCACTCTGCTATCTAGCCTGTAGTACAAATAAACTTGTCATACTACTAGATAATAATTTTGCGTGCCATCTTGTTCTTCAAAAGCTGCATTATTGACTTGTTTCTCTGACTTGGCATGACGCTCACATATGGAAAGCTGAACATATTGGTTTGCATTCCCTCTTATACAAGTTCACATGTGATCCCACTATATTCTGTATCTGGTCCATCCTAAGCTCCAGCATTAACTATCCTCTATGTGTTGCTCATTACAAGTTTATATCCCGAAACATCTTGATTTGCATCCCCTTCACTATAAGTTCAGGAGTATTATTTAGTTCACGGCCAAAATGAAGTAATTGCACTTGGCACATGTTGGTTCACATTCCCTCCTCTTTAGCTTTTGCCATCGTAACTTCTATTTTTGGTTTACATTCCCTGCTCTGTAGATGTAGCCATCATAACTTCATCTTGCTCAGTCGTTGTTACAAAATTTATAGCCTGCTACTATGTTGTTCATGCCAATTTTGTACTCCCTGAACATGTTGGTTTGCATGGGACTCGACAGTAGTAAGTCTGCTGTTTCATTCTAACATGCTCTGTTATATTGGCTGTTGGTATGCGGCATGCACTCTTTGTTTGCTTATTGTGCGCATTACAATGATCTTGTTATAACGACGAAATGATGAGTTCCAAATTCTTTGGCAAACAATATTGTAGTGTCTTTGCCTTTCCATTGTTGTTGTCTTAACTTGTAATGTCTTTGTTTCAGATATAGGTGCTGCATGGACAACTTAAAAGATTGCCGGATCGCTTCATTGTATTGCTAGGTTTAATTACCATTCAATTTCTCTGGGTTCTGTAATATTTTTTCAATGCCTTGCAGCTGATGTAATATTTAGTTAGTTTTTATAGTTCTTTCGCGCATTTTTTCTTTGGTGCTTGTGGTAAGTGAGGCTATCCGACAGAAATCAATGCTGCGTAAATATTCTCAGTATCTAAATCACGAATTCCCATCCCTTAAACGGTCCAATTAAGCGAAATCACATATGTGCCTGCCCGCAAATTCCTAAAGCGCCTATTATGCCGGCATATAAACAGCAACTAAACGGGCTGGCCCACTTACTTATTGGGCCAGCCCATTTGATTTACGGTGGACCCCACACTCTAACTGGGCTGGCCCACTTGCTTTAATGTGGACCCCACCCACTACTTAGTTGGGCCAGCCCAATTGCTTTTGTGGTGGACCCCACATACTAAATGGGCCGGCCCTTAAGAGGAAAGTGGGACCCACCTGTTTTTTGGCCCACTATCTTGTTGGGCCGGCCCTTTAAGAGGAAAGTGGGACCCACATGTGTTTTCGGCCCGGCCACTATCTTGTTGGGCCCACTTGCTACATGGTGGACCCCATACTAATTAATTGGCCGGCCCGGAAAGTGGGGCCCTGTGCTTTTGCCCGGCACTATCTTGTTGGGCCAGCCCACTTGCTATATGGTGGTCGCACATGGTAAATGGGCGGCCTTTTAGGAAGGTGGGACCCACTGTGTTTTTGGCCCGGCCCACTATCTTGTTGGGCCGGCCCACTTGCTATATGGTGGACCCTACATACCAAATGTCCCGGCCCATTAACAGGAATGTGGGACCCACCTGTATTTTTGGCCCGGCCCACTATCTTGTTGGGCCAGCCCACATGCTATATGGTGGACCCCACATACTAAATGGGCCGACCCTTTAACTGGAAAGTGGGACCCACCTGTTTTTGGCCGGCCCACTAGCTTGTTGGGCCGGCCCACTTGCTAAGGTGGACCCCACACACTAAATGGGCCGGCCCTTTAACAGGAAAGTGGGACCCACTGTGTTTTTGGCCGGCCCACTTGCTTCTTGGGCCGGCCCATGCTGTAAGGTGGACCCCACATGTTAAATGGGCCGGCCCATTTAAGTTTTGACCAGTCAACCTTAGAGGTTAGGCCCGGCCCACGTAACTAATGGACCAGCCCAGCTATATAGTTGACCGGTCAAACTAAGTCAGCTGGCCCGGCCCGCAAACGTGGCCGGCCTCGTGGGGCCTACCATCTACCACGGGGTTTCAGCCGGTTAACGCCGTTAACTGCAGTTAACGGCGTCTGCCACGTGTCAGTTTGCATGACGTCAGCAGTCAACGGGCTCCCGAAAACACTTGCGCAACGGTCCGATTTTCCGTGGCGGAAGGGCGCCCAAACGACGGACCGAAAAAATGTCGTAGGACTTTGCCTGACGCAGTTTCGACAACAGAACCCATCGTCGGGTTAGGCCCATAGGCGACGAAAAATACCCCTTAGTGGACGATTTTGGGACGTTGTCTATCAGAACTTTTCTTGTAAGAGCTTCATTTCGAAGTGATTAATTAAGAAGCATACATGCATGCTTACTTTTTCATATTCATGTTTTAAACTTATTCAAATCTTGGTGAAACCTAGGATTTGACCAAGATTCAAATGGGTATAAAAATTCAAAAAAAAACAAAAAGGTCTTCTTATGTTATATATATATAGTAGGCATTCAATTAAGTTGATAAATAAGGTCTAGACATATTCAAACCAGAAAAATCATGTATCTACCCCTAACCCTAAACCATGTCTTATGAAGTCAAGCATGAAGAGAAGTGGTTTTTGGTTTCAAACATGGAAATTTCAAAAACCCTCTCAAGATCGAGCTTCATTTTGGAGTGACTACGAAGGATACATGCTTAATTTTTCATATTCATGTTTTCAACTTGTTTAAATCATGGTCAAACTTAGGATTTGACCAAGATTCAAATGGGCATAAAATTAAAAAAACAAAAAAAATGAAAAACCAATGCACAGAGTCGATCTTCTTATGTCATATATATAGTAAGCATTCAATTAAGTTGATAACAAGGTCTAGACATATTCAAACGAGAAAAATCATGTATCAAGCTACCCCTAACCCCAAACTCTGTCTTATGAAGTCAAGCATGAAGAGAAGTACGTGGTTTTTGGTTTCAAACATGGAAATTTCAAAAACCCTCCCAAGAGCTTCATTTCGAAGTGATTAATTAAGAAGCATACATGCATGCTTACTTTTTCATATTCATGTTTTAAACTTATTCAAATCTTGGTGAAACCTAGGATTTGACCAAGATTCAAATGGGTATAAAAATTCAAAAAAAAGGTCTTCTTATGTTATATATATATATATAGTAGGCATTCAATTAAGTTGATAAATAAGGTCTAGACATATTCAAACCAGAAAAATCATGTATCTACCCCCTAACCCTAAACTTTGTCTTATGAAGTCAAGCATGAAGAGAAGTGGTTTTTGGTTTCAAGCATGGAAATTTCAAAAACCTCCCCAAACTTCATTTTAGAGTGACTAAGAAGGATACAAGCTTCCCTTTTAATTTTCATGTTTTAAACTTGTTTAAATTATCTTGGTCAAATCTAGGATTTGACAAGATTCAAATGGGCAAACATATGATAAGTGATGCAAATATCATTTCTAAGTGCGGGCAAACCAGCCTTTAGCTTAACATATTTCTAAGTACAAGGTTTCAGAAAATTGAGTGGGGGCGGCTGCCCCCCTTGGCTATAGTCTGGATCCGCCCATGCTATAGTTTGAGGCCATTTGGATGACGTCGAAAAAATTCTTTGATTAGAAATGGGGTTGTTCGAACCCCGTAGTTGGATTTTTTTGAACCTTGATCTGTAGTACTGGGCAAAACCCTAGTTTAACCTATTTAATTATAGATTCGTAGGTCGATTTTTCTACGTACCTTTTTATTATTACTCTACTATGCAGCACATATGTGTTTGCCCGTCGAGTGAAACTCGGAGGAAGAGGGATCACTCGGAAGGAGAGAAGAAGGAGGGAGAGCATTATGGTGTCTCCCCTTTTTCGGGTGATGATGTTGACTTGTGCAGGGTTTGTCAGTGAGCAGGAGGTGCGAGCGAGCGAGCGAGCGAGTCGAGCGAGGCCGAGAATGAGAGATTTGTTTCTTTGTGAGAGGGACAACCGAAGGATCCTGAAGGACCCAGAGACTTCCAATACGCATCCTGATGCGTCTTCTCTTGACAAAGAAAATGGCTGGGAGTTTGCGTACCTATTGCACGTGACTTGTGCTCACTGAAGTGTGGGACCTCACGCATGGGCACCACACGTAAGTGACAGACTTGTTGGTGTAAAAACTCGGTTGATTATTATAGTGCATTAGAACAAAGTTTCCTATGGATTCAAGGGTAGGAAATCCAAGTTAACTCATTTACATGACATTATTTTTTCCATGAAGCAAAGTTAACACATCTATCAATTGGTACATTTTGGAGTGACTAAGAAGGATCCATGCTTACCTTTTCGTTTTCACGTGTTAAACTTGTTTAAATCTTGGTCAAACCTAGGATTTGACAGAGATTCAAATGGGCGGAAAATTCAAAAAAAACAGAAAAATGAAAAACCAAAGCACATACGTAGTTTTCTTATGTCATATAGTAAGCATTCAAGTTGATAAACAAGGTCTAGACATATTCAAAACAAACAAATCATGTATGTACCCCTAACCCTAAACTATGTCTTATGAAGTCAAGCATAAAGAGAAGTGGTTTTGGGTTTCAAACATGGAAATTTCAAAAACCTCCCAAAAACTTCATTTAGAGTGACTAAGAAGGATAAATGCTTCCCTTTTCATTTTCATGTTTTAAACTTGTTTAAATCTTGGTAAAACCTAGGATCTGACCAAGATTCAAATGGGCATCAAAAATTAAAAAATCAGAAAAATGAAAAACCAAAGCACATAGTCTTCTTATGTCATATAGTAAGCATTAAAGTTGATAAACAAGGTCTAGACGTATTCAAACCAGACAAATCATGTATCTACCCCTAACCCTAAACTCTGTCTTATGAAGTCAAGCATGAAGAGAAGTTGTTTTGGGTTTCAAACATGGAAATTTCAAAAACCCTCTCAAAGAGCTTCATTTTGGAGTGACTAAGAAGGATCCATAGGAAACTATGTACTAATACAGTATAATGATCACCCGAGTTATTAGAGCAACAAGTCTGTCACTTACGTGTGGTTCCCATGCGTGAGGTCCCACACTTCAGTGAGCACAAGTCACGTAGTCTTCTTATGTCATATAGTAAGCATTCAATTAAGTTGATAAACAAGGTCTAGACATATCAAACCAGAAAAATCATGTATCTACCCCCTATATATCCCTAAACCCTGACTTATGAAGTCAAGCATGAAGAGAAGAAGTGGTTTTTGGTTTCAAACATGGAAATTTCAAAAACCCTCCCAAGAGCTTCATTTTGGAGTGACTAGTTAAGACGCATACATGCTTACTTTTTCATATTCATGTTTTAAACTTGTTCAAATCTTGGTCAACAAACCTACGATTTGACGAAGATTCAAATGGGTATAAAAAAATTAAAACCAAGGTCTGCTCATGTCATATAGTAAGCATTCAATTAAATTGATAAACAAGGTCTAGACATATTCAAACTAGTAGGAAAATCATGTATCTACCCCCTAACCCTAAACTATGTCTTATGAAGTCAAGCATGCATGAAGAGAAGTGGTTTTTGGTTTTCAAGCATGGAAATTTCAAAAACCCTCCCAAGAGCTACATATTGGAGTGACTAAGAAGGATAGATGCTTAATTTTTCATATTCATGTTTTAAACTTGATTAAATCATGGTCAAACCTAGAATTTGACCAAGATTCAAATGGGCATAAAAATTCAAAAAAATGAAAAACCAATGCACATAGTCATCTTATGTCATCTAGTAAGCATTCAATTAAGTTGATAAACAATGTCTAGACATATTCAAACCAGAAAATTCATGTATCAAGCTAACCCTAACCCCAAACTCTGTCTTATGAAGTCAAGCATGAAGAGAAGTACGTGGTTTTTTGGTTTCAAACATGGAAATTTCAAAAACCCTCTCAAGAGCTTCATTTTGGAGTGACTACGAATGATACATGCTTAATTTTTCATATTCATGTTTTAAACTTGTTTAAATCATGGTCAAACCTAGGATTTGGCCAAGATTCAAATGGGAAAAATTTTAAAAAAAATCAAGGCACATAGTCTTCTTATGTCATATAGTAAGCATTCAATTAAGTTGATAAACAAGGTCTAGACATATTCAAACGAGAGAAATCATGTATCTACCCCCTAACACTAAACTCTGTCTCATGAAGTCAAGCGCATGCATGAAGATATGTGGTTTTTGGTTTCAAACATGGAAATTTCAAAAACCCTCCCAAGAGCTTCATTTCGAAGTGATTAATTAAGAAGCATACATGCATGCTTACTTTTTCATATTCATGTTTTAAACTTATTCAAATCTTGGTGAAACCTAGGATTTGACCAAGATTCAAATGGGTATAAAAATTAAAAAAAAACAAAAAAGGTCTTCTTATGTTATATAGTAGGCATTCAATTAAGTTGATAAACAAGGTCTAGACATATTCAAACAAGAAAAATCATGCATGTATCTACCCCTAACCCTAAACTCTGTTTCATGAAGTCAAGCATGAAGATATGTGGTTTTTGGTTTCGAACATGGAAATTCAAAAACCCTCCCAAGAGCTTCATTTTGAAGTGACTAAGAAGCATACATGCTTACTTTTTCATATTCATGTTTTTAACTTATTCAAATCTTGGTGGAACCAAGGATTTGACCAAGATTCAAATGGGTATAAAAATTCAAAAAAACAAGGTCTTCTTATGTTATATAGTAAGCATTCAATTAATTTGATAAACAAGGTCTACACATATTCAAACCAGGAAAATCATGTATCTACCCCTAACCCTAAACTCTGTCTTATGAAGTCAAGCATGCATGAAGAGAAGTGGTTTTTGGTTTCAAGCATGGAAATTTCAAAAACCCTCCCAAGAGCTACATATTGGAGTGACTAAGAAGGATAGATGCTTAATTTTTCATATTCATGTTTTAAACTTGTTTAAATCATGGTCAAACCTAGGATTTGACCAAGATTCAAATGGGCATAAAAATTCAAAAAAAACAATAAAATGAAAAACCAATGCACATAGTCATCTTATGTCATCTAGTAAGCATTCAATTAAGTTGATAAACAAGGTCTAGACATATTCAAACCAGAAAATTCATGTATCAAGCTACCCCTATCCCCAAACTCTCTCTTATGAAGTCAAGCATGAAGAGAAGTACGCGGTTTTTTGGTTTCAAACATGGAAATTTCAAAAACCCTCCCAAAGAGCTTCATTTTGGAGTGACTAAGAAGGATCCATAGGAAACTATGTACTAATACAGTATAATGATCACCCGAGTTATTAGAGCAACAAGTCTGTCACTTACGTGTGGTTCCCATGTGTGAGGTCCCACACTTCAGTGAGCACAAGTCACGTACGCTAGGTAGGCAAACTCCCAGCCATCTTCTTTGTCAAGAGAGAGGCATCAACACACACTCTCTCTCTCTCCAATTATCCACCTCCGTTGGCTGCCGGTTTTGGCAGGTCGTTTCTAGCTCAGCTCGTAGGCCATGGTGTGCAGGCTCTGTAGCCATGGCGATTTGGTCGCGCCAAGTGGTTCGTCCCCGGCTGCGACGAGGATCAATCCGGACGGTGCCTATTAAGGACCCGATCGCATTTCTTGCTTTCAGCATGGGGTCTACCATGTAAATCTTAGGGATTTAGACGTAATTTCCTGTTTATTTTGTGTCCTGCTGTAAACTGCGCTCTGATGCGTATTGGAAATCTGGGTCCTTCAGGATCGTTCGGTTGTCCCTCTAAAAAAACATCTCTCTCATTCTCGGCCTTTCTCGCTCGCTCGCACCCCCCTGCGCACTGACAACCCTGCACAACAGTCAACATCACCAGAAAAAGGATAGACACCATAAATAAGTGGGGCCCCGTGACTGCTCTCCCTTCGTCTCCTCCCGTGTGATCCCTCTTCCTCCGACTCCCGACCTTGCGGAAAAGAAAAATGAAATGAAAGAGTTTCACTGGACGGGCAAACACATGTGCTGCCTAGTAATAATAATAATAACGTAAAAAAATCGACCTACGAATCTATTATTAAATAAGCTAAACTAGGGTTTTGCCCAGTACTACGGATCAATTTCTGAAAATCCAACTACGGGGTTCGATTTTGGCCTGCTAATATAAAATTATATAATCCGAACTAGTATTCCTCTAAAAAATCATTTTGGTATGCATCGTTTGGTACTTTTCATAGCTAGAGTGCTTACTCCCTCCGTTAGCAAATAGTCTTCGTATGTCATATAGTAAGCATTCAAGTTGAAAAACAAGCTCTAGACATATTCAAACCAGAAAAATCATGTATCTACCCCCTATATATCCCTAAACCCTGACTTATGAAGTCAAGCATGAAGAGAAGTGGTTTTTGGTTTCAATCATGGAAATTTCAAAAACCCTCCCAAGAGCTTCATTTTGGAGTGACTAATTAAGAAGCATACATGCTTACCTTTTCATATTAATGTTTTAAACTTGTTCAAATCTTGGTCAACAAACCTAGGATTTGACGAAGAATCAAATGGGTATAAAAAAATTAAAACCAAGGTCTGCTCATGTCATATAGTGAGCATTCAATTAAATTGATAAACAAGGTCTAGACATATTCAAACTAGCAGGAAAATCATGTATCTACCCCCTAACCCTAAACTCTACCTTATGAAGTCAAGCATGCATGAAGAGAAGTGGTTTTTGGTTTTCAAGCATGGAAATTTCAAAAACTCTTATGTCATCTAGTAAGCATTCAATTAAGTTGATAAACAATGTCTAGACATATTCAAACCAGAAAATTTATGTATCAAGCTACCCCTAACCCCAAACTCTGTCTTATGAAGTCTAGCATGAAGAGAAGTACGTGGTTTTTTGGTTTCAAACATGGAAATTTCAAAAACCCTCTCAAGAGCTTCATTTTGGAGTGACTACGAAGGATACATGCTTAATTTTTCATATTCATGTTTTAAACTTGTTTAAATCATGGTCAAACCTAGGATTTGACCAAGATTCAAATGGGCATAAAAATTCAAAAAAAACAATAAAATGAAAAACCAATGCACATAGTCATCTTATGTCATCTAGTAAGCATTCAATTAAGTTGATAAACAAGGTCTAGACATATTCAAACCAGAAAATTCATGTATCAAGCTACCCCTATCCCCAAACTCTGTCTTATGAAGTCAAGCATGAAGAGAAGTACGTGGTTTTTTGGTTTCAAACATGGAAATTTCAAAAACCCTCTCAAGAGCTTCATTTTGGAGTGACTACGAAGGATACATGCTTAATTTTCATATTCATGTTTTAAACTTGTTTAAATCATGGTCAAACCTAGGATTTGACCAAGATTCAAATGGGCATAATTTAAAAAAATGAAAAATCAAGGCACATAGTCTTCTTATGTCATATAGTAAGCATTCAATTAAGTTGATAAACAAGGTCTAGACATATTCAAACCAGAGAAATCATGTATCTACCCCTAACCCTAAACTGTTTCATGAAGTCAAGCATGAAGATATGTGGTTTTTAGTTTCGAACATGGAAATTCAAAAACCCTCCCAAGATCTTCATTTTGAAGTGACTAAGAAGCATACATGCTTACTTTTCATATTCATGTTTTTAACTTATTCAAATCTTGGTGGAACCAAGGATTTGACCAAGATTCAAATGGGTATAAAAATTCAAAAAAACAAGGTCTTCTTATGTTATATAGTAAGCATTCAATTAATTTGATAAACAAGGTCTAGACATATTCAAACCAGAAAATTTATGTATCAAGCTACCCCTAACCCCAAACTCTGTCTTATGAAGTCTAGCATGAAGAGAAGTACGTGGTTTTTTGGTTTCAAACATGGAAATTTCAAAAACCCTCTCAAGATCGAGCTTCATTTTGGAGTGACTACGAAGGATACATGCTTAATTTTTCATATTCATGTTTTAAACTTGTTTAAATCATGGTCAAACCTAGGATTTGACCAAGATTCAAATGGGCATAAAAATAAAAAAAAACAATAAAATGAAAAACCAATGCACATAGTCTTCTTATGTCATATAGTAAGCATTCAATTAAGTTGATAAACAAGGTCTAGACATATTCAAACCAGAAAAATCATGTATCAACAAGCTACCCCTAACCCCAAACTCTGTCTTATGAAGACAAGCATGAAGAGAAGTGGTTTTTGGTTTCAAACATGGAAATTTCAAAAACCCTCCCAAGAGCTTCATTTTGGAGTGACTAAGAAGGATATATGCTTAATTTTTCATATTCATGTTTTCAACTTGTTTAAATCATGGTCAAACTTAGGATTTGACCAAGATTCAAATGGGCATAAAATTAAAAAAAAACAATAAAATGAAAAACCAATGCACATAGTCTTCTTATGTCATATATATAGTAAGCATTCAATTAAGTTGATAAACAAGGTCTAGACATATTCAAACGAGAAAAATCATGTATCAAGCTACCCCTAACCCCAAACTCTGTCTTATGAAGTCAAGCATGAAGAGAAGTACGTGGTTTTTTGGTTTCAAACATGGAAATTTCAAAAACCCTCTCAAGAGCTTCATTTTGGAGTGACTACGAAGGATACATGCTTAATTTTCATATTCATGTTTTAAACTTGTTTAAATCATGGTCAAACCTAGGATTTGACCAAGATTCAAATGGGCATAATTTAAAAAAAATGAAAAATCAAGGCACATAGTCTTCTTATGTCATATAGTAAGCATTCAATTAAGTTGATAAACAAGGTCTAGACATATCAAACCAGAAAAATCATGTATCTACCCCTATATATCCCTAAACCCTGACTTATGAAGTCAAGCATGAAGAGAAGAAGTGGTTTTTGGTTTCAAACATGGAAATTTCAAAAACCCTCCCAAGAGCTTCATTTTGGAGTGACTAGTTAAGACGCATACATGCTTACTTTTTCATATTCATGTTTTAAACTTGTTCAAATCTTGGTCAACAAACCTAGGATTTGACAAAGATTCAAATGGGTATAAAAAAAAAACCAAGGTCTGCTCATGTCATATAGTAAGCATTCAATTAAATTGATAAACAAGGTCTAAACATATTCAAAAACTAGCAGGAAAATCATGTATCTACCCCCTAACACTAAACTCTGTCTCATGAAGTCAAGCGCATGCATGAAGATATGTGGTTTTTGGTTTCAAACATGGAAATTTCAAAAACCCTCCCAAAGAGCTTCATTTTGGAGTGACTAAGAAGGATCCATAGGAAACTATGTACTAATACAGTATAATGATCACCCGAGTTATTAGAGCAACAAGTCTGTCACTTACGTGTGGTTCCCATGCGTGAGGTCCCACACTTCAGTGAGCACAAGTCACGTACGCTAGGTAGGCAAACTCCCAGCCATCTTCTTTGTCAAGAGAGAGGCATCAACTCTCTCTCTCTCTCTCTCCAATTATCCACCTCCGTTGGCTGCCGGTTTTGGCAGGTCGTTTCTAGCTCAGCTCGTAGGCCATGGTGTGCAGGCTCTGTAGCCATGGCGATTTGGTCGCGCCAAGTGGTTCGTCCCCGGCTGCGACGAGGATCAATCCGGACGGTGCCTATTAAGGACCCGATCGCATTTCTTGCTTTCAGCATGGGGTCTACCATGTAAATCTTAGGGATTTAGACGTAATTTCCTGTTTATTTTGTGTCCTGCTGTAAACTGCGCTCTGATGCGTATTGGAAATCTGGGTCCTTCAGGATCGTTCGGTTGTCCCTCTAAAAAAACATCTCTCTCATTCTCGGCCTTTCTCGCTCGCTCGCACCCCCCTGCGCACTGACAACCCTGCACAACAGTCAACATCACCAGAAAAAGGATAGACACCATAAATAAGTGGGGCCCCGTGACTGCTCTCCCTTCGTCTCCTCCCGTGTGATCCCTCTTCCTCCGACTCCCGACCTTGCGGAAAAGAAAAATGAAATGAAAGAGTTTCACTGGACGGGCAAACACATGTGCTGCCTAGTAATAATAATAATAACGTAAAAAAATCGACCTACGAATCTATTATTAAATAAGCTAAACTAGGGTTTTGCCCAGTACTACGGATCAATTTCTGAAAATCCAACTACGGGGTTCGATTTTGGCCTGCTAATATAAAATTATATAATCCGAACTAGTATTCCTCTAAAAAATCATTTTGGTATGCATCGTTTGGTACTTTTCATAGCTAGAGTGCTTACTCCCTCCGTTAGCAAATAGTCTTCGTATGTCATATAGTAAGCATTCAAGTTGAAAAACAAGCTCTAGACATATTCAAACCAGAAAAATCATGTATCTACCCCCTATATATCCCTAAACCCTGACTTATGAAGTCAAGCATGAAGAGAAGTGGTTTTTGGTTTCAATCATGGAAATTTCAAAAACCCTCCCAAGAGCTTCATTTTAGAGTGACTAATTAAGAAGCATACATGCTTACCTTTTCATATTAACTAGCTGAATAGCCCGCGCATTCGCGCGGCTAGATTTACTATGTATTGTTATTTTTTTAGCATCGTTGCTCCCATAGTTATCTCATCTCTCGATCAGATGTTGTTTCACCTTGCATTGTATATTGTAGTTATACTCTGCTCGGAAATAAGTACCTCGGATTAATTCGCATGTATCTAAACGCGATTTAGTATGTAGATACTTATAAATTTAGAGAATTATAAATCACGTATTTCTAAATAGAGGTTATATTTGTAAATATGTTGTCTCCGAGCTTATTGATCTCACATGGATTTAATTTTCACTTGTTAGATGTTTTTGAAATGGACGTTAGCTAAAATTGTTACCTCCAAACACGATCATGCCCAATAGACCATGGAGTTAGAAAGCAGGTATGTTAGTTTATTAATCAGTTGACAAATACGTTTATTTCTAACAATACTCTTCTTCTTTAATCCGCTCCTCATCACCTTAAGGAATCATTTTTTTCAGTTATAGGTTTTGTGCACATCTTATCAAACATATTCTAGCATCCTCAATTTTTATTTCCTATCTAAATTCAACCTGCATATGTATCGCTTTTTCTAGAAAATAAGAAAACCCCAAGCCTTGATTTCATGTGTACCTATGTAATATGACCTGAAGAAACGACATTATATCCCACTGTTGTTCCTTCACCGCTCTGACTCCTCTTAATCGTGCCCGTGTTTAATCAACTTTCCTATTTCGTACACTTCAACATAAGAATCTGCTAATAACATAATTTTTGTAGGAAGCTAATTCATCTGCAAGGTCAGAAACATCATCAAGCAATGACGATCAATCATGCAAATATATTTTGTAATCTGTTGAGGTATATGTACACAACATTTTTTTTTGTCTTACCTCCTATGGCACCATGATCGCTGTACAAATGCCCGGAGTCTGGATGGCCAACGCATCCCACGTGTTGTCTCAAGGAGAACTGAAGCTGCTTGAATCGACTTCATGCAACGGGCGATCAGTTTCACACTTTCACTGATTATTTTGATGAAAGTGTAAGGAAGTGTAAGCTGACTCGAGTCAACGCGCGGATCAAAAAATAATCGCCCAGTAGATGCAAACTGCAGTGGCCTGATATAATTAAGTCGATCGCCAGATCCACAGTCGTCATCTGTTACTCCGTTGTCAAATCCTCTCCCGCTGCGTCTCCGTCCATGGTGTTCGTCGATCCGGATTTTTTTTCGAGCGGTTCGATCCTAAATCTTACCTCTGCAGACTGCCTATGTCGCTTCGTCGATGTAAGATCATACGGGGCCATTGCCGGGTGACACTGCCATCTCCTGATTCACGCAACAGCTGCTGCAGTTTCTCCTGATTCACGCAATAGCTGATGGTTGATCCGAGCAAGCCGCCCGAATAGTGGCTTATGTGGCAAAATATATAGGAGTTTTTTTTTGAAAGAGATAAGAGTTGTTCAGGTAAACGTGGCGATAAACGTGGAGATAAACGTGGAATTTCGTGTTGCACGCGTATAATCAACTTTCAATCCGTTGAGGTATCAACGTGACCGTTTGTGTGTACAAAATAACAGTTGCTGGTACATGCATGCTACGTTTCGTATTTTTTTTTGCGCAGTTGCTGGTACATGCATGCTACGTGTTGTATTTTTTTTGCGTGCGCGTCTCTTTTAAATCGGAGTCATCCTTTTTTAAGTGATAAATCTGAGCCGTTATTTGTCTTCTGTTTTAAATATAATAGATGTTTCAAACTTGTTCAAATCTTGGTCAACAAACCTAGGATTTGATGAAGAATCAAATGGGTATAAAAAAATTAAAATCAAGGTCTGCTCATGTCATATAGTGAGCATTCAATTAAATTGATAAACAAGGTCTAGACATATTCAAACTAGCAGGAAAATCATGTATCTACCCCCTAACCCTAAACTCTACCTTATGAAGTCAAGCATGCATGAAGAGAAGTGGTTTTTGGTTTCAAGCATGGAACAAAGTCTCTTATGTCATATAGTAAGCATTCAATTAAGTTGATAAACAATGTCTAGACATATTCAAACCAGAAAATTTATGTATCAAGCTACCCCTAACCCCAAACTCTGTCTTATGAAGTCAAGCATGAAGAGAAGTACGTGGTTTTTTGGTTTCAAACATGGAAATTTCAAAAACCCTCTCAAGATCGAGCTTCATTTTGGAGTGACTACGAAGGATACATGCTTAATTTTTCATATTCATGTTTTAAACTTGTTTAAATCATGGTCAAACCTAGGATTTGACCAAGATTCAAATGGGCATAAAAATTCAAAAAAAACAATAAAATGAAAAACCAATGCACATAGTCATCTTATATATGTCATCTAGTAAGCATTCAATTAAGTTGATAAACAAGGTCTAGACATATTCAAACCAAAAAATTCATGTATCAAGCTACCCCTAACCCCAAACTCTGTCTTATGAAGTCAAGCATGAAGAGAAGTACGCGGTTTTTTGGTTTCAAACATGGAAATTTCAAAAACCCTCTCAAGAGCTTCATTTTGGAGTGACTACGAAGGATACATGCTTAATTTTTCATATTCATGTTTTAAACTTGTTTAAATCATGGTCAAACCTAGGATTTGGCCAAGATTCAAATGGGCAAAATTTAAAAAAAATCAAGGCACATAGTCTTCTTATGTCATATAGTAAGCATTCAATTAAGTTGATAAACAAGGTCTAGACATATTCAAACGAGAGAAATCATGTATCTACCCCCTAACCCTAAACTCTGTCTCATGAAGTCAAGCGCATGCATGAAGATATGTGGTTTTTGGTTTCAAACATGGAAATTTCAAAAACCCTCCCAAGAGCTTCATTTCGAAGTGATTAATTAAGAAGCATACATGCATGGTTACTTTTTCATAGTCATGTTTTAAACTTATTCAAATCTTGGTGAAACCTAGGATTTGACCAAGATTCAAATGGGTATAAAAATTAAAAAAAAACAAAAAAGGTCTTCTTATGTTATATAGTAGGCATTCAATTAAGTTGATAAACAAGGTCTAGACATATTCAAACAAGAAAAATCATGCATGTATCTACCCCTTGGACACTTTGAAATGTGGATTCACATAATGGATTCCTCTACCTCGACCCCCTTGGATTCCTGAACAGACTTACAGTACTACTAGTAGGGCCTACTATTTATTATTATTATTACCTACTGCAGGCAAAATTTAATCTCATCGAGCGGTAAAATTCCCCGCCAACGCCCAAATATCTCGCGCCGCAAAGTTTCAGATCTGCGAATATTTTTTTCCCTCAAAAGAAGGACTGCGAAATTCCCTTTTTCTCCTCTATCGCCCAGCTTCGCCCTAGTTTCGCCCGCAAGCCCTCAGAGAAACCGCTCCTCTTACCTACCTCCCACCTTCACGGCCGCCGCACCGGAAAATCACCGCCGCACTTCGCCGTTCAAGCTGCCACGGCTTCAAACCTCGAGGCTGCCCTATCCGCTTGATCTGCTAGTGTTGGGCCTCCAAGCAGAGTTTGTAGAACAGCAGCAAGTTTCCCTTAAGTGGATCACCCAAGGTTTATCGAACTCAGGGAGGAAGAGGTCAAAGATATCCCTCTCAAGCAACCCTGCAACCACAAAGCAAGAAGTCTCTTGTGTCCCCAACACACCAAATACACTTGTCAGATGTATAGGTGCACTAGTTCGGCGAAGAGATAGTAAAACACAGGTGGTATAGATGGTGGTAATATTGCAGAAAGTAAAGATGCAGTAAAACAGTAAACAAGCGGCGCCAGAAAATAGCTTGCTGGCGTGGAAAGCAATTCTTTGTGGTGGAAACAAGGCCTAGGGATCATACTTTCGCTAGTGGACACTCTCAACATTGATCACATAATAAATAAGTTCTCTTTCCTTTGTGCTACATATACTCTTGTTTGATAATGAACACCATTCGTTGCGTAGGATTACACGAACCCTCAATGCCGGAGTTAACAAGCTCCACAACATTCGATATTCATGTTTAAGTAACCTTAGAGTATAATAGATCTTTGCAAAATAGACCAAGTACTAACATAGCATGCACACTGTCACCATCACACTACGAAGGAGGCATAGATCACATCAATACTATCATAATGACAATTAACTCCACAATCTACAAGAGATTATGATCATAATCTACGACAAGAACTACACGATGCACACACTGTCACCATTACACCATGCAGGAGGAATAGACTACTTTAATAACATCACATGAGTAGCACATAGATAAATAGTGATACAAAACACATTGCAATCATAAAGGGATATAAATAAGCACTTCACTATGCCATTCATAACAGTGAATAAGTATTCTGTGAAATATAGCCTAAGAGACCCACACGGTGCACACACTGTCACCTTTACACACGTGGGACAAGGAGTCTCCGGAGATCACATAAGTAAAACCCACTTGACTAGCATAATGACATCTAGATTACAAGCATCATCATATGAATCTCAATCATGTAAGGCAGCTCATGAGATTATTGTATTGAAGTACATAGGAGAGAGATTAACCACATAGCTACCGGTACAGCCCCGAGCCTCGATGGAGAACTACTCCCTCCTCATGGGAGCAGCAGCGTGATGAAGATGGCGGTGGAGATGGCAGCGGTGTCGATGGAGAAGCCTTCCGGGGTCACTTCCGTCCCGGCGGCGTGCCGGAACAGAGACTCCTGTCCCCCAGATCTTGGCTTCGCGATGGCGGCGGCTCTGGAACTTTTCTCGTACCGTGGCTTATTCGTCTCGGGTTTTAGGTCAGGGACCCTTATATAGGCGAAGAGGCAGAGTCGGAGGGCTGACGAGGCGGCGACACACTAGGGGGGCGCGGCCCAGGCCCTGGCCGCGCCACCCTGTCATCTGGGCCCACCAGGGCTCCCCGGGTGGCTCTCGGGTGTTCGGAAGCTTCGTGGAAAAATAGGATGCTGGGCATTGATTTCGTCCGATTCCGAGAATATTTCCTTACTAGGATTTCGGAACCAAAAACAGCAGACAAGCCCTTCGGCATCTCGTCAATAGGTTAGTTCCGGAAAACGCATAATAATGACATATAATGTGTATAAAACATGTAGATATCATCAATAAAGTAGCATGGAACATAAGAAATTATAGATACGTTGGAGACGTATCAGCATCCCCAAGCTTAGTTCCTACTCGTCCTCGAGTAGGTAAACGATAACAATGATAATTTCTTAAGTGACATGCCATCATAACCTTGATCATACTATTGTAAGCATATGTAATGAATGCAGCGATCAAAAACAATGGTAATGACATGAGTAAACAAATGAATCATAAAGCAAAGACTTTTCATGAATAGTACTTCAAGACAAGCATCAATAAGTCTTGCATAAGAGTTAACTCATAAAGCAATAAATCAAAGTAAAGGTATTGAAGCAACACAAAGGAAGATTAAGTTTCAGCGGTTGCTTTCAACTTATAACATGTATATCTCATGGATAGTGTCAATGTAAAGTAATATAACAAGTGCAATATGCAAGTATGTAGGAATCAATGCATAGTTCACACAAGTGTTTGCTTCTTGAGGTGGAG
This sequence comes from Lolium multiflorum, assembly GCA_030979885.1. Classification (NCBI taxonomy): domain Eukaryota; kingdom Viridiplantae; phylum Streptophyta; class Magnoliopsida; order Poales; family Poaceae; genus Lolium; species Lolium multiflorum. The sequence continues at coordinate 101,314,419 of CM061749.1, forward strand.
AGAGATAGGTGAACTGACTCAACATAAAAGTAAAAGAGGTCCTTCAAAGAGGAAAGCATCGATTGCTATATTTGTGCTAGAGCTTTTATTTTGAAAACATGAAACAATTTTGTCAACGGTAGTAATAAAGCATATGTATTATGTAAATTATATCTTACAAGTTGCAAGCCTCATGCATAGTATACTAATAGTGCCCGCACCTTGTCCTAATTAGCTTGGACTACCGGATCATCGCAATACACATGTTTTAACCAAGTGTCACAAAGGGGTACCTCCATGCCGCCTGTACAAAGGTCTAAGGAGAAAGCTCGCATTTTGGATTTCTCGCTTTTGATTATTCTCAACTTAGACATCCATACCGGGACAACATGGACAACAGATAATGGACTCCTCTTTAATGCATAAGCATGTGGCAACAATTAGTGTTCTCATATGAGATTGAGGATATATGTCCAAAACTGAAACTTCCACCATGATTCATGGCTTTAGTTAGCGGCCCAATGTTCTTCTCTAACAATATGCATGCTCTAACCATTAAGGTGGTAGATCTCTCTTACTTCAGACAAGACGGACATGCATAGCAACTCACATGATATTCAACAAAGAGTTGATGGCGTCCCCAGAAGCATGGTTATCGCACAACAAGCAACTTAATAAGAGATAAAGTGCATAAGTACATATTCAATACCACAATAGTTTTTAAGGCTATTTTGTCCCATGAGCTATATATTGCAAAGGCGAATGATGGAAATTTAAAGGTAGCACTCAAGCAATTTACTTTGGAATGGCGGAGAAATACCATGTAGTAGGTAGGTATGGTGGACACAAATGGCATAGTGGTTGGCTCAAGGATTTTGGATGCATGAGAAGTATTCCCTCTCGATACAAGGTTTAGGCTAGCAAGGTTATTTGAAGCAAACTCAAGGATGAACCGGTGCAGCAAAACTCACATAAAAGACATATTGTAAACATTATAAGACTTTACACGTCTTCCTTGTTGTTCAACCCAATACTAGAAATTATCTAGACCTTAGAGAGACCAATTATGCAAACCAAATTTTAGCAAGCTCTATGTATTTCTTCATTAATAGGTGCAAAGTATATGATGCAAGAGCTTAAACATGAGCACAAAAATTGCCAAGTATCACATTATCCAAGACATTTTACCAATTACTACATGTAGCATTTTCTTTCCAACCATATAACAATTAACGAAGCAGTTTCAACCTTCGCCATGAACATTAAAAGCTAAGAACACATGTGTTCATATGAACCAGCGGAGCGTGTCTCTCTCCCACACAAGGATGAACTTATTCAAACAAAACAAAAATAAAAACAAACAGACGCTCCAAGTAAAGTACATAAGATGTGACTGAATAAAAATATAGTTTCACTAGAAGAAACCTGATAAGTTGTCGATGAAGAAGGGGATGCCTTGGGCATCCCCAAGCTTAGATGCTTGAGTCTTCTTAAAATATGCAGGGATGAACCACCGGGGCATCCCCAAGCTTAGACCTTTCACTCTTCTTGATCATAGTATATCATCCTCTTCTCTTGACCCTTGAAAACTTCCTTCACACAAACTTCAAGCAAACTCATGAGAGGGTTAGTGCTTAACCACAAATTCACATATTCAGAGGTGACACAATCATTCTTAACACTTCTGGACATTGCACAAAGCTTCTGAAAGTTAATGGAACAAAGAAACTCATTCAACAAAGCAAAAGCGGCAATGCGAAATAAAAGACAGAATCTGTCAAAAACAGAACAGTCCGTAAAGATGCATCTGGACTGGGCACTTAACTTGCTCAAATGGAAAAACTCAAAACTAATTAAAGTTGCGTACATATCTGAGGATCACGCTCGTAATTTTGCAGATTTTTTCGATTTTTTTACAGAGACTTATGCCAGAATTCGTGACAGACAGCAATGCTGTTTCTGCGCAGCGATCCCAAATATAACATCAACTTTAACATAGAAACTTTACTTGGCACAAAAACATGATAAGGAGAGGTTGCTACAGTAGTAAACAACTTCCAAGACTCAACAAAACAAAAATTGCTGTAGTAAAATAAACACATGGGTTATCTCCCAAGAAGTTCTTTCTTTATAGCCATTAAGATGGGCTCAGCAGTTTTAATGATGCTCTCATGAAAATAGACAATGAAGCAAAAGAGAACATCAAGAAGCAATTTCAAAACACATTTAAGCCTAACATGCTTCCTATGAAAAGGAATCTTGTAAATAAACAAGTTCATGAGGAGCAAAGTAACAAGCATAGGAAGATAGAACAAGTGTAGCTTCAAAAATTTCAGCACATAGAGAGGCATTTTAGTAACATGAAAATTTCTACAACCATATTTTCCTCTCTCATAATAACTTTCAGTAGCATCATGAGCAAACTCAACAATATAACTATCACATAAAGCATTCTTATCATGAGTCTCATGCATAAAATTATTACTACTCCCAACATAAGCATAATCAGTTTTATTAGTTGTAGTGGGAGCAAATTCAACAAGGTAACTATCATTATTATTCTCATCAAGTGTAGGAGGCATAGTATAATCACAATAAAATTTACTCTCCATAGTAGGTGGCACCAAAAGACCACTATCATTATAATCATCATAAATGGGAGGCATATCATAATCAACATAAACTTTCTCCTCAATACCCGGAGGGCTAAAGAGATCATTTTCATCAAAACCGACCTCCCCAAGCTTAGAATTTTCCATAGCATTAGCAACAATGGTGTTCAAAGCATTCATATTAATAACATTCCCATTAGCATGCATATAAATTTCCATGGGTTTTTTAATTCTCTCTTCAAACACATCATGTCCTAATTCAAGATAAAGTTCATAAAGATCTCTCATATTTTTGTTGTTTTCCATTATGCCTAACTAGTGTAAACAAGAAACAAAAAGATGCAATTGCAGGATCTAAAGGAAATAGCTTCGAGTACTTACAACGGCGCCGGAAAATAGCTTAGTAGCCGAGATCCGGAGTGTGAGTACCTTTTACCTTTCCTCCCCGGCAACGGCGCCAGAAAATAGCTTGATGTCTACGGGTGCTTCTATTCTTGTAGACAGTGTTGGGCCTCCAAGAGCAGAGGTTTGTAGAACAGCAGCAAGTTTCCCTTAAGTGGATCACCCAAGGTTTATCGAACTCGGGGAGGAAGAGGTCAAAGATATCCCTCTCAAGCAACCCTGCAACCACAAAGCAAGAAGTCTCTTGTGTCCCCAACACTCCAACGTATCGATAATTTCTTATGTTCCATGCTACTTTATTGATGATACCTACATGTTTTATGCACATTATATGTCATATTTATGCATTTTCTGGAACTAACCTATTAACAAGATGCCGAAGAGCCAGTTGCTGTTTTCTGCTGTTTTTGGTTTCAGAAATCCTAGTAAAGAAATATTCTCGGAATTGGACGAAACTTTCGCCCAGGGTCCTATTTTTGCACGAAGCTTCCAGAAGACCGAAGAGATAACGAAGTGGGGCCACGAGGCAGCCAGGGGGGTGGCGGCGGCCCAAGCCTGGCCGCGCCGACCTACCTCCTGGGCCCCTCGTGTGGCCCCCCGCGTTGACCCTCCGCCTACTTAAAGCTTCCGTCGCGAAACCCCCATACCGAGAGCCACGATACGGAAAACCTTACAGAGACGCGCGCCGCGTCCCATCTCGGGGGATTGGAGATCGCCTCCGGCACCCTGCCGGAGAGGGGATTCATCTCCGGAGGACTCTACACCGCCATGGTCGCCTCCGGAGTGATGAGTGAGTAGTCCACCCCTGGACCATGGGTCCATAGCAGTAGCTAGATGGTCGTCTTCTCCTTGTTGTGCTTCATTGTTGGATCTTGTGAGCTGCCTAACATGATCAAGATCATCTATATGTAATTCTATATGTTGTGTTTGTCGGGATCCGATGGATAGAGAGTACTATGATTATGGTGATTATCAATCTATTGTTCATGTGTTGTTTATGATCTTGCATGCTCTCCGTTATTAGTAGAGGCTCTGGCCAAGTTTTTACTCTTAACTCCAAGAGGGAGTATTTATGCTCGATAGTGGGTTCATGCCTCCATTGAATCTGGGACAGTGACAGAAAGTTCTAAGGTTGTGGATGTGCTGTTGCCACTAGGGATAAAACATTGATGCTATGTCTAAGGATGTAGTTGTTGATTACATTACGCACCATACTTAATGCAATTGTCTGTTGCTTTGCAACTTAATACTGGAGGGGGTTCGGATGATAACCTGAAGGTGGACTTTTTAGGCATAGATGCAGTTGGATGGCGGTCTATGTACTTTGTCGTAATGCCCAATTAAATCTCACTATATTTATCATGTCATGTATATGCATTGTTATGCCTTTCTCTATTTGTCAATTGCCCGACTGTAATTTGTTCACCCAACATGCTTTTATCTTATGGGAGAGACACCTCTAGTGAACTGTGGACCCCGGTCCTATTCTTTACATAGCATACAATCTACTGCAATTGTGTTTACTGTTTTCTTTGCAAACATCTTCCACTCGATACGTTTAATCCTTTGTTACAGCAAGCGGTGAGATTGACCTCCTCGTTTCGTTGGGACAAAGTACTTGGTTGTGTTGTGCAGGTTCCGCGTTGGCGCCGGAATCCCTGGTGTTGCGCCGCATCACATTTCGCGACCATCAACCTTCAACGTGCTTCTTGGCTCCTACTGGTTCGATTAAACCTTGGTTTCTTTCTGAGGGAAAACTTGCTACTGTGCGCATCATACCTTCCTCTTGGGGTTCCCAACGAACGTGTGAGTTACACGCCATCAAGCTCTTTTTCTGGCGCCGTTGCCGGGGAGGAAAGGTAAAAGGTACTCACACTCCGGATCTCGGCTACTAAGCTATTTTCCGGCGCCGTTGTAAGTACTCGAAGCTATTTCCTTTAGACTCTGCAATTGCGACATTTGGTTTCTTGTTTACACTAGTTAGGCATAATGGAAAACAACAAAAATATGAGAGATCTTTATGAACTTTATCTTGAATTAGGACATGATGTGTTTGAAGAGAGAATTAAAAAACCCATGGAACTTTATATGCATGATAATGGGAATGTTATTAGTATGAATGCTTTGAACACCATTGTTGCTAATGCTATGGAAAATTCTAAGCTTGGGGAAGCTGGCTTTGATGAGCATGATATTTTTAGTCCCCCAAGCATTGAGGAGAAAATTTACTTTGATGATACTTTGCCTCCTATTTATGATGATTATAATGATAGTAGTCTTTTGTTACCACCTGTTATGGAGGATAAATTTGATTATGATTACAATATACCTCCTATATTTGATAGCTACTTTGTTGAATTTGCTCCCACTACAACTAATAAAATTGATTATGCTTATGTTGGGAGTAGTAATTATTTTATGCATGAGACTCATGATAAGAATGCTTTATGTGATAGTTATATTGTTGAGTTTGCTCATGATGCTACTGAAAGTTATTATGAGAGAGGAAAATATGGTTGTAGAAATTTTCATGTTACTAAAATACCTCTCTATGTGCTGAAATTTTTGAAGCTACACTTGTTTTATCTTCCTATGCTTGTTATTTTGCTCTTCATGAACTTGTTTATTTACAAGATTCCTATGCATAGGAAGCATGTTAGGCTTAAATTTGTTTTGAATTTGCCTCTTGATGTTCTCTTTTGCTTCATTGTCTATTTTCATGAGAGCATCATCATTAAAACTGCTGAGCCCATCTTAATGGCTATAAAGAAAAGAACTTCTTGGGAGATAACCCATGTGTTATTTTGCTACAGTACTTTGTTTTATATTTGTGTCTTGGAAGTTGTTTACTACTGTAGCAACCTCTCCTTATCATGTTTTTGTGCCAAGTAAAGTTTCTATGCTAAAGTTGATGTTATATTTGGGATCGCTGCGCAGAAACAGCATTGCTGACTGTCACGAATCTGGGCACAGTTTTCTGTAGAAAATTCGAAAAAATCTGCCAATTTACGAGCGTGATCCTCAGATATGTACGCAACTTTCATTAGTTTTGAGTTTTTCCATTTGAGCAAGTCTGGTGCCAGTTTTAAATTCGTCTTTACGGACTGTTCTGTTTTTGACAGATTCTGCCTTTTATTTCGCATTGCCGCTTTTGTTAAGTTGAATGAGTTTCTTTGTTCCATTAACTTTCAGAAGTTTTGTGCAATGTCCAGAAGTGTTAAGAATGATTGTGTCACCTCTGAACATGTGAATTTTGATTATGCACTAACCCTCTAATGAGTTTGCTTGAAGTTTGGTGTGGCAGAAGTTTTCAAGGGTCAATAGAAGAGGGTGATATAATGTGATCGAGAAGAGTGAAAGGTCTAAGCTTGGGGATGCCCCGGTGGTTCATCCCTGCATATTTTAAGAAGACTCAAGCATCTAAGCTTGGGGATGCCCAAGGCATCCCCTTCTTCATCGACAACTTATCAGGTTTCTTCTAGTGAAACTATATTTTTATTCGGTCACATCTTATGTACTTTACTTGGAGCGTCTGTGTGCTTTTATTTTTGTTTTTGTTTTGTTATCTTAGTTCTCTGAATAAGTTCATCCTTGTGTGGGAGAGAGACACGCTCCGCTGGTTCGTATGAACACATGTGTTCTTAGCTCATAATATTCATGGCGAAGTTTCTTCTTCGTTAAATTGTTATATGGTTGGAATTGGAAAATGCTACATGTAGTAATTGCTAAAATGTCTTGAATAATTTGATACTTGGCAATTGTTGTGCTCATGTTTAAGCTCTTGCATCATATACTTTGCACCTATTAATGAAGAAATACATAGAGCTTGCTAAAATTTGGTTTGCATAATTGGTCTCTCTAAGGTCTAGATAATTTCTAGTAAAGAGTTTGAACAACAAGGAAGACGGTGTAGAGTCTTATAATGTTTACAATATGTCTTTTATGTGAGTCTTGCTGCACTTGTTCATCCTTGAGTTTGCTTCAAATAACCTTGCTAGCCTAAACCTTGTATCGAGAGGGAATACTTCTCATGCATCCAAAATCCTTGAGCCAACTACTATGCCATTTGTGTCCACCATACCTACCTACTACATGGTATTTCTCCGCCATTCCAAAGTAAATTGCTTGAGTGCTATCTTTAAACAATTCAAAAGTTATTACCTCTTATTTGTGTCAATGTTTTATAGCTCATGAGGAAGTATGTGGTGTTTTATCTTTCGATCTTGTCATTTACTTTTGACAGACTTTCACAATGGACTAGTGGCACATCCGCTTATCCAATAATTTTGCAAAAAGAGCTGGCAATGGGGTTCCCAGCCCCAATTAATTAACTTTCATTAATAATTCTCTTCACATGTTTTGCTCTGATTCATCAGTAAGCAACTTAATTTTGCAAATAGACACTCCTCCATGGTATGTGAATGTTGGAAGGCACCCGAGGATTCGGTTAGCCATGGCTTGTGTAAGCAAAAGGTTGGGAGGAGTGTCATCCATAAATAAAGAAAAACTAAACTAAAGTACATGTGTAAACAAAAGAGAAGAGGGATGATCTACCTTGCTGGTAGAGATAACGTCCTTCATGGGAGCCGCTCTTGAAAGTCTGGTTGATGAGGTAGTTAGAGTGCCCACTACCATTCGTTGACAACAACAAACACCTCTCAAAACTTTATTTTTATGCTCTCTTTATGTTTTCAAAATAAAAGCTCTAGCACAAATATAGCAATCGATGCTTTCCTCTTTGAAGGACCATTCTTTTACCTTTATGTTGAGTCAGTTCACCTATTTCTCTCCATCTCAAGAAGCAAACACTTGTGTGAACTGTGCATTGATTCTTACATACTTGCTTATTGCATTTGTTATATTACTCTATGTTGACAATTATCCATGAGATATACATGTTACAAGTTGAAAGCAACCGCTGAAACTTAATCTTCCATTGTGTTGCTTCAATGCCTTTACTTTAAATTATTGCTTTATGAGTTAACTTTTATGCAAGACTTATTGATGCTTGTCTTGAAGTACTATTCATGAAAAGTCTTTGCTTTATGATTCAGTTGTTTACTCATGTCATTACCTTTGCTTTGATCGCTGCATTCATTACATATGTTTACAAATAGTATGATCAAGATTATGATGGCATGTCACTTCAGAAATTATCTTTGTTATCGTTTTACCTGCTCGACGAGCAGAAACTTGGGGATGCTGATACGTCTCCAACGTATCGATAATTTCTTATGTTCCATGCTACTTTATTGATGATACCTACATGTTTTATGCACATTATATGTCATATTTATGCATTTTCTGGAACTAACCTATTAACAACATGCCGAAGAGCCAGTTGCTGTTTTCTGCTGTTTTTGGTTTCAGAAATCCTAGTAAAGAAATATTCTCGGAATTGGACGAAACTTTCGCCCAGGTCCTATTTTTGCACGAAGCTTCCAGAAGACCGAAGAGATAACGAAGTGGGGCCACGAGGCAGCCGGGGGGTGGCCGGCGCGGCCCAAGCCCGGCCGCGCCGACCTACCTGGGCCCCTCGTGTGGCCCCCGCGTTGACCCTCCGCCTACTTAAAGCTTCCGTCGCGAAACCCCCAGCGAGAGCCACGATACGGAAAACCTTACAGGAGACGCCGCCGCGAATCCCATCTCGGGGGATTCGGAGATCGCCTCCGGCACCCTGGGAGAGGGGATTCATCTCCCGGAGGACTCTACACCGCCATGGTCGCCTCCGGAGTGATGAGTGAGTAGTCCACCCCTGGACCATGGGTCCATAGCAGTAGCTAGATGGTCGTCTTCTCCTTGTTGTGCTTCATTGTTGGATCTTGTGAGCTGCCTAACATGATCAAGATCATCTATATGTAATTCTATATGTTGTGTTTGTCGGGATCCGATGGATAGAGAGTACTATGATTATGGTGATTATCAATCTATTGTTCATGTGTTGTTTATGATCTTGCATGCTCTCCGTTATTAGTAGAGGCTCTGGCCAAGTTTTTACTCTTAACTCCAAGAGGGAGTATTTATGCTCGATAGTGGGTTCATGCCTCCATTGAATCTGGGACAGTGACAGAAAGTTCTAAGGTTGTGGATGTGTTGTTGCCACTAGGGATAAAACATTGATGCTATGTCTAAGGATGTAGTTGTTGATTACATTACGCACCATACTTAATGCAATTGTCTGTTGCTTTGCAACTTAATACTGGAGGGGGTTCGGATGATAACCTGAAGGTGGACTTTTTAGGCATAGATGCAGTTGGATGGCGGTCTATGTACTTTGTCGTAATGCCCAATTAAATCTCACTATATTTATCATGTCATGTATATGCATTGTTATGCCTTTCTCTATTTGTCAATTGCCCGACTGTAATTTGTTCACCCAACATGCTTTTATCTTATGGGAGAGACACCTCTAGTGAACTGTGGACCCCGGTCCTATTCTTTACATAGCATACAATCTACTGCAATTGTGTTTACTGTTTTCTTTGCAAACATCTTCCACTCGATACGTTTAATCCTTTGTTACAGCAAGCCGGTGAGATTGACAACCTCACTGTTTCGTTGGGACAAAGTACTTGGGTTGTGTTGTGCAGGTTCCGCGTTGGCGCCGGAATCCCTGGTGTTGCGCCGCATCACATTTCGCGACCATCAACCTTCAACGTGCTTCTTGGCTCCTACTGGTTCGATTAAACCTTGGTTTCTTTCTGAGGGAAAACTTGCTACTGTGCGCATCATACCTTCCTCTTGGGGTTCCCAACGAACGTGTGAGTTACACGCCATCATCCCCAACACACCAAATACACTTGTCAGATGTATAGGTGCACTAGTTCGGCGAAGAGATAGTAAAACACAGGTGGTATAGATGGTGGTAATATTGCAGAAAGTAAAGATGCAGTAAAACAGTAAACAAGCGGCGCCAGAAAATAGCTTGCTGGCGTGGAAAGCAATTCTTTGTGGTGGAAACAAGGCCTAGGGATCATACTTTCGCTAGTGGACACTCTCAACATTGATCACATAATAAATAAGTTCTCTTTCCTTTGTGCTACATATACTCTTGTTTGATAATGAACACCATTCGTTGCGTAGGATTACACGAACCCTCAATGCCGGAGTTAACAAGCTCCACAACATTCGATATTCATGTTTAAGTAACCTTAGAGTATAATAGATCTTTGCAAAATAGACCAAGTACTAACATAGCATGCACACTGTCACCATCACACTACGAAGGAGGCATAGATCACATCAATACTATCATAATGACAATTAACTCCACAATCTACAAGAGATTATGATCATAATCTACGACAAGAACTACACGATGCACACACTATCACCATTACACCATGCAGGAGGAATAGACTACTTTAATAACATCACATGAGTAGCACATAGATAAATAGTGATACAAAACACATTGCAATCATAAAGGGATATAAATAAGCACTTCACTATGCCATTCATAACAGTGAATAAGTATTCTGTGAAATATAGCCTAAGAGACCCACACGGTGCACACACTGTCACCTTTACACACGTGGGACAAGGAGTCTCCGGAGATCACATAAGTAAAACCCACTTGACTAGCATAATGACATCTAGATTACAAGCATCATCATATGAATCTCAATCATGTAAGGCAGCTCATGAGATTATTGTATTGAAGTACATAGGAGAGAGATTAACCACATAGCTACCGGTACAGCCCCGAGCCTCGATGGAGAACTACTCCCTCCTCATGGGAGCAGCAGCGTTGATGAAGATGGCGGTGGAGATGGCAGCGGTGTCGATGGAGAAGCCTTCCGGGGGCACTTCCCCGTCCGGCGGCGTGCCGGAACAGAGACTCCTGTCCCCCAGATCTTGGCTTCGCGATGGCGGCGGCTCTTTCTCATACCGTAGCTTATTCGTCTCGGGTTTTAGGTCAGGGACCCTTATATAGGCGAAGAGGCGGAGTCGGAGGGCTGACGAGGCGGCGACACACTAGGGGGGCGCGGCCCAGGCCCTGGCCGCGTCATCTGGGCCCACCAGGGCTCCCTCTGGTGGCTCTTGGGTGTTCTTCGTGGAAAAATAGGATGCTGGGCATTGATTTCGTCCGATTCCGAGAATATTTCCTTACTAGGATTTCGGAACCAAAAACAGCAGAAAACGAACTGGCCCTTCGGCATCTCGTCAATAGGTTAGTTCCGAAAACGCATAATAATGACATATAATGTGTATAAAACATGTAGATATCATCAATAAAGTAGCATGGAACATAAGAAATTATAGATACGTTGGAGACGTATCAGCCCTATCCGCTTGATCCGCACCTACTCCGGCGTCCACCGCACCGTATCTCGTTCGCCGACTCTATCGACCACCGCACCTGACCAGCTTCGCCGACACCGACGTCCCCGTGCACTGCACATCATCTGCTTCACCGACCTTCTACTTCGGCCGGCGCGCTGAACACTTCATCGACCGCCCAGCATGTCCTTCTCCGACCCCCCAAGATCTGCTTCCCCGGCACCCACCGCAACAGCAGTCCCCTCGCCGACCTCCACGTCACCCGTAAGAACGCGGAACACGTCTAAACGCCGCCCAGAAATAGGTAACCAGACATCCCTGCGCGTTTTGTTCTGTTAGGAGTATTGCAGCTGACTGTATTTCTGAATTCGTGCTAGTATATTTTTAACTTACAAGTGCTTTCGTTTGTAACCACCTCATCCTTTAGATTTAAACACGACGCATAAGTATTTTTTTTCCGTGACCTAACCCACCCATTTGCTGAAACTCTACATGGTATCAGAGCCTAGGTTTCCTTCCTGCTAGTGCTAGCCGCCCCAAACAGTACCATACAAGTTCTTCCTTTGACCACAAAAACCACCGTTGAGATGTAGAAATCCAGGCGGCGGGAGGCCGCATCAGGTGCTCTGCGTGGGTTGCGGCTATCACACACAGCGATGCGAGTTGTGTGAGATCGGCGGCTGCTCGCGCGGGGACAAAGAAGAGGGTCAAGATCGTTTTGGTTTAGAAAGGAGAGAAGAGGAAGTGAATCCGTGGCAGAGAGATCTGGATCCGTGCGAGGGGGAGATGTTGGAGGCGTGCGGAGTGGGCCGAGCCTTTGAGCGCAGGGCGGAGCCGGAGGTTGGTGCTGGACGTTGGCGCCATCCGAGTGGAAGTGAGGAGAAAATGGAGATGTGAGGCTGTGAGGATATGTTGTGATGGAGTTGATGAGGCTGCGATTGAGTCGTGATGGAGTTGATGAGGCTGCGGTTTAGTGGTGATGGTGATGGTTGTGGATATGTCCAGGGGAAAGGCATGCGTGCCTGAGGTGAGACTGGTTGAGGCCTGACCGGGGGATAGGCATGGGTGCTTGAGGAGTGGATGGTTGAGGCAGGAGTTGGCTGGGGGTTTGTGGGAGAGACGGAAGAGGTCAGTGGCCGGGCAGAGTGGAGAAGAGAGGCTGAGGACATTGAGGCGAGTGTGGATGGTTCTGCGGAACTTGTGTGGTGAGGCAGCCGGGGTTGTTGAGGATGTGTATGGTTAGGAGTTGTGCGTATCCCAGATGGTTGAAGCTGGATGTCTTCGCTGCTGATGAAGAGATGAATCGAGATGACAAGATGATGGAAAGTGCAATGCTGTCATGTATCCTAGGAGTTATGCTGAAAGTTCATTACTCGTAGTTGTCATATGTGTCATGTTGTTGCAAGATGGCCATGGTTGTTTACCCATGATCATCTTGAGGGGGTGTGTTGGACCATGAGTGAGTTTAGTAGTAGCGCTGTAGTAATATTGTATCCAGTGTGAGGCCCATAGAGGCCCATGTCCAGTGGTATTGTAACCCTAACTCAGATGATATAAATACAGAGTGTCGTGGTCTGAGTGACCTAACCCACCCATTCGCTGAAACTCTACAAAATATGAGCCACCAATCATGAGCCGTTGAATGCTCTACATGTCCACGATTGACAACAACAACAACACCACCAACAACAAAGCTTTATTCCCAAACAAGTTGGGGTAGGCTATACAAGTCCACCATTGACACGATTACAATTTCTCACTATTTGGCCGTAGGCTACTGCTCTAGTTACATCATGTTTGATATCTTTCTGCGATCCTGTATTACATGTTTATGCACGTCATAATGTTTCTACTACTGTTTGGTGTCAATTTAATTATAGCAAATCCTTGACTCGTAACTGTTTGTTGTTATTACACGTGCAGCAGGCACATCTTACACTCAGAAACGTAGAGTAAAGCTCGCCTATAATCATGTAAGTACCTGCTGTTTTTTGTATATTGCTTAATGCAAACTTCTATATCTTGGATCCTGTTTCTGTTTACAATTGGCCTCTCCTTCATGCAGAGGAGAAACAGTGTGGCACCAGGTTCTTCTGCCCAAGTACCTGATGAGGTCCGTGTGACTCAAAAAAAAGCTCACGTAAGTTCCCTGTTTTTTTTGGAATGTTAATTTACCTCCTGTGCGTAGTTCAATTGCATCATTTTCTGTATGTTGCACTACCTAAGTTGCCTAATGGAATCTAATAAAATATAAACAATGACCATATGGAACATTGCACACTGCCTTTGACCCATCTGGCATCCGGCATGCCTGGGTATAAGTTACATGATTTGGCTATGTTAAACAAGTCCTAAAATTCTATTATGTTAATTTTTTGCCTGTTGCTTCATTGAGTTTGCCTGTTGTTCCATGGCTAGTGCATGAAGTTTGATAGAAATGATCCTAGCTGAAATGATGCACTTCGTGTTTTTTTATTGCTTTATTCCTAACCTAGCTTCCTATTCTACTTGAAACATGATTGCTTTATTCCTAACCTAGCTTCCTATTCTACTTGAAACATGATTGCTTTATTCCTAACCTAGCTTTTGGCCTAATCAGGAGATGGGCCGTAATTGAGATGGGCTTGAAGGATATACACGTGGAGTGTCTTTGAAGCGGCCTTGTGCGAAGAGTTTGGGCTAGATTGCCCGTGTATCTGTAAATTATAGTAGATTGCATCTTAGTTTAGAATTAAAAGATAGAGTTTAACCCGTGCACGGTTAGGTGCACGCCCGAATTAGAAAGTCCCTTGGACTATAAATATGTACCTAGGGTTATCGAGAAAGGAGGACAATCACGTTCACAACAAACACAAACCAGGCGCATCGCCACCCCTTGTTTCGAGGGTTTCTTCCGGGTAAGCATCATGCTGCCTAGATCGCATCTTGCGATCTAGGCAGCGTACGTTTATTCGTTTATCTTGTGTTGCTCGTGCTGAAGCGTTGTTGATGGCGAGTAACACTACTTATCGTAGATGTTTTGGGGCTTGCATTGGTGCTTTTCTTACACATATTTGCTTAGCTATGCCGTCCCTCGATATCTAGCTGCCCTTATACCTATCTAGGTGTAAGGGCAGCACCTTGCTTGTTCGTCATTTAGTAGATCCAATCTGTTATAGTTGCTCCTTGTTTTTCAAGGATTAGTTTAATATCCGTATGGTTAGGCCTTGCAAACGGGTTGAACGATCCGGTAGTGCGTAAGGTATAGTTTGTTAGCTCTAAGAGGGATTGTTCCGGGAATTAACTTAATGTTGGTTTTTAGGCCTCTTTTAGGGTTAGCTTTCTATCATCTTTCGTGTCTATTAGGCTCAACTACGCGTAGGATGTTCCGATCATACGGTGAAAACCCTAAACTGTCGTGGATTGGTTTAACTTTGTGTTGATCAAGCAGGAGCCCCATGTCATCGTAAACCCAACGTGAACCATGGGGCGATCGGCTCTTTGAGCCGATCCACAGGGCAACCTGAGAGCCGATCGGGCTCGTATTTAATGTTTACGTGTCTACCATGCAGGAGACTAATCGAAGCAATCCAACACCTTCCTGGCCAGGTATAGGTCAGGTGGCACGCCCTTGCAACCGCCAGGACGTGTGCCGGAACATTGCGGGACGACGTCGAGGGACCAGGGCCCACCAGCAGTCTTGGCAGCCTCCCGGCTCTTCGTGTTGCTTAACCACTGCTCGCCGGTGGGTTTTGGCAGGCAACACATTCTGGCACGCCCGGTGGGACAATCTTCTACAACAACCACGTCAACATCCGAGATGGCGGAAGAACCGATCAAGTACGAAGATCTGCCTGCTGAGCACAAGAAGAAATATGATGATCTCAAGGCCATCTTCGAAGCCGATCTCATCGGCTCTTTCGAGAAGACCCGTTCGCACGGGATTAGGTTCAAAGGGTTCAAACCCGAAGGCGCGCTTGAAGGGATAGATCTGTCTCTCCCTTCGGAGGACCGTACCAGAGCCCTGCGCCAGGAAATTAACTATGCTGTGGCTCATTCTCTACATCGGCATTCTGAGAGCCTGGTGAACACTCTTGAGCGTGTTGCGCTTCGTGTGGTGCAAGAAATCATGAAGCATCAGTATTCTCCGTCAGGACCTGCTCTAGGGACTCACCAGGGAGAGATACCGTTCTACACTAGGCCACCACTGCCGTACACGTTGGCAGCTCCACAGCAACAAGGGTCACCGGCGTACGTCGTCTACAAGGTTGGAGGTGATCCTGGCGATTACCAATTCCTGTATGAGCCACCCAAGGAGATCCCACATGGATACGTGTGCACATACGTGCCGGACTGCAACAACTGGACGACCCAGGTTACAGCAGGAAGGACTGCCACAGCAGGAGGGATTGCTGGAGCAGGAGGAAGTTCTGGAGCAGATGCTGAGAAACAGGCGTGGCTAGCTAAATATGCCACCGGAACAAGTCATGAAAGCTCAACCTCTGCAGCTCCTACTGTGGATCAGATCAGTGCAATCTTGAGAGACCAGTTCGGTATCCTGCCGAAGAAGAGAGTAATCGGCTATTCCAAGCCGTATCCTAACGAGTATGACCTGATCCCACTACCGCCTAAATATCGGCTCCCTGACTTCACAAAATTCAGTGGATCAGAGGGGTCTAGCTCAATCGAGCACGTGAGCCGATATTTGGCACAGTTGGGCATGGTCTCAGCTTCAGACCAGCTACGTGTGAGGTTCTTTTCGCAATCTCTCACGGGCCCAGCCTTTGGGTGGTACACCTCGTTGCCACCAGATTCAGTTCGGACGTGGAAGCAGCTGGAAGAGCAGTTTCACATACAATATCATTCAGAAGCTACTGAAGCTGGCATTGCCGATCTGACCCAGGTTCGGCAAAGGCGAGGAGAGACAGTGTCTGAATACATTCAGCGTTTCAGGACTGTCAAGAACCGATGTTATTCGGTTCGTTTATCTGAGAAGGAAGCAGTCGAGCTGGCTCTCAGCGCCGCTCAAGGATCTGACTTTCCAAGCAGACTACAATTCACTGGCGCACATGGTTCAGAAGTTGACATCATATGAACAGCGCCACCCAGAATTGTACCAGGACAAGTTCAAGCGCGTCGCCCTGGTCGAGACGGAAGAAGATGAAGACTCTGCAGAAGATCAGGAGGTCGCCGTAGCTGAATGGGCTCGGGGGGCAGTACCCGTGTCCTGCAAATGGGTGAAACAACCAGGGCCTGCAAAAGGGTTTGACTTTGATTTAAGCAAAACGGAGCAGATTTTTGATTTGCTGCTGAAGGAAAAACAGCTAAAGTTACCCGAAGGCCACAAAATCCCCACGTTACAAGAGATGAACGGTAGGCCATACTGCAAATGGCATCACACGTTCACCCACGCCACCAACGACTGCAAAGTCTTGCGCGGACAGATTCAAATGGCGATAGAACAAGGCCGATTACTCTTCGGTCAGTTTGCCATGAAAGTTGACACGCATCCGTTTCCTGGCGTCAACATGGTGGATCTCAGTCACTGCATAGGAGCGAGCCAGGTTTCTCTTTTGATATCAACATGGCAGGACTTGTAGACCGCCATGGCAAGGATAAGCCAGAGAGCAGTCACTCCCGTGGCAAAGATAAAGCGGAGGCCGATCCACGCGACCGGCCCCAGCATGATGACAGACGGTACTTGACTGAGGAAGAAGTGAGAAGCGTGCGGTATCAACGACCACTCTCCGCACATCTCCTTAACAAATATGAGCAGCAGTATGACCGACGTCGGCGCTACGACGTAGATGATGAGAGATATCGTCGGTCTGATGCAGATGACAAGAAGTATCGTCGATATGATAGAGACCAAGAAGGGTATGAGCGTCACGCTAGACGGAGGTCGAGAGAGCAAGAGGACATGGATAAGCATTGGGACTGTCCTTTCTTCAAACACTGCTGGGACTCAGGAATGAGCCGATTGCCAACAATCGAGAACTGCCCAGAATGTAGACGGAAGAGGAAGGGAACAAATGAAGTTTCAGTGTTCAAGCGTCTAGGGCCTCTCCCACCTCAGAACAGACGAGCTGAGTCATCTCAAGATGAAGACTTCGAGGAGTCAGATGAAGAAGAAGATAGATATCACCGGCCAAGGTGGTGTCCTGATGGACTCAGCCACTCCCAGAAGCGTAGGGTGCAGCGGCTACGAAACTTAGAGGAAGCCGAGGCACAGTACCTGTATACGTTGAGGAAAGCACGGCCCGATCTGGCCGTGAAAATTCAGCAAACATTGGAGACAGAGGCACGGCCACAGAAGAAAGTGTGGCGCCCCAAGCAGACAAGAGCCGATGCAGAGGCATCGGCTGATACAAACATGGTGTTCATACTCCCGTCAGAGTTTTGTGCTCCAAAAGACGAGGAGGTGTCAGTGGCACAGTTTGACTGCGGTCCACGGCCAGTCATCTTTGAGAAGCCGCGAGATAGAAGCTACAGGCATTTGAAAGCCCTATACCTGAAAGGTTACATCAATGGGCAGCCTATCGGCAAGATGTTGGTTGATACAGGAGCGGCAGTCAATATAATGCCGTACTCTATGCTACGACGTTTGGGACGTTCCAATGAAGATCTGATCAAGACCAACGTCACATTAAGCGATTTCAACGGCCAAGCGTCAGAAGCAAAGGGTGTTCTGAACGTAGACCTGACTGTAGGCCGAAAAACCATCCCTACATCGTTCTTCATCGTCGACAGCAAAAGCACTTATGTTGTCCTGTGATGTCTACGGGTGCTTCTATTCTTGTAGACAGTGTTGGGCCTCCAAGAGCAGAGGTTTGTAGAACAGCAGCAACTTTCCCTTAAGTGGATCACCCAAGGTTTATCGAACTCAGGGAGGAAGAGGTCAAAGATATCCCTCTCAAGCAACCCTGCAACCACAAAGCAAGAAGTCTCTTGTGTCCCCAACACACCAAATACACTTGTCAGATGTATAGGTGCACTAGTTCGGCGAAGAGATAGTAAAACACAGGTGGTATAGATGGTGGTAATATTGCAGAAAGTAAAGATGCAGTAAAACAGTAAACAAGCGGCGCCAGAAAATAGCTTGCTGGCGTGGAAAGCAATTCTTTGTGGTGGAAACAAGGCCTAGGGATCATACTTTCACTAGTGGACACTCTCAACATTGATCACATAATAAATAAGTTCTCTTTCCTTTGTGCTACATATACTCTTGTTTGATAATGAACACCACTAATTGTGTAGGATTACACGAACCCTCAATGCCGGAGTTAACAAGCGCCACAACATTCGATATTCATATTTAAGTAACCTTAGAGCATAATAGATCTTTGCAAAATAAACCAAGTACTAACATAGCATGCACACTGTCACCATCACACTATGAAGGAGGCATAAATCACATCAATACTATCATAGCGATAATCAACTCCATAACCTACAAGAGATTATGATCATAATCTACGACAAGAACTACACAATGCACACACTGTCACCATTACATCATGCAGGAGGAATAGACTACTTTAATAACATCACATGAGTAGCATGATGTCTACGGGTGCTTCTATTCTTGTAGACAGTGTTGGGCCTCCAAGAGCAGAGGTTTGTAGAACAGCAACAAGTTTCCCTTAAGTGGATTACCCAAGGTTTATCGAACTCAGGGAGGAAGAGGTCAAAGATATCCCTCTCATGCAACCCTGCAACCACAAAGCAAGAAGTCTCTGTGTCCCCAACACACCTAATAGGTGCACTAGTTCGGCGAAGAGATAGTGAAATACAAGTGGTATGAATGAATATGAGCAGTAGTACGCGCCAGAAAATAGCTGGCGTGCAGTTGATGGTAGTAATATTGCAGAAGTAAACAAGCAGAATAGCAGTAGTAACGCAGTAAACAGTAAACAAGCAACGATAGCAGTATTTAGGAACAAGGCCTAGGGAATAGACTTTCACTAGTGGACACTCTCAACTTTGATCACATAACAGAATAGATAAATGCATACTCTACACTCTTTTGTTGGATGATGGACACCACTAACTGTGTAGGATTACACGAACCCTCAATGCCGGAGTTAACAAGCTCCACAGTATTCGATATTCATGTTTAAGTAACCTTAGAGTGCAAGATAGATCAACACAATTACACCAAGAACTAACATAGCATGCACACTGTCACCTTCACGCTTATGTAGGAGGAATAAATCACATCAATACCAT
Source organism: Lolium multiflorum (assembly GCA_030979885.1). Lineage (NCBI taxonomy): Eukaryota > Viridiplantae > Streptophyta > Magnoliopsida > Poales > Poaceae > Lolium > Lolium multiflorum. The sequence goes on from CM061749.1 coordinate 101,333,903, forward strand.
CATAGCAATAGTTAACTTCATAATCTACAAGAGATCACAATCATAGCCTACGCCAAGTACTCACACGGTGCACACACTGTCACCTTTACACACGTGGAGGAGGAATAGAGTACTTTAATAACATCACTAGAGTAGCACATAGATGAATAGTGATACAAAACTCATATGAATCTCAATCATGTAAGGCAGCTCATGAGATCATTGTATTGAAGTACATAGGAGAGAGATTAACCACATAGCTACCGGTACAGCCCCGAGCCTCGATGGAGAACTACTCCCTCCTCATGGGAGCAGCAGCGGTGATGAAGATGGCGGTGGAGATGGCAGCGGTGTCGATGGAGAAGCCTTCCGGGGGCACTTCCCCGCTCCGGCAGGGTGAACAGAGACTCCTGTCCCCCAGATCTTGGCTTCGCGATGGCGGCGGCTCTGGAAGGTTTCGCGTACCGTGGCTTCCTCCGTAAGGGTTTTCGATGCAGGGGCTTTATATAGGCGAAAGGGCAGCGTCAGAAGGTCGAAGAGGCGGCGACACCATAGGGTGGCGCGGGCCACACCCAGGCCGCGCTGGCCTATGGTCTGGTGGGCCTGTGGCCCCCTCCGATCCTTCCCGGTGTTCTGGAAGCTTCGTGGAAAAATAGGAACCCGGCGTTGATTTCGTCCAATTCCGAATATTTCGTTACTAGGATTTCTGAAACCAAAAACAGCAGAAAAACTGGCACTTCGGCATCTTGTTAATAGGTTAGTTCCAGAAAATGCACGAATATGACATAAAGTGTGCATAAAACATGTAGGTATCATCAATAAAGTAGCATGGAACATAAGAAATTATCGATACGTTGGAGACGTATCAGCATCCAAGCTTAGTTCTGCTCGTCCCGAGCAGGTAAAACGATAACAAAGATAATTTCTTAAGTGACATGCCATCATAACCTTGATCATACTATTGTAAGCATATGAGATGAATGCAGCGATCAAAACAATGGTAATGACATGAGTAAACAAATGAATCATAAAGCAAAGACTTTTCATGAATAGTACTTCAAGACAAGCATCAATAAGTCTTGCATAAGAGTTAACTCATAAAGCAATAAATCAAAGTAAAGGTGTTGAAGCAACACAAAGGAAGATTAAGTTTCAGCGGTTGCTTTCAACTTATAACATGTATATCTCATGGATAGTTGTCAATGTAAAGTAATATAACAAGTGCAATATGCAAGTATGTAGGAATCAATGCACAGTTCACACAAGTGTTTGCTTCTTGGGATGGAGAGAAATAGGTGAACTGACTCAACATAAAGGTAAAAGAATGGTCCTTCAAAGAGGAAAGCATCGATTGCTATATTTGTGCTAGAGCTTTGATTTTGAAAACATCAAGAGAGTATAAAAGTAAAGTTTTGAGAGGTGTTTGTTGTTGTCAACGAATGGTAGTGGGCACTCTAACTACCTCATCAACCAGACTTTCAAGAGCGGCTCCCATGAAGGACGTTATCTCTACCAGCAAGGTAGATCATCCCTCTTCTCTTTTGTTTACACATGTACTTTAGTTTAGTTTTTCTTTATTTATGGATGACACTCCTCCCAACCTTTTGCTTACACAAGCCATGGCTAACCGAATCCTCGGGTGCCTTCCAACATTCACATACCATGGAGGAGTGTCTATTTGCAAAATTAAGTTGCTTACTGATGAATCAGAGCAAAACATGTGAAGAGAATTATTAATGCAAGTTAATTAATTGAGGCTGGGAACCTCATTGCCAGCTCTTTTTGCAAAATTATTGGATAAGCGGATGAAGCCACTAGTCCATTGTGAAAGTCTGTCAAAAGTAAATGACAAGATCGAAAGATAAAACACCACATACTTCCTCATGAGCTATAAAACATTGACACAAATAAGAGGTAATAACTTTTGAATTGTTTAAAGGTAGCACTCAAGCAATTTACTTTGGAATGGCGGAGAAATACCATGTAGTAGGTAGGTATGGTGGACACAAATGGCATAGTGGTTGGCTCAAGGGTTTTGGATGCATGAGAAGTATTCCCTCTCGATACAAGGTTTAGGCTAGCAAGGTTATTTGAAGCAAACTCAAGGATGAACCGGTGCAGCAAAACTCACATAAAAGACATATTGTAAACATTATAAGACTCTACACCGTCTTCCTTGTTGTTCAACCCAATACTAAAAATTATCTAGACCTTAGAGAGACCAATTATGCAAACCAAATTTTAGCAAGCTCTATGTATTTCTTCATTAATGGGTGCAAAGTATATGATGCAAGAGCTTAAACATGAGCACAATAATTGCCAAGTATCACATTATCCAAGACATTTTAGCAATTACTACATGTAGCATTTTCCAATTCCAACCATATAACAATTTAACGAAGAGGAAACTTCGCCATGAATATTATGAGCTAAGAACACATGTGTTCATACGAACCAGCGGAGCGTGTCTCTCTCCCACACAAGCATTTATTCAAACAAAAACAAAAACAAAAACATACAGACGCTCCAAGTAAAGTACATAAGATGTGACCGAATAAAAATATAGTTTCAAGAGAAGGAACCTGATACTTTGTCGATGAAGAAGGGGATGCCTTGGGCATCCCCAAGCTTAGACGCTTGAGTCTTCTTAAAATATGCAGGGATGAACCACGGGGGCATCCCCAAGCTTAGAGCTTTCACTCCTCTTGATCATAGTATATCATACTCCTCTCTTGACCCTTGAAAACTTCCTTCACACCAAACTTCAAGCAAACTCATTAGAGGGTTAGTGCACAATTAATAATTCACACATTCAGAGGTGACACAATCATTCTTTACACTTCTGGACATTGCATAAAGCTACTGGACATTAATGGATCAAATAAATGAATCCAAAATAGCAAAAGAGGCAATGTGAAATAAAAGGCAGAATCTGTCAAAAACAGAACAGTCCGTAAAGACGAATTTTAAGATGGCATCAGACTTGCTCAAATGGAAAAACTCAAAACTAATGAAAGTTGCGTACATATCTGTGGATCACGCTCGTAAATTGGCAGATTTTTTCGAATTTTCTACAGAGACTTGTGCCCAGATTCGTGACAGACAGCAATGCTGTTTCTGCGCAGCGATCCCAAATATAACATCAACTTTGACATAGAAACTTTACTTGGCACAAAAACATGATAAGGAGAGGTTGCTACAGTAGTAAACAACTTCCAAGACTCAAATATAAAACAAAGTACTGTAGTAAAAAAACACATGGGTTATCTCCCAAGAAGTTCTTTCTTTATAGCCATTAAGATGGGCTCAGCAGTTTTAATGATGCACTCGCAAGAAATAGAAGTTGAAGCAAAAGAGAGCATCAAGAGGCAAATTCAAAACACATTTAAGTCTAACATGCTTCCTATGCATAGGAATCTTGTAAATAAACAAGTTCATGAAGAGCAAAGTAACAAGCATAGGAAGATAAAACAAGTGTAGCTTCAAAAATTTCAGCACATAGAGAGGCATTTTAGTAACATGAAAATTTCTACAACCATATTTTCCTCTCTCATAATAACTTTCAGTAGCATCATGAGAAAACTCAACAATATAACTATCACATAAAGCATTCTTATCATGAGTCTCATGCATAAAATAATTACTACTCCCAACATAAGCATAATCAATTTTATTAGTTGTAGTGGGAGCAAATTCAACAAAGTAGCTATCATTATTATTCTCATCATCAAATATAGGAGGCAAAGTATCATCAAAGTAAATTTTCTCCTCAATGCTTGGGGGACTAAAAATATCATGCTCATCAAAGCCAGCTTCCCCAAGCTTAGAATCTTCCATAGCATTAGCAACAATAGTGTTCAAAGCATTCATATTAATATGTTCCATGGGTTTTTTAATTTTAGCATCAAACCATCCATGTCTTAAATCAGGAAATAGAATAAAAAGGTCATTGTTGTCCATTATGCCTAACTAGTGTAAACAAGAAACCAAATGTCGCAATTGCAGAGTCTAAAGGAAATAGCTTCGAGCACACACACAATGGCGCCAGAAAAGTACTGTTACCTGGAACCGAAGTATGAGTGCCTTTTACCTTTCCTCCCCGGCAACGGCGCCAGAAAAGTGCTTGATGTCTACGGGTGCTTCTATTCTTGTAGACAGTGTTGGGCCTCCAAGAGAGAGGTTGTAGAACAGCAGCAAGTTTCCCTTAAGTGGATTACCCAAGGTTTATCGAACTCAGGGAGGAAGAGGTCAAAGATATCCCTCTCATGCAACCCTGCAACCACAAAGCAAGAAGTCTCTTGTGTCCCCAACACACCTAATAGGTGCACTAGTTCGGCGAAGAGATAGTGAAATACAAGTGGTATGAATGAATATGAGCAGTAGTACGGCGCCAGAAAATAGCTCGCTGGCGTGCAGTTGATGGTAGTAATATTGCAGGAAGTAAACAAGCAGTAGTAACGCAGCAGTAGTAACGCAGTAAAACAGTAAACAAGCAACGATAGCAGTATTTAGGAACAAGGCCTAGGGAATAGACTTTCACTAGTGGACACTCTCAACTTTGATCACATAACAGAATAGATAAATGCATACTCTACACTCTTTTGTTGGATGATGGACACCACTAACTGTGTAGGATTACACGAACCCTCAATGCCGGAGTTAACAAGCTCCACAGTATTCGATATTCATGTTTAAGTAACCTTAGAGTGCAAGATAGATCAACACAATTACACCAAGAACTAACATAGCATGCACACTGTCACCTTCACGCTTATGTAGGAGGAATAAATCACATCAATACCATCATAGCAATAGTTAACTTCATAATCTACAAGAGATCACAATCATAGCCTACGCCAAGTACTCACACGGTGCACACACTGTCACCTTTACACACGTGGAGGAGGAATAGAGTACTTTAATAACATCACTAGAGTAGCACATAGATGAATAGTGATACAAAACTCATATGAATCTCAATCATGTAAGGCAGCTCATGAGATCATTGTATTGAAGTACATAGGAGAGAGATTAACCACATAGCTACCGGTACAGCCCCGAGCCTCGATGGAGAACTACTCCCTCCTCATGGGAGCAGCAGGGTGATGAAGATGGCGGTGGAGATGGCAGCGGTGTCGATGGAGAAGCCTTCCGGGGCACTTCCCCGCTCCGGCAGGGTGCCGGAACAGAGACTCCTGTCCCCCGATCTTGGCTTCGCGATGGCGGCGGCTCGGAAGGTTTCGCGTACCGTGGCTTCCTCCGTAAGGGTTTTCGATGCAGGCTTTATATAGGCGAAGGCGCAAGGTCGAAGAGGCGGCGACACCATAGGGTGGCGCGGCCACACCCAGGCCGCGCCGGCCTATGGTCTGTGGGCCTGTGGCCCCCTCGATCCTTCCCGGTGTTCGAAGCTTCGTGGAAAAATAGGAACCTGGCGTTGATTTCGTCCAATTCCGAGAATATTTCGTTACTAGGATTTCTGAAACCAAAAACAGCAGAAAACAGGAACTGCACTTCGGCATCTTGTTAATAGGTTAGTTCCAAAATGCACGAATATGACATAAAGTGTGCATAAAACATGTAGGTATCATCAATAAAGTAGCATGGAACATACGAAATTATCGATACGTTGGAGACGTATCAGAGCACATAGATAAATAGTGATACAAAACACATTGCAATCATAAAGGGATATAAATAAGCACTTCACTATGCCATTCATAACAGTGAATAAGTATTCTGTGAAATATAGCCTAAGAGACCCACACGGTGCACACACTGTCACCTTTACACACGTGGGACAAGGAGTCTCCGGAGATCACATAAGTAAAACCCACTTGACTAGCATAATGACATCTAGATTACAAGCATCATCATATGAATCTCAATCATGTAAGGCAGCTCATGAGATTATTGTATTGAAGTACATAGGAGAGAGATGAACCACATAGCTACCGGTACAGCCCCGAGCCTCGATGGAGAACTACTCCCTCCTCATGGGAGCAGCAGCGTTGATGAAGATGGCGGTGGAGATGGCAGCGGTGTCGATGGAGAAGCCTTCCGGGGCACTTCCCCGTCCCGGCGGCGTGCCGGAACAGAGACTCCTGTCCCCGGATCTTGGCTTCGCGATGGCGGCGGCTGGAACTTTTCTCGTACCGTGGCTTATTCGTCCCATGTTTTAGGTCAGGAACCTTTATATAGGCGAAAGGGGAGCCTCGGAGGGGCGACGAGGCGGTGACACACTAGGGGGGCGCGGCCCAGGCCGCCAACGCCATCCCTGGCCCAGGGCCTCCGTGGTCTCTCGGGTGTTCGGAAGCTTCGTGTAAAAATAGGGTGGGGCGTTGATTTCGTCCGATTCCGAATATTTCCTTACTAGGATTTCTGGAACCAAAACAGCAGAAAACAGGAACTGGCCCTTCGGCATCTCGTTAATAGGTTAGTTCCATAAAACGCATAATAATGACATATAATGTGTATAAAACATGTAGGTATCACCAATAAAGTAGCATGGAACATAAGAAATTATCGATACGTCGGAGACGTATCAGCATCCCGCTTAGTTCTGCTCGTCCGAGCAGGTAAACGATAACAAGGATAATTTCTGGAGTGACATGCCATCATAACCTTGATCATACTATTGTAAGCATATGTAATGAATGCAGCGATCAAAACAATGGTAATGACATGAGTAAACAAATGAATCATAAAGCAAAGACTTTTCATGAATAGTACTTCAAGACAAGCATCAATAAGTCTTGCATAAGAGTTAACTCATAAAGCAATAAATCAAAGTAAAGGTATTGAAGCAACACAAAGGAAGATTAAGTTTCAGCGGTTGCTTTCAACTTATAACATGTATATCTCATGGATAGTGTCAATGTAAAGTAATATAACAAGTGCAATATGCAAGTATGTAGGAATCAATGCACAGTTCACACAAGTGTTTGCTTCTTAAGGTGGAGAGAGATAGGTAAACTGACTCAACATAAAAAGTAAAAGCATGGCCCTTCGCAGAGGGAAGCATTGATTGCTATATTTGTGCTAGAGCTTTTATTTTGAAAATATGAAACAATTTTGTCAACGGTAGTAATAAAGCATATGTATTATGTAAATTATATCTTACAAGTTGCAAGCCTCATGCATAGTATACTAATAGTGCCCGCACCTTGTCCTAATTAGCTTGGACTACCGGATCATCGCAATACACATGTTTTAACCAAGTGTCACAAAGGGGTACCTCCATGCCGCCTGTACAAAGGTCTAAGGAGAAAGCTCGCATTTTGGATTGCTCGCTTTTGATTATTCTCAACTTAGACATCCATACCGGGACAACATGGACAACAGATAATGGACTCCTCTTTAATGCATAAGCATGTGGCAACAATTAGTGTTCTCATATGAGATTGAGGATATATGTCCAAAACTGAAACTTCCACCATGATTCATGGCTTTAGTTAGCGGCCCAATGTTCTTCTCTAACAATATGCATGCTCCAACCATTAAGGTGGTAGATCTCTCTTACTTCAGACAAGACGGACATGCATAGCAACTCACATGATATTCAACAAAGAGTTGATGGCGTCCCCAGAAGCATGGTTATCGCACAACAAGCAACTTAATAAGAGATAAAGTGCATAAGTACATATTCAATACCACAATAGTTTTTAAGGCTATTTTGTCCCATGAGCTATATATTGCAAAGGCGAATGATGGAAATTTAAAGGTAGCACTCAAGCAATTTACTTTGGAATGGCGGAGAAATACCATGTAGTAGGTAGGTATGGTGGACACAAATGGCATAGTGGTTGGCTCAAGGATTTTGGATGCATGAGAAGTATTCCCTCTCGATACAAGGTTTAGGCTAGCAAGGTTATTCGAAACAAACACAAGGATGAACCGGTGCAGCAAAACTCACATAAAAGACATATTGTAAACATTATAAGACTCTACACCGTCTTCCTTGTTGTTCAAACTCTTTACTAGAAATTATCTAGACCTTAGATAGACCAATTATGCAAACCAAATTTTAGCAAGCTCTATGTATTTCTTCATTAATGGGTGCAAAGTATATGATGCAAGAGCTTAAACATGAGCACACAATTGCCAAGTATCACATTATCCAAGACATTTTACCAATTACCACATGTAGCATTTCCCGTTTCCAACCATATAACAATTAACGAAGCAGTTTCAACCTTCGCCATGAACATTAAAAGCTAAGAACACATGTGTTCATATGAACCAGCGGAGCGTGTCTCTCTCCCACACAAGGATGAACTTATTCAAACAAAACAAAAATAAAAACAAACAGACGCTCCAAGTAAAGTACATAAGGATGTGACGGAATAAAAATATAGTTTCAATAGAAGTGACCTGATAATGTTGTCGATGAAGAAGGGGATGCCTTGGGCATCCCAAGCTTAGATGCTTGAGTCTTCTTAAAATATGCAGGGATGAACCACCGGGCATCCCCAAGCTTAGACCTTTCACTCTTCTTGATCATAGTATATCATCCTCTTCTCTTGACCCTTGAAAACTTCCTTCACACAAACTTCAAGCAAACTCATGAGAGGGTTAGTGCTTAACCACAAATTCATATATTCAGAGGTGACACAATCATTCTTAACACTTATGGACATTGCACAAAGCTTCTGAAAGTTAATGGAACAAAGAAACTCATTCAACATAGCAAAAGCGGCAATGCGAAATAAAAGACAGAATCTGTCAAAACAGAACAGTCCGTAAAGATGCATCTGGACTGGGCACTTAACTTGCTCAAATGGAAAAACTCATAACTAATGAAAGTTGCGTACATATCTGAGGATCACGCTCATAATTTTGCAGATTTTTTCGATTTTTTTACAGAGACTTGTGCCAGAATTCGTGACAGACAGCAATGCTGTTTCTGCGCAGCGATCCCAAATATAACATCAACTTTAGCATAGAAACTTTACTTGGCACAAAAACATGATAAGGAGAGGTTGCTACAGTAGTAAACAACTTCCAAGACTCAACAAAACAAAAATTTCTGTAGTAAAATAAACACATGGGTTATCTCCCAAGAAGTGCTTTCTTTATAGCCATTAAGATGGGCTCAGCAGTTTTAATGATGCAATCGCAAGAAATAGTATTTGAAGCAAAAGAGAGCATCAAGAGGCAAATTCAAAACACATTTAAGTCTCACATGCTTTCTATGGATAGGAATCTTGTAAATAAACAAGTTCATGAAGAGTATAATGGCAAGCATAGGAAGACAAAACAAGTGTAGCTTCAAAAATTTCAGCACATAGAGAGGTGTTTTAGTAACATGAAAATTTCTACAACCATATTTTCCTCTCTCATAATAACTTTCAGTAGCATCATGAACAAACTCAACAATATAACTATCACATAAAACATTCTTGTCATGAGCCATATGCATAAAATTATTACTCTCCACATAAGCATAATCAATTTTATTAGTTGTAGTGGGAGCAAATTCAACAAAGTAGCTATCATTATTATTCTCATCAAGTGTAGGAGGCATAGTATAGTCATAATAAAATTTACTCTCCATAGTAGGTGGCACCAAAAGACCACTATCATTATAATCATCATAAATAGGAGGCAAAGTATCATCAAAGAAAATTTTCTCCTCAATACCCGGAGGGCTAAAGAGATCATTTTCATCAAAACCGACCTCCCCAAGCTTAGAATTTTCCATAGCATTAGCAACAATGGTGTTCAAAGCATTCATATTAATAACATTCCCATTAGCATGCATATAAATTTCCATGGGTTTTTTAATTCTCTCTTCAAACACATCATGTCCTAATTCAAGATAAAGTTCATAAAGATCTCTCATATTTTTGTTGTTTTCCATTATGCCTAACTAGTGTAAAAAAGAAACAAAAAGATGCAATTGCAGGATCTAAAGGAAATAGCTTCGAGTACTTACAACGGCGCCGGAAAATAGCTTAGTAGCCGAGATCCGGAGTGTGAGTACCTTTTACATTTCCTCAACGGCGCCAGAAAATAGCTTGATGTCTACGGGTGCTTCTATTCTTGTAGACAGTGTTGGGCTTCCAAGAGCAGAGGTTTGTAGAACAGCAGCAAGTTTCCCTTAAGTGGATCACCCAAGGTTTATCGAACTCAGGGAGGAAGAGGTCAAAGATATCCCTCTCAAGCAACCCTGCAACCACAAAGCAAGAAGTCTCTTGTGTCCCCAACACACCAAATACACTTGTCAGATGTATAGGTGCACTAGTTCGGCGAAGAGATAGTAAAACACAGGTGGTATAGATGGTGGTAATATTGCAGAAAGTAAAGATGCAGTAAAACAAAACAAGCGGCGCCAGAAAATAGCTTGCTGGCGTGGAAAGCAATTCTTTGTGGTGGAAACAAGGCCTAGGGATCATACTTTCACTAGTGGACACTCTCAACATTGATCACATAATAAATAAGTTCTCTTTCCTTTGTGCTACATATACTCTTGTTTGATAATGAACACCACTAATTGTGTAGGATTACACGAACCCTCAATGCCGGAGTTAACAAGCGCCACAACATTCGATATTCATATTTAAGTAACCTTAGAGCATAATAGATCTTTGCAAAATAAACCAAGTACTAACATAGCATGCACACTGTCACCATCACACTATGAAGGAGGCATAAATCACATCAATACTATCATAGCGATAATCAACTCCATAACCTACAAGAGATTATGATCATAATCTACGACAAGAACTACACAATGCACACACTGTCACCATTACATCATGCAGGAGGAATAGACTACTTTAATAACATCACATGAGTAGCACATAGATAAATAGTGATACAAAACACATTGCAATCATAAAGGGATATAAATAAGCACTTCACTATGCCATTCATAACAGTGAATAAGTATTCTGTGAAATATAGCCTAAGAGACCCACACGGTGCACACACTGTCACCTTTACACACGTGGGACAAGGAGTCTCCGGAGATCACATAAGTAAAACCCACTTGACTAGCATAATGACATCTAGATTACAAGCATCATCATATGAATCTCAATCATGTAAGGCAGCTCATGAGATTATTGTATTGAAGTACATAGGAGAGAGATGAACCACATAGCTACCGGTACAGCCCCGAGCCTCGATGGAGAACTACTCCCTCCTCATGGGAGCAGCAGCGTTGATGAAGATGGTGGTGGAGATGGCAGCGGTGTCGATGGAGAAGCCTTCCGGGGACTTCCCCGTCCCGGCGGCGTGCCGAACAGAGACTCCTGTCCCCCAGATCTTGGCTTCGCGATGGCGGCGGCTCTGGAACTTTTCTCGTACCGTGGCTTATTCGTCTCGTGTTTTAGGTCAGGGACCTTTATATAGGCGAAAGGGGAGCCTCGGAGGGGGGACGAGGCGGTGACACACTAGGGGGGCGCGGCCCCCTGGCCGCGCCACCCTGTCATCTGGGCCCACAGGCCCTCCTCTGGTGGCTCTCGGTGTTCTGGAAGCTTCGTGTGAAAATAGGGTGCTGGGCGTTGATTTCGTCCGATTCCGAGAATATTTCCTTACTAGGATTTCTGAAACCAAAAACAGCAGAAAACAGGAACTGGCCCTTCGGCATCTCGTTAATAGGTTAGTTCCGGAAAACGCATAATAATGACATATAATGTGTATAAAACATGTAGGTATCATCAATAAAGTAGCATGGAACATAAGAAATTATTGATACGTCGGAGACGTATCATCCTGCTAGGGAGAGATTGGATCCACGCTAACTGTTGCATTCCATCCACAATGCATCAGTGCATCATACAATGGGATGGAGATGAAGTGGAAGTTGTTCATGCAGATGATTCGATCGAGATCTCGCTAGCTGCCATGAACATTTGGGATGCAAACGACCAAGAGCCGCTCTCTGGAATCAGTTTGGACGGTTGTGAGCGCATCGAAGCTTCAAAAAACGGGGTGAGGCTGGTCTTATCCACCGGCCTGACAGAGTAGCAAGATCCAAGTCTATGGACGTGCGTGACAAGGCCGATCCCAGCGATCGGCCCCAAAAAATAAAAAGCAAAGGTCTTACCTCAAGCTTGTCACGTAGCCATAGTAGAGAACCAAAAAGTTGTAAACCCGCATTAAACGTTGCAATGAAAAAGGAGGCCGATTCTAGCAATCGGCCAAAATTATCCTCAACTTGCCTTTTGCCTGTGTTCAGCATTGATCTAGCAAGCGATGGAAAGCTGGGGTATGGGTTCACATCAGCTGATGAGCTGGAAGAGATTGACATTGGTCCTGGGGATAAGCCACGACCAACATTTATCAGCAAAAAGTTGGATCCACATCTGAGGAGCCGGTTGATAGCCTTGTTGAAAGAGTACCTAGAGATGCCTGGGTTAGACAGGAGCATCATTGAGCATCGGCTCCCTCTGAAGAAAGGATTTCGGCCGTTCCAGCAGCGAGCACGACAGATGAAGGCCGAAATCTTGGTGGAAGTCAAGAAGGAGATCCAGAAGATGTTGGACGCCGGGTTCATCAGGCCATGCAGGTACGCTGAATGGATTTCCAATGTCGTACCTGTGGAGAAAAAGGATGGCCGATGGCGCGTCGCCATAGATTTTCGGAATCTCAATAGTGCCACTCCAAAGGATGAATATCCGATGCCAGTAGCAGAGACGTTGATCAATGCAGCTGCTGGTCATAAAGTTTTAAGCTTCATGGATGGCAATGCCGGGTACAATCAAATCTTTATGGCTCCAGAAGATATAAACAAGACTGCATTCAGAGTGCCAGGCTCAGTAGGCTTGTTTGAATATGTAGTCATGACATTTGGACTGAAGAATGCCGGCGCAACATACCAACGAGCCATGAATTACATCTTTCATGATTTAATCGGCAAATTGGTGGAGATTTACATCGATGACGTGGTGGTCAAGTCTGTTTCGGTGGACGGACACTTGGAAGATTTGCGACACGTCCTGGACCGAACTAGGAAGTTCGGACTAAGAATGAATCCAAAGAAGTGTGCCTTTGGTGTGACGGCCGGTCAGTTCCTGGGTTTCTTGGTTCATGAACGCGGAATTGAGATCGGCCTGAAAAGTCAGGAGGCAGTGCGAACGATGAAGCCACCCACCACGAAGAAGGAGCTCCAGTGTCTCATCGGCAAAATCAATTTCGTCAGAAGGTTTATCTCCAACCTGTCAGGACGAATCGAGCCGTTCATGGGATTGGTCAAAATCAAGTCTGATGAGGAGTTTCGCTGGGGGGCAGAGCAACAGCAAGCATTTGACGATATTAAGGAGTACTTAACGAAGCCACCTGTGTTGGTTCCACCACAGCAAGACAGGCCATTCTACATTTACTTGTCAGTAGCTGACACCTCCATCGCGTCAGTGGTGGTGCAGGTTTATGATGGTCTGGAAAAAGTGGTTTTCTACCTCAGCAGAAGGATGTTGGATGCAGAAACGAGGTACCTTGAGATCGAGAAGTTGTGCCTCTGCCTGTTCTTCACCTGCACCAAGATTCAGCACATCTTGCTGAAAGCAGAAATCATCGTCATATGCAAATCGGATGTCATCAAGCATATGCTGTCGGCTCCTGTGTTGAAAGGCCGACTCGGCAAATGGATGTTTGCTTTATCGGAATTTGATATCCGGTATCAGCCTGCGAAAGCAGTCAAAGGACAAGCGTTGGCCGATCTTATTGCTGAACGAATCAACACGGACGTAGCAGCACTATCTGTGCGTGCATGGACCATGTTCTTCGATGGATCGGTCTGTGAGGATGGGTGCGGCATCGGCGTGCTACTCGTGTCGCCTCGGGGGGCAACGTATTCCTTCTCCATCAGGATATCTACCCCTTGCACCAACAATGTTGCTGAGTATGAAGCGATGTGCAAGGGAATGGAGTTGCTATTGGACGCTGGGGCAGAGGCAGTTGAGATCTTCGGGGATTCCAAGTTGGTGATTTCTCAACTCACGGAGGAGTATAAGTGTGAGAGCGAGTTGCTCTTCCCATTATGGATGCAATGCCGTGAGCTGATGGCACAGTTCAGGTATATCAACTTCCATTGGATCCCAAGGTCGCAAAATACCGAGGCGAACGACCTCGCACAAACGGCGTCAGGATACAAGGACGTAGCCGATGGAGCCGATTTTCAGGTGCAGTTCATGGAACCCGATGATTGGAGAGCCGATATCTTCAATTACTTGAAAGATCCGGCTCGGGGGGCACCTAAACGGATAAGATACAGGGCCATGAAGTACGTCCTGATTGGGGATGACATGTTCTACAGGACGCACAGAAGCAAGTTTCCCTCAGAAAGAAACCAAGGTTATCGAACCAGTAGGAGCCAAGAAGCACGTGAAGGTTGTTGGTGGAGGAATGTAGTGCGGCGCAACACAGTGAAACCGGCGCCAACGTGAAACCTGCACAACACAATCAAAGTACTTTGTCCCAACGTAACAGTGAGGTTGTCAATCTCACCGGCTTGCTGAAAACAAAGGATTAAACGTATCGAGTGGAAGATGGTGTTTGTTTGCAAAGAACAGTAAAAGCAGTAGAATGTATTCAGATGTAAAAGAATGGACCGGGGTCCACAGTTCACTAGTGGTGTCTCTCCAATAAGATAACTAACATGCTGGGTGAACAAATTACAGGCGAGCAATTGACAAATAAAGATTCAATACATATCAACGATGATTACTATGTGATTTAATTAGGGCATTACGACAAAGTACATAGACCGCTATCCAGCATGCATCTATGCCTAAATAATCCACCTTCAGGTTATCATCCGAACCCCTTCCAGTATTAAGTTGCGAACAACAGATAATTGCATTAAGTATGGTGCGTAATGTAATCAACACAAATATCCTTAGACAAAGCATCAATGTTTTATCCCTAGTAGCAACAGCACATCCACAACCTTAGAACTTTCTGTCACTGTCCCAGATTTAATGGAGGCATGAACCCACTATCGAGCATAATTACCCCCTCTTGGAGTTACAAGTATCAACTTGGCCAGAGCCTCTACTAGCAACGGAGAGCATGCAAGAACATAAACAACACATATATGATAGATTGATAATCAACTTAACATAGTATTCTCTATTCATCGGATCTCACCAAACACAACATGTAGCATTACAAATAGATGATCTTGATCATGTTAGGCAGCTCACAAGATCTATAACAATGAAAGCACAAGCGGAGAAGACAACCATCTAGCTACTGCTATGGACCCATAGTCCAAGGATGAACTACTCACGCATCAATCCGGAGGCGGGCATGATGATGTAGAGCCCCTCCGGTGATGATTCCCCTCTCCGGCAGGGTGCCGGAGGCGATCTCCTGAATCCCCCGAGATGGGATTGGCGGCGGCGGCCTCTCAGTAATGTTTTCCGTACAGGGGGTTTCGCGACGGAGGCTTTAAGTAGGCGGAAGGGTAGGTCAAGTGGCGGCACGAGGGCCCCACACACCGGGCCTCGCGGCCAGGGGCCGGCCGCGCCGTGTCGGCGCTGATGACCCACAAGTATAGGGGATCGCAACAGTCTTCGAGGGAAGTATTACCCAATTTATTGATTCGACACAAGGGAGACAAAGAATACTTGTAAGCCTTAACGAGTTGTCAATTCAGCTGCACTGGAAACAGACTTGCTCGCAAGAGTTTATCAGTAGTAACAGTTTTATGGCAGTGGAAATAGCGAAATAACAGCAGCGGTGAAATAAAGACAGCAGTAGTGATTATAGTAAACAACAGGATTAAAATACTGTAGGCACAGGGACGGATTTAACGGGCGTTGCATGGATGAGAGAAACTCATGTAACAATCAAAGCATGGGCATTTGCAGATAATAATAAAACGGTATCCAAGTACTAATCAATCAATAGGCATGTGTTCCATATATAGTCGTACGTGCTCGCAATGAGAAACTTGCACAACATCTTTTGTCCTACCAGCCGGTGGCAGCCGGGCCTCTAGGGAAACTACTGGATATTAAGGTACTCCTTTTAATAGAGTACCGGAGCAAAGCATTAACACTCCGTGAACACATGTGATCCTCACATCACTACCATCCCCTCCGGTTGTCCCGATTCTTGTCACTTCGGGGCCATTGGTTCCGGACAGCGACATGTGTATACAACTTATAGGTAAGATCATAAACAACGAATATCTTCATGAATCAATAACATGTTCAGATCTGAGATCATGGCACTCGGGCCCTAGTGACAAGCATTAAGCATAACAAGTTGCAACAATATCATAAAAGTGACATCTACGGATACTAGGCACTATGCCCTAACAATCTTATGACTATTACATGACCAATCTCATCCAATCCCTACCATCCCCTTCAGCCTACAGCGGGGGAATTACTCACACATGGATGGGGGAAACATTGCTGGTTGATGGAGAGGCGTTGGCGGTGATGGCGGTGAAGATCTCCTCCACTTCCCCGTCCCGGCGGAGTGCCAGAACGGAGACTTCTGGCTCCCGCGACGGAGTTTCGCGATGTGGCGGCTCTCTGGAGGGTTTCTGGCGATGTCGACTTCCTCCGCGTTTTCGGTCGAAACCAATAAGTAGTCCGAAGGGGGGCGTCGGAGGCCGGCCGAGGGGGCTAGACCACATGGCCGCGCGGGCCCCCCTGGGCCGCGCCGCCATGTGGTGTGGGGCCCTCGGGCCTCCACCTCCTTTGCCCTTCTGGCTCCGTCAATATTTTGGTAAAATAGGGCCATCTGAAGAAATTCCGAGGATTTTCCCGAAAGTTGGATTTCTGCACAAAAACGAGACACCAGAGCAGTTCTGCTGAAAACAGCGTTAGTCCGTGTTAGTTGTATCCAAAATACACAAATTAGAGGCAAAACAATAGCAAAAGTGTTCGGGAAAGTAGATACGTTTTGGACGTATCCCCCCAAGCTTAGCTTATTGCTTGTCCTCAAGCAATTCAGTTAACAACTGAGCGATAAAAGAACTTTCACGAACACATTTGCTCATATGATGTATATATTCTCATGCTATGGCTAATACTTAAGCAGTTCATAATGAGATACATGCAAATAAGATCATCCAACAGCTATGTCAATCATGGAGAGGTACCAACAATTAATAATAAGCACCATGAATCATGTATATAAGCAGGATTGCAATGTTCATAAGAGAATATGATAAAGTGGTATCTCGCTTGCCTGTATTTGATCGGCAAAACATAAATGCCGAGGCACCTCTTGAGTTCATAGAAAGACTAGAATTAGTGATTGTCAAAGATAAAAGCATCAAAGTTATACCACAATTAATCATATTTTGAGACAAGCATATTATACTAAGAATGACAGTTGTGCTCTCAAGATAGTGCTCAAAGAAAGAATGGAGACACAACATAAAAGTAAAAGATTGACCCTTCGCAGAGGGAAGCAGGGATTAACATGCGCTAGAGCTTTTCATTTATAAAACAGGAGTAAAATTATTTTGAGAGGTGTTTGTTGTTGTCAACGAATGGTAATGGGTACACTAACTACCTCATCAACCGGACTCACAAGAGCGGCTCCCATTTTATTTATTTTTGGTTGGCACTCCTTCCAACCTTTCTTTCACAAACCATGGCTAACCGAATCCTCGGGTGCCTGCCAACAATCACATACCATGAAGGAGTGCCTTTTTATTTAAGTTTTATTATGATGATGACACTCCCCCAACCTTTGCTTACACAAGCCATGGCTAACCGAATCCTTCGGGTGCCGTCCAACAATCACAAGCCATGGAGGAGTGTCTATTTGAATTAATTAATTTGGGACTGGGAATCCCGTTGCCAGCTCTTTTTGCAAAATTATTGGATAAGCGGATGTGCCACTAGTCCATATGAGAGTCCGTCAAAAGTAAATGACAAGGTTGAAAGCTAAACACCACATACTTCCTCATGAGCTATGAAACATTAACACAAATTGAGAAGCATTTTGAAAGTTTTAAAGGTAGCGCATGAGAATTTACTTGGAATGGTTTGAAATGCCATGCATAGGTATTTATGGTGGACACTTTTGGAACAACTTGGTTTTCAGGTGTTTGGAAGCACGAGCGGCGTCACCGCTCAGTACAAGTGAAGGCTAGCAAAAGACTAGGGAGCGACAAATCAAGAGAGCAGTAACTGTCATAATTATGCTTGCGGCAAAATAAATTAACGGAGGCATAAAAGTGATACAATAACTCTGAAGCAATATAAATCATCGAGGCTTAATTGACTTTTTGTTCAGTCATATGCATGCGTGAGCATGTGCCAAGTCGATATAAATGAATTATTCAGAGGAGGATACCACAATGCCATACTTACTTATGAATAAAACAATGCAAGCAAACATCCATGACATGCTACTCATATTAATAAATTGGAACTAAACATGAGAGATCATGAGCTACTAGACTTTCTCAAATAACATATACCTCACATGAACCAACTAAGCATGCTCATATGGATGAGTATATGTACAAAAATGAAAGCAAATAGAGTTCATACCAGCCTCTCACCACAATCAGATTGTCGTAGATCGTCATTATTGCCTTTTCACTTGTGTAGCTTGGATAATATGAAATGAAAACCACGCTCCAGCCACCGAAGACCATTGAACTCATGATGAACTTTACAAACCAAAGAAGAACAGCAAATATTTTTGGTGTTTTCGAATTAGAAACAAGAACGAAAGAAAACAAGCAAACAAAGCAAAATCTTTTTGGGTTTTCTTATAGCAAACTAATGATAGCAAATAAAGCAAACTAAGAGCAAGGTACCAAATAAACAAATGGTGAAGAGAAACTACAGAAATATTTTTGGTCTTTTTGTGTTTTAGGAAAGAAACAAAGTGAAAACAAAAGAATGCAAACTAACAGAAACACAGAAAAGCAGGATGACAGAAATCTGCCAAATCCTGACAGCAGTACAGAAATCGAATTTAACAAAAATCTTCCATTGCTCAGACCAAAAAGTGTTCAACTAATGAAAGTTAGATAACAACCTGGGGAACATGCTAAAAAATTGGCAACTCAAAATAACGTTCTGGCTGTGCGTACGAATTTTTTTAGTAACAGCACAGAATCTGTTTTTGGACAGCACTTCCCCAAATATCATCTCCCTCTCATTAGAAAACCACTCTAGAGACTAAACAAGTATGTACAAGTATCCAGCAACCATAATATGCAAAGAATGAGTGATGCCGGTATACCTCCCCCCAAGCTTAGGCTTTTGGCCTAAGTGGAGTTCATTCCCAACGAGGGTCGGAGTTCCACGCCGGTGGATCATACATGGAGTGGTAATAGGGCCCCTGTGCAGAAGAATATCGTGGAGGCTCCACGTGACCATGATGTTGATATGAGGAGCTTGCTGCATCGGATGAAGAGTCGGGATGCTCCTCGGTCTCCTCCACATTTTCCCTCGCACGACGGCTTTCTCTTTCTATGTATGCATTTAGCTCATTTTCTGTGATCGACCACCCGTTCCTGGCATCAAGGTTAAACAAAGCAGGTGCAGGCAATCGTACTAGTTTTTCAATTTTCTTAGTTATACTCCAACTTTTCTTATACAAAGTTATCCTATAATGCAGGTTGTTCAAACTAGATGCATCTGAAATAAACTCATGTCTAATCATGGAAACCACATCAAGCTTCTCTATAGAAAGCGGAATATCTAAATGGTGAGGTTCTACACCATGCATAGCTAATAAGCGAGAGGCGATAAGACCTCCACAAATTCCTCCTTTCTCACGGTTAGTAGCAAGTCTACAAGCTATTAAAGCACCCAAATTATAAGTCCTATCCTGTTGCAAAGCAGCAGCTAAGAAAGCCAAGTCTGGGACAGATAATTTACCTCCAGTCCTTCTTGCAAGAACGCACTTTGTAATGAAATAGGCAAAGTAGCGGATGGCTGGATGTTGAATGCTACTAATCTTACCACCATCATTGGAGAGGCTCCTCCCATTACAAATCCTTGTATAAAGATCTGAGAGCTCCCGCGGTGTTCCCCTGATCTTCTCGCAGGATCCCCATTGCGGTACTCCAATTGCTGCACAAAAAACACTAAATGACAAGTTGACAGCTTTATTGTAAATTTTATACTGGACCATGGGGTCAGATCGCGACCAATTGAACTTGAAGTCCTGCACAAAAGACATAGTTAATTTTGCATATTGTCTTGGCTCTCCTTCAACAAAACCACTCAGCCCTGCACGAGAGATTAGAGTTTGCACATCTTGTAAAATCCCCGCACTTCTCATAAAGTCCACGCATGGGTAGTAAGAGGGGTATACTCCCTCCTCACGATTGACTCTCGTAACTTGCTGGACTTCCAATTCTTCTTGGTTCAATTGGGGCACACCTCCTTCCATTTTCTGAAATTTTCAACAATCATTATAAAATTTGATTTCAAGGTGTGTAATTGAAGGGAACTACTATAGGAACTTGCTAGAGTACTACACATGCATCAAAACTAATTTCTACCACTTAGAACAAGCATGCAAGCTCACTAAACATGTTATCTACAGCAGCAAAATATTCAAGATATACTCAACCAAATGAAATTCTAATTGGACAATCAAAGGAGTCACATACCAAGGAGTAAATGTGCCAAATTTCAGACAGAAATCTGGGCTGAGCAAGGAGATCGAAAAATCGCGAGTTCTTGAGCAGAAACACGAGTGAGAGAAACTTGGTACGAGTTTTTTCGGGAGAGAGAAGGTGCTGGGAGAAAGAGATGGTGTAGTGGGGCAAGGGGTGGCCCACACCACATGGTGGCGCGGCCCCCTTGCTGGCCGCGCCAGCCTATGGTGTGGCACCCCCTGGTGCCCCACAGGTCATCCTCTGGTGCTCCCAGGTGCCTCGTCGAAAAATAGGACCAACGGTGTAATTTTTGTAATTTTTAGAGAACTTTGAAAAATGCACATTTCTGGGTATTAAATTAATGATTACTGCGCAGGAAAATGATTTCTAAAATCTTAAATGACTAAAGCATATTGCAAAACAAAAGTGCTACAGCAAATAAAATAAGTGGAGGGAGAAAGAAAGAAAGAAGTGTTGTTTAGCTCTTTTATGCAATAAAATATACTTGTTAACAAGGTTGATCAAGTCTTGCTATCAAATAAATTTTATATGACATAAGAAGAAATAAACCTCAAATCAATCATGTTACCTTATATTGAATTGATATGGATCCAATCACAAGAGTTTGATATTCTTCTTTAGGCTCATATATAGGACAATCAATGGATCCCACTTTGATAGTTTTCACATTAAAAATTGTATTGACTCCACATACTTTATCAATCCTCTTGGGAAAATAGACAGTGTGTTCCTTATCATCAACATTGAAAGTAACCATGCCTTTATTGCAATCAATAACAGCCCCTGCAGTATTAAGAAAGGGTCTTCCAAGAATAATGGACATATTATCATCTTCAGGCATTTCCAACACAACAAAATCAGTTAATATCAAGCAATGTTGAGTAACTTGAACAGGAACATTTTCACATAAACCAACAGGAATAGCAGTAGATTTATCAGCCATTTGCAAAGATATATCAGTAGGTATCAATTTATCTAAATCAAGTCTCTTATAAAGAGAAAAAGGCATCACACTCACACCTGCTCCCAAATCACATAGAGCAGTTCTAACATAATTATTCTTGATGGAACAAGGAATAGTCGGTATACCTGGGTCTCCAAGCTTCTTTGGAATCTTACCATTAAAGGAGTAATTAGCGAGCATAGTAGAAATTTCCTCATTGGGGATTTTCCTTTTGTTAGTAACAATATCTTTCATATACTTTGAATAAGGAGGCAATTTAATAGCATCAGTCAAAGGAATTTGCAAAAATAAAGGTTTCATCCAATCACAAAATTTATTATAATGTTCCTCTTCCTTTGATTTTAGTTTCTTAGCAGGAAAAGACATTTGCTTTTGAACCCAAGGTTCTCTTTCATTACCATGCTTCTCAGTAATAAAGTCTTCTTTAGTGTACTTTTTATTTTTAGCAGGCTTTTCAGGTTCTTTTTCAATTTCTTCTTTATCAGGAGTATCATTCTTATCATTATCTTCCTCATGTTCATTACCACTTTCAGTTTCAGCATCAGAAATAGAAATACTATTAGGATCATTAACAGGTTCAGAGGATTCTACAACATTCTTATGTTTCTTTTTCTTTTTCTTAGATGGAGCACTAGTTTTAATTAGTTGAGAATCTTGTTCAACTCTTTTGGGATGCCCTTCAGGATATAGAGGATCCTGGGTAGAAGCACCACCTCTAGTTGTTACTTCACAAGCATGTTTTTCTTTAGAATTATTTCCCAACAAGTCATTTTGCACTTTAGTAAGTTGATCAATTTGAGTTTGAACCATTTGAAAATGTTTAACAAGTATCTTAACATCATTGGAGGTTCTCTCCACAATACCATGCAATTCACTAATAGCTCGGGAATTTTCCATTAAATGATTCTCTACTCTCATATTAAAGTTTTCTTGCTTAACAATATAATTATCAAATTCATCTAAGCATTGAGCAGGAGATTTTGAATACGGAATATCTTCCCTAGTAAAGTGTTGAAGCGAGTGTACCTCAATCATGGACGAAGGGGGAATCGTCTCACATATATCTTCTATAGGAGGTAAATTCTTCACATCTTCAGGTTTAATACCTTTCTCCTTAAGAGACTTCTTGGCTTCCCTCATATCTTCATCATTCAATTTAATCATACCCCTCTTCTTCACTATCGGTGTCGGGGTTGGTTCAGGTGTAGACCAATCATCATGATTCCGGCCTATTTTAGCCAATAATTCTTCAGCGTCTTCTGGAGTTCTTTTCCTGAAAACACAACCAGCACAACTATCCAGGTATGCCCTAGACTCAATAGTTAGTCCACTATAAAATATATCAAGTAAATCATGCTTTTCCAAATCATGGTCAGGCTGAGCTCTAATAAGAGAACAGAATCTCGCCCAAGCCTCAGGCAATTTCTCTTCATCTTCCTGGTCAAAATTATAAATTCTCTGCAAAGCAGCATGTTGAGCACTAGCAGGAAAGTATTTTCGAAAGAAAACATCACGCAAATCAGTTGGACTTTTAATAGAACCAGGAGGCAAATTATTATACCAAGTTTTAGCATCATCCTTTAATGAGAACGGAAAAATTTTAGCGACAAAATAAGTACGCATCTTGACATCATCAGAAAACACGCCACTAAGAGTAGATAACTCAGTCATGTGTTCAACAGCACTTTCTTTTTCAGTACCACAAAAGGGTGTTTTCTCAACAATAGCTATATGAGATAAATCAAGAGAAAAATCATAATCTTTATCCCTAATGTTTATAGGAGATGTGGCAAATTTAGGATCAGGAGATGGTTTATATCTAACAGCATGTTCTGCAAGCAACTTTTTAATTTTTCTTGCATCAGTAGTAGCCTTGCATTTTTCAATAAAATCATTATCAAGCTCTACATAATCTTCATCAAGATCATCACTAGAATAATCAACAGACTCAGGTGAATTAACAGGTGTAGCAGCATTAGGAGTTTCAGTATTTTCAATTTGTCTAGACTTAGCAATTGTAGCATCTAGAAAAGATCCCAATGAACCACTATCATCAAGCACAGCAGAAACATTATCAATATTATGAGAATTTTCAGATTCAGCAGAAGTACCAGCACGCGAAGCATGTGGCGGTGAAACAAGTTTATCAATAACAGATGGTGAATCAAGAGCAGCAGAGGTACTCAGAGTTGTACCTTTTCTTGTAGTGGATGGTAATATGGCGATCTTAGTATCGCGAGGTTTACCCATAATGGAGAATTTGCAGCGAACAATATCAATCCAAGTGAACTTCCAAATAAAGCTATGCTCCCCGGCAACGGCGCCAGAAAATAGTCTTGATGACCCACAAGTATAGGGGATCGCAACAGTCTTCGAGGGAAGTATTACCCAATTTATTGATTCGACACAAGGGGAGACAAAGAATACTTGTAAGCCTTAACAGCGGAGTTGTCAATTCAGCTGCACCTGGAAACAGACTTGCTCGCAAGAGTTTATCAGTAGTAACAGTTTTATGGCAGTGGAAATAGCGAAATAACAGCAGCGGTGAAATAAAGACAGCAGTAGTGATTATAGTAAACAGCAGGATTAAAATACTGTAGGCACAGGGACGGATTTAACGGGCGTTGCATGGATGAGAGAAACTCATGTAACAATCAAAGCATGGGCATTTGCAGATAATAATAAAACGGTATCCAAGTACTAATCAATCAATAGGCATGTGTTCCATATATAGTCGTACGTGCTCGCAATGAGAAACTTGCACAACATCTTTTGTCCTACCAGCCGGTGGCAGCCGGGCCTCTAGGGAAACTACTGGATATTAAGGTACTCCTTTTAATAGAGTACCGGAGCAAAGCATTAACACTCCGTGAACACATGTGATCCTCACATCACTACCATCCCCTCCGGTTGTCCCGATTCTTGTCACTTCGGGGCCATTGGTTCCGGACAGCGACATGTGTATACAACTTATAGGTAAGATCATAAACAACGAATATCTTCATGAATCAATAACATGTTCAGATCTGAGATCATGGCACTCGGGCCCTAGTGACAAGCATTAAGCATAACAAGTTGCAACAATATCATAAAAGTGACATCTACGGATACTAGGCACTATGCCCTAACAATCTTATGACTATTACATGACCAATCTCATCCAATCCCTACCATCCCCTTCAGCCTACAGCGGGGGAATTACTCACACATGGATGGGGGAAACATGGCTGATTGATGGAATTCGTCCCGGCGGAGTGCCAGAACGGAGACTTCTGGCTCCCGCGACGGAGTTTCGCGATGTGGCGGCTCTCTGGAGGGTTTCTGGCGATGTCGACTTCTCTCCGTGCGTTTTCAGGTCGAAACCAATAAGTAGTCCGAAGGGGGGCGTCGGAGGCCGGCCGAGGGGGCCACACCACATGGCCGCGCGGGCCCCCCCTGGGCCGCGCCCCCTCGGGCCTCCACCTCCTTTGCCCTTCTGGCTCCGTCAATATTTTGGTAAAATAGGGCCATCTGAAGAAATTCCGAGGATTTTCCCGAAAGTTGGATTTCTGCACAAAAACGAGACACCAGAGCAGTTCTGCTGAAAACAGCGTTAGTCCGTGTTAGTTGTATCCAAAATACACAAATTAGAGGCAAAACAATAGCAAAAGTGTTCGGGAAAGTAGATACGTTTTGGACGTATCGCCACCTCCCCCCACTTAGTCTCTTCGGTCTTCTAGAAGCTTCGTGCAAAAATAGGACCCTGGGCGTTGATTTCGTCCAATTCCGAGAATATTTCCTTACTAGGATTTCTGAAACCAAAAACAAAAAACAGTGGCACTTCGGCATCTTGTTAATAGGTTAGTGGCGGAAAATGTAAAATAACGCTGTAAAGTATGTGTAAAACACTCAAGTATTGTAATAAAAGTAGCATGGAACATAAGAAATTATAGATACGTTTGCGACGTATCAAGCATCCCCAACTTAGTTCCTACTCGTCCTCGAGTAGGTAAACGATAACACAAATAATTTCTGAAGTGACATGCTACCAACATAATCTTGATCAACATTATTGTAAAGCATATGAGATGAATGGAGTGATCTGAACAAAAGATTGCTAACAAAGATAATGACTAAACAAATGAATCATATAGCAAAACTTTTCATGAATAGTACTTTCAAGACAAGTATCAATAAGACTTGCATAAGAGCTAACTCATAAGCAATAAATTCATAGTAGAATGCATTGAAGCAACACAAAGGATGATTAAGTTTCAGCAATTGCTTTCAACTTGTAACATGTATATCTCATGGATATTTGTCAACATAGAGTAATATAACAGGTGCAATAAGTAAACATGTAAGAATCAATGCACACAGTTAACACAAGTGTTTGCTTCTAAGATAGAAGGGAATGGGTAAACTGACTCAACATAAAGTAAAAGAATGGCCCTTCGCAGAGGGAAGCATTGATTACTATTTTTGTGCTAGAGCTTTTGTTTTGAAAACATAGAAACAATTTTGTCAACGGTAGTAATAATTCATATGTGCTATGCATAATACTTCCTACAAGTTGCATGTCTCATGCATAGAGTACCAATAGTGCTCGCACCTTGTCCTACTATCTCGGAAAACACGGATTCTCATCGCATAACATATGCTTCAACCAAGTGTCACAAAGGGGTACCTCTATGCCGCCTGTACAAGTGTCTAAGGAGAAAGCACGCATTGGATTTCTCGCTTTTGATTATTCTCAACTTAGACATCCATACCGGGACAACATAGACAACAGATAATGGACTCCTCTTTTAATGCTTAAGCATTCAACAATAGTTAATATTCTCATAAGAGATTGAGGTTGTATGTCCAAACTGAAACTTCCACCATGATACATGGCTTTAGTTAGCGGCCCAATGTTCTTCTCTAACATATGCATACTCAAACCATTTGATCATGAAATCCACTACTTCAGACAAGACGAACATGCATAGCATCTCACATGATATCCAACCCCAAGAGGAAGGTATGATGCGTATAGAAGCAAGTTTCCCTCAGTATGAAACCAAGGTTTAATCGAACCAGTAGGAGCCAAGAAGCACGTTGAAGGTTGATGGTGGCGAAATGTGATGCGGCGCAACAACAGGGATTCCGGCGCCAACGTGGAACCTGCACAACACAACCCAAGTACTTTGTCCCAACGAAACAGTGAGGTTGTCAATCTCACCGGCTTGCTGTAACAAAGGATTAAACGTATCGAGTGGAAGATGTTTGCAAAGAAAACAGTAAAACACAATTGCAGTAGATTGTATGCTATGTAAAGAATAGGACCGGGGTCCACAGTTCACTAGAGGTGTCTCTCCCATAAGATAAAGCATGTTGGGTGAACAAATTACAGTCGGGCAATTGACAAATAGAGAAAAGCATAACAATGCATATACATGATATGATAAATATAGTGAGATTTAATCCGGGCATTACGACAAAGTACATAGACCGCCATCCAACTGCATCTATGCCTAAAAAGTCCACCTTCAGGTTATCGTCCGAACCCCATTCAGTATTAAGTTGCAAAGCAACAGACAATTGCATTAAGTATGGTGCGTAATGTAATCGACAACTACATCCTTAGACATAGAATCAATGTTTTATCCCTAGTGGCAACAGCACATCCACAACCTTAGAACTTTCTGTCACTGTCCCAGATTTAATGGAGGCATGAACCCACTATCGAGCATAAATACTCCCTCTTGGAGTTAAGAGTACAAACTTGGCCAGAGCCTCTACTAATAACGGAGAGCATGCAAGATCATAAACAACACATAAACAATAGATTGATAATCACCATAACATAGTATTCTCTATCAATCGGATCCCGACAAACACAACATATAGAATTACAGATAGATGATCTTGATCATGTTAGGCAGCTCACAAGATCCAACAATGAAGCACAACAAGGAGAAGACAACCATCTAGCTACTGCTATGGACCCATGGTCCAGGGGTGAACTACTCACTCATCACTCCGGAGGCGACCATGGCGGTGTAGAGTCCTCCGGGAGATGAATCCCCTCTCCGGCAGGGTGCCGGAGGCGATCTCCCGAATCCCCCGAGATGGGATTCGCGGCGGCGGCGTCTCTGGAAGGTTTTCCGTATCGTGGCTCTCGGTACTGGGGGTTTCGCGACGGAGACTTTAAGTAGGCGGAAGGGCAACGCGGGGGCCACACGAGGTGCCCAGGGGGTAGGGCCGCGCGGCCAGGGCTTGGGCCGCGCCGCCCCCCCCTGGCTGCCTCGTGGCCCCACTTTGTTATCTCTTCGGTCTTCTGGAAGCTTCGTGCAAAAATAGGACCCTGGGCGAAAGTTTCGTCCAATTCCGAGAATATTTCCTTACTAGGATTTCTGAAACCAAAAACAGCAGAAAACAGAACTGGCTCTTCGGCATCTTGTTAATAGGTTAGTTCCAGAAAATGCATAAATATGACATATAATGTGCATAAAACATGTAGGTATCATCAATAAAGTAGCATGGAACATAAGAAATTATCGATACGTTGGAGACGTATCAGCATCCCCAAGCTTAGTTCTGCTCGTCCCGAGCAGGTAAAACGATAACAAAGATAATTTCTGAAGTGACATGCCATCATAATCTTGATCATACTATTTGTAAACATATGTAATGAATGCAGCGATCAAAACAAAAGTAATGACATGAGTAAACAAGTGAATCATATGACAAAGACTTTTCATGAATAGTACTTCAAGACAAGCATCAATAAGTCTTGCATAAGAGTTAACTCATAAAGCAATAAATCAAAGTAAAGGTGTTGAAGCAACACAAAGGAAGATTAAGTTTCAGCGGTTGCTTTCAACTTATAACATGTATATCTCATGGATATTGTCAACATAAAGTAATATAACAAGTGCAATATGCAAGTATGTAGGAATCAATGCACAGTTCACACAAGTGTTTGCTTCTTAAGGTGGAAGGAGATAGGTAAACTGACTCAACAATAAAAGTAAAAGAAAGGTCCTTCAAAGAGGAAAGCATCGATTGTGTATTTGTGCTAGAGCTTTTATTTTGAAAACATGAAACAATTTTGTCAACGGTAGTAATAAAGCATATGAGTTATGTAAATTATATCTTACAAGTTGCAAGCCTCATGCATAGTATACTAATAGTGCCCGCACCTCGTCCTACTTAGCTTGGACTACCGGGTCTTTGCATGCCATGTTTCAACCAAGTGTCACAAAGGGGTACCTCCATGCCGCCTGTACAAAGGTCTAAGGAGAATGCTCGCATTTTGGATTTCTCGCTTTTGATTATTCTCAACTTAGACATCCATACCGGGACAACATGGACAACAGATAATGGACTCCTCTTAAATGCATAAGCATGTAGCAATGATTATTATTCTCATATGAGATTGAGGATATATGTCCAAAACTGAAACTTCCACCATGATTCATGGCTTTAGTTAGCGGCCCAATGTTCTTCTCTAACAATTTTGCATGCTCCAACCACTAAAATGATAGATCCTTCAGACAAGACGGACATGCATAGCAACTCACATGATATTCAACAATAGTTGATGGCGTTCCCCAGAAGCATGGTTATCGCACAACAAGCAACTTAATAAAATATAAAGTGCATAAGTACATATTCAATACTACGATAGTTTTTAAGGCTATTTTGTCCCATGAGCTATATATTGCAAAGGTGAATGATGGAATTTTAAAGGTAGCACTCAAGCAATTTACTTTGGAATGGCGGAGAAATACCATGTAGTAGGTAGGTATGGTGGACACAAATGGCATAGTGGTTGGCTCAAGGATTTTGGATGCATGAGAAGTATTCCCTCTCGATACAAGGTTTAGGCTAGCAAGGTTATTTGAAGCAAACTCAAGGATGAACAAGTGCAGCAAAACTCACATAAAAGACATATTGTAAACATTATAAGACTCTACACCGTCTTCCTTGTTGTTCAAAACTCAATACTAGATATTATCTAGACCTTAGAGAGACCAAATATGCAAATCAAATTTTAGCAAGCTCTATGTATTTCTTCATTAATGGGTGCAAAGCATATGATGCAAGAGCTTAAACATGAGCACAACAATTGCCAAGTATCACATTATCCAAGACATTTTAGAATTACTACATGTAGCATTTTCCAATTCCAACCATATAACAATTTAACGAAGGAGAAACTTCGCCATGAACATTATGAGTAAAGCCTAAGGACACATGTGTCCATATGCAACAGCGGAGCGTGTCTCTCTCCCACAAAGTGAATGCTAGGATCCATTTTATTCAAACAAAAACAAAAACAAAAACAAACCGACGCTCCAAGTAAAGAACACAAGATGTGACCGAATAAAAATATAGTTTCAGGGGAGGAACCTGATGATGTTGTCGATGAAGAAGGGGATGCCTTGGGCATCCCCAAGCTTAGACGCTTGAGTCTTCTTAAAATATGCAGGGGTGAACCACGGGGGCATCCCCAAGCTTAGAGCTTTCACTCCTCTTGATCATAGTATATCATTCTCCTCTCTTGACCCTTGAAAACTTCCTTCACACCAAACTTCAAGCAAACTCATTAGAGGGTTAGTGCACAATTAATAATTCACTCATTCAGAGGTGACACAATCATTATTTTCACTTCTGGACATTGCATAATGCTACTGGACATTAATGGATCAAAGAAATAAATCCAATATAGCAAAAGAGGCAATGCGAAATAAAAGGCAGAATCTGTCAAAAACAGAACAGTCCGTAAAGACGAATTTAAAGCTGGCACCAGACTTGCTCAAATGGAAAAACTCAAAACTAATGAAAGTTGCGTACATATCTGAGGATCACGCTCGTAAATTGGCAGATTTTTTCGAATTTTCTACAGAGAACTGTGCCCAGATTCGTGACAGACAGCAATGCTGTTTCTGCGCAGCGATCCCAAATATAACATCAATTTTGGCATAGAAACTTTACTTGGCACAAAAACATGATAAGGAGAGGTTGCTACAGTAGTAAACAACTTCCAAGACTCAACAAAACAAAAAATTGCTGTAGTAAAAACATGGGTTGTCTCCCATAAGCGCTTTTCTTTAACGCCTTTCAGCTAGGCGCAGAAAGTGCAAATCAAGTATTATCGAGAGATGAAGCATCAACATCATAACCAGGGGTATTGGGAGTTTTCTCAACCAAGCATAGTATATTGGATACATAAGTTTTAGCGTCTCCCTTTTCATTAGTCTTGGGCTTGCTACTCTCATCGAACAAATTTTCAGGAACAAGCCAAGCATAGTTATTTTCTAGTGCATCATTCATAGCTAGGAGTTTACATGGTATTGGTGCTTTGATTTCCCCACCATCATTAATGTTATTAGTGTACCTTATTCTATCCATGTCCATTTTTTCAAGGAGACCAATAAAATTGGTATGAGAACCTAGCATATTAAATTTAGCAAAAACCTTTCTAGCCTCTCTTGCTAGACCGCCAAATTCTCTAAGAAGAGTTTCTAGAACAAAATCTTTCTTTTCCCCTTCTTCCATATCACCAAGTGTGAGAAACATGTGTTGGATTATAGGATTGAGATTAACAAATTTAGTTTCCAACATGCGAACTAAAGCAGCAGCAGCAATTTCATAGGTAGGTGCAAGTTCTACCAAGTGTTTATCTTCAAAATTTTCAGTAATACTAACATGATTGAAAAATTCTTCTATATTATTTCTCCCAACTATGGACCCACGTCCTACCGGTATGTCTTTTGTGGTGAAATTAAAAGGAAACATGATGCAATAAGCAAAAAGTAAACTAGGCAAACAAAGTAAAGACAAGTAACTAATTTTTTTTTGTGTTTTTGATATAGAGAGCAAGACAGTAAATAAAGTAAAACTAGCAACTAATTTTTTTGTGTTTTGTTTAGGTGCAGCAAACAAAGTAGTAAATAAAATAAAGCAAGACAAAAACAAAGTAAAGAGATTGAGAAGTGGAGACTCCCCTTGCAGCGTGTCTTGATCTCCCCGGCAACGGCGCCAGAAATTTATGCTTGATACGCGTAGATGTACACGTCCGTTGGGAACCCCAAGAGGAAGGTATGATGCGTATAGAAGCAAGTTTCCCTCAGTATGAAACCAAGGTTTAATCGAACCAGTAGGAGCCAAGAAGCACGTTGAAGGTTGATGGTGGCGAAATGTGATGCGGCGCAACAACAGGGATTCCGGCGCCAACGTGGAACCTGCACAACACAACCCAAGTACTTTGTCCCAACGAAACAGTGAGGTTGTCAATCTCACCGGCTTGCTGTAACAAAGGATTAAACGTATCGAGTGGAAGATGTTTGCAAAGAAAACAGTAAAACACAATTGCAGTAGATTGTATGCTATGTAAAGAATAGGACCGGGGTCCACAGTTCACTAGAGGTGTCTCTCCCATAAGATAAAGCATGTTGGGTGAACAAATTACAGTCGGGCAATTGACAAATAGAGAAAAGCATAACAATGCATATACATGATATGATAAATATAGTGAGATTTAATCCGGGCATTACGACAAAGTACATAGACCGCCATCCAAGCGCATCTATGCCTAAAAAGTCCACCTTCAGGTTATCATCCGAACCCCATTCAGTATTAAGTTGCTAAGCAGACAATTGCATTAAGTATGGTGCGTAATGTAATCGACAACTACATCCTTAGACATAGAATCAATGTTTTATCCCTAGTGGCAACAGCACATCCACAACCTTAGAACTTTCTGTCACTGTCCCAGATTTAATGGAGGCATGAACCCACTATCGAGCATAAATACTCCCTCTTGGAGTTAAGAGTACAAACTTGGCCAGAGCCTCTACTAATAACGGAGAGCATGCAAGATCATAAACAACACATAAACAATAGATTGATAATCACCATAACATAGTATTCTCTATCCATCGGATCCCGACAAACACAACATATAGAATTACAGATAGATGATCTTGATCATGTTAGGCAGCTCACAAGATCCAACAATGAAGCACAACAAGGAGAAGACAACCATCTAGCTACTGCTATGGACCCATGGTCCAGGGGTGAACTACTCACTCATCACTCCGGAGGCGACCATGGCGGTGTAGAGTCCTCCGGGAGATGAATCCCCTCTCCGGCAGGGTGCCGGAGGCGATCTCCTGAATCCCCCGAGATGGGATTCGCGGCGGCGTCGTCTCTAAGGTTTTCCGTATCGTGGCTCCGGTACGGGGTTTCGCGACGGAGACTTTAAGTAGGCGGAAGGGCAACGCGGGGGCCACACGAGGTGCCCAGGGGGTAGGGCCGCGCGGCCGGGGCTTGGGCCGCCGCCCTGTCCCCTGGCTGCCTCGTGGCCCCACTTCGTTATCTCTTCGGTCTTCGGAAGCTTCGTGCAAAAATAGGACCCTGTTTCGTCCAATTCCGAGAATATTTCCTTACTAGGATTTCTGAAACCAAAAACAGCAGAAAACAGCAACTGGCTCTTCGGCATCTTGTTAATAGGTTAGTTCCGAAAATGCATAAATATGACATATAATGTGCATAAAACATGTAGGTATCATCAATAAAGTAGCATGGAACATAAGAAATTATCGATACGTTGGAGACGTATCAGCATCCCCAAGCTTAGTTCTGCTCGTCCCGAGCAGGTAAAACGATAACAAAGATAATTTCTGAAGTGACATGCCATCATAATCTTGATCATACTATTTGTAAACATATGTAATGAATGCAGCGATCAAAACAAAAGTAATGACATGAGTAAACAAGTGAATCATATGACAAAGACTTTTCATGAATAGTACTTCAAGACAAGCATCAATAAGTCTTGCATAAGAGTTAACTCATAAAGCAATAAATCAAAGTAAAGGTGTTGAAGCAACACAAAGGAAGATTAAGTTTCAGCGGTTGCTTTCAACTTATAACATGTATATCTCATGGATATTGTCAACATAAAGTAATATAACAAGTGCAATATGCAAGTATGTAGGAATCAATGCACAGTTCACACAAGTGTTTGCTTCTTAAGGTGGAAGGAGATAGGTAAACTGACTCAACAATAAAAGTAAAAGAAAGGTCCTTCAAAGAGGAAAGCATCGATTGCTGTATTTGTGCTAGAGCTTTTATTTTGAAAACATGAAACAATTTTGTCAACGGTAGTAATAAAGCATATGAGTTATGTAAATTATATCTTACAAGTTGCAAGCCTCATGCATAGTATACTAATAGTGCCCGCACCTCGTCCTACTTAGCTTGGACTACCGGGTCTTTGCATGCCATGTTTCAACCAAGTGTCACAAAGGGGTACCTCCATGCCGCCTGTACAAAGGTCTAAGGAGAATGCTCGCATTTTGGATTTCTCGCTTTTGATTATTCTCAACTTAGACATCCATACCGGGACAACATGGACAACAGATAATGGACTCCTCTTAAATGCATAAGCATGTAGCAATGATTATTATTCTCATATGAGATTGAGGATATATGTCCAAAACTGAAACTTCCACCATGATTCATGGCTTTAGTTAGCGGCCCAATGTTCTTCTCTAACAATTTTGCATGCTCCAACCACTAAAATGATAGATCCTTCAGACAAGACGGACATGCATAGCAACTCACATGATATTCAACTACATGATGCAAGAGCTTAAACATGATCTATGCGAGCTCAAACAATTGCCAAATTTACCAAACCATATGCAGCATTTTCCAATTCCAACCAAATAGCAATTTAACGAAGCAATGAGCTTTCGCCATGAACATTAAAGCACAATTAAGAACACAAGTGTTCCATATGAAAAAGCGGAGCGTAATATCTCCAATATAAGAATGGCGAGATCCAACTTTATTCAAAACAAAACAAAAATAAAAACAAACCGACGCTCCAAGTAAAGAACATAAGAATGTGACGGAATAAAAATATAGTTTCACTAGAAGTGACCTGATAATGTTGTCGATGAAGAAGGGGATGCCTTGGGCATCCCCAAGCTTAGATGCTTGAGTCTTCTTAAAATATGCAGGGATGAACCACCGGGGAATCCCCAAGCTTAGACCTTTCACTCTTCTTGATCATAGTATATCATCCTCTTCTCTTGACCCTTGAAAACTTCCTTCACACAAACTCCAAGCAAACTCATTAGAGGGTTAGTGCATAACCACAAATTCATATATTCAGAGGTGACACAATCATTTTTAACACTTCTGGACATTGCACAAAGCTTCTGAAAGTTAATGGAACAAAGAAACTCATTCAACATAGCAAAAGCGGCAATGTGAAATAAAAGGCAGAATCTGTCAAAAACAGAACAGTCCGTAAAGATGCATCTGGACTGGGCACTTAACTTGCTCAAATGGAAAAACTCAAAACTAATGAAAGTTGCGTACATATCTGAGGATCACGCTCGTAAATTTGCAGATTTTTTCGAATTTTTTACAGAGACTTATGCCAGAATTCGTGACAGACAGCAATGCTGTTTCTGCGCAGCGATCCCAAATATAACATCAACTTTAACATAGAAACTTTACTTGGCACAAAAACATGATAAGGAGAGGTTGCTACAGTAGTAAACAACTTCCAAGACTCAACAAAACAAAAATTTCTGTAGTAAAATAAACACATGGGTTATCTCCCAAGAAGTGCTTTTCTTTAACGCCTTTCAGCTAGGCGAAAGTGCAAATCAAGTAACATCAAGAGTAGAAGCATCAACATTATTACCTTGGGAGTTGGAAGTTTCATCTACAATGCATGTTATCTTATCTATGTAAGTTTCTGTTGGAGATATGCCCAAGAGGCAATAATGAAAGTGATTATTATATATCTTTATGTTTATGATAAATGTTTATATACCATGCTATAATTGTATTAACCGAAACATTGATACATGTGTGATATGTAAACAACAAAGAGTCCCTAGTAAGCCTCTTAACTAGCTTGTTGATTAATAGATGATTAGTTTCATAATCATGAACATTGGATGTTATTAATAACAAGATTATATCATTATATGAATGATGTAATGGACACACCCAATTAAGCGTAGCATAAGATCACGTCATTAAGTTATTTGCTATAAGCTTTCGTTACATAGTTACCTAGTCCTTATGACCATGAGATCATGTAAATCACTTATACCGGAAAGGTACTTTGATTACATCAAACGCCACTGCGTAAATGGGTGGTTATAAAGGTGGGATTAAGTATCCGGAAAGTATGAGTTGAGGCATATGGATCAACAGTGGGATTTGTCCATCCCGATGACGGATAGATATACTCTGGGCCCTCTCGGTGAAATGTCGTCTAATGTCTTGCAAGCATATGAATAAGTTCATAAGAGACCACATACCACGGTACGAGTAAAGAGTACTTGTCAGGAGACGAGGTTGAACAAGGTATAGTGTGATACCGATGATCAAACCTCGGACAAGTAAAATATCGCGTGACAAAGGGAATTGGTATCGTATGTGAATGGTTCATTCGATCACTAAAGTCATCGTTGAATATGTGGGAGCCATTATGGATCTCCAGATCCCGCTATTGGTTATTGGTCGGAGTGTACTCAACCATGTCCGCATAGTTCGCGAACCGTAGGGTGACACACTTAAAGTTGGATGTTGAAATGGTAGAACTTGAATATGGAATGGAGTTCGAATATTTGTTCGGAGTCCCGGATGAGATCCCGGACATCACGAGGAGTTCCGGAATGGTCCGGAGAATAAGATTCATATATAGGATGTCATTTTATGTGAATTAAAATGATTCGGAAGGTTCTATGGAAGGTTCTAGAAGGTTCTAGAAAAGTCCGGAAGAAACCACCAAGGAAGGTGGAGTCCACATGGGACTCCACCTCCATGGCCGGCCAACCCTAGTGGGGGTGGAGTCCCAAGTGGACTCCCCCTTAGGGGGCCGGCCACCCCCCCATATGGGAGGTGGAACTCCCACCTCTAGTGGGAGTCCTAGCTTGGGAAGGTTTCCCACCATATGGAAGGTTTTTGGTTCGGGTCTTATTCGAAGACTTGGAGACCAACACTTGGGGTTCCACCTATATAATGAGGGGCCAAGGGGAGGGGGCCGGCCACCCAAGAACCACCAAGGTGGCCGCACCCCTTAGTGGCCGGCGCCCCCTCTCCCCAAACCCTAGCCACCCCGCTCCTCCACCATATCCCGCACGCTTAGCGAAGCTCCGCCGGATTTCTCCACCACCACCGACACCACGCCGTCGTGCTGCCGGATTCAAGAGGAGCTACTACTTCCGCTGCCCGCTGGAACGGGGAGGTGGACGTCGTC
The DNA here is from genome assembly GCA_030979885.1 of Lolium multiflorum. Lineage (NCBI taxonomy): Eukaryota > Viridiplantae > Streptophyta > Magnoliopsida > Poales > Poaceae > Lolium > Lolium multiflorum. The sequence goes on from CM061749.1 coordinate 101,370,680, forward strand.
TTCATCAACAACCGAACGTGTGACCGAGTACGGAGGTGCTGCCCGTTCGTGGCGCCGTGATCAAGATCTTCTACGCGCTTTTGCAAGCGGCAAGTGATCGTCTACCGCAGCAACAAGAGCCTCATCTTGTAGGCTTTGGAATCTCTTCAAGGGTGAGACTCGATAATCCCCTCGTTGCTACCGTCTTCTAGATTGCATCTTGGCTTGGATTGCGTGTTCGCGGTAGGAAATTTTTTGTTTTCTATGCTACGTTTTCCTACAGTGGTATCAGAGCCGTGTCTATGCATAGATGGTTGCACGAGTAGAACACAATGGTTTTGTGGGCGTTGATGCTTATGTTGTCTTTAGCTTGAGTACTTTGCATCTTTGTGGCATAGTGGGATGAAGCGGCTCGGGCTAACTTTACATGACCGCGTTCATGAGATTTGCTCCACGCTTGACATGCAACTTGTATTGCATAAGTGGCTTTGCGGGTGTCTGTCTCTCCTACTATAGTGAAGATTCAATTTACTCTTCTATTGACAACACTAGTATCACCGTTGTGGTTCATGTTCGTAGGTAGATTAGATCTCACTCGAAAACCCTAAACCACGTAAAATATGCAAACCAAATTAGAGAACGTCTAACTTGTTTTTGCAGGGTTTGGTGATGTGATATGGCCATAATGTGATGATGACTATGTATGAGATGATCATTATTGTATTGTGGCAACCGGCAGGAGCCTTATGGTTGTCTTTAAATTTCATGTTGAGTAGTATTTCAAAGAAGTTGTAATAGTTGCTACATGGGAGAACAATCATGAAGACGGCGCCATTGACCTTGACGCTACGCCGACGATGATGGAGATCATGCCCGTTGATGATGGAGATCATGTCCGTGCTTTGGAGATGAAGATCAAAGGCGCAAAGACAAAAGGGCCATATCATATCACATATGAACTGCATGTGATGTTAATCCTTTTATGCATCTTATTTTGCTTAGATCGCGACGGTAGCATTATAAGATGATCCCTCTCACTAAAATTTCAAGATAATAAAGTGTTCATCCTTAGTAGCACCGTTGCCAAGACTTGTCGTTTCGAAGCATCTCGTGATGATCGGGTGTGATAGAATCAACAAGTGCATACAACGGGTGCAAGTCAGTTTTGCACATGCGGATACTAAGGTGGCCTTGACGAGCCTAGCATGTACAGACATGGTCTCGGAACACGTGATACCGAAAGGTAGAGCATGAATCATATGATTGATATGATGAACACTTTGAGTGTTCGCCATTGAAATTACATCTTGTCTCGTGATGATCGGGCATAGGTGTGATGGATTTGGTTCGTGTGATCACTAAGACAATGCGAGGGATATTGTTTTGAGTGGGAGTTCACCTAGTTTTTAATTTTGTTAAATTAAAATTTGAACTCAATTTGTCATAAACATTAGTCTAAACTATTGCAAATATGTTGTAGATATGGCGTCCCCAATCAATTTTAACCAGTTCCTAGAGAAAGAAAAGCTTAAGAGCAACGGTAGCAACTTCACCGACTGGTTCCGTCATGTGAGGATCTTCCTCAATGGCGGAAACCTGCAATATGTGCTTGATGCACCGCTAGGTGACCCTCCTGCAGAAACTGAAACCGATGAAGTAAAGAATGTTTACGCGACTCGGAAAACTCGGTACTCTCAAGTTCAGTGTGCCATCCTGTGCAGTCTGGAAGCCGATCTTCAAAAACGTTTTGAGCACCACGATCCACATGAGTTAGTCAATGAGTTGAAAACTATCTTTGAGACTCATGCGGCCGTGGAATGCTATGAAGCATCGAAACACTTCTTCAGCTGCATGATGGAAGAAGGCAGCTCCGTTAGTGAGCACATGCTCGCCATGACCGGGCATGCGAAGAAACTCAGTGACTTGGGAATAGTGATTCCTAACAGACTGGGGATTAATCGTGTCCTTCAATCACTGCCACCTAGTTATAAGAACTTTGTGATGAATTACAATATGCAGAACATGAACAAAGAGTTACCTGAACTCTTCGCCATGCTAAAATCTGCTGAGATTGAAATTAAGAAAGAGCACCAAGTGTTGATGGTCAACAAGACCACCAGCTTCAAGAAACAGGGCAAGTCTAAAGGCAAGAACAAGAAGAGTGGCAAGAAAGCTGCCACGCCTCCTGTGAAACCTAAGGCTGGCCCTAAGCCTGATGCTGAGTGTTATTACTGCAAGGAGAAGGGACACTGGAAGCGTAATTGCTCCAAGTATTTGGCGGATCTGAAGAGCGGCCTTGTCAAGAAGAAGAAAGAAGGTATATCTGATATACATGTTATAGATGTTTATCTCACTGGTTCTCGTACTAGTACCTGGGTATTTGATACTGGTTCGGTTGCTCATATTTGTAACTCGAAACAGGAACTAAAGAATAAACGAAGACTACTAAAAGATGAAGTGACGATGCGCGTTGGAAATGGATCCAAAGTCGATGTGATCGCTGTCGGCACACTTCCTCTACATCTACCTTCGGGATTAGTTTTAAGCCTAAATAATTGCTATTTTGTACCCGCGTTGAGCATGAACATTATATCTGGATCTTGTTTAATGCAAGACGGTTATTCATTCAAGTCTGAGAATAATGGTTGTTCTATTTTTATGAATAATATCTTTTATGGTCGAGCACCTGAAAAGAATGGCTTATTTCTGTTAGATCTCGATAGTAGTGATACACATATACATAACATTGATGCTAAGCGAATTAAATTGAATGATAATTCTACTTATATGTGGCACTGTCGTCTTGGTCATATTGGAGTGAAACGCATGAAGAAACTCCATACTGATGGATTACTTGAATCACTTGACTTTGAGTCACTTGATAGATGCGAAGCATGTCTGATGGGAAAAATGACTAAGACTCCATTCTCGGGTATGATGGAGCGAGCTACTGACTTATTGGAAATCATACATACAGATGTGTGTGGACCAATGAGTGTAGCATCGCGCGGTGGTTATCGTTATGTTCTAACCTTCACAGATGATTTGAGTAGATATGGGTATATCTATTTAATGAAACATAAATCCGAAACTTTCGAGAAGTTTAAGGAATTCCAAAGTGAAGTAGAAAATCAACGTAACAAGAAGATTAAATTTCTACGATCTGATCGCGGAGGTGAATATCTGAGTTATGAGTTTGGCATGCATTTAAAGAAATGCGGAATACTTTCACAATTGACACCGCCGGGAACACCACAACGAAACGGTGTGTCCGAACGTCGTAATCGAACTCTCTTAGATATGGTTCGTTCTATGATGTCTCTTACTGATTTACCGTTATCATTTTGGAGTTATGCATTAGAGACAGCCGCATTCACTTTAAATAGAGCACCATCAAAATCCGTTGAAACGACACCGTATGAATTATGGTTTAATAAGAAACCTAAGCTGTCGTTCCTTAAAGTTTGGGGTTGCGAAGCCTATGTAAAAAAGTTACAACCGGACAAGCTAGAACCCAAAGCGGAGAAATGCGTCTTCATAGGATACCCTAAGGAAACTATAGGGTACACTTTCTATCACAGATCCGAAGGCAAGATCTTTGTTGCTAAGAACGGAACCTTTCTTGAGAAAGAATTTCTCACTAAAGAAGTGACTGGAAGAAAAGTAGAACTCGATGAGATTGAAGAATCTTTGCTCGTTGATCAGAGTAGCGCAGTACCGGAAGATGTTCCTGTGCCGCCTACACCGGCAACAGAGGAAGCTAATGATAATGATCATGAAACTTCAAATGAGATAGCTACTGAACCTCGCAGATCGACAAGGGAACGTGCCACTCCTGATTGGTATGATCCTTGTCTAAATGTCATGATTGTGGACAACAATGATGAAGACCCTGCGACGTATGAAGAAGCGATGATGAGCCCAGATTCCAACAAATGGCAAGAAGCCATGAAATCCGAAATGGGATCCATGTATGATAACAAAGTATGGACTTTGGTAGACTTACCTGATAGCCGCAAGGCTGTCGAGAATAAATGGATCTTCAAAAGAAAAACAGATGCTGATGGTAATATTACTGTCTATAAAGCTCGACTTGTCGCAAAGGGTTTCCGACAAATTCAAGGTGTTGACTACGATGAGACTTTCTCACCTGTAGCGAAGCTAAAATCTGTGAGGATTTTGTTAGCAATAGCTGCATTTTTCGATTATGAGATTTGGCAGATGGATGTCAAAACGGCGTTCCTTAATGGAGACATTGAGGAAGAGTTGTATATGGTACAACCCAAAGGTTTTGTCGATCCTAAAAATGCTGACAAAGTATGCAAACTTCAGCGTTCAATCTATGGACTGAAGCAAGCATCAAGAAGTTGGAACCGACGCTTTGATAAGGTGATCAAAGACTTCGGGTTTATACAGTGTCATGGAGAGGCCTGTATTTACAAGAAAGTGAGTGGGAGCTCTGTAGCATTCCTGATATTATATGTAGATGACATATTATTGATTGGGAATGATATAGAACTATTAAGCAGTGTAAAAGGTTATTTGAATAATAGTTTTTCAATGAAAGACCTTGGTGAAGCATCGTATATATTAGGCATCAAGATTTATAGAGATAGATCAAGACGTCTAATAGGGCTATCACAGAGTACATACCTGGACAAGATTCTAAAGAAGTTTAGAATGGATGAAAGTAAGAAAGGATTCTTACCTATGTTACCAGGCAAGGTCTTGAGTAAGACTCAAGGTCCGGCTACGGCAGAAGAAAGAGAAAGGATGAGTCAGATCCCCTATGCCTCGGCAGTAGGCTCTATCATGTATGCCATGCTATGTACTAGACCGGATATAGCACATGTTGTTAGTTTGACTAGCAGATATCAAAGTGATCCAGGAATGGAACACTGGACAGCGGTCAAGAATATCCTGAAGTACTTGAAAAGAACTAAGGATATGTTTCTTTGTTATGGAGGTGACCAAGAGCTCGTTGTAACAAGTTACACCGATGCAAGTTGGAACACTGATCCTGATGACTCTAAGTCACAGTCTGGGTACGTGTTTATATTGAATGGTGCTGCAGTAAGCTGGGCAAGCTCGAAGCAGTGCACGGTGGCGAAGTCTTCAACAGAATCGGAGTACATAGCGGCTTCAGAGGCTTCATCAGAAGCGGTATGGATGAAGAGGTTCATTGTAGAGCTCGGTGTGGTTCCTAGTGCATTGGACCCACTAGTCATATATTGTGACAACATGGGTGCCATCGCCAATGCACATGAACCAAGGTCACACAAGAGGCTGAAGCATATCAAGCTGCGTTATCATTCGATTCGCGAGTACATCGAAGATGGAGAAGTAAAGATTTGCAAAGTACACACTGATCTGAATGTAGCAGATCCGTTGACTAAAGCTCTCCCTAGGGCAAAGCATGACCAACACCAGAATGCCATGGGTGTTAGGTACCTTACAATGTAATCTAGATTATTGACTCTAGTGCAAGTGGGAGACTGTTGGAGATATGCCCAAGAGGCAATAATAAAAGTGATTATTATATATCTTTATGTTTATGATAAATGTTTATATACCATGCTATAATTGTATTAACCGAAACATTGATACATGTGTGATATGTAAACAACAAAGAGTCCCTAGTAAGCCTCTTAACTAGCTTGTTGATTAATAGATGATTAGTTTCATAATCATGAACATTGGATGTTATTAATAACAAGATTATATCATTATATGAATGATGTAATGGACACACCCAATTAAGCGTAGCATAAGATCACGTCATTAAGTTATTTGCTATAAGCTTTCGTTACATAGTTACCTAGTCCTTATGACCATGAGATCATGTAAATCACTTATACCGGAAAGGTACTTTGATTACATCAAACGCCACTGCGTAAATGGGTGGTTATAAAGGTGGGATTAAGTATCCGGAAAGTATGAGTTGAGGCATATGGATCAACAGTGGGATTTGTCCATCCCGATGACGGATAGATATACTCTGGGCCCTCTCGGTGAATGTCGTCTAATGTCTTGCAAGCATATGAATAAGTTCATAAGAGACCACATACCACGGTACGAGTAAAGAGTACTTGTCAGGAGACGAGGTTGAACAAGGTATAGAGTGATACCGATGATCAAACCTCGGACAAGTAAAATATCGCGTGACAAAGGGAATTGGTATCGTATGTGAATGGTTCATTCGATCACTAAAGTCATCGTTGAATATGTGGGAGCCATTATGGATCTCCGATCCCGCTATTGGTTATTGGTCGGAGTAAGTACTCAACCATGTCCGCATAGTTCGCGAACCGTAGGGTGACACACTTAAAGTTGGATGTTGAAATGGTAGAACTTGAATATGGAATGGAGTTCGAATATTTGTTCGGAGTCCCGGATGAGATCCCGGACATCACGAGGAGTTCCGGAATGGTCCGGAGAATAAGATTCATATATAGGATGTCATTTTATGTGAATTAAAATGATTCGGAAGGTTCTATGGAAGGTTCTAGAAGGTTCTAGAAAAGTCCGGAAGAAACCACCAAGGAAGGTGGAGTCCACATGGGACTCCACCTCCATGGCCGGCCAACCCTAGTGGGGGTGGAGTCCCAAGTGGACTCCCCCTTAGGGGGCCGGCCACCCCCCCATATGGGAGGTGGAACTCCCACCTCTAGTGGGAGTCCTAGCTTGGGAAGGTTTCCCCACCATATGGAAGGTTTTTGGTTCGGGTCTTATTCGAAGACTTGGAGACCAACACTTGGGGTTCCACCTATATAATGAGGGGCCAAGGGGAGGGGGCCGGCCACCCAAGAACCACCAAGGTGGCCGCACCCCTTAGTGGCCGGCGCCCCCTCTCCCCAAACCCTAGCCCCCGCTCCTCCACCATATCCCGCACGCTTAGCGAAGCTCCGCCGGATTTCTCCACCACCACCGACACCACGCCGTCGTGCTGCCGGATTCAAGAGGAGCTACTACTTCCGCTGCCCGCTAGAACGGGGAGGTGGACGTCGTCTTCATCAACAACCAAACGTGTGACCGAGTACGGAGGTGCTGTTCGTGGCGCCGTGATCAAGATCTTCTACGCGCTTTTGCAAGCGGCAAGTGATCGTCTACCGCAGCAACAAGAGCCTCATCTTGTAGGCTTTGGAATCTCTTCAAGGGTGAGACTCGATAATCCCCTCGTTGCTACCGTCTTCTAGATTGCATCTTGGCTTGGATTGTGTGTTCCTCTACAATGCATGTTATCTTATCTATGTAAGTTTCAGAGGCTCCCTTTTCATTACTCTTAGGCTTGCTATTCTCATCAAACAAATTTTCAGGAACAATCCAATCATAATTCTTTTCTAGTGCCTCGAACATTCCTACAAGCTTGCAAGGTATTGATGTCTTAATGTCCCCTCCATCATTAACATTATTAGTGTACTTCATCCTATCAATGTCCATCTTTTCAAGGGTACTAGCAAAGTTGGTGTAAGAACCAAGCATTTTATATTTAGTAAAGACTTTTCTAGCCTCTCTTGCTACACCACCAAATTCTTTTAGAAGAGTTTCTAAGACAAAATCTTTCTTTTCTCCTTCCTCCATATCAGAGAGTGTAAGAAACATATGCTGAATTATAGGATTGAGATTAACAAATTTAATTTCCAACATGTGTACTAGAGAAGCAACATCAATTTCATAAGTAGGAGCAAGTTCTACCAAGTGTCTATCTTCAAAATCTTCAGCTATACTAACATGAGTGAAAAAATCTTCTATATTATCTCTTCCAATTATAGACCCTCGGCCTACCGGTATGTCTTTTAGAGTGTACTTAGGAGGAAACATGATGAAATAAACAAGAGGAAAATAAGGTAAATGCGAGTAACTAATTTTTTTGTGTGTTTTGATATAGAGAACAAGACAGTAAATAAAGTAAAGCTAGCAACTAATTTTTTTGTATTTTGTTTAAGTGCAGCAAACAAAGTAGTAAATAAAATAAAGCAAGACAAAAACAAAGTAAAGAGATTGGAAGTGGAGACTCCCCTTGCAGCGTGTCTTGATCTCCCGGCAAGGCGCCAAAGAGCTTGATGCGCGTAGATGTACACGTCCGTTGGGAACCCCAAGAGGAAGGTATGATGCCCACAGCAGCAAGTTTTCCCTAAAGAAACCAAGGTTATCGAACCAGAGGAGCCAAGAAGCACGTGAAGGTTGTTGGTGGAGGAATGTAGTGCGGCGCAACACCAGTGAAACCGGCGCCAACGTGGAACCTGCACAACACAATCAAAGTACTTTGTCCCAACGTAACAGTGAGGTTGTCAATCTCACCGGCTTGCTGAAAACAAAGGATTAAACGTATCGAGTGGAAGATGGTGTTTGTTTGCAAAGAATAAAAGCAGTAGAATGTATTCAGATGTAAAAGAATGGACCGGGGTCCACAGTTCACTAGTGGTGTCTCTCCAATAAGATAACTAACATGCTGGGTGAACAAATTACAGGCGAGCAATTGACAAATAAAGATTCAATACATATCAACGATGATTACTATGTGATTTAATCAGGGCATTACGACAAAGTACATAGACCGCTATCCAGCATGCATCTATGCCTAAATAATCCACCTTCGGTTATCATCCGAACCCCTTCCAGTATTAAGTTGCGAACAACAGATAATTGCATTAAGTATGGTGCGTAATGTAATCAACGCAAATATCCTTAGACAAAGCATCAATGTTTTATCCCTAGTAGCAACAGCACATCCAAAACCTTAGAACTTTCTGTCACTGTCCCAGATTTAATGGAGGCATGAACCCACTATCGGCATAATTACCCCCTCTTGGAGTTACAAGTATCAACTTGGCCAGAGCCTCTACTATCAACGGAGAGCATGCAAGAACATAAACAACACATATATGATAGATTGATAATCAACTTAACATAGTATTCTCTATTCATCGGATCTCACCAAACACAACATGTAGCATTACAAATAGATGATCTTGATCATGTTAGGCAGCTCACAAGATCTATAACAATGAAAGCACAAGCGGAGAAGACAACCATCTAGCTACTGCTATGGACCCATAGTCCAAGGATGAACTACTCATGCATCAATCCGGAGGCGGGCATGATGATGTAGAGCCCCTCCGGGATGATACCCCTCTCCGGCAGGGTGCGGAGGCGATCTCCTGAATCCCCCGAGATGGGATTGGCGCGGCGGCCTCTCGAATGTTTTCCGATCGTGGCTCTCGGACGGGGTTTGCGACGGAGGCTTTAAGTAGGCGGAAGGGTAGGTCGGTGGCACGGGGCCCCACACACCAGGGGCGCGGCCAGGGCAGGCGCGCCGCCCTGTTGTGTCGGCGGCTCGTGGCCCCTGTCTCCTCTTCGGACTTCGGCTTCGTGCAAAAATAGGACCCTGGGCGTTGATTTCGTCCAATTAGAATATTTCCTTACTAGGATTTCTGAAACCAAAAACAGCGGAAAAACAACAATGGCACTTGGCATCTAATAGGTTAGTGCCGGAAAATGTAAAATAATGTTGTAAAGTATGTGTAAAACACTCAAGTATTGTAATAAAAGTAGCATGGAACATAAGAAATTATAGATACGTTTGCGACGTATCAAGCATAAGACATGAAGTACGTCCTGATCGGCGATGACATGTTCTACAGGACTTTGGAAGGGTTACTTCTCAAATGTATGGGACCGGCCGAGTCCAATCGGATCTTGCATGAGGTGCATGAAGGTGCCTGTGGAACTCACCAATCGGCTCATAAGATGAAGTGGCTGATCAGGCGATCGGGATTTTATTGGCCCACCATGCTTGAAGATTGTTTCAAGTACTATAAAGGGTGTCAAGCATGTCAGAAGTTTGGGAGCATTCAGATGGTACCTGCATCAGCGATGAATCCCATCATCAAGCCGTGGCCGTTCCGAGGGTGGGGCATGGATATGATCGGCAAGATACATCCTCCTTCGAGCAAAGGCCATGTATGGGTTCTGGCCATTACAGATTATTTTACTAAATGGGTGGAGGCCGTCCCTATGAAGGCAGTGGCATCATCAGATGTTGTCGATTTTGTGAGGGAGCATGTCATTCACAGATTTGGTATTCCCCAGACTATCACGACCGATGGAGGTTCGGTCTTCGTTTCTAAGGAGTTTAGAAAATTCTGCGAGGATATGGGAATCAAGCTGATCCGATCGTCTCCATATTATGCTCAAGCAAATGGACAGGCTGAAGCGTCCAACAAAAGTCTGATCAAGCTGATTAAAAGGAAGATCGACGAGCATCCTAGACGTTGGCACGAGGTATTGTCAGAAGCATTGTGGGCTTATCGCATGTCATGTCATGGAGCAATAAAAACCTCGCCATACCATCTGGTCTATGGACAAGAAGCTGTGTTACCCTAGGAAATCAAAGGATTACATTTCAGAATGATTTGACTACTGAAGAATATGCAGCCCTGATGAGTGACAGCATTGAGGATGCAACGGAACTTAGACTTTGGTCACTTGAGAAAATCAAGGAGAATAAAGCCAAGGTGGCTCGCGCATATAATAAGAAGGTGAAGCCAAAGGAGTTCCAGGTTGGTGATCTGGTATGGGAAGCTGTATTGCCGTTGGGGACTAAGGATAAAATGTATGGTAAATGGTCTCCAAATTGGCACGGCCCGTACAAAGTCGACCAAGTTTTAAAGGGTAATGCATACATGCTCGAGCAGTTGGATGGTGTGAAGTTCCCAGTGGCTGTCAATGGCCAACATCTCAAGAAATATTTCCTAGTATGTGGGATGATGGACGAAAATATGGAGGCCGATTCATGAAATCGGCAAGTAAATTTTTTTTTGGGAAACAGTCGATGAACGGACATCGACTTAAGAACAAAATAGCCGATGCGCAGCCATCGACTTTAGAGTTGCAAAAATATTGTGGTTAGATATCAAGTTTGATGAATTGTGGAGTGTTTGCTTGGATATCTCGATTTGAGATTTGAGCTTGGCCTTATGGGCGTTGAGGGTGAAAGACCGATACGTTTCTATCGGTTCTTGGTGCGATGACTTGTTTTGGCAATCAGAAGATTTGAAATCGAACATATGGAAAATCACATTAGAAGAGCGATTTTCATTGATTCAAAGGGGATTTTACAAGAAGAGCCGATGCTCTCAAAAGATCATCCGATGCCTAATGCACTACTACTACTAGCCCTATACTACTCCCTAATCTAAGGGCCGTTGATGCCCTCGTCGTCGCTATCGTCGGCGCTGCTACCGGCGGGCTCCTTGTTGCTGCTGATGAAGCCGCCGGTAGGGGCTTCATCTTCCTCGTCGTCGTCATCGTCGTCGTCATCCGACCAAGCCCAGCCACGGAAGCGTTTGGCCGGCGAGTATCCCGGGGAGGAGGAGTCCTTCCTCAGTCTCCTCCGCTCTTCTTCCTCCTCGTCGGAGGAAAGATCCGCCTCCCATGAGAGGAGGTCGTCCTCGCACGCCGCTTCCAGCTCCCCGTCGACGAGGAACCGGAGGTCTTCTTCCCCGACGGTGCGGGGCTCGTCGTCCTCCGACTCGATGGCGAAGTCCCATTCTCTCGCGTCCCAATACTCGGGCGCGAGCCTCGTAGATGGCCATCTGATTGACCTCCGGCTCCAGTTCACTCGAGGAAGAGGATTGGGAGGAGGAGATGAAGCGGAGGAGGAAGAGGAAGACATGGCTACAGAGGAAGAGGGTTTTTGGCTGACGGCTGGTTTGGAGCAAGGGGATGAAGAGGTGAACTGTTCGATGCGGTTAAATAAAAGGAGATATAGTGGAGATTTAATGCTTGAGCAGTTTTCGAGGATGTGGTGCCAAAACTGTCAAATCGTGCAGAGAAGTTGAGAAGGCAAGGCGTCATGATGAAGAATACTGCGACGGTTCTGCTCTGCCACGACATGACCCTTCGAAGGAAAAACAGAGTGGTTTTGAAATTATCATTGCCAAAACCAGGGGGCATGTGTTATCACCAGATTTTGGCCAAATCAGGAGATGGGCCGTAATTGAGATGGGCTTGAAGGATATACACGTGGAGTGTCTCTGAAGCGGCCTTGTGCGAAGAGTTTGGGCTAGATTGCCCGTGTATCTGTAAATTATAGTAGATTGCATCTTAGTTTAGAATTAAAAGATAGAGTTTAACCCGTGCACGGTTAGGTGCACGCCCGAATTAGAAAGTCCCTTGGACTATAAATATGTACCTAGGGTTATCGAGAAAGGAGGACAATCACGTTCACAACAAACACAAACCAGGCGCATCGCCACCCCTTGTTTCGAGGGTTTCTTCCGGGTAAGCATCATGCTGCCTAGATCGCATCTTGCGATCTAGGCAGCGTACGTTTATTCGTTTATCTTGTGTTGCTCGTGCTGAAGCGTTGTTGATGGCGAGTAACACTACTTATCGTAGATGTTTTGGGGCTTGCATTGGTGCTTTTCTTACACATATTTGCTTAGCTATGCCGTCCCTCGATATCTAGCTGCCCTTATACCTATCTAGGTGTAAGGGCAGCACCTTGCTTGTTCGTCGTTTAGTAGATCCAATCTGTTATAGTTGCTCCTTGTTTTTCAAGGATTAGTTTAATATCCGTATGGTTAGGCCTTGCAAACGGGTTGAACGATCCGGTAGTGCGTAAGGTATAGTTTGTTAGCTCTAAGAGGGATTGTTCCGGGAATTAACTTAATGTTGGTTTTTAGGCCTCTTTTAGGGTTAGCTTTCTATCATCTTTCGTGTCTATTAGGCTCAACTACGCGTAGGATGTTCCGATCATACGGTGAAAACCCTAAACTGTCGTGGATTGGTTTAACTTTGTGTTGATCAAGCAGGAGCCCCATGTCATCGTAAACCCAACGTGAACCATGGGGCGATCGGCTCTTTGAGCCGATCCACAGGGCAACCTGAGAGCCGATCGGGCTCGTATTTAATGTTTACGTGTCTACCATGCAGGAGACTAATCGAAGCAATCCAACACCTTCCTGACCAGGTATAGGTCAGGTGGCACGCCCTTGCAACCGCTACGTGTGCCTGGCTTCATTGAGCTGTTCCATGGCTAGTGCATGAAGTTTGATAGACCTAGCTTCCTATTCTACTTGAAACATGATTGCTTTATTCCTAACCTAGCTTCCTATTCTACTTGAAACATTGTGAAAAAATAGTTATATTACTTGTTTAAATGTCTAGCTTTGTTTTTCTGAGTCCCATTGACATGATGTGGTATATCCATATTCAAATGATCTGGCTGTTTATATAATACGCTCCATGTTCAATTGCTTCATTCATTTTCTAGTAATCTACTAGTAAGTAGCACGTGCTTTGCACGTCACGACATATATAATTTTAAAATATATTTCCATATTTTATTTGATGTTGATAATTATTATTTTTTGCTAAAATTAGTCACAAAGCCTAAAGTTTGGCTTTTGAAAAACTAATACACCCTAAAAGAAGTAATGGAAGGAGTAATATGTGAGTTCATTACAATTAAGTTTTTTAGTCAGTATGAAATAGAAGTATACCCTCAACAGTGCTGTTTGTTTGCCGTGTATTGTATTGCATTTTAACTTGTTTTGTCTTAGTTTCAGCCTGCAAACAAAGCTGTAATGTCAGTAGGGACAACCCATTTATCAAGTGTTGCGGTCATTTCACAGAGCAACAGTGACAGTGGCACGTGCTCTCATTGGTCCACTGAGTCCAGTACACCAACCGTTCCAGAAGAAATAGATGTACGAGGCTCTATTTTGGATTGCTTGCTATGTTATATCAGCTCAATGATGCTCTTGAAATTGGAGGTCTTTTATTGCATCATATGATGTTGTAACTTGTTTTATCTAAATTTCAGGCTTCAAATAAAGCTACAAAGCCAGAAGCAAGGGCCAATGCCTCAAGTATTGATGTTTCACAAAGCAGCAGTGAGAGTGCATATTGCTCGCATAGGCCCATGGTATCTATTGCTCAACTTAATCCGGCACAAAGAGATTTGGGGGATGCACTCCAAGAGGCAGTTGATATATTTGGGCGGGAAAACAAAGATGCTGATGAAATAATTGCCAACACACGCCAAGAGATACATGAATTGAAAAATAGGCAAACTTTGACAGAAAATGTTCTAAAGAATCTCCTATGCACTTGTCATGGTAAGCCAGTTGTGATGTGTCTGGGAATTGAAGGTGTCTAAATAAACTTTGATTCTGTTGTTCAGTCAAGTGGACTGCTGATGCCAATGCTGTAATTAATTACTGCTCAAAATTTCGTTCAAAATTTCCTGGTCTGTAATAATTGCAAATTTTGTTGTTGTACTAAAATTAGATATGTTCCATGTGGCTGCTGTATTTTGTGTGAAATAATATCCTGATGTGTACTTCAATTAAACCATAAATCGGCTGCATGCTGAAAATTTGAATCTGAGCGCACGTGTGAACTGTTTTCTGCTCGTAATGCAATAAAGGTTGTTTCTTCGAAGACTATGAACATGGTAGCCCATTAATAATACCTTAATAATTATGCCTGCTAGCAAGATAGATGGTCCTTATTATAGTCAGGCATGCCAACTTGTATGATTAAAAGTAGTTCGTACACATTAAATCTACCATCTGCATTTTTCTCTGTAATAACTTTTCTTTTTACACAACTCAAAACTTGTCATGCTAATATGAAATTCGAGATGGCAAAACATGGGAAAGATAAAGATATCTCTTTCCTGCGAAATGCTGGGTTTTGAAGCCCAAGTCCAAGTCTTTCTCTGCTCAAGTTTTGGAGGAACAACTCCAAGTAGAACGAGTTGCAACAGCTATGCTAAGAACAAAAGTTGACATGTTGAGATCGAGATTAGAAGCATGTGATGCCCTATTGCACGAGGCCAATCAAGTTCGTTATAATCTCCCAAAGACTTAGAAAATGCCATAGATAATTGGAGATGAACACTACATAGTGAGTACATTGGTCTTGTGAAATGTTTCCTTAGAATAAGGCACCGTTCCTACTTTTGTTGGTGGATGCATTTATCTGCGGTTGGGATCAACTTGGTAGTTGTTCCTGTGGATGTTATATAAATTAATTGCATAGCCTTTTTCAATCAGTTCGAACTTAAATGGTATCATAGCCTTGGTCTCAAGTTTGAATTGTCGAACGCGTGGTTTAATTTAATCTCAGTCGGGCGGCAAAATCTCCCACCAATCCTGAAATATTTCAAACGCATTTTTGATTGGGATTAAGAAGATAGGGACATAGATCCAGTGCCCCCACGTTCACAGGGCACATCAAACTTGAGATTAAATTATGCGTTCTAGTTCTATACAAAACCCAGTAGGAGGTTGAGCGGCAGCGGCTAGGGTTTAGTGTGGGAGGAGATGATATGCGTACGCTCCTGTTTATATAGGTCGGAGGCACGCGACGGCCGCTGCACGCGTGGCATCGCCATTCGCAGAGGTAGGTGACGACGCGTGCCACCCGAGGCATCGCCATTTTACGCGACCGCAGACTGCCGAAGCGGCGCCGCTGAGAAGACGCATCGACGCTGGGTCACTGCCAAGCGGGCCCGACGAAACGTTCGCCAGACGCGAGCGGACACTTTACGCGTCCACGCAGCGTCCGCGCGACGGATCCGAGACACATATTTGGGCATGTTTGCGTCGCTGCGAACGGCCCAGTCACTATGCGTCGTCCCGCTGGAGTTTGTACCAGATACATTTTTGGCCCGGACAGATGCGCTCGGAACCGAAATCATCTTCTGTTCCCTTCTCTATTTCTTCAGGTTCGAGAGAACACAGCAGCTCTTCAGCTCAGCAGAAATTAATCGGGTCACGCTGTTGCTTTCCTTGCCGTTGGATTGAAACGAATGGTGGATGGGAAGCCTCAGGTCACGTTGTGCCCTGTGAACGTGGGGGCACTGGATCTCTGTCCAGAAGATAGATCATGATCATGGTAGTGACCTATATTCAACGTGATGATGATTTGATTTTGCACTCGGCCTTGAACAGAGGTACTAGTACGGTGTCACAATTTTTTATCATTATACTTGGACGGTGGCCAAATTCAAAATCTCATAGCGGCAAAACTTGCCGCCCACAAAATACAAAAATTTCACACGCTTCCAAATTCCCATTCTACCCCTGTGGAGATGGCAGCAAAGTCGGTTGGTGGGGGGGTCTGCCCGTCATTTTTTGGATCACCACCTCCCTAGCCCGGAAACCCTCCCAAAAAAATTCATTTCCCTCAGACCACCCACCGGAACTTCCCAAGTCCCTCTCTCCCACCTCCACGACCACCGCACCGGAACATCCCCGCCGGACTTCCCTGGCCTACCCGAGCCCTCGCGATCCTCGTCATCCGGCTGCCTGCCGGAGCCGCTTCATCGACGCCGTCATCAACCGGACCGGATCATCCCCGCCGAACCTCGAAACCATATGCTCATCCAGCAGTCTACCGCAGTCGCTTCAGCTGCGGCATCGTCCACCCCACCGGAGCCGCTTCGCCGGATCCGTCGTCCACCGCATCGGATCTTGCTCACCGACACCGCTGTGCATGAACCGGATCTGCTTCACCGGCGCCGTGCATGATCTAAACTCTTCTACTGTCGCTTTTCTATTGCTTGCCTGCAAGTTCTTGTTTAATCTTGGGGGAACCTGTTTGTGCTAACGACGCGCCGTTACGTTTTTGCAGATGAGATGAGTAACCATGAAGTGTAATGGCCGTCTCTCCAACCCCAAGTAGCACATGTAGCGTACTTCATCACCGGATCTATCAACCCCAGGAAGATCTGCTGTGACTCCCACAGAGTGCTTCTCCTAATGTAAGTCCCTTGTTTTAGCGCCATGTTCTGGGTTCAGATGCTTGTTTGTCTGAAGCTCTTTTAGTTCATTCCTAGCTATGACCGTAACACCTTGCTATTTTCTACTTCATTGCTAACTTTAAGCGATTGAACATTTTGGTTTGCATTCCCTGCTCTGTAGATGTAGCCATCATAACTTCTATCTTGCTCAGTCGTTGTTACAAAAATTATAGGTATTATAGTAACATCCTGCTATTATTTAGTTCATGGCCAATTTTAAGTAATTGCACATGTTGGTTCGCATTCCCTGCTCTATAGCTTTTGGCATCGTAACTTCTATATTTGGTTTACATTCCCTGCTCTGTAGATCTAGCCATCATAACTTTATCTTGCTCAGTCGTTGTTACAAAAATTATGGCCTGCTACTATGTTGTTTGTGCCAATTTTTTACTCCATGAACATGTTGGCTTGCATTCCCTGTACTACAGGTGATGCCATTGTTTTGTATCTAGTTCATTGTAAGCTAACAAAGTAAGGACTTAGTTTGGCATGCTATCACTCTGCTATCTAGCCTGTAGTACAAATAAACTTGTCATACTACTAGATAATAATTTTGCGTGCCATCTTGTTCTTCAAAAGCTGCATTATTGACTTGTTTCTCTGACTTGGCATGACGCTCACATATGGAAAGCTGAACATATTGGTTTGCATTCCCTCTTATACAAGTTCACAGGTGATCCCACTATATTCTGTATCTGGTCCATCCTAAGCTCCAGCATTAACTATCCTCTATGTGTTGCTCATTACAAGTTTATATCCCGAAACATCTTGATTTGCATCCCCTTCACTATAAGTTCAGGAGTATTATTTAGTTCACGGCCAAAATGAAGTAATTGCACTTGGCACATGTTGGTTCACATTCCCTCCTCTTTAGCTTTTGCCATCGTAACTTCTATTTTTGGTTTACATTCCCTGCTCTGTAGATGTAGCCATCATAACTTCATCTTGCTCAGTCGTTGTTACAAAATTTATAGCCTGCTACTATGTTGTTCATGCCAATTTTGTACTCCCTGAACATGTTGGTTTGCATGGGACTCGACAGTAGTAAGTCTGCTGTTTCATTCTAACATGCTCTGTTATATTGGCTGTTGGTATGCGGCATGCACTCTTTGTTTGCTTATTGTGCGCATTACAATGATCTTGTTATAACGACGAAATGATGAGTTCCAAATTCTTTGGCAAACAATATTGTAGTGTCTTTGCCTTTCCATTGTTGCTGTCTTAACTTGTAATGTCTTTGTTTCGGATATAGGTGCTGCATGGACAACTTAAAAGATTGCCGGATCGCTTCATTGTATTGCTAGGTTTAATTACCATTCAATTTCTCTGGGTTCTGTAATATTTTTTCAATGCCTTGCAGCTGATGTAATATTTAGTTAGTTTTTATAGTTCTTTCGCGCATTTTTTCTTTGGTGCTTGTGGTAAGTGAGGCTATCCGACAGAAATCAATGCTGCGTAAATATTCTCAGTATCTAAATCACGAATTCCCATCCCTTAAACGGCCCAATTAAGCGAAATCACATATGTGCCTGCCCGCAAAATCCTAAAGCGCGTATTATGCCGGCATATAAACAACAACTAAACGGGCTGGCCCACTTACTTATTGGGCCAGCCCATTTGATTTACGGTGGACCCCACACTCTAATTGGGCTGGCCCACTTGCTTTAAGGTGGACCCCACCCACTACTGGGCCGGCCCACTAATTAGTTGGGCCAGCCAATTGCTTTGTGGTGGACCCCACATACTAAATGGGCCGGCCCTTTAAGAGGAAAGTGGGACCCACTGTGCTTTTGGCCGGCCCACTATCTTGTTGGGCCGGCCCACTTGCTATATGGTGGACCCACATACTAATTGGGCCGGCCCTTTGCAGGAAAGTGGGACCCACTGTGTTTTGGCCGGCCCACTATCTTGTTGGGCCGGCCCACTTGCTGAATGGTGGACCCACATAAAATGGGGGACCTTTAACGGAAAGTGGGACCCACCTGTGTTTTGGCCCGGCCCACTCTTGTTGGGCGGCCCACTGCTAGATGGTGGACCCCACATAAAATGGGCCGCCCTTTAACGAAAGTGGGACCCACCTGTGTTTTTGCCGCCCTTGTTGGGCCAGCCCATTTGATCTATTGTGGACCCCACGTACGAAATGGGCCGGCCCTTTAACAGAAAGTGGGACCCACTGTGTTTTTGGCCCAGCCCACTTTCTTGTTGGGCCATTTGATCTATTGTGGACCCCACGTACTAAATGGGCCGGCCCGATAGCAGGAAAGTGGGACATGCTAATTGGGCCGGCCCAATAACTTCTTGGGCCGGCCCAGTTGAAGGTGGACCCCACTAGTTCAATTGGCCGGCCCGATAACAGGAAAGTGGGTCCCACATGTCTTGTGGGCCGGCCCTTTTGCCTGTTGACCGGTCAAACGAGTGCATTCGGTCCGGCCCACATGCTTAGTGGGCCGGCCCATTAAAGTTTTGACCAGTCAACCTTAGAGGTTAGGCCCGGCCCACGTAACTAATGGACCAGCCCAGCTATATAGTTGACCGGTCAAACTAAGTCAGCTGGCCCGGCCCGCAAACTTAATGGGCCGGCCCGCTTAAGACGTGGCAGGCCTCGTGTGGGCCTACCATCTACCACGGGGTTTCAGCCGGTTAACGCCGTTAACTGCCAGTTAACGGCGTCTGCCACGTGTCAGTTTGCATGACGTCAGCAGTCAACGGGCTCCCGGAAACACTTGGGCAACGGTCCGATTTTCCGTGGCGGAAGGGCGCCCAAGCGCGACGGACCGAAAAAATCGTCGTTGGACTTTGCCTGACGCAGTTTCCACAACGGAACCCATATCGTCGGGTTAGGCCCATAGGCGACGAAAAATACCCCTTAGCGGACGATTTTGAGACGTTGTCTATGAGAACTTTTCTTGCTGTATTGAGTGCAATGAACGGAACAGTGGCTTCTCCTTTGTGTTGTGCTGCAACACAACAGCTGTTCCTGCTTCTGTACAGGCGAGTTGTGAACAGAGATACTTATGTATGCTACCAAATTTCGACTCCATATAATCAATAGCTTAACAACCGTCTAATTCAAAATCTCAACACTGTAGCATATACCTCCTGCCTATCGAATACAATTATTTCACACACTGAAATATTTTGTACGCGTTTTGAATTGGAGAACATGGGAACCGACTTTGGTTTCTGATTATGACTTGATGTGACCCTAGGCCCTGGATTCCTGAGCAGAAGGTATGTGTAAAAACAAAGAGATTACGAAGTGCTAATTCCCTTTTTTTTGTAAGTCCTGGTGGCATTGACACTCCTTTCTTACTTGCTATATTTTTTTGGTGTTTATATATAATAGAGAATTACCAGCTTATTGTCGAACCCGTTAGATTTTGGGCAATAATTGTTACGTGGCTGCTTCGTCTCCGACGTATCGATAATTTCTTATGTTCCATGCTACATTATTGATGATATCTACATGTTTTATACACATTATATGTCGTATTTACGCATTTTCTAGAACTAACCTATTAACAAGATGCGAAGACGATTCTTGTTTTCTGCTTTTTGGTTTCAGAAATCCTAGTAAGGAAATATTCTCGGAATTGAACGAAATCAACGAGGGTCCTATTTTTTGAAGCTCCGGAGACCGGAGGGGAGACGAAGTGGGGCCACGGGCGCCGCCACACTAGGGCGGCGCGGCCTAGAGTGAAGCGCGGCCTAGTGTGGGGCCCCGTGACTCTCGCTCCGCCCTTCCGCCTACTTAAAGTCTTCGTCGAAACCCTCGTGCGAGAGCCACGATACGGAAAACCTTCCAGGAGGCGCCGCCGCGAATCCCATCTCGGGGGATTCGGAGATCGCCTCCGGCACCCTGCCGGAGAGGGAATCATCTCCCGGAGGACTCTTCATCGCCATGATCGCCTCCGGAGTGATGAGTGAGTAGTTCACCCCTGGACTATGGGTCCATAGCAGTAGCTAGATGGTCGTCTTCTCCTTATGTGCTTCATTGTTGGATCTTGTGAGCTGCCTAACATGATCAAGATCATCTATCTGTAATACTATATGTTGTGTTTGTCGGGATCCGATGGATAGAGAATACTATGTTATGGTGATTATCAATCTATTACCTATGTGTTGTTTATGATCTTGCATGCTCTCCGTTATTAGTAGAGGCTTTGGCCAAGTTTTTGCTCTTAACTCCAAGAGGGAGTATTTATGCTCGATAGTGGGTTCATGCCTCCATTGATATCTGGGACAGTGACAGAAAGTTCTAAGGTTGTGGATGTGCTGTTGCCACTAGGGATAAAACATTGATGCTATGTCTAAGGATGTAGTTGTTGATTACATTACGCACCATACTTAATGCAATTGTCTGTTGCTTGCAACTTAATACTGGAAGGGGTTCGGATGATAACCTGAAGGTGGACTTTTTAGGCATAGATGCATGTTGGATGGCGGTCTATGTACTTTGTCGTAATGCCCAATTAAATCTCACTATATTTATCATATCATGTATATGCATTGTTATGCCCTTCTCTATTTGTCAATTGCCCGATTGTAATTTGTTCACCCAACATGCTTTTATCTTATGGGAGAGACACCTCTAGTGAACTGTGGACCCCGGTCCTATTCTTTACATCGCATACAATCTACTGCAATACTTGTTTTACTGTTTTCTTCGCAAACAATCATCTTCCACACAATACGGTTAATCCTTTGTTACAGCAAGCCGGTGAGATTGACAACCTCACTGTTTCGTTGGGGCAAAGTACTTTGGTTGTGTTGTGCAGGTTCCACGTTGGCGCCGGAATCCCTGGTGTTGCGCCGCATCATATTTCGCCACCATCAACCTTCAACGTGCTTCTTGACTCCTACTGGTCCGATTAAACCTTGGTTTCTTTCTGAGGGAAAACTTGCGCATCATACCTTCCTCTTGGGGTTCCCAACGGACGTGTACATCTACGCGCATCAAGCAAATTTCTGGCGCCGTTGCCGGGGAGATCAAGACACGCTGCAAGGGGAGTCTCCACTTCCCAATCTCTTTACTTTGTTTTTTCTTGCTTTATTTTATTTACTACTTTGTTTGCTGCACCTAAACAAAACACAAAAAAAATTAGTTGCTAGTTTTACTTTATTTATTGTCTTGCTCTCTATATCAAAAACACAAAAAAATTAGTTACTTGCATTTACTTTATCTAGTTTGCTTTATTTATTGTCTGCTAAAATGAATACCCCTGAAAATACTAAGTTGTGTGACTTCACAAACACAAATAATAATGATTTCCTATGCACACCTATTGCTCCACCTGCTACTACAGCAGAATTCTTTGAAATTAAACCTGCTTTACTGAATTTGGTTATGAGAGATCAATTTTCTGGTGTTAGTTCTGATGATGCTGCTGCCCATCTTAATAATTTTGTTGAACTTTGTGAAATGCAAAAATATAAGGATGTAGATGGTGATATTATTAAATTGAAATTGTTTCCTTTCTCATTAAGAGGAAGAGCTAAAGATTGGTTGCTATCCTTGCCTAAGAATAGTATTGATTCATGGACTAAATGTAAGGATGCTTTTATTGGTAGATATTATCCTCCCGCTAAAATTATATCTTTGAGAAGTAGCATAATGAATTTTAAGCAATTAGATACTGAACATGTTGCTCAAGCATGGGAGAGAATGAAAACTTTGGTAAAGAATTGCCCAACCCATGGACTGACTACTTGGATGATCATCCAAACCTTCTATGCAGGACTAAATTTTTCTTCGCGGAATTTATTGGATTCAGCTGCTGGAGGTACCTTTATGTCCATCACTTTGGGGGCGGCTACAAAGCTTCTTGATGATATGATGATAAATTACTCTGAATGGCACACGGAAAGGGCTCCACAAGGTAAGAAGGTAAATTCTGTTGAAGAAACCTCTTCCTTGAGTGATAAGATTGATGTGATTATGTCTATGCTTGTGAATGGTAGATCTAATGTTGATCCAAATAATGTTCCTTTAGCTTCATTGGTTGCTCAAGAATAAAATGTTGATGTGAATTTCATTAAAAATAATAATTTCAACAACAATGCTTATAGGAACAACTCTGGTAATAACTATAGGCCATATCCTTCTGCTAATGGTAATGGTTATGGTAATTCTTATGGGAATTCTTACACAATAATAGGAGTGTACCCTCTGGTCTTGAAGCCATGCTTAAAGAATTTATTAGTACACAAACTGCTTTTAACAAATCTGTTGAGGAAAAGCTTGATAAAATTGATATTATTGCTTCTAGAGTTGATAGACTTGCCTCTGATGTTGATCTATTAAAATTGAAAGTTATGCCTAATAATGATATTGATAATAAGATTACTACTACAGCAAATGCCATCCAAGTTAGAATTAATGAGAATATAAGATTAATGGCTGAATTGCGTGCTAGGTGGGATAGAGAAGAAAATGAAAAACTAGCTAAAGAGAATAATATAGCTAAAGTTTGGACTATTACCACCATTAGTAATGATAATGATTCACATGTTGCTGCACCTCCTACTATCAATGGTAAAATAATTGGTGTTGGCAATGTTTCTACTCCTAGTGCAAAGCGTACAAAGCTGCCTGAAATTGCTAAAACTGCTGAAACTGCTTGTGATAAAACTGCTGAAATTTTTTCCAACCTTGGGGACAATGATCCCATTGCTGTAGCTCATAATGATTTAGATTTTGATGATTGCCACATCTCTGAAGTTATAAAGTTCTTACAAAAACTTGCTAAAAGTCCTAATGCTAGTGCTATAAATTTGGCCTTTACAAAACATATTACAAATGCTCTCATAAAAGCTAGAGAAGAGAAACTAAAACTTGAAACTTCTATTCCTAGAAAGTTAGAAGATGGTTGGGAGCCCATCATTAAAATGAAATTCAATGACTTTGAATGTAATGCTTTATGTGATCTTGGTGCAAGTATTTCTGTTATGCCTAAAAAGATTTATGATATGCTTGACTTGCCACCATTGAAGAATTGTTATTTGGATGTTAATCTTGCCGATAATGTTAAAAAGAAACCTTTGGGGAGGATTGATAATGTGCGCATTACGGTTAACAATAACCTTGTCCCCGTTGATTTTGTTGTCTTGGATATCGAATGCAATGCATCTTGTCCTATTGTGTTGGGAAGACCTTTTCTTCGAACCGTCGGTGCTGTTATTGATATGAGGGAAGGTAATATTAGATATCAATTTCCTCTCAAGAAAGGTATGGAACACTTCCCTAGAAAGACCCGGATTTCTAAGTCCAGATGCCTATTATGCCATCCATCGCAATCCCAGGAATATTGTTTTTGCGAGACATAATAGATTGATATCACAACACATCATTTATTACAACCCATAATTGTCTTACATAGAGGGATCACATGATCCAGTCTTAATACATCATAGTGGATCTAGAGATCCTATTACAAAACACATAGCGGAAGCGAAGTAACGATTGCGGTCCATCTATTCCACAGGCAACTGTTGACGTCAGGAGTGATCCTAGTTGTCGTAGACGTCCTGCTGTCCATCTTCCTCGTACTGCTGTTCCTCTTCATAGTCTGGCCATTTGAATAGCCAGGGACAAAGCCATGAGTACTTTAAAGTACTCGCAAACTAATACTAATGTAAGCACTATCAACTATAGTAAGGGGGATGCTAAGCTCTAGGTTTATTTGCATAAAGCCAAGTTTATTTCATAAACATTTAGTAAAGATGCTTGAATCGCTAGACTAACTCAAGTGGGAACATTAGTGTCATTCCCACAACTCTGTTGTGATTCAAGTCAAAGTCACCATTTCAAGTTCAAATCACAAGTCACCCTTCACATGTCACATTTTTGAAAATGGTCTGATGACGGAACAGTATGGCCTTTCCAATCGTCCGTAACCGTGGACACGGCTATTCGAATAGTTCTACACTCTGCAGAGGTCGTACACTTGTGCCACAACATTTGCAATAATCCGTCAGGGTTAACTGGCCCTGATTTATCACACTCCGTGTGCGGACTACCAACCATAACCTTTCACTTACATACCCTAGTATAGGCACCTCTCCCCATGAGCTTGGCCTCCCAGTGAAGACAGACAGTCAGCCTGGGAACTGCACAGGGCTTGGGCCGGACATTCACCTCATTTCACGTCATTTCACATCATTTCATATTTCTTTGGAGGCAGCCCTTGGCATAACCCCGATGACGCTTGTTTAGAGGGAACCCATACTAAGATACATAAACTTCCAGTTAAGCCCTTACCCATAATCAGGTATTGTGGGGGTACTTGCAAAATTGGAATGGTATCGCATCCGAACCCAACCATCAGTTTTTGTAAAGTTCACCATGTCATTCACAAGTCACATTCACCTTCAAAATCTTTCAATAGAATGACTCATCATTCCAAGGTTTTCAAAGTCATTTCATTTCACCTGTTCCCATCTAGAGTAGTCAATTTTATTTGTTAGCACTAGCAACTAATCATGAGGGGTGCTATCTAGCTTTCATTGCTCTAGGCTAAATTTGATGATCTTGTTCTACTCTAGACCAAGTGAATCATGAATCAAAAAGTAACTTTGATAAACCAAAAGCAATAAAGCTTGTAAAGTAAAACTTGGGATGGGATCATTAAGCATAAAGTAAAAAGTGGTGGTGCCTTGCTCTTGTAGAGCTTTGCACTTAGCAAGAATATTAGCTTGCAAGAGTATAGCTTGCCTTGAGTGGTGTACTGATCAAAGTGGTCTTCTTCTTCCTGGAAGTAGACCTCCTCCTCCTCGGTGTACTCCTCGGTACTAGCGTCTAAATACGAGTATAATACACACAATTACCACACAAAGCCTAAGTACTAGACTAAGCACACACATAAATCACTCCTACTAAGCTATCAATCAACATGCTTATTAGGTGAGTTGATTTAATTTTATTCTTAAGAAAAATAATTTCCTCTCATTATAAATATTAATTAGAGTTTCTATTTATTTCTTGAGAGAAAATAATTTCCTCTCATTGAATATTATTAAGATTTAATTTCCTCCATTAATGTCATATGACCTAGGTTGACCAAAGTCAACCTCTTCATAAGTATCAATTGGGAAGTGATTTAAATGAGGTACACCACCTCATGCCTTTTTAATACTCATGATTAATGATTTAATATCATCAACTAATTTAATATGAGTTTAAAATTGACCATAGTCTCTACCCCATATTAACTTAGTTGAGACAAGATTTAAATGAGACCAAAACATCTCATATGATTTAATAAGTAGTTTTGAACAATTTAAATACTACTATGAGAATGATTTAATATTTTCAAATAAGAACATATGGGTCCTTAATACATGTGTGTCAACTCACATTGAATCACTTGGAGTAATGATTTAAATGAGATGCTACACATCATATAATTTAAATACTATTTTTGAAATAGTTTAAATGAGCTAGAAATGGCCACATAGCCACTATTTGAATCTAGCCCATGATCATATACAGTACCACTATCATATTTTTACATAAACAATTAGAGTATTTGAATTGTGATTTATGAGAATTTGAATCATCTCAAAATAGTTTATGGTTGATTTTAAATAATTATTTGAAGTTTGAAAAGGCCCTGCCTTGTTTATTTTTCATCATTTATTCTACAAATAATCTAGGGTTGAGGCCAGTGTAGTCTTTAGATAATTTAACAAGGTTTCCAAATATATAAAATTTGTTCAATTTGGTTTAATAGATTTTATTCTATTTAATTTTCAAAACAGCATCTGAGAAGAAATAATTAATTTCGAAATTCTTTTATTTGAATTGTGGGCTTAGGCGGGAAACTAGGTGGGCTGCGCAGTGGGAGGGGAAGATGGGCCGGCCCAGTATCGCTACGGGCTGGGTTTGAATCACAGACAGCAGGCGGGGCGACGTGGCGCTATCGGAGCGTTCACGGGATCGAGCGGCTCACCTTCTCCGGCGAGTCGTCGGAACCCTAGGCTGCGGGAGGGTGCGCGACGGCGATGCGGGGGTGCTCCTGTGTGACGGGGGCAAACGACTCCGCGTGGAACGGGGTGTCGAGTGGTGGCCGTGGTTGGTCGGGGGAGGCTCGGAGTCGTCGTCTTCGTCGAGCTCTCAGCGGTGGCTCCGGTGAAATTCGGCGGTGGAGTGGGCAATGTGGGCAGGGGATGGTGCGAGGAGAGGCAAAAGAGAGAGGGGAGTGTGATGGCGTGCTCAATGGAGGCCAGGGCGCTCCCCTTTTATAGCGACGCGAGGTGGCCGGGTTGAGCGGAGCAGGTCGTCGACGTCGGCACGGCTACGGTAGGTTAGTGATGCGCGTAGATGTACACGTCCGTTGGGAACCCCAAGAGGAAGGTATGATGCGCACAGTGGCAAGTTTTCCCTCAGTATGAAACCAAGGTTTAATCGAACCAGTAGGAGCCAAGAAGCACGTTGAAGGTTGATGGTCGCGAAATGTGATGCGGCGCAACACCAGGGATTCCGGCGCCAACTAGGAACCTGCACAACACAACAAAAGTACTTTGCCCCAACGAAACAGTGAGGTTGTCAATCTCACCGGCTTGCTGTAACAAAGGATTAAACGTATCGAGTGGAAGATGTTTGCAAAGAAAACAGTAAAACAAGTAGATTGTATGCTATGGAAAGAATAGGACCGGGGTCCACAGTTCACTAGAGGTGTCTCTCCCATAAGATAAAAGCATGTTGGGTGAACAAATTACAGTCGGGCAATTGACAAATAGAGAAAGGCATAATAATGCATATACATGACATGATAAATATAGTGAGATTTAATTGGGCATTACGACAAAGTACATAGACCGCCATCCAACTGCATCTATGCCTAAAAGTCCACCTTCAGGTTATCATCCGAACCCCCTCCAGTATTAAGTTGCAAAGCAACAGACAATTGCATTAAGTATTGTGCGTAATGTAATCAATAACTACATCCTTAGACATAGCATCAATGTTTTATCCCTAGTGGCAACACATCACAACCTTAGAACTTTCTGTCACTATCCCAGGTATCAATGAAGGCATGAACCCACTATCGAGCATAATTACTCCCTCTTGGAGTTAAGAGTAAAAACTTGGCCAGAGCCTCTACTAATAACGGAGAGCATGCAAGATCATAAACAACACATGAACAATAGATTGATAATCACCATAATCATAGTACTCTCTATCCATCGGATCCCGACAAACACAACATATAGAATTACATATAGATGATCTTGATCATGTTAGGCAGCTCACAAGATCCAACAATGAAGCACAACAAGGAGAAGACGACCATCTAGCTACTGCTATGGACCCATGGTCCAGGGGTGAACTACTCACTCATCACTCCGGAGGCGATCATGGCGATGAAGAGTCCTCCGGAGATGAATCCCCTCTCCGGCAGGGTGCCGGAGGCGATCTAATCCCCGAGATGGGATTCGCGGCGGCGGCGTCTCCAAGGTTTTCCGTATCGTGGCTCTCGTGGGGGGTTTCGCGACGGGGCTTTAAGTAGGCGGAAGGTCAACGCGAGGGGGCCACACGGGGGCCCAGGGGGCAGGCGCGGCCAAGCCCTAGGCCGCGCCGGCCACCCCGCTGCCTCGTGGCCCCACTTCGGGTC
Source organism: Lolium multiflorum (assembly GCA_030979885.1). Classification (NCBI taxonomy): domain Eukaryota; kingdom Viridiplantae; phylum Streptophyta; class Magnoliopsida; order Poales; family Poaceae; genus Lolium; species Lolium multiflorum. The sequence goes on from CM061749.1 coordinate 101,399,093, forward strand.
TTCGGTCTTCTGGAAGCTTCGTGCAAAAATAGGACCCTGGGCGAAAGTTTCCAATTCGAGAATATTTCTTTACTAGGATTTCTGAAACCAAAAACAAAAACAGCAACTGGCTCTTCGGCATCTTGTTAATAGGTTAGTTCCAGAAAATGCATAAATATGACATATAATGTGCATAAAACATGTAGGTATCATCAATAAAGTAGCATGGAACATAAGAAATTATCGATACGTTGGAGACGTATCAGCATCCCCAAGCTTAGTTCTGCTCGTCCCGAGCAGGTAAAACGATAACAAAGATAATTTCTGAAGTGACATGCCATCATAATCTTGATCATACTATTTGTAAACATATGTAATGAATGCAGCGATCAAAGCAAAGGTAATGACATGAGTAAACAACTGAATCATATAGCAAAGACTTTTCATGAATAGTACTTCAAGACAAGCATCAATAAGTCTTGCATAAGAGTTAACTCATAAAGCAATAAATCAAAGTAAAGGTGTTGAAGCAACACATAAGAAGATTAAGTTTCAGCGGTTGCTTTCAACTTGTAACATGTATATCTCATGGATATTGTCAACATAAAGTAATATAACAAGTGCAATATGCAAGTATGTAGGAATCAATGCACAGTTCACACAAGTGTTTGCTTCTTAAGGTGGAAGGAGATAGGTAAACTGACTCAACAATAAAAGTAAAAGAATGGTCCTTCAAAGAGGAAAGCATCGATTGCTGTATTTGTGCTAGAGCTTTTATTTTGAAAACATGAAACAATTTTGTCAACGGTAGTAATAAAGCATATGAGTTATGAAAATTATATCTTACAAGTTGCAAGCCTCACGCATAGTATACTAATAGTGCCCGCACCTTGTCCTACTTAACTTGGACTACCGGGTCTTCGCATGCCATGTTTCAACCAAGTGTCACAAAGGGGTACCTCCATGCCGCCTGTACAAAGGTCCAAGGAGAATGCTCGCATTTCGGATTTCTCGCTTTTGATTATTCTCAACTTAGACATCCATACCGGGACAACATGGACAACAGATAATGGACTCCTCTTTAATGCATAAGCATGTAGCAAAGTTATTATTCTCATATGAGATTGAGGATATATGTCCAAAACTGAAACTTCCACCATGATTCATGGCTTTAGTTAGCGGCCCAATGTTCTTCTCTAACAATTTTGCATGCTCCAACCACTAAAATGATAGACCTTCAGACAAGACGGACATGCATAGCAACTCACATGATATTCAACAATAGTTGATGGCGTTCCCCAGAAACATGGTTATCGCACAACAAGCAACTTAATAAAATATAAAGTGCATAAGTACATATTCAATACTACGATAGTTTTTAAGGCTATTTTGTCCCATGAGCTATATATTGCAAAGGTGAATGATGGAATTTTAAAGGTAGCACTCAAGCAATTTACTTTGGAATGGCGGGTAAATACCATGTAGTAGGTAGGTATGGTGGACACAAATGGCATAGTGGTTGGCTCAAGGATTTTGGATGCATGAGAAGTATTCCCTCTCGATACAAGGTTTAGGCTAGCAAGGTTATTTGAAGCAAACTCAAGGATGAACAAGTGCAGCAAGACTCACATAAAAGACATATTGTAAACATTATAAGACTCTACACCGTCTTCCTTGTTGTTCAAAACTCAATACTAGATATTATCTAGACCTTAGAGAAACCAAATATGCAAATCAAATTTTAGCAAGCTCTATGTATTTCTTCATTAATGGGTGCAAAGCATATGATGCAAGAGCTTAAACATGAGCACAACAATTGCCAAGTATCACATTATCCAAGACATTTTTAGAATTACTACATGTAGCATTTTCCAATTCCAACCATATAACAAATTAACGAAGAAGAAACTTCGCCTTGAACATTATGAGTAAAGCCTAAGGACACATGTGTCCATATGCAACAGCGGAGCGTGTCTCTCTCCCACAAAGTGAATGCTAGGATCCATCTTATTCAAACAAAAACAAAAACGAAAACAAACCGACGCTCCAAGTAAAGAACACCAGATGTGACTGAATAAAAATATAGTTTCAGGGGAGGAACCTGATGATGTTGTCGATGAAGAAGGGGATGCCTTGGGCATCCCCAAGCTTAGACGCTTGAGTCTTCTTAAAATATGCAGGGATGAACCACGGGGGCATCCCCAAGCTTAGAGCTTTCACTCCTCTTGATCTTAGTATATCATTCTCCTCTCTTGACCCTTGAAAACTTCCTTCACACCAAACTTCAAGCAAACTCATTAGAGGGTTAGTGCATCATTAATAATTCACTCATTCAGAGGTGACACAATCATTCTTTTCACTTCTGGACATTGCATAATGCTACTGGACATTAATGGATCAAAGAAATAAATCCAACATAGCAAAAGAGGCAATGCGAAATAAAAGGCAGAATCTGTCAAAAACAGAACAGTCCGTAAAGACGAATTTATAAATGGCACCAGACTTGCTCAAATGGAAAAACTCAAAACTAATGAAAGTTGCGTACATATCTGAGGATCACGCTCGTAAATTGGCAGATTTTTTCGAATTTTCTACAGAGAATTATGCCCAGATTCGTGACAGACAGCAATGCTGTTTCTGCGCAGCGATCCCAAATATAACATCAACTTTGACATAGAAACTTTACTTGGCACAAAAACATGATAAGGAGAGGTTGCTACAGTAGTAAACAACTTCCAAGACTCAATAAAACAAAAAATTGCTGTAGGTAAAAACATGGGTTGTCTCCCATAAGCGCTTTTCTTTAACGCCTTTCAGCTAGGCGCAGAAAGTGTAAATCAAGTAACATCGAGAGTAGAAGCATCAACATCATAGCTTGTTCTAATAATAGAATCAAAAGGCAACTTCATTCTCTTTCTAGGGAAGTGTTCCATACCTTTCTTGAGAGGAAATTGATATTTAATATTACCTTCCCTCATATCAATAACAGCACCAACAGTTCGAAGAAAAGGTCTTCCCAACACAATAGGACAAGATGCATTGCATTCGATATCCAAGACAACAAAATCAACGGGGACAAGGTTATTGTTAACCGTAATATGCACATTATCAATCCTCCCCAAAGGTTTCTTTTTAACATTATCGGCAAGATTAACATCCAAATAACAATTCTTCAATGGTGGCAAGTCAAGCATATCATAAATCTTTTTAGGCATAACAGAAATACTTGCACCAAGATCACATAAGGCATTACATTCAAAGTCATTGAATTTCATTTTAATGATGGGCTCCCAACCATCTTCTAACTTTCTAGGAATAGAAGTTTCAAGTTTTAGTTTCTCTTCTCTAGCTTTTATGAGAGCATTTGTAATATGTTTTGTAAAGGCTAAATTTATAGCACTAGCATTAGGACTTTTAGCAAGTTTTTGCAAGAACTTTATAACTTCAGAGATGTGGCAATCATCAAAATCTAAATCATTATGAGCTACAGCAATGGGATCATTATTCCCAAGGTTGGAAAAAATTTCAGCAGTTTTATCACAAGCAGTTTCAGCAGTTTTAGCAATTTCAGGCAGTTTTGTACGCTTTGCACTAGGAGTAGAAACATTGCCAACACCAATTATTTTACCATTGATAGTAGGAGGTGCAGCAACATGTGAAGAATTAGCATTACTAGTGGTGGTAATAGTCCAAACTTTAGCTACATTATTCTCTTTAGCTAGTTTTTCATTTTCTTCTCTATCCCACCTAGCACGCAACTCAGCCATTAATCTTATATTCTCATTAATTCTAACTTGGATGGCATTTGCTGTAGTAGTAATCTTATTATCAAGATCATTATTAGGCATAACTTTCAACTTTAAAAGATTAACATCAGAGGCAAGCCTATCAACTCTAGAAGCGATAGTATCAATTTTATCAAGCTTTTCCTCAACAGATTTGTTAAAAGCAGTTTGTGTACTAATAAATTCTTTAAGCATGGCTTCAAGACCAGAGGGTACACTTCTATTATTGTTGTAAGAATTCCCATAAGAATTACCATAACCATTACCATTAGCAGAAGGATATGGCCTATAGTTATTACCAGAGTTGTTCCTATAAGCATTGTTGTTGAAATTATTATTTTTAATGAAATTCACATCAACATTTTCTTCTTGAGCAACCAATGAAGCTAAAGGAACATTATTTGGATCAACATTAGATCTACCATTCACAAGCATAGACATAATCACATCAATCTTATCACTCAAGGAAGAGGTTTCTTCAACAGAATTTACCTTCTTACCTTGTGGAGCTCTTTCCGTGTGCCATTCAGAGTAATTTATCATCATATCATCAAGAAGTTTTGTAGCCGCCCCCAATGTGATGGACATAAAGGTACCTCCAGCAGCTGAATCCAATAAATTCCGTGAAGAAAAATTTAGTCCTGCATAGAAGGTTTGGATGATCATCCAAGTAGTCAGTCCATGGGTTGGGCAATTCTTTACCAAAGTTTTCATTCTCTCCCAAGCTTGAGCAACATGTTCAGTATCTAATTGTTTAAAATTCATTATGCTACTTCTCAAAGAAATAATTTTAGCGGGAGGATAATATCTACCAATAAAAGCATCCTTGCACTTAGTCCATGAATCAATACTATTCTTAGGCAAAGATAGCAACCAATCTTTAGCTCTTCCTCTTAATGAGAAAGGAAACACTTTCAATTTAATAATATCACCATCTACATCTTTATACTTTTGCATTTCACAAAGTTCAACAAAATTATTGAGATGGGCAGCAGCATCATCAGAACTAGCACCAGAAAATTGTTCTCTCATAACCAAATTCAGTAAAGCAGGTTTAATTTCAAAGAATTCTGCTGTAGTAGCAGGTGGAGCAATAGGTGTGCATAGGAAATCATTATTATTTGCATTTGTGAAGTCACACAACTTAGTATTTTCAGGGTTGGCCATTTTAGCAACAGTAAATAAAGCAAACTAGATAAAGTAAATGCCTAATTTTTTTGTGTTTTTGATATAGAGAGCAAGACAGTAAATAAAGTAAAACTAGCAACTAATTTTTTTGTGTTTTGATTTAGTGCAGCAAACAAAGTAGTAAATAAAATAAAGCAAGACAAAAACAAAGTAAAGAGATTGAGAAGTGGAGACTCCCCTTGCAGCGTGTCTTGATCTCCCCGGCAACGGCGCCAGAAAAAGTGCTTGATGCGCGTAGATGTACACGTCCGTTGGGAACCCCAAGAGGAAGGTATGATGCGCACAGTGGCAAGTTTTCCCTCAGTATGAAACCAAGGTTTAATCGAACCAAAGGAGCCAAGAAGCACGTTGAAGGTTGATGGTCGCGAAATGTGATGCGGCGCAACACCAGGGATTCCGGCGTGGAACCTGCACAACACAACCAAAGTACTTTGCCCCAACGAAACAGTGAGGTTGTCAATCTCACCGGCTTGCTGTAACAAAGGATTAAACGTATCGAGTGGAAGATGTTTGCAAAGAGTAAAACAAGTAGATTGTATGCTATGGAAAGAATAGGACCGGGGTCCACAGTTCACTAGAGGTGTCTCTCCCATAAGATAAAAGCATGTTGGGTGAACAAATTACAGTCGGGCAATTGACAAATAGAGAAAGGCATAATAATGCATATACATGACATGATAAATATAGTGAGATTTAATTGGGCATTACGACAAAGTACATAGACCGCCATCCAACTGCATCTATGCCTAAAAAGTCCACCTTCAGGTTATCATCCGAACCCCCTCCAGTATTAAGTTGCAAAGCAACAGACAATTGCATTAAGTATTGTGCGTAATGTAATCAATAACTACATCCTTAGACATAGCATCAATGTTTTATCCCTAGTGGCAACAGCACATCACAACCTTAGAACTTTCTGTCACTGTCCCAGGTATCAATGAAGGCATGAACCCACTATCGAGCATAATTACTCCCTCTTGGAGTTAAGAGTAAAAACTTGGCCAGAGCCTCTACTAATAACGGAGAGCATGCAAGATCATAAACAACACATGAACAATAGATTGATAATCACCATAATCATAGTACTCTCTATCCATCGGATCCCGACAAACACAACATATAGAATTACATATAGATGATCTTGATCATGTTAGGCAGCTCACAAGATCCAACAATGAAGCACAACAAGGAGAAGACGACCATCTAGCTACTGCTATGGACCCATGGTCCAGGGGTGAACTACTCACTCATCACTCGGAGGCGATCATGGCGATGAAGAGTCCTCAGGAGATGAATCCCCTCTCGGCAGGTGCGGAGCGATCTCCGAATCCCGAGATGGGATTCGCGGCGGCGCGTCTCTGTAAGGTTTTCCGTATCGTGGCTCTCGGTACGGGGTTTCGCGACGGAGGCTTTAAGTAGGCGGAAGGTCAACGCGAGGGCCCACGAGGGGCCCAGGGGGGGGCCGCGCGGCCAAGCCTAGGCGCGCCGGCCACCCCCTGGCTGCCTCGTGGCCCCACTTCGTTAGGTCTTCGGTCTTCTGGAAGCTTCGTGCAAAAATAGGACCCTGGGCGAAAGTTTCGTCCAATTCCGAGAATATTTCTTTACTAGGATTTCTGAAACCAAAAACAGCAAGAAAACAGCAAACGGCTCTTTCGGCATCTTGTTAATAGGTTAGTTCAGAAAATGCATAAATATGACATATAATGTGCATAAAACATGTAGGTATCATCAATAAAGTAGCATGGAACATAAGAAATTATCGATACGTTGGAGACGTATCGGTTAGCGTCAACGGCGAGGGTGCGGCGATGTTGGCGGCGTCCACAGACACGACGGGCGTCCTGGCGTTGGGGGTGGGGGCACGGTAGCGTCGGCGTCATCCCATGTACCGGTGTGCGTGGCGGATGGTCGGCGACGAGGGCGTCGTCTACGAGCACGGGCGGACCAACGGGCGTGTGCGGGAGGTAGCGGTCAACGGCGAGCGCGGCGCGGAGAGAGCGAGGGGAGGTGTGAGCGGCGGGCAGGTCCGTGTCGGCGCGTCCAAACCGTGCCGGTGCGCGCTCAGCGCGACGTGGCTGGCATGGCGTGTCGGGCGCGCGTCGTTTGGGCCGATCTCGTGAGCGTCTCGGGCCGGGGAGGGTACAAGGGTGAGGGGAGTGTGGGGCTACCCCGTTGACATGGTTTGGCAGAGAGGAGGAGGGTGGATGGAGAGATGGCATGGTGGTGTGTCATCATGCCACGGCATGACCTAGTTCTTGAATATTTGGCACAAATAAGTGAGTCTCTAGTACTGCAATGATGCAAGGGGTTGCTAGAGGTACTCAACATGACATAGGTTTGATAGTTTGGGCAAAAATCTGCTGGTTAATAGCATGTAGGGAGTTGGTGGGTTATTGCACATAAGGTGTTCGACACAATGGCCGAAGAGAAATGTTTTGAATTTTTCAAAAATATTTGGTGGAGTTGATTTAAATAATGTTTAGAGCACAATGGTGGTGGTGGTGTTCAAAATGAAGTTGATTTGTGAAATTTCAAAATGGGGATGATCTTCTCTTTGTTTCAACATCACCACTTGTCACATTCTGGTCAACCTAGTCAACTCTGACCTTGGTGGTCAACATGAAAGTTACTCACCTTGACATGGTCTTGGATGACATGGCTTTGGTTTACCAAGTTTAGTTTAATAGAGAAAACCAGAGGGGTAAAGTAGTGAAGAAAATATTTTGGTGACATATGACCATTATCATATGTGTGAAGATTTTGAGATTTCCTTTGGTTTGATTCTGGTTTCATTGATGCAATTGTGTTAGTTTATCATATTTAGGTATTCTACAAGCAAGAGAGCAAGCAATTATGGCCTAGAGTGAAGATTTGTAATTTGGCATAATGTGTATGTGAGTGAAATTGGGATTTTCTCCCTATTTAATTTCTCTCCATTTAATTTGACTTTTGTTGACTCTAAGGTGATTCTTATTAGTTTAGAAACATTTCCAAACCATTGAATCCATTTAAAAAGGTCTTGTTCAAAGATTTGCAAAAATGGCCATATCCACATATGTGTATTGGAAAATCTTCTTATTTCCAATTTGATTTGGTTTTTCTTGATCCCATTGATGTGGTTGAGGTTTAATATGATATAAGAAAACAATCCAAGCAATGGAAACAAGTTTGGTGGTCTTTGGCTCAAATTTGTATTTTTGGCCATATGCACATATGTGCATTTCATATTTTTATTTCCTTTTCTTTATCTATGATCAAAGGTCATGGTTTAGGGTTTATTTAATGTTAGATTGGGTTTGGTAAAGTTTTCAAACCATTTGGGCAAGGTAGAGGTGCTTAGGTCAAGTTTTGGAAAAATGGCTATGTGCCACATATGCTCCTATGCATAGGTTTAATTTCTTTTTATTTCTTTTTATTTCACCTTGGTTTTGGTTGGGGAAGTACTTGATTAGTTTGGTTGATGTTTTCAAAGCATCTAAACAAGGTAGAAAGGTTTAGGTAGAAGTTTCACCAAACATAGTCATAGGCACATAGGCCCTTTTCTTATTTAATTTCATTTCTTTTTATTTTGTGTATAAAGGATGGTGAGAAGAGGGGTGAGGTTTAGGGTTTAGTGGAGTATCTCAATGGTTCACCACTATTTTGAAAAGTAAGAATGGTATTTGTCAATATTTGCATGCTAGGGTTATATGCCCACATATGCCTTTTTATTTTAGTTCCTTCTTATTTGATACTATTTTGTTTTGAGAAGATTAGGGTTTAGGGTTTTGGAATTAGGTTCAATGCAATAAATAAACAATCATGGCAATATCACAACATATAAGCATGCTTACTATGTACCAAACTTAATTTAATAAAAGTTTTTGTTGGTTCTCATTTTTGGAAAAAGGGAATTCATTTTCTCTTTGTTTTAAATTTTTGGGATGTTACAAACCCTTCCCCCTTAAACAAATCTCGTCCCGAGATTTTAAGAAAAGTTAGGTTCCTAAGAAAGATTGAGCAATTTGATTCACAGAAAAACATACTTGGCATGGCCTGAGAGGTGCTTCCTGTGCCTGCTGCATTCATGTGGTAGGCGGCCGTTATTGTTGTTCTGGTTCTTTCTACCTGCGAGCGGCGTTGTTGCTGGGAAGGTGCAGTAGTGTTGGCGGCAATCCTGGCAAGCTTCTTGGGGCACTCATTGGAGTAGTGACCCACAACTCCACATTCATAGCAGTTTATAGTTGACTTATCTTTGGGGTTGATGGGAACAGTGTTGCTTCCAGTCCTTGGGGCAGTATTGGGGTTGTTGTTGTTACCATTGGGGTGGTTGTTGGTGTTGTTGGGGTTGCTGTTGTTGTTGTTGTTGTTGTGGTTGTGGTTTCCTCCGGGCTTCGGGGGTCCTCCGTTGTTGTTGGTGTAGTTGGGGCGATAATTCTGAGCAGGGGGCTTGTTGTGTCTTGGGGTGAATCCTCCAGAGGAGTTGTTGCGGTACTTCTGGGTATGGTGGGGTCCATTCTGGTTCATCATCCTGCGCTTGCGGTTTTCATTTGCCTGATGCAGCTTTCCTTCCATTTGTATGGCTGAGTCCACTAGGGCTTCGAGGTCAGCGAACGGAATGTTCACTAACACAGTTTGCATCTCGTCATGCAGTCCATTCAGAAATCTTTCCTTCCTCTTCTCATTGGTGTCGGTCTCGTCCGGGGCGTACCTTGACAGTGTAAGAAACCTGTCGCGGTATTCCACCACGGACATTCTTCCTTGCTTGAGTTCGCGGAACTCGTCTCTCATCTTCTTAATCAGTCCTTGGGGCACATGGTATTTGCTGAACTTCAGTTTGAAGTCTTCCCAAGTCATCATTTGTCCGGCATTCATTGCGCGGGCACTCGTCCACCAGGCTCTTGCAGGTCCTGACAGATAGTGGGTGGCAAACAGTACTTTCTCTGCGGCTTCTACTCCCGCAACTTCTAGGTTGTTCTCCATTGTCTGGAGCCAGTCATCTGCGTCAAGTGGCTCTTCAGTCTTGCTAAACATCGGAGGGTTGGTGTTCTGAAAGTTCTTGAGCTTTGATCCTGGGTGATCATGGTTTCCATGGCCTTGATTGTTCTGAGCTATCTGTTGCAGTGCAGCTAAGTTGGCTTGTCGTTCAGCTCTCGTGGCTTCGCGATCTTCCATCATCATCTGGAGCATCTGCATCATTGCGTCTTGGTTGCGGTTTGGTGGGGCCATCTGAAGATTGAGATAGATGATAAGATAAGAGGGAAATTTCTATGGTTTGTTTGAGTTAAATTCAAAAAGTTTCAAAACTTGAGTAGTGTTGAGGGGGTAAAAACCAACAACACTTTTTCATTCATACCAAGCATCACACATTACAAATCTAACACACCGTTGGTTTTAAGAACCATTCATTCGCTCTACGATACAAAGGGACCGATACAACTCACACCTATCACTACAAGAAAAGTTCTGATAGACAACGTCCCAAAATCGTCAACTAAGGGGCATTTTTCGTCGCCTATGGGCCTAACCCGACGATATGGGTTCCGTTGTCGAAACTGCGTCAGGCAAAGTCCAACGACGATTTTTTCGGTCCGTCGCGCTTGGGCGCCCTTCCGCCACGGAAAATCGGACCGTTGCGGAAGTGTTTTCGGGAGCCCGTTGACTGCTGACGTCATGCAAACTGACACGTGGCAGACGCCGTTAACTGCCAGTTAACGGCGTTAACCGGCTGAAACCCCGTGGTAGATGGTAGGCCCACACGAGGCCTGCCACGTCTTAAGCGGGCCGGGCCAGATGACATAGTTTGACCGGTCAACTATATAGCTGGGCTGGTCCATTAGTTAAGTGGGCCGGGCCTAACCTCTAAGGTTGACTGGTCAAAACTTAAATGGGCCGGCCCATTTAACATGTGGGGTCCACCTTACAGCAAAGGGCCGGCCAAGAAGCAAGTGGGCGGGCCAAAAACACGGTGGGTCCCACTTTCCTGTTAGAAAGCCGGCCCATTTAGTGTGTGGGGTCCACCGTATAGCTAGTGGGCCGGGCCAAAAACACAGGTGGGTCCCACTTTCCAGTTAAAGGATCGGCCCATTAAGTTTGTGGGTTCCACCATATAGCAAGTGGGCCGGCCCAACAAAATAGTGGGCCGGGCCAAAAACACAGGTGGGTCCCACTTTCCTGGTAAAGGGCCGGCCCATTTAGTACGTGGGGCCCACCATATAGCCAGTGGGCTGGCCCACCAAGATAGTGGGCCGGGCCAAAAACACAGGTGGGTCCCACATTCCTGTTAATGGGCCGGCCCATTTGGTATGCGGGGTCCACCATATAGAAAGTGGGCGGCCCAACAAGATAGTGGTAGGGCCAAAAACACAGTGGGTCCCACCTTCCACTTAAAGGGCCGGCCCATTTACCATGTGGGACCACCATAGAGCAAGTGGGCGGCCCAACAAGATAGTGGGCGGCAATAAGCACATGTGGGCCCCACTTTCCTGTTAAAGGGCCGCCCAACTAGTATGTGGGGTCCACAATATAGCAAGTGGGCCGGCCCAACAAGATAGTGGGCCGGGCCAAAAATACAGGTGGGTCCCACTTTCCTCTTAAAGCACTACAAGAAAAGTTGCCATGGCCGACGAAGTTGAAGTTGCGCCGTGGTTGCTGGTGTACCATGGCCGACGATTTTGGTCCCTCCGTGGTGCATGTCAAAACTTTTTTTTCTCGTTTTTGAGGCCACCTAGCCCGACGAAAGCGGCCAAAACGTGGCGTATGGTGGCCCGGGACGTGGTGCATCTCGAAATCTCGGGTTCGCCGGCCGAGTCAACGCAAATCCGCACCGCCGAGGGATGTAGGGCCCAGATGGCAGCCTCTCTGGCATTGTTTTTTTTCTACATCGCGCCATCTCGTTCAACGTTCTCCGATCGAGCCGTTTACGATGCAGGATCATGGGTCCCGCATGTCATCCTCTATGAACCAAAATTCTTTCTATTCTTGGATTTTTTTGACCCCCTGATTTCTGGCTACTTCCTTTTTCTTTTGATCCCTTGCCGCCTTGGAAACGTTGAGACCGCTGCTGCTAAATGGGACCCGCATGTCATCCTCTATGTGCAATCAACTTTCTTTTCTTGGAGTTTTTTTGGCACCTCAAATTTGGTCACTTGCCTTTTTCTTTCGATCCCCTGCCGCCTCTCAAACGGTGATACCGCTGCTGCTAACGGGACCCGCATGTCATCCTCTATGTACTATAAAACTTTCTTTTCCTGGATTATTTTTGGCACCTCAAATTTGGTCACTTGCCTTTTTCTTTCGATCCCCCGCCTCTCAAACGGATACCGCTGCTGCTAACGGGACCCGCATGTCATCCTCTATGTACTATAAAACTTTCTTTTCTTGAATTATTTTTGGCACCTCATATTTGGTCACTTGCCTTTTTCTTTCGATCCCCCGCCTCTCAAACGGTGATACCGCTGCTGCTAAATGGGACCCGCATGTCATCCTCTATGTACTATAAAACTTTCTTTTCATGGATTATTTTTGGCACCTCAAATTTGGTCACTTGCCTTTTTCTTTCAATCCCCTGCCGCCTCTCAAACGGTGATACCGCTGCGCTAACGGGACCCGCATGTCATCCTCTATGTACTATAAAACTTTCTTTTCTGGATTATTTTTGGCACCTCAAATTTGGTCACTTGCCTTTTTCTTTCGATCCCTGCCGCCTCTCAAACGGTGATACCGCTGCTGCTAAGGGACCCGCATGTCATCCTCTATGTACTATAAAACTTTCTTTTCTGGATTATTTTTGGCACCTCAAATTTGGTCACTTGCCTTTTTCTTTCGATCCGCCGCCTCTCAAACGGTGATACCGCTGCTGCTAAATGGGACCCGCATGTCATCCTCTATGTACTATAAAACTTTCTTTTCTTGAATTATTTTTGGCTCCTGATATTTTTCACTTGCCTTTTTCTTTCGATCACCTGCTGCCTCTCAAACGGTGATACCGCTGCTGCTAAATGGGACCCGCATGTCATCCTCTATGTACTATAAAACTTTCTTTTCTTGGATTTTTTTGGCACCTCATATTTGGTCACTTGACTTTTTCTTTCGATCACCTGCTGCCTCTCAAACAGTGATACCGCTGCTGCTAAATGGGACCCGCATGTCATCCTCTATGTACTATAAAACTTTCTTTTCTTGAATTATTTTTGGCTCCTCATATTTTTTCACTTGCCTTTTTCTTTCGATCCCCTGCCGCCTCTCAAACGGTGATACCGCTGCTGCTAATGGGACCCGCATGTCATCCTCTATGTACTATAAAACTTTCTTTTCCTGGATTATTTTTGGCACCTCATATTTGGTCACTTACCTTTTTCTTTCGATCACTGCGCCTCTCAAACGGTGATACCGCTCTGCTAAATGGGACCCGCATGTCATCCTCTATGTACTATAAAACTTTCTTTTCTTGGATTTTTTTGGCACCTCATATTTGGTCACTTGACTTTTTCTTTGGATCCCCTGCTGCCTCTCAAACGGTGATACCGCTGCTGCTAAATGGGACCCGCATGTCATCCTCTATGTAAATCATGTTTCTTTTCTTGAATTATTTTTGGCTCTTGATATTTGGTCACTTGCCTTTTTCTTTCGATCTCATGCCACGTTTGAAACGTTGAGGAACCTGCAGGCTCATCGGACCCGCATGTCATCCTCTATGTACTATAAAAGTTTATTTTCTTTATTTTTTTCACCCTCTGATTTTTGGCTATTTCCTTTTTCTTTTGATCCCCTGCCGCCTTGGAAACGTATGGTAAGCTGCTGACTCATGGGACCCGCATGTCATCCTCTATGTACAATCAACTTTCTTTTTCTTTTGATCTCAAGCCGCATTTGAAACGTTGAGACCGCTGCTAAATGGGACCCGCATGTCATCCTCTACGTACAATAAAGTTTCTTTTCTTGGATTATCTTTGGCTCCTGATATTTTGTCACTTGCCTTTTTCTTTCGATCTCATGCCGCCTTTGAAACGTTGAGTAAGCTGCTGGCTCATGGGTCCCGCATGTCATCCTCTACGAACAATAAAAGTTTCCTTTCTTGGAGTTATTTTTACCCCTAATTTCTGGCTATTTGCCTTTTTCTTTTGATCTCCTGCCCCTTGAAACGATGAGGACGCTGTTGGCAGGTCGGTCCCACATGTCATCCTCTATGAACAATAAAAGTTTCCTTTGATGGATTTATTTTGAACCCCTCATTAATTTCTGGATATTTCCATTTTTTGGCTTATTTTTTCTTTCGATCACCTGCAGCCTTTAAAACGTTGAGGACGCCGCTGGCTCACGGGTCCCACATGTCAACCTCTATGAACAATAAACGCTGAGGATGCTGCTGCCTCATGGGTCCCGCATGTCATCCTCTCAGAACGAAAATGTTTCTTTTCTTGGATTTTTTACCAACAGATTTTTGGTTTATTTTTTCTTTCCATCCCCTGCCGCCTTTAAAACGTTGACGACGCTGTTGGCTCATGGGTCCCCGATGTCAGCCTCCCCGTACAAGAAACATATGATATCTTGATTATTTTGCAGACAATAAACAATGTATTGCGCTCTGAGCTATTTCAAACGGATAATTAAATCTTTATTTTTACATAAACAAACTTATATGTTGAATCTCCTTGTTTTTTTGTCTTTGCGAAGCATAGGACTTTCCTGTTTTTTTAGAAAATTCGGAACTTTCCTGTTTTGGAGTGGGCTGAAATTGTACGAGTCAAAAGGCCAAGCAGGATAGTTCGAAAGCCCAGATGTCCAGATGCAGCCCAATTGAAATCTTTCTTCTTGGATTTTTTTCACCCCCTGATTTCTGGCTACTTCATTTTTCTTTTGGTCCTGTGCCGCCTTGGAAACGTTGAGACCGCTGCTGCAAAATGGGACCCGCATGTCATCCTCTACGTACAATAAAATTTCTTTTCTTGGATTATTTTTGGCTCCTGATATTTGGTCACTTGCCTTTTTCTTTCGATCCCGTGCAGCCTCTCAAACGGTGATACCGCTGCTGCAAAATGGGACCCGCATGTCATCCTCTACGTACAATAAACTTTCTTTTCTTGGATTATTTTTGGCTCCTGATATTTGGTCACTTGCCTTTTTTTCTTTCGATCTCATGCCACGTTTGAAACTTTGAGGAACCTGCTGGCTCGTGGGACCCGCATGTCATCCTCTATGTGCTATAAAAGTTTATTTTCTATGGTTTTTTTCACTCTCTGATTTTTGTCTATTTCCTTTTTCTTTTGATGCCCTGCCGCCTTGGAAACGTTGAGTAAGCTGCTTACACATGGGACCCGCATGTCATCCTCTATGTACAATCAAGTTTCTTTTCTTGAATTATTTTTGGCTCCTGATATTTCGTCACTTGCCTTTTTCTTTCGATCTCATGCCACGTTTGAAACGTTGAGGAACCTGCTGGCTCATGGGACCCGCATGTCATCCTCTATGTGCTATAAAAGTTTGTTTTCTTGGATTTTTTTTCACCCTCTGATTTTTGGCTCCTGATATTTCGTCACTTGCCTTTTACTTTTGATCCCCTGGCCCCTTTGAAACGTTGAGTAAGCTGCTGGCACATGGGACCCGCATGTCAACCTCTATGTCCATCAACTTTCTTTTCTTGGATTTTTTTTTGACCCCCTACTTTCTAGCTACTTTCTTTTTCTTTTGATCTCAAGCCGCATTTCAAACATTGAGACCGCTGCTGCAAAATGGGACCCGCATGTCATCCTCTATGTACAATAAATCTTTGATTATTTTTGGCACCTCATATTTGGTCACTTGCGTTTTTTTCTTTCGATCTCATGCCACCTTTGAAACGTTGAGTAAGCTGCTGGCTCATGGGTCCCCCATGTCATCCTCTACGAACAATAAAAGTTTCCTTTCTTGGAGTTATTTTTGCCCCCTAATTTCTGGCTACTTCCTTTTTCTTTTGATCCCCTGCCGCCTTTGAAACGTTGAAAACTTTCTTTTCTTTGATTATTTTTGGCACCTCATATTTGGTCACTTGCCTTTTTCTTTCGATCCCCTGCCGCCTCCCAAACGGTGATACCGCTGATGCTAAATGGGACCCGCATGTCATCCTCTATGTACTATAAAACTTTCTTTTCTTGGATTTTTTTGGCTCCTGATATTTGGTCACTTGCCTTTTTTCTTTCGAGACCTCTGCCGCATCTCAAACGGTGATACCGCTGCTGCTAAATGGGACCCGCATGTCATCCTCTATGTACAATAAAGTTTCTTTTCTTGGATTATTTTTGGCTCCTGATATTTGGTCACTTGCCTTTTTCTTTCGATCCCATGCCGCCTTTGAAACGTTGAGGAAGCTGCTGGCTCATGGGTCCCGCATGTCATCCTCTATGAACAATAAAAGTTTCCATTGTTGGAGTTATTTTTTACCCCTAATTTCTGGCTACTTCCTTTTTCTTTTGATCCCCTGCCGCCTTTGAACGTTGAAGAATCTGCTCGCTAATGGGTCCCACATGTCAGACTCTATGGACGATAAACCTTTCTTTTCTTGGAGTTATTTTGACCCCTAATTTCTGGCTATTTTGCCTTTTTTTTGGATCCCGTGCTGCCTTGGAAACGTTGAGGATGCTGCTGCCACATGGGTCCCGCATGTCATCCTCTCAGAACGATAAATGTTTCTTTTCTTCGATTTTTTTACCCACTGATTTTTGATTTATTTTTTCTTTCGATCCCCTGCCGCCTTTAAAACTTTGACGACGCTGCTGGCTCATGGGTCCCGATGTCAGCCTCCCCGTACAAGAAACATGTGATATCTTGATTATTTTACAGACAATAAAAAGTGTATTTCGCTCTGAGCTATTGCAAACGGATAAATTAAATCTTTATTTTTACATAAACGAACTAATATGAATCTCCTTGTTTTTGTTTTGTTTTTGCGAAGCATAGGACTTTCTTGTTTTGGAGTGGGCTGAAATTGTACGAGTCAAAAGACGTCCAGCAGGTTAGAAGGCCCAGATGGCCAGGCAGCCCCAATTTATATCTTCCTTATCTTGGATTATTTTTTGATCAAAAGGCCCAGCAGGGGTACATCCTTTTTCTTTTGTTCCTGTGTGCCGCCTTGGAAACGTTGTGGACGCTGCTGCCTCATGGGACCCGCATGTCATCCTCTATGAACTATGAACTCTAAAAGTTTCTTTTTTCTTGGATTTTTTTTCACCCCTCTGATTTTTGGCTATTTCCTTTTTCTTTTGTTCCCCTGCCGCCTTGGGACCCGTATGTCATCCTCTATGTACAAAAAACTTTCTTTTCTTGGAGTTTTATTCCCCCTAATTTCGGGCTACTTTCGTTTTCTTTTGATCTCAAGCCGCATATGAAACATTGAGACCGCTGCTGCAAAATGGGACCCACATGTCATCCTCTATGTAAAATAAAAGTTTCTTTTCTTGGATTATTTTTCACGCTCTGATTTTTGGCTATTTCCTTTTTCTTTCGATCCCCTGCTGCTTGGAAACGTTGAGGATGCTGCTGCCTCATGGGTCCCACATGTCATCCACTACGAACAATAAAAGTTTCTTTTCTTCGATTTTTTTCACCCTCTGCTTTTTGGCTATTTCCTTTTCATTTGATCCCCTGCCGCCTTGGAAACGTTGAGGATGCTGCAGCGTCATGGGACCCGCATGTCATACTCTATGTACAATAAAAGTTTCTTTTCTAGGTTTTTGGCTCCTGATATTTGGTCACTTGCCTTTTTCTTTCAATCTCATGCCGACTCTCAAAGGTACAATAAAAGTTTCTTTTCTTGGATTATTTTTGGCTCCTGATATTTGGTCACTTGCCTTTTTCTTTCGATCTCATGCCGTCCTTGAAACGTTCAGACCGCTGCTACAACATGGGACCCTATGTTATCCTCTATGTACAATGAAAGTTTCTTTTCATGGATTATTTTTTGCTCCTGATATTTGGTCACTTTCCTTTTTCTTTCGATCTCATGCCGCCTCGGCCCTCTGAAACGACGAGTAAGTTGTTGGCTCATGGGACCCGCATGTCATCCTCTATGTACAATAAAGTTTTTTTCTTGGATTTTTTACCCCCTGATTTTTGGTCACTTGCCTTTTTCTTTCGATCCTGTGCCGCCTTTGAAATTGTGGACGCTGCTGGCTCATGGGTCCCACATGCCAGCCTCTATGAACAATAATATTTCTTTTCTTGGATTTTTTTTACCCCTGATTTCTGGCTATTTGCCTTTTTCTTTGGATCCCCGACCGCCTTTGAAACGATGAGGACGCTGCTGGCGCATAGCTCCCACATGTCAGCCTCTAAGAACAATAAACATTTCTTTTCTTGGATTTATAGTTGACCCCTAATTAATGGCTACTTCGCTTTTTTTTTCGATCCCCAGCCGCCTTAGAAACGTTGAGGACGCTGCTGGCTCATGGGTCCCATATGACAGCCTCTATGAAAAGTAAAACATTTACTTTCTTGGATTTATTTTTGACACCTAATTAATGACTACTTGGTTCTTTTCTTTTGATCCCGTGACGCCTTTGAAACGTTGAGGGCCCTGCTGGCTCATGGGTCCAACATGTCAGCCTCTATGAACAATAAGAGTTTCTATTGTTGCATTTATTTTTGACCCCTAATTTCTGGCTATTTGCCTTTTTTCCATTGCCTGCCACCTTAGAAACGTTGAGGACGCTGCTGGCTGGGTCCCACATGTCAGCCTCTTTGTACGATAAAAGTTTCCTTTGCTGGATTTATTTTTGACCCCTAATTTCTGGCTATTTGCCTTTTTCTTTCGAACTCCACCGCCTTTGAAACGTTGATGACGCTGCTGCAAACTGGGTACAATATGTCAGCCTCTTTGTGCGATAAACCTTTCCTTTCTTGGATTTTTTGGACACCTGATTTCGAGCTACTTGCCTTTTTCTTTCGATCTCCTGCCCCCTTTGAGAAACGCCGAGAACGATACTGGTTCGTGGGTCCCACATGTCATCCTCTCTGAATGATAAATGTTGGGGCTGCGGCTGCAAGATACGTCCCACATGTCAGCCTGACTGTTGAATAAACGTTTCCTTTCTCGAATTTATATTTGACCCCTGATTTCTGGCTACTTTGCCGTTTCTTTCGATCCCCTGCATGTCTGCTACTCCACCGAAAAACAGACCGGCATGTATTCATCACAATACTGGTAGCTAATTTAGGAAAAATGTGTTCATCACGGGATTCAAACAAAGATCTTCATCTCTGCTAAATTTTGATTTCACCAAAAACCGAACAGCGTGTGTTCATGACTTTAACTTCACAAACACTATGGTTTCTCTATAAAATAAGGTCACCATCCGTTCCTTTATTGTAGGCATTTGCGAAAAGTGTCTTTGGCTAATGGGCACCAGTGCTCTGCTGTTTAAAAAAAAATCAAATAGCATACATATTTGTTTCAAAAAAATCTGAAAATGAATGTAGACATAATAAATAAAGTAACCTACAAGCGTGTAAAATTTTAATATGATATTCTTTATATTGTAGACTACACAAAAAAGACAATCTGTTGAAATTTGGAGATTTGAAATATGCATACCCAGATCCACACGTTTGTTACTTTTGTGTAGCCCAGAATTTTTTTTATTTGAAACTGAAATTTTGCACGTTTATGGGACAATTCATTAGCTACTCCATGATTTGTTTTCTAATTTTTTGAACAAATAAATTTTTTTTTATTTTTTTCTAAAATAGCAGGAGCAATGGTGCCCAAGAGCACCAAATCTCTTAATAGGCATTTGCGCCTAATAGCGTGAGCTTAGCTAATTTTTGAAGAAAAAAAAGATGTCCATTGTGGTATTCAGGACAAAGATCTTCATGTCTGCTACTGCACCAAACAACAAACCAGCATGTATTCATCACAATACGGGTAGCTAATTTGTGAAAAATATGTTCAGCACGGGATTCAAACAAAGATCTTCATCTCTGCAAAATTTTGATTTCAGCAAAAACCGAACAGCGAATGTTCATGAGGTTAAGTTCACGAACACTATGTTTTCTCTATAAAATAAGGTCACCATCTGTCTCTTATTTCTCAAGGAAAAACAGGTGGAAGTGTTGGGACGAACCACATGGGTGCTTCGGCTCTATGTTCAGTCTTCTCTTTTTTGTACTGCAATCTTGAGCCTATGGCAGGACCTCCATTGACGTGCATTCTGCACCAATTTGGCCTTGGACGTATCCATGTATCACGGGCGCGATTGTGGGTAGCAAAGACACAGTCAGGTTTGAACAATTGGAAATCTGGTTCTGCAGCCTCTGCGTCGACTGGCGGGGGTAGCATGAAAATTGGGTGATTGAGTCCAAGAAATAAAGAACGCCCCTTCAAATTGTTCAATCTTTCCCACCTTGCCTCTTCTACAGGGTCCAAGGTATGGGCAGATCTCAAGAAAACGTAGCACCGTACCAAAGGATAAGACCTCAGCTTGTTACCCATATGTAATATTGGAGGACCGAGGATGGGCCGATAACCTTTAACCTGAATCCACGCGAGATCAGATTCACCAGTAATGGACTCTGCTCTCATTGGTGCCAGGAACCAAGTGCGCTGGTCAGAAAATCCAAGAAATACATCTTCATCTTCATAATTATGATTATCACCATCATCATCTAATTCTTCATCATCTAATTCTTCATCATCAAATTCGTCTTCTTCTAATTCTTCTTCTTCTAATTCTTCTTCATCAGCATCATTATCTTCATCGGCACCTCCATCGCCTTGAGCCACATTTGCTTCATCATCTTCCATGACAGCATCTCCCTCGATTTGAGCGAAAATTGCAGCCACTTCTGCTTCTTCATCTTCAATGACAGGGGCGTCAATGAGACGCGGGGCTGCATGTGTCCCTGCAATGCACAAAGATCAACCACAATGCAGCAAGTAGGAACTACACTGAAAATTATCTCTTCTCTTCTATCTTCTATTTTCTACTACTATAAGGCACCAGTTTTTAACAAGACATGTCGCAGCAATTCCAACTGTTGGTGTCCAAAATCTAACGGTTGGGATTAGAGGTATTCGCGTGAAAAAAATACCACACCAGTGTCCACGTGTTTCTAGAACCGTCATGTTTCCATTATGAAGAAAAATCAGAGCAGTCTCACACCGATATCACACGTCCCACTTGATAGTGATTAAGAAAGGTTCCAAATTTTTGTTCATATTTATAAACTGTATGCTCACACTTATTTTGATGGTATAACCAAATTATTAGTTGTATTGAAAGTTTGAACAACATTTAGAACGCAACTTTTATACATCAGTATTGCGAATCGTAATTGGTCCAACATGTGCAGCATGCCATTTACTAGTTAAGACATAAAACAAAGACTCACCACAGGTATATGGTTCCCAAACCAGAACATCTCCATACGGATATGTAACTGCGTATACACGATGTAGGTGTGAACTTGTACCATATCCAGGAATGCCCATGGCATCGACATAGCTGTTTCTATCAAAGAATTCAGGGTTTCTCAGGATATTCCACTCCTTTTCTAGGGGCGCTTGTAGGATAGCAATCAATTCGTCAAATACAACGATTACCTCGTAATGCCATGGCCCTGCTAGATCATCTTTGTACGGCCTCTTGACGATCCGTACTTTGAGCAGTTCCAAACTTTTATCTATTTTGTATTTGAACAGGAATGGTGGGCTGCCATGCCACCATTCACTAGTAGGGCCCAAAGAAATTCCTGCATCTTGCAGAGATGGAAGAGGTATAATAGTATCTGATATGTATATGTTGCGGATCGTCAAGTGCCCGTCCTGCTGGACAAATGCCACCCAGTCGCCGTTACAACCCACCCAGTGCATGGGTCCATGTCCATCCAGTTCCTCCTTGGTATGGATAAATGCTGGAACTGTCGGCTTGTCTAATGGCATCAGCAACGCGTGAATGCCCTGCAAATAGGATTTGTTTCAAAATTGTCTATGCATGCAAGGTATTCGACAGAATGAAGAGCGGATTGTGCAGAACTGAAGCACAGATGTAATGGATAAATAAAGCAATTCCGAAGAGTACATGTGCATAGTGAAGGCAGCAAACCTTACAGTACTCCCAAATCAGGTGATTATGTTGAGTCTAAATTCATGCATGATGTTTGGCAATAAGAAAAGTTGATTGAAAAAACACAAGCTGAAACGAGATGAGTAAATAAATAAATACTCTTACAGTATTGTCGCGGTCGTCTGGCCATGTCTCGGGGTCGCAGTGGAGCAGGCTCGGTAAACCGAACGGAACCTTATGCGCTCCGCGGATGGCATGCCGCATGCCGATCATGCCTCGAGCGAGGCGACCAGTGCTGAGGATATCCGCCCGCTCGGCTATGTTCTCCACCAGTGGGTAGTGGAGGTTGCCCCACCCCATGGACTGGTGGTAGCAATCAGGAATCTCCTCAATCTTACGCTTCTGCTTCATTGGAGTCGGTAATCCAATGCAAGGGAGAGAGGGGTGAACGGGAGAAAGAGACAGAAGAGGGTTTTTTTTGGAGAAGATGCAGTAGTAGTACTACGATACTAGGAGGTGGAGATGCGGGGCATGTTTCCGGGAGAGAGGAACCACTATTTCCCTTAAAAAAAATAACAGCACTTGCGCATTAGAACTTGGGGCGGGGATATAGCGGTAAGAGGTATTGACCAACTTTCCCTCACCTTGACCCCACGTGGTTGTGAACCCGAGATAATTCTTTTTGATGAACCCGATATACTTATTATAGTACTAAAATAGTACAAGTATATACCTTGTACTCCTATATACTAACATTACTATTTTAAGGACTTATGTTCCATGAGCAACAACTTCCCCCACTCCGCTCATCCGAAATCCTAGCCCCTCCAACTTCAAGGACCAATCAACATAGCTATGGCCTTCTAATTTGGCTCAAGTCGCCGCACACATAGTCCTCCCGCCGACAAGGAATAGGAGCATCAGCCCTTTCGTCGCTTGTTGTTACACATAATCATATACAGTACCATATATATTTCAAATTTCCATATCAAAAAATAGTTCAAATCTGAATTTTAACATCTCAAGCTAAACCCTCGCTTGCTCTTAAACATAAGCATACCATAGTTCTACTTTTGTCTTCACCGAACAACAGAACACAATTTCATCACAACATAGCCAACCGGAGTACCTAGTAATGTAACTAGAGAAGTGAACCTATAGTTGATCAAGCCTTCAACTTTAACACAATAATACTCCCACATTATGTGTTGAGGAGCCACACCCATATATTTAAGAGTACCATCAAGTAGACCACAAATGCATCAATGAAGAGAGGGGTATACTTATAGACCACCTCTTTACAAAACAGTTGTAACTAGTAGACCACAATTGCCTCGTTCATTAGCTATGAAATTACATACTATCAGTAGCTACAATGGCTGCAGGCCCTGTTTCAGAATTAAACATCACACTTGTTCCAATCCGGGGCGTTGGCGAAGTTTGGGATGAACCAAAGCGGTGTCTTTACCAGGTACCTATCTTTTTTTGTTTTGCATGTTTTCTCCAAGGCGTTGGTTTGGAAACCAACGGCGCAATCTTCACGATTCAGACTGAATCGGCATATTTCAGGCAGCTGCGAATTGCGAAGCCATGCTTCATTCGGCAAGGTGTACACACAATTTCTTCTCGTCAGACATCCTGGGACAACATCTGCACCGCCTAATGGCAGCATAATCGGATAGTTCACTCCAAGGAAAAGAGAATATTCTCCAAGGTCATCAATCTTTTCCCATGGAATACCTTCATTTAACTTACTAGTGTCCTTCGTGAACACCAGGCAACCAAACCCAGAAGCATAGTTGCCAACAGTGCGACCATGATGAACACGACGATCAGAAGCAGTATGGCAAACTTTACAGGAATATTCCCTTTCATCAGCAATGCCCAGTGTATGGATCAGAAGAAGTCTAGAACCATCTATAGATCTTGCTAACCACCACATGCCATAATCGACCTCGTGATCATGGCCAAGAGCATCATCAAGTGCACACCGCCATTCAAACACAATGGGCGGTGGCTCTACGATCAGCGGAGGACCTGCTTGAAAACGAAATTACTGTTAAGAAGGGTATGTTTGGTTTGCACAAATCTGAAAACGTAAGAATTGGGAAAACGCATTAGGATTCAGATGGGATGATATAATGGCATTTCCATTCAATAATACAGCATATTGGTGTATTTCAGTACATCACATGGGAAACCAAAGGATTCATTTCAAGAAGTTCAAGTAGAGGTCAAAATCCAACATAATTCAATCTGAGAATAAAACTCCTAATTATACAATCCTCAAATTTTTCTATGGTAATCATCTCGAATAAAAAGTCTAAATACCAATGAAATTTCATCCGAAGCAAATATGCCCCAAGCCTCCAAGTCAGATCAGTCAGGTTCGAAAATTAATAAGTTTGTGCATTAAAATTATCTTTACAGCCATGAATAATGAAGCTCATCATACACTACTTACGTCCGGAGGAAAATTACCAGCTTGCTGAGGATTCCATGCGTGAACAGTGCCAGTATGAGTTGTGGCAAACACAAGCCCATTGTGGAGAATTGCATCGCTGTAATTGTAAAAGATGTGGGACTTGGGCTCTGTAAGAACTGTCCATCCAGAATCTTCGCCGCAAAGGAGGGCAACTCTGATGTCAAAAACAGCAACAAGAGAGAAATTTTTGTACCCCCCAGCAGCTGTGGGAACTTGGCAAATATATATCTTGTGAAATATAATAGCACGAAGGTTGTGGTGGTATATATTTGGAATGTGGGTGGTTTCAAACGGCACAGGGAGAGGAATTTCACGGCGAGTGTAGACGTTGACAAGTTTCCATTTGCAAGCAGGAAAGCCAGTGTCAACCATGGCAACCCAATCTCCATTGGCACCTACCCACTGCTTACCCGTACCGTCTGGCATCACAGCGTCGGAGGAGAACCTGTCCAGCGGCGTCAGCTTGCAATCCCGTGCTACCTTCGTCGGGTGAGAATGAAGAACACATGGGAGGCCAAACGGGAGAGAAAAAGATAGAGTTGCACTATCATTTGCAGAGTCGAAAAATAGTTTGGACGAACCGACGAGGCTCGCGGCGGTGATGACGTCGCATCTTGTTACGAGTTCTTCAAGGGGACCTTCGGAAAAGACCTTCTGAAACAGTTCAGAGTCATCATTTTCCTTGTTCGATGCCGCCATCGCAGGGCAGGGGGTGGGTCTATGAGGTTTGGGTTCAACTGATTGGAGTTTAATTTGGGTTCGATGGCGGCAGGTGGCGGGGAAGATGAAGAACGGAGGCTCTCAAACTGGGCGGTGGAATTGATTCTAAAGCTGCATGGCGGCGGCACTGGCGTGTGCTATGGAAGGTGGTCGATTGGTGCGGGCGGGGGCGGAGGTAGACGATGGAGGTGAACAGAAATAGGGCAGGTGGGGGCGGGGCGCTTGACTTCGCTCCTCTACACTCTACAGCATCTCCTCCTGTTTCTTGGAAAGTGTATAGACCCATAATAAAAAGTCACTGTTCCCTCTGAAAAGGTGAAGAACAAGTCACTGGTCTAACGTGCAAATTTGGACATCCCAAGCTATGTGTTGTCATGTCAATTCAATGTCCATGGCAGTATTTTGAATTTTGCGTGACCAAAAGAAGTACGCCTTGGCCTTTCACAATCGGGGTTTCTTTAGAGCAAGAACAATAGAAGAGCCAACAGCTGGCAAAAGTATTGTCCTACTTCCTCTTGGCGTGATACTCCCTCCGTCCACAAATAAGTGGACGTGCAGGATTTTCAAGGTAAATTAGTAAAAGGAAAGAAAAAATGCATTGGAGCACTCGTATCTTAAGAAACACATGTACTCAACCACGGTTGTAGATTTTCTCGGCGCAAGACTTTTCCCCAGCAGTTGTGGCTTTCAGTTATTCGTGGGTGTGGGGAGGAGCTCCGCCGCATCGGTAAAAAGCAAAGAGGGACGGCGGCTCTCGATCGTGCGGTGTACTCGTAAATCACGTGTGACCCATGCCCTAATAATTCACAATGCATTGATGAGGGCTATCACTTCATCATCCAATAAAATGTACTTAGTAACTATGGTAATAATATTGTCTTCTCGCAAAAAAAATGGTAAAAATATTGTCTCTTAAGCCATGTACTAGTACAGTGCAAGATGCTTTAGAGAAATAAACCTATATTTTATTGCTACTCCGTAATACACATGGTTATTTATTCTAGGCAAATGCCTACCGAAAGATGTAGGAATAGGGAAATGTAGGATTGCAATGTCATGTCCACTCCAATCCTATAGGAATTCATAGAATCCAAACTTTGTTTGATTCCACCATAGGAAAAGTAAAGCATTCTTAAAAAGAGGTATGAGTAGATGTTTAATTTTCTATGGAATCTGTGCAAAGAAATCCTTAGGAAAAATTCCTATCGGAAACAATCCTACAAATCAAACAGCCAAGGATTCAATTGTACCAATTCCCTATGCAAATCCTTGGTGTTCACCCAATCCTCTCGAATACTCATCCAAAAAATGCACTAATACTTTGATGGGGAGTTTTTGTATTCTAGGCAAGAATAGAGGGTTTGCGGGGATCACTTGAGAAGTGTATTAACCAAAGAAGGCATAAGTAATACACCAACACACACTAACATGCCCTTAATGGATGTATCTCCATAAACTCCCTCTGTTCTTTATTACTACTACTAGTTTATGTACTTCTTAACTAATATGGGATAATCATGAAATATATTTTCTAACATTCAGCCAAAATATAGTGTTTCGACTTTTTAAAATACTGAAAAACTAGTAATTAAAAATATTTGAGCTATCAAATCTAGGAAGTTTGAAAATATTTTGTATTCCGTCTGAAAGTTGTGTTACTTGGTGTAAGATTCACACAAAAATGATGAAAATATCAAACCTTCAAAAAAATTGTAGTAATTCAAACGTTATGTGCGTTTCATAATTTTGCAAAATCTATTCTATTTGCAATTAAAACTATAGTAGTTGGTGGTCCCCGATCATCTGATTTGCTCTTAAACAGCTCAATCCTAAATTTGAAATTCCCTGCAACAGAACACGATAGTTGGTGGTTTGTGCGGAAAAAAATTACAGTTTTAAAAAGTGTTTTAAGCAAGAAGGCAGCAATAAGCGGTAGTTTGTGCAATTTCCTCGTGTAAACAACATGTAGCGTCGAAGTAATAGTACTAGCAGTACAGAAATCTTGTGTAATTTCTAGTTCTACATATTACTAGTGTCCACTGTTTGAGAGTTGATGGTGAATGGGTCTGATTTTCAATCGAATGAGAATTAGCAAATTGATTTTTATGACAAAAGCATACAAAGGGAGTAAAACAACATACCCGCATTCGCCGCTGCTACCAGCATGCGATGCCTCCACGAGTGCATTGACGGCTGCTGCAAATCCTCGGAAGGCATCTAGGTTTTGCAGATCGTCGATTGCCGCTGTCCGGCTAAGCTTAACCAGCATAGCTGCCGCCAAGATATCTCGGATTTGGACCACAGGCAGAAGCTGATTGGGGTCGAAGGATTGCCTGATTCGGAATTTGAAGTACCAAGCCCTCGGCTCCGATGATGGAAGTTTGGAACTCGGCCCGGCCAGAACCTCCCAAATCTGTGTGTGGCAGTGGATGCCCATCGGCATCCCCAATGCTGCCGACGCCGTGATGTGGTCGGTCGCACTTTGGTCCCCACTAAAGGCTGGGGCTGCAGCACGTCGCCGCCGCCCCCGACGTCCCCACGACGGCAACGCCATGGACCGAGGCGCTGAGTTTGTTGGCGAACCCGAAGCCCTGGATGGCAAGTGCTTCTTCACAATGGAAGCATCCTCACCCGGCGAGGTTCGCCCCCGGCGCATGCCTATGCTCCGACCAGCCCACTTTGCCGCTGCTGCCTGGGCTGCCGCCGATACCTGGGCCACCGCCGCTTCATGGGACCCCCTCCCTCCTCTCCCTCTCCTAGATCAAAGGGCGCCAGGAGTCTAGCCACAGCAAGACACAGAGCCGCCTGCTTCATCGCACACCAATGGCACACAGACATTTGCGAGCTTTTAGCGCACACCCCTCCGAGGCTGAGTCGTGGAGCCTGGGTGCACGGGGCTATGGCTGGAGGAGTCGCCATGGGACGAGGGGTGTCGAGTGCTCGGGCAAATACGGGAAAGGCGAAGTTTTGGATAACCTTATATGATCACATCAATGCTTCTCAAGGAGCCAAATACTGTATGAGAAACCGGAAAAGTTTGAACGTTTGAAAACTTTGCCGGCATAATGCATCCTTCCAATGCACGCCTACTAAGGTAGAAAGCCAACTCAATTGCTACTTTGTTGGCAAAATGTACCATGGCTCAATCTTGGGTCACACACATCTATCAATTGGTATATTTTGGTCATATTCAAAATTTTACTTGAAACTTGTTGGTCATGCCATTCTACTACTCGCCTAACACTTTTTCTACGCGGGAAGGAGGGGGGTATGATGCTACCCTGAATTTTTATGCCCATTTGTATCTTGGACAAATCCTAGGTTTGACCAAAATTTAAAACATGAAGATGAAAAATTAAGCCTGGATCCACTACAAGAAAATTTGCCAAACTTTTCTTGTAGTGATCCTTCTTAATTAGTAACTTCAAAATGAAGCTTTTGGAAGGTTTTTGAAATTTCCATGTCTGAAACCCAAAACACCTCTTCATGATTGACTTCATAAGACAAATCGAGTTTAGGGTTAGGGGTAGATACATGATTTTTCTAGTTTGAATATGTCTAGACCTGGCTTATCAACTTGAATGCTTAGTATATGACATAAGAAGATGTACTATGTGCATTGGTTTTTTATTTATTTGATTTGTTTTGAATTTTCATGCCAAATCAAATTTTGGTCAAATCATAGGTTTAACCAAGATTTAAACAAGTTTAAAACATTAAAATGAAAAATTAAGCATGGATCCTTCTCAATCACTCCAAAATGAAGCTTTTGGGAGGCTTTTGAAATGTCTATGTTTGAAACCCAAAACCACTTCTCTTCATGCTTGACTTCATCAGACAAATGAGTTTAGGGTTAGGGGTAGATACATGATTTTTCTGGTTTGAATAGGTCTAGACCTTGTTATCAAGTTGAATGGCTTACTATGTGACATAAGAAGACTATGTGCTTTGGTTTTTCATTTTTGATTTTTTCGATTGTTTTTATGCCCATTTGAATCTTGGCCAAATCCTAGGTTTGAACAAGAATTTAAACAAGTTTAAAACATGAAAATGAAAAGGTAAGCATGGATCCTTCTTAGTCAGTCCGAAATGAAGCTTTTGGGCGGTTTTCGAAATTTCCATGTTTGAAAACCCAAACCACTTCTCTTCATGCTTGACTTCATAAGACAAATTTAGGGTTAGGGGTATAGATACATGATTTTTCTTGTTTGATATGTCTAGATATTGTTTATCAACACTTGAATGCTTACAATATATGTGACGCAAGAAGACTATGTGTTATGGTTTTTCATTTTTGGGGGTTTTTTCGAATTTTTTATGCGCACTTGAGTCTTGGTCAAATCCAAGCTAGCTAGGTTTGACCAAGCTTTAAACAAGTTTAAAACATGAAAATGAAAAAGTAAGCATGTATCCTTCTTAGTCACTCCAAAATTAAGCTTTTCGGAGGTTTTTGAAATTTCCATTTTGTAAACCCAAAACCACGTATCTTCATGTTTGACTTCAAAAGACAGAGTTTAGGGTTAGGGGGTAGATACATGATTCTTCTTTTAATATGTTTAGATCTTGTTTTATCAAGTTGAATGTTGACTGTATGACATAAGAAGACTATGTTTTTGAATTTTTTATGAATCTTGGTCAAATCCAAGGGTTGACCAAGATTTAAACAAGTTTAAAACATGAAAATTAAAACGTTTCAAGTTCACCTTTGGTTCGATCTTTCAGTAACCAGGCGCATATATATATGGATGCAAATTGAGATAATTAATTCGTGAAACATTGGAAATGTCCATCGTGTGTCGTGTTTCCCCCTAACATGAAAATTGGATTGGTGGCAGACAAGTAAAAGCACATTTATGTGCGACAACCCAAAATGCACATATTTTGCTGAGTTTTCATGCATGCATTAAAAGTTCTGAATATATACATAAAATGCATGTGGGTCATGATTGAAAAGTTTGACATGTATATGGTTCTTGTGTAGTAGTAGTACTATAGTAGATTAGTAGGTACGCAAACTCCCATCCATCTTCTTTGTCAAGAGAAGACGCGCACCAGGATGCGTAGTGGAAGTCGTCTCTGGATCCTTCTGTTGTCCCTCTCACGGAAAAGAAAAAGAAAAAAACATCTCTCTCATTCTCGGCCTCGCTCGACTCGCTCGCTCGCAGCCTCGCACCTCCTGCGCACTGACAAACGCTGCACAACAGTCAACATCACCAGAAAAAAGATATACACCATAAATAATAAGAGGGGCCCCGTGACTGCTATCCCTTCTTCTCCTTCCGTGTGATCCCTCTTCCTCCGAGTTTCACTGGACGGGCAAACACACATGTGCTGCATAGTAAAAATAAAAAAGTAAAAAATCGACCTATGAATCTATGATTAAATAGGTAAAATCCTGGGTTTTATCAAGGTTTAAACAAGTTCAAAACATGAAAATGAATAGGTAAGCATGGATCCTTCTTAGTCACTCTAAAATGAAGCTTTCGCGAGGTTTTTGAAATTTCCATGTTTGAAACCCAAAACCACTTCTCTTCATGCTTGACTTCATAAGACAGAGTTTAGGGTTAGGGGTAGA
The DNA here is from genome assembly GCA_030979885.1 of Lolium multiflorum. Classification (NCBI taxonomy): domain Eukaryota; kingdom Viridiplantae; phylum Streptophyta; class Magnoliopsida; order Poales; family Poaceae; genus Lolium; species Lolium multiflorum. The sequence goes on from CM061749.1 coordinate 101,429,840, forward strand.
TACATGCTTTTTCTGGTTTGAAAATGTCTAGACCTTGTTTATCAACTTGAATGCTTACTATATGACATAAGAAGGCTATGTTATTTGGTTTTTCATTTTTTTTCTGTTTTTTCTGATTTTTTATGCCCATTTAAATCTTGGTCAAATCCTAGGTTTGACCAAGAGTTAAACAAGTTTAAAACATGAAAATGAAAAGGTAAGCCTGGATCCTTCTTAGTCACTGTAAAATGAAGCTTTTGGGAGGTTTGTGAAATTTCCATGTTTGAAACCCAAAAGCACTTCTCTTCATGCTTGACTTCATAAGACAGAGTTTAGGGTTAGGGGGTGTAGATACATGATTTGTCTGGTTTGAATATGTCCAAATCTTATTTATCAACTTCTGAATGCATGCTACTCTCTCAAAGAAAACCTTTTGAATGCTTACTATATGACATAAGAAGACTATATGCTTTTAAAATTCAAACATATGGTAAGCATTCTTATGTCATATAGTAAGCATTCAAGTTGATAAACAAGCAAGGTTTGGACATATTCAAACCAGACAAATCATGTATCTACCCCTAACCCCTAATTAAATTGTCTTATGAAGTCTAGCATGAAGAGAAGTGGTTTTGGGTTTCAAACATGGAAATTTCAAAAACCTCCCAAAACTTCATTTTAGAGTGACTAAGAAGGATATACAAGCTTCCCTTTTCATTTTCATGTTTTAAACTTGTTTAAATCTTGGTCAAACCTCTAGGATTTGACCAAAAGATTCAAATGGGCATGGAAATTCATAAAAAAACAAAAGAATGAAAAACCAAAGGACATAACATTATTATGTCATATATATATAGTAAGCATTCAAGTTGATAAACAAGGTCTAGACATATTCAAACCAGAAAATCATGTATATATCTACCCCTAACCCTAAACTCTGTCTTATGAAGTCAAGCATGCATGAAGAGAAGTTTCGAAAAACCCTCCCAAGAGCTACATTTTGGAGTGAGTAAGAAGGATATATAGATGCTTAATTTTTCATATTCATGATTTAAACTTGTTTAAACCATGTTCAAACCTAGGATTTGACCAAGATTAAAATGGGCATAAAATTTTAAAAAAATCAAAAAATAAAAAACAAGGCACATAGTATTCTTATGTCATATATATAGTAAGCATTCAATTAAGTTGATAAACAAGGTCTAGACATATTCAAACCAGGAAAATCATGCATCTATCCCCTAACCCTAGCTAAACTCTGTCTTATGAAGTCAAGCATGCATGAAGAGAAGTGGTTTTTGGTTTCAAACGTTTAAGCCAAAAGCCCCTTTTCAAATATTTCAAACTTATTCAAATTTGGTTCAAATATGAAAGACATACAAGTTATAGCACACATAGTGCATACATTTTCACACATACTGCACTAGATGCTAACCCTATAGTTTGAGGCCATTTGAGTGACCTAGGTCGAAAAAATTCTTGGATTAGAATCGTGTTGTTCGAACCCCGTAGTTGGATATTTTTTAACCCTTGATCTGTAGAACTGGGCAAAACCCTAGTTTAACCTATTTAATTACAGATTCGTATATCGATTTTTCTACGAGTACTACCTTTTTATTATTACTATGCAGCACATGTGTGTTTGCCCGTCGAGTGAAACTCGGAGGAAGAGGGATCACTCGGAAGGAGAGAAGAAGGGAGAGAATTATGGTGTCTCCCCTTTTTCGGGTGATGATGTTGACTTTTGTGCAGGGTTTGTCAGTGAGCAGGAGGTGCGAGCGAGCGAGCGAGCGAGTCGAGCGAGGCCGAGAATGAGAGAGATTTGTTTTTTTTGTGAGAGGGACGACCGAAGGAACCAGAAGGACCCACAGACTTCCAATACGCATCCTGATGCGTCTTCTCTTGACAAAGAAAATGGCTGGGAGTTTGCGTACCTATTGCACGTGACTTGTGCTCACTGAAGTGTGGGACCTCAAGCGTGGGCACCACACGTAAGTGACAGACCTGTTGGTGTAAAAACTCGGTTGATTATAATAGTGCATTAGAACAAAGTTTTCTATGGATTCAAGGGTAGGAAATCCAAGTTAACTCATTTACGTGTTAAACTTGTCTATATCTTGGTCAAACCTAGGATTTGACCAAGATTCAAATGGGCAGAAAAATAAAAACAGAAAAATGAAAAACCAAATCACATAGTCTTCTTATGTCATATAGTAAGCATTAAAGTTGATAAACAAGGTCTAGACATATTAAACCAGACAAATCATGTATCTATACCCCTAACCCCTAAACTCTGTCTTATGAAGTCAAGCATGTGAAGAGAAGTGGTTTTGGGTTTCAAACATGGAAATTTCAAAAACCTCCCAAAAGCTTCATTTTAGAGTGACTAAGAAGGATCCATGCTTCCCTTTTCATTTTCATGTTTTAAACTTGTTTAAATTATCTTGGTCAAACCTAGGATTTGACAAGATTCAAATGGGCATCAAAATTGAAAAAAAAATTGAAAAAAGAAAAACCAAAGCAAATAGTTTTCTTATGTCATATAGTAAGCATTAAAGTTGTTGATAAATAAGGTCCATACATATTCAAACCACACAAATCATGTATCTATACCCCCTAATTAACCCCTAAATTAATTAACTCTGTCTTATGAAGTCAAGCATGTGAAGAGAAGTGGTTTTGGGTTTCAAACATTGAAATTTTAAAAACCTCCCAAAAGCTTCATTTTAGAGTGACTAAGAAGGATACAGACTTCCCTTTTCATTTTTATGTTTTAAACTTGTTTAAATCTTGGTCAAACCAAGGATTTGACCAAGATTCAAATGGCCCTAAAAATTCAGAAAAAAAATCAAAAGAATGAAAAACCAAAGCACATAGCATTCTTATGTCATATGTGTATTAAGCATTCAAGTTGATAAACAAAGGTCTAGAGACATATATATTCAAACCAGAAAAATCATGTATATATCTACCCCTAAAACTCTAATTAAACTATGTTTTATGAAGTAAATCATGAAGAGAAGTGGTTTTGGGTTTCAAACATGGAAATTTCAAGAACCTCCCAAAAGCTTCATTTTAGAGTGACTAAGAAGGATCCAGAAGGACCCACAGACTTCCAATACGCATCCTTATGCGTCTTCTCTTGACAAAGAAGATGGCTGGGAGTTTGCGTACCTATTGCACGTGACTTGTGCTCACTGAAGTGTGGGACCTCACGCGTGGGCACCACACGTAAGTGACAGACATGTTGGTGTAAATACTCGATTGATTATTATACTGCATTAGAACAAAGTTTCCTATGGATTCAAGGGTAGGAAATCCAAGTTAACTCATTTACGTGACATTATTATTTCCATGAAGCAAAGTTAACACATCTATCGATTGGTACATTTTTGAGTGACTAAGAAGGATCCATGCTTACTTATTCGTTTTCACGTGTTAAACTTGTCTAAATCTTGGTCAAACCTAGGATTTGACCAAGATTCAAATGGGCAGAAAAATAAAATAAAAAACAGAAAAATGAAAAACCAAATCACATAGTCATCTTATGTCATATAGTAAGCATTAAAGTTGATAATAAACAAGGTCTAGAAATATCAAACCATACAAATCATGTATCTACCCCTTAACCCCTAAACTATGTCTTATAAATTAAGTCAAGCATGAAGAGATGTGGTTTTGGGTTTCAAACATGGAAATATCAAAAACCTCCCAAAAACTTCATTTTAGTGTGACTAAGAAGGATACACGCTTCCCTTTTCATATTCATGTTCTAAGCTTGTTTAAATTATCTTGGTCAAACCTAGGATTTGACAAGATTCAAATGGGCATCAATATTGAAAAAAATCAAAAAAAAAGAAAAAACAAAGGAAATAGTTTTCTTATGTCTTATAGTAAGCATTAAAGTTGATAAACAAGGTCTAGACATATTCAAACTAGACAAATCATGTATCTATATATACCCCCTAACCCCTAAACTCTGTCTTATGAAGTCAAGCATGTGAAGAGGAAGTTGTTTTGGGTTGCAAACATGGAAATTTCAAAAACCTCCGAAAAACTTCATTTTAGAGTTTCTAAGAAGGATCCATGCTTAACTTTGCATATTCATATTTTAAACTTGTTTAAATCATTATCAAGCCTAGCATTTGACCAATATACAAATGGGTGGGCACAAAATTCAAAAAAATCAGAAAAATGAAAACAAATTAAAGCACATAGTCTTCATATGTCATATCGTATGAATTCAAGTTGATAAATGAGGTCTAGGTATATCCAAACCAGACAAATCATGTATCTATACCCCCTGTCGATCTTATGAAGTCTAGCATGAAGAGAGAAGTCGTTTTTGGTTTCAAAAATGGAAATTTCAAGAACATCCCAAAAGCTTCATTTTAGAGTGACTAAGAAGGATACATGCTTCCCTTTTCATTTTCATGTTTTAAACTTGTTTAAATCTTGGTCAAACCTAGGATTTGACCAAGATTCAAATATATGAGCATAAAATTCAAAAAAAAACCAAAAATGAAAACCAAGGCACGTAGTCGTCTTATGTCATATAGTAAGCAATCAATTAAGTTGATAAACAAGGTCTAGACATATTCAAACCAGGAAATCATGTATCTACACCCCCTAACGTACCCTAGCTAAACTCTGTCTTATATTATGAAGTCAAGCATGCATGAAGAGAAGTGGTTTTTGGTTTCAAACGTTTAAGCCAAAAGGTAAGCATGGATCCTCCTTATATAGTCACTGTAAAATGAAGCTTTTGGGAGGTTTGTGAAATTTCCATGTTTGAAACCCAAAACCACTTAAGACAGAGTTTATGGTTAGGTGTGTAGATACATGATTTTTCTTGTTTGAATATGTCTAGACCTTGTTTATCAACTTGAATTTTTTACTATATGATATAAGAAGGCTATATATATGTGCTTTGGTTTTTCAATTTTTGATTTCTTTCGATTTTTTATGCCTATTTAAATCTTGGTCAAATCCTAGGTTTAAACAAGTTTAAAACATGAAAATGAAACGGTAAGCATGAATCCTTCCTTACTCACTCTAAAATGAAGGTACTTGAAAATTTTATGTTTGAAACCCAAAACCCCAGTTCTCTTCATATGTTTGACTTCATAAGACAGAGTTTAGCTAGGGTTAGGGGTAGATATGATACATGATATTTCTGCTTTGAATATGTCTAGAGATCGACCTTGTTTATCAACTTGAATGCTTACTATATGACATAAGATCAAGGCTATATATATATGTGCTTTGGTTTTTCATTTTTTTTGAATTTTTCTGAATTTTTACTCCCATTTGAATCTTGGTCAAATCCTAGGTTTGACCAAGGTTAAAACAAGTTTAAAACATGGCAATGAAAAGGTAAGCATATGGATCATTCTTAGTCTCTCTAAAATGAAGCTTTTGGGAGGTTTTTGAAGTTTCCATGTTTGAAACCCAAAATCACTTCTCTTCATATGCTTGGCTTCATAAGACAAAGATTAGGGTTTAGGGGTAGATATATACATGTTTTGGGAGGTTTTTGAAATTTCCATGTTTGAAACCCAAATCCACTTCTCTTCATCCTTGACGTCTTCATAAGACAAAAGTATAGGGTTATATATATATGCATATGGGTAGATACATGATTTGTCTGGTTTGAATATGTACAAATCTTATTTATCAACTTTTGAATGCATGCTACTCTCTCAAAGAAAAACTTTTGAATGCTTACTATATGACATAAGAAGACTATATGCTTTTAAAATTCAAACATATGGTAAGCATTCTTATGTCATATAGTAAGCATTCAAGTTGATAAACAAGCAAGGTTTGGACATATCCAAACCAGACAAATCATGTATCTGCCCCCTGTCGATCTTATGAAGTCTAGCATGAAGAGAGAAGTCGTTTTTGGTTTCAAAAATGGAAATTTCAAGAACATCCAAAAAGCTTCATTTTAGAGTGACTAAGAAGGATACATGCTTCCCTTTTTATTTTTATGTTTAAACTTGTTTAAATCTTGGTCAAACCTAGGATTTGTCCAAGATTCAAATATATGGGCGTAAAATTCAAAAAAAACAGAAAAATTTAAAACCAAGGCACATAGTCTTCTTATGTCATATAGTAAACAATCAATTAATTAAGTTGATAAACCAGGTCTAGACATATTCAAACCAGGAAAATCATGTATCTACCCCCTAACGCCCTAGCTAAACTCTGTCTTATGAAGTCAAGCATGCATGAAGAGAAGTGGTTTTGGTTTCAAACATGGAAATTTCGAAAAAACCTCCCAAGAGCTACATTTTGGAGTGACTAAGAAGGATATATAGATGCTTAATTTTTCATATTCATGATTTAAACTTGCTTAAACCATGTTCAAACCTAGGATTTGACCAAGATTCAAATGGGCATACAATTTTAAAAAAATCAAAAAAATAAAAAACAATGCACATAGTATTATTATGTCATATAGTAAGCATTCAATTAAGTTGATAAAGTAGGTCTAGACATATTCAAACCAGGAAAATCATGCATCTATCCCCTAACCCTAGCTAAACTCTGTCTTATGAAGTCAAGCATGCATGAAGAGAAGTGGTTTTTGGTTTCAAACGTTTAAGCCAAAAGCCCCTTTTCAAATATTTCAAACTTATTCAAATTTGGTTCAAATATGAAAGACATACAAGTTATAGCACACATAGTGCATACATTTTCACACATACTGCACTAGATGCTAACCCTATAGTTTGAGGCCATTTGGGTGACCTAGGTCGAAAAAATTCTTGGATTAGAATCGTGTTGTTCGAACCCCGTAGTTGGATTTTTTGAACCTTGATCTGTAGTACTGGGTAAAACCCTAGTTTAACCTATTTAATTATATATTCGTAGGTCGATTTTTTTACCTTTTTATTATTACTATGCAGCACATGTGTGTTTGCCCGTCGAGTGAAACTCGGAGGAAGAGGGATCACTCGGAAGGAGAGAAGAAGGGAGAGAATTATGGTGTCTCCCCTTTTTCGGTGATGATGTTGACTTTTGTGCAGGGTTTGTCAGTGAGCAGGAGGTGCGAGAGCGAGCGAGCGAGCGAGTCGAGCGAGGCCGAGAATGAGAGAGATTTGTTTTTTTGTGAGAGGGACGACCGAAGGATCCAGAAGGACCCACAGACTTCCAATACGCATCCTGATGCGTCTTCTCTTGACAAAGAAAATGGCTGGGAGTTTGCGTACCTATTGCACGTGACTTGTGCTCACTGAAGTGTGGGACCTCACGCATGGGCACCACACGTAAGTGACAGACCTGTTGGTGTAAAAACTCGGTTGATTATTATAGTGCATTAGAACAAAGTTTCCTATGGATTCAAGGGTAGGAAATCCAAGTTAACTCATTTACGTGTTAAACTTGTCTATATCTTGGTCAAACCTAGGATTTGACCAAGATTCAAATGGGCAGAAAAATAAAAACAGAAAAATGAAAAACCAAATCACATAGTCTTCTTATGTCATATAGTAAGCATTAAAGTTGATAAACAAGGTCTAGACATATTAAACCAGACAAATCATGTATCTATACCCCTAACCCCTAAACTCTGTCTTATGAAGTCAAGCATGTGAAGAGAAGTGGTTTTGGATTTCAAACATGGAAATTTCAAAAACCTCCCAAAAGCTTCATTTTAGAGTGACTAAGAAGGATCCATGCTTCCCTTTTCATATTCATGTTTTAAACTTGTTTAAATTATCTTGGTCAAACCTAGGATTTGACAAGATTCAAATGGGCATCAAAATTGAAAAAAAAATTGAAAAAAGAAAAACCAAAGCAAATAGTTTTCTTATGTCATATAGTAAGCATTAAAGTTGTTGATAAATAAGGTCCATACATATTCAAACCACACAAATCATGTATCTATACCCCCTAATTAACCCCTAAATTAATTAACTCTGTCTTATGAAGTCAAGCATGTGAAGAGAAGTGGTTTTGGGTTTCAAACATGGAAATTTCAAAAAACTCCCAAAAACTACATTTTAGAGTGACTAAGAAGGATACATGCTCCTCTTTTCATATTCATGTTTTAAGCTTGTTTAAATTATCTTGGTCAAACCTAGGATTTGACAAGATTCAAATGGGCATCAAAATTGAAAAAAATTCAGAAAAAAGAAAACCAAAGCAAATAGTTTTCTTATGTCATATGTATATTAAGCATTCAAGTTGATAAACAAAGGTCTAGAGACATATATATTCAAACCAGAAAAATCATGTATATATCTACCCCTAAAACTCTAATTAAACTATGTTTTATGAAGTAAATCATGAAGAGAAGTGGTTTTGGGTTTCAAACATGGAAATTTCAAGAACCTCCCAAAAGCTTCATTTTAGAGTGACTAAGAAGGATCCAGAAGGACCCACAGACTTCCAATACGCATCTGATGCGTCTTCTCTTGACAAAGAAGATGGCTGGGAGTTTGCGTACCTATTGCACGTGACTTGTGCTCACTGAAGTGTGGGACCTCACGCGTGGGCACCACACGTAAGTGACAGACATGTTGGTGCAAAAAAATCGATTGATTATTATACTGCATTAGAACAAAGTTTCCTATGGATTCAAGGGTAGGAAATCCAAGTTAACTCATTTACGTGACATTATTATTTCCATGAAGCAAAGTTAACACATCTATCGATTGGTACATTTTTTAGTGACTAAGAAGGATACATGCTTACTTATTCGTTTTCACGTGTTAAACTTGTCTAAATCTTGGTCAAACCTAGGATTTGACCAAGATTCAAATGGGCAGAAAAATAAAATAAAAAACAGAAAAATGAAAAACCAAATCACATAGTCATCTTATGTCATATAGTAAGCATTAAAGTTGATAATAAACAAGGTCTAGAAATATCAAACCATACAAATCATGTATCTACCCCTTAACCCCTAAACTATGTCTTATAAATTAAGTCAAGCATGAAGAGATGTGGTTTTGGGTTTCAAACATGGAAATATCAAAAACCTCCCAAAAACTTCATTTTAGTGTGACTAATTAAGAAGGATACACGCTTCCCTTTTCATATTCATGTTCTAAGCTTGTTTAAATTATCTTGGTCAAACCTAGGATTTGACAAGATTCAAATGGGCATCAATATTGAAAAAAATCAAAAAAAAAGAAAAAACAAAGGAAATAGTTTTCTTATGTCTTATAGTAAGCATTAAAAGTTGATAAACAAGGTCTAGACATATTCAAACTAGACAAATCATGTATCTATATATACCCCCTAACCCCTAAACTCTGTCTTATGAAGTCAAGCATGTGAAGAGGAAGTTGTTTTGGGTTGCAAACATGGAAATTTCAAAAACCTCCGAAAAACTTCATTTTAGAGTTTCTAAGAAGGATCCATGCTTAACTTTGCATATTCATATTTTAAACTTGTTTAAATCATTATCAAGCCTAGCATTTGACCAATATACAAATGGGTGGGCACAAAATTCAAAAAAATCAGAAAAATGAAAACAAATTAAAGCACATAGTCTTCATATGTCATATCGTATGAATTCAAGTTGATAAACGAGGTCTAGGTATATCCAAACCAGACAAATCATGTATCTATACCCCCTGTCGATCTTATGAAGTCTAGCATGAAGAGAGAAGTCGTTTTTGGTTTCAAAAATGGAAATTTCAAGAACATCCCAAAAGCTTCATTTTAGAGTGACTAAGAAGGATACATGCTTCCCTTTTCATTTTTATGTTTAAACTTGTTTAAATCTTGGTCAAACCTAGGATTTGACCAAGATTCAAATATATGGGCATAAAATTCAAAAAAAAACAGAAAAATTTAAAACCAAGGCACATAGTCTTCTTATGTCATATAGTAAACAATCAATTAATTAAGTTGATAAACCAGTTCTAGACATATTCAAACCAGGAAAATCATGTATCTACCCCCTAACGCCCTAGCTAAACTCTGTCTTATGAAGTCAAGCATGCATGAAGAGAAGTGGTTTTTGGTTTCAAACGTTTAAGCCAAAAGGTAAGCATGGATCCTCCTTAATTAGTCACTGTAAAATGAAGCTTTTGGGAGGTTTGTGAAATTTCCATGTTTGAAACCTAAAAGCACTTCTCTTCATGCTTGACTTCATAAGACAGAGTTTAGGGTTAGGGGGTGTAGATACATGATTTGTCTGGTTTGAATATGTCCAAATCTTATTTATCAACTTTTGAATGCATGCTACTCTCTCAAAGAAAAACTTTTGAATGCTTACTATATATATGACATAAGAAGACTATATGCTTTTAAAATTCAAACATATATGGTAAGCATTCTTATGTCATATAGTAAGCATTCAAGTTGATACACAAGCAAGGTGTTTGGACTTATTCAAACCAGACAAATCATGTGTATCTACCCCCTAACCCCTAATTAAATTGTCTTATGAAGCAGTCTAGCATGAAGAGAAGTGGTTTTGGGTTTCAAACATGGAAATTTCAAAAACCTCCCAAAAACTTCATTTTAGAGTGACTAAGAAGGATATACAAGCTTCCCTTTTCATTTTCATGTTTTAAACTTGTGTAAATCTTGGTCAAACCTCTAGGATTTGACCAAAAGATTCAAATGGGCATAGAAATTCATAAAAAATCAAAAGAATGAAAAACCAAAGGACATAACATTCTTATGTCATATATATATAGTAATTAAGCATTCAAGTTGATAAACAAGGTCTAGACATATTCAAACCAGAAAATAATGTATATATCTACCCCTAACCCTAAACTCCGTCTTATGAAGTCAAGCATGCATGAAGAGAAGTGGTTTTTGGTTTCAAACATGGAAATTTCGAAAACCCTCCCAAGAGCTACATTTTGGAGTGACTAAGAAGGATATATAGATGCTTAATTTTTCATATTCATGATTTAAACTTGTTTAAACCATGTTCAAACCTAGGATTTGACCAAGATTCAAATGGGCATAAAATTTTAAAAAAATAAAAAAATAAAAAAACAAGGCACATATAGTATTCTTATGTCATATAGTAAGCATTCAATTAAGTTGATAAACAAGGTCTAGACATAATCAAACCAGGAAAATCATGCATCTACCCCCTAACCCTAGCTAAACTCTGTCTTATGAAGTCAAGCATGCACGAAGAGAAGTGGTTTTGGTTTCCAACGTTTAAGCCAAAAGCCCATTTTCAAATATTTCAAACTTATTCAAATTTGGTTCAAATTTGAAAGACATACAAGTTATAGCACACATAGTGCATACATTTTCACACATACTGCACTAGATGCTAACCCTATAGTTTGAGGCCATTTGGGTGACCTAGGTCGAAAAAATTCTTGGATTAGAATCGTGTTGTTCGAACCCCGTAGTTGGATTTTTTTGAACCCTTGATCTGTAGAACTGGGCAAAACCCTAGTTTAACCTATTTAATTACAGATTCGTATATCGATTTTTCTACGAGTACTACCTTTTTATTATTACTATGCAGCACATGGGTGTTTGCCCGTCGAGTGAAACTCGGAGGAAGAGGGATCACTCGGAAGGAGAGAAGAAGGGAGAGAATTATGGTGTCTCCCCTTTTTCGGGTGATGATGTTGACTTTTGTGCAGGGTTTGTCAGTGAGCAGGAGGTGCGAGCGAGCGAGTCGAGCGAGGCCGAGAATGAGAGAGATTTGTTTTTTTTGTGAGAGGGACAACCGAAGGATCCAGAAGGACCCACAGACTTCCAATACGCATCCTGATGCGTCTTCTCTTGACAAAGAAGATGGCTGGGAGTTTGCGTACCTATTGCACGTGACTTGTGCTCACTGAAGTGTGGGACCTCAAGCGTGGGCACCACACGTAAGTGACAGACCTGTTGGTGTAAAAACTCGGTTGATTATAATAGTGCATTAGAACAAAGTTTCCTATGGATTCAAGGGTAGGAAATCCAAGTTAACTCATTTACATGACATTATTATTTCCATGAAGCAAAGTTAACACATCTATCGATTGGTACATTTTTGAGTGACTAAGAAGGATCCAGGCTTACTTATTCGTTTTCACGTGTTAAACTTGTCTAAATCTTGGTCAAACCTAGGATTTGACCAAGATTCAAATGGGCAGAAAAATAAAATAAAAAACAGAAAAATGAAAAACCAAATCACATAGTCATCTTATGTCATATAGTAAGCATTAAAGTTGATAAACAAGGACTAGAAATATCAAACCATACAAATCATGTATCTACCCCTAACCCCTAAACTATGTCTTATAAATTAAGTCAAGCATGAAGAGATGTGGTTTTGGGTTTCAAACATGGAAATTTCAAAAACCTCCCAAAAACTACATTTTAGAGTGACTAAGAAGGATGCATGCTTCCCTTTTCATATTCATGTTTTAAGCTTGTTTAAATTATCTCAGTCAAACCTAGGATTTGACAAAGATTCAAATGGGCATCGAAAAAATCAGGAAAAAGAAAAACCAAAGCAAATAGTTTTCTTATGTCATATAGTAAGCCAATTAATTAAGTTGATAAACAAGGTCTAGACATATTCAAACTAGACAAATCATGTATCTATACCCCCTAACCCCTGAACTCTGTCTTATGAAGTCAAGCATATGAAGAGAAGTGGTTTTGGGTCGTTTCAAACATGGAAATTTGAAAAACCTCCCAAAAACTTCATTTTAGAGTGACAAAGAAGGATACATGCTTCCCTTTTCATATTCAGGTTTTAAGCTTGTTTAAATTATCTCAGTCAAACCTAGGATTTGACAAGATTCAAATGGGCATCAAAATTGAAAAAAATCAGGAAAAAGAAAAACCAAAGCAAATAGTTTTCTTATGTCATATAGTAAGCCAATTAAGTTGATAAACAAGGTCTAGACATATTCAAACTAGACAAATCATGCATGCATCTATACCCCCTAACCCCTAAACTCCGTCTTATGAAGTCAAGCATATGAAGAGAAGTGGTTTTGCTCCCAAAAGCTTCATTTTAGAGTGACTAATAAGAAGGATCCATGCTTACCTTTGCATTTTCATATTTTAATCTTGTTAAATCATTATCAAGCCTAGGATTTGACCAAGATACAGATGGGTGGGCACAAAATTCAAAAAAATCAGAATAATGAAAAACAAAAGCATGTAGTCTTTTTATGTCATATCGTATGCATGCATTCAAGTTAAACGAGGTCTAGGTATATCCAAACCAGACAAATCATGTATCTACCCCATGTTGATCTTATGAAGTCTAGCATGAAGAGAAGTCGTTTTGGGTTTCAAACATGGAAATTTCAAGAACATCCCAAAAGCTTCATTTTAGAGTGACTAAGAAGGATACATGCTTCCCTTTTCATTTTCATGTTTTAAACTTGTTTAAATCTTGGTCAAACCTAGGATTTGACCAAGATTCAAATATATGAGCATAAAATTCAAAAAAAAACCAAAAATGAAAACCAAGGCACGTAGTCGTCTTATGTCATATAGTAAGCAATCAATTAAGTTGATAAACAAGGTCTAGACATATTCAAACCAGGAAATCATGTATCTACACCCCCTAACGTACCCTAGCTAAACTCTGTCTTATATTATGAAGTCAAGCATGCATGAAGAGAAGTGGTTTTTGGTTTCAAACGTTTAAGCCAAAAGGTAAGCATGGATCCTCCTTATATAGTCACTGTAAAATGAAGCTTTTGGGAGGTTTGTGAAATTTCCATGTTTGAAACCCAAAACCACTTAAGACAGAGTTTATGGTTAGGTGTGTAGATACATGATTTTTCTTGTTTGAATATGTCTAGACCTTGTTTATCAACTTGAATTTTTTACTATATGATATAAGAAGGCTATATATATGTGCTTTGGTTTTTCAATTTTTGATTTCTTTCGATTTTTTATGCCTATTTAAATCTTGGTCAAATCCTAGGTTTAAACAAGTTTAAAACATGAAAATGAAACGGTAAGCATGAATCCTTCCTTACTCACTCTAAAATGAAGGTACTTGAAAATTTTATGTTTGAAACCCAAAACCCCAGTTCTCTTCATATGTTTGACTTCATAAGACAGAGTTTAGCTAGGGTTAGGGGTAGATATATATGATATATACATGATATTTCTGCTTTGAATATGTCTAGAGATCGACCTTGTTTATCAACTTGAATGCTTACTATATGACATAAGATCAAGGCTATATATATATGTGCTTTGGTTTTTCATTTTTTTTGAATTTTTCTGAATTTTTACTCCCATTTGAATCTTGGTCAAATCCTAGGTTTGACCAAGGTTAAAACAAGTTTAAAACATGGCAATGAAAAGGTAAGCATATGGATCATTCTTAGTCTCTCTAAAATGAAGCTTTTGGGAGGTTTTTGAAGTTTCCATGTTTGAAACCCAAAATCACTTCTCTTCATATGCTTGGCTTCATAAGACAAAGATTAGGGTTTAGGGGTAGATATATACATGTTTTGGGAGGTTTTTGAAATTTCCATGTTTGAAACCCAAATCCACTTCTCTTCATCCTTGACGTCTTCATAAGACAAAAGTATAGGGTTATATATATATGCATATGGGTAGATACATGATTTGTCTGGTTTGAATATGTACAAATCTTATTTATCAACTTTTGAATGCATGCTACTCTCTCAAAGAAAAACTTTTGAATGCTTACTATATGACATAAGAAGACTATATGCTTTTAAAATTCAAACATATGGTAAGCATTCTTATGTCATATAGTAAGCATTCAAGTTGATAAACAAGCAAGGTTTGGACATATCCAAACCAGACAAATCATGTATCTGCCCCCTGTCGATCTTATGAAGTCTAGCATGAAGAGAGAAGTCGTTTTTGGTTTCAAAAATGGAAATTTCAAGAACATCCAAAAAGCTTCATTTTAGAGTGACTAAGAAGGATACATGCTTCCCTTTTTATTTTTATGTTTAAACTTGTTTAAATCTTGGTCAAACCTAGGATTTGTCCAAGATTCAAATATATGGGCGTAAAATTCAAAAAAAACAGAAAAATTTAAAACCAAGGCACATAGTCTTCTTATGTCATATAGTAAACAATCAATTAATTAAGTTGATAAACCAGGTCTAGACATATTCAAACCAGGAAAATCATGTATCTACCCCCTAACGCCCTAGCTAAACTCTGTCTTATGAAGTCAAGCATGCATGAAGAGAAGTGGTTTTGGTTTCAAACATGGAAATTTCGAAAAAACCTCCCAAGAGCTACATTTTGGAGTGACTAAGAAGGATATATAGATGCTTAATTTTTCATATTCATGATTTAAACTTGTTTAAACCATGTTCAAACCTAGGATTTGACCAAGATTCAAATGGGCATACAATTTTAAAAAAATCAAAAAAATAAAAAACAATGCACATAGTATTATTATGTCATATAGTAAGCATTCAATTAAGTTGATAAAGTAGGTCTAGACATATTCAAACCAGGAAAATCATGCATCTATCCCCTAACCCTAGCTAAACTCTGTCTTATGAAGTCAAGCATGCATGAAGAGAAGTGGTTTTTGGTTTCAAACGTTTAAGCCAAAAGCCCCTTTTCAAATATTTCAAACTTATTCAAATTTGGTTCAAATATGAAAGACATACAAGTTATAGCACACATAGTGCATACATTTTCACACATACTGCACTAGATGCTAACCCTATAGTTTGAGGCCATTTGGGTGACCTAGGTCGAAAAAATTCTTGGATTAGAATCGTGTTGTTCGAACCCCGTAGTTGGATTTTTTGAACCTTGATCTGTAGTACTGGGTAAAACCCTAGTTTAACCTATTTAATTATATATTCGTAGGTCGATTTTTTTACCTTTTTATTATTACTATGCAGCACATGTGTGTTTGCCCGTCGAGTGAAACTCGGAGGAAGAGGGATCACTCGGAAGGAGAGAAGAAGGGAGAGAATTATGGTGTCTCCCCTTTTTCGGGTGATGATGTTGACTTTTGTGCAGGGTTTGTCAGTGAGCAGGAGGTGCGAGCGAGCGAGCGAGCGAGTCGAGCGAGGCCGAGAATGAGAGAGATTTGTTTTTTTTGTGAGAGGGACGACCGAAGGATCCAGAAGGACCCACAGACTTCCAATACGCATCCTGATGCGTCTTCTCTTGACAAAGAAAATGGCTGGGAGTTTGCGTACCTATTGCACGTGACTTGTGCTCACTGAAGTGTGGGACCTCACGCATGGGCACCACACGTAAGTGACAGACCTGTTGGTGTAAAAACTCGGTTGATTATTATAGTGCATTAGAACAAAGTTTCCTATGGATTCAAGGGTAGGAAATCCAAGTTAACTCATTTACGTGTTAAACTTGTCTATATCTTGGTCAAACCTAGGATTTGACCAAGATTCAAATGGGCAGAAAAATAAAAACAGAAAAATGAAAAACCAAATCACATAGTCTTCTTATGTCATATAGTAAGCATTAAAGTTGATAAACAAGGTCTAGACATATTAAACCAGACAAATCATGTATCTATACCCCTAACCCCTAAACTCTGTCTTATGAAGTCAAGCATGTGAAGAGAAGTGGTTTTGGATTTCAAACATGGAAATTTCAAAAACCTCCCAAAAGCTTCATTTTAGAGTGACTAAGAAGGATCCATGCTTCCCTTTTCATATTCATGTTTTAAACTTGTTTAAATTATCTTGGTCAAACCTAGGATTTGACAAGATTCAAATGGGCATCAAAATTGAAAAAAAAATTGAAAAAAGAAAAACCAAGCAAATAGTTTTCTTATGTCATATAGTAAGCATTAAAGTTGTTGATAAATAAGGTCCATACATATTCAAACCACACAAATCATGTATCTATACCCCCTAATTAACCCCTAAATTAATTAACTCTGTCTTATGAAGTCAAGCATGTGAAGAGAAGTGGTTTTGGGTTTTAAACATGGAAATTTCAAAAAACTCCCAAAAACTACATTTTAGAGTGACTAAGAAGGATACATGCTCCTCTTTTCATATTCATGTTTTAAGCTTGTTTAAATTATCTTGGTCAAACCTAGGATTTGACAAGATTCAAATGGGCATCAAAATTGAAAAAAAGTCAGAAAAAAGAAAAACCAAAGCAAATAGTTTTCTTATGTCATATAGTAAGCCAATTAAGTTGATAAACAAGGTCTAGACATATTCAAACTAGACAAATCATGTATCTATACCCCCTAACCCCTAAACTCCGTCTTATGAAGTCAAGCATATGAAGAGAAGTGGTTTTGCTCCCAAAAGCTTCATTTTAGAGTGACTAAGAAGGATCCATGCTTACCTTTGCATTTTCATATTTTAATCTTGTTTAAATCATTATCAGACCTAGGATTTGACCAAGATACAAATGGGTGGGCACAAAATTCAAAAAAAACAGAATAATGAAAAACAAAAGCACGTAGTCTTCTTATGTCATATCGTATGCATTCAAGTTAAACAAGGTCTAGGTATATCCAAACCAGAAAAATCATGTATCTACCCCCTGTTGATCTTATGAAGTCTAGCATATGAAGAGAAGTCGTTTTGGGTTTCAAACATGGAAATTTCAAGAACATCCCAAAAGCTTCATTTTAGAGTGACTAAGAAGGATACATGCTTCACTTTTCATTTTCATGTTTTAAACTTGTTTCAATCTTAGTCAAACCTAAGATTTGACCAAGATTCAAATATATGAGCATAAAATTCAAAAAAAACAAAAAATGAAAACCAAGGCACGTAGTCTTCTTATGTCATATAGTAAGCAATCAATTAAGTTGATAAACAAGGTCTAGACATATTCAAACCAGGAAAATCATGTATCTACCCCCTAACCCTAGCTAAACTCTGTGTTATGAAGTCAAGCATGCATGAAGAGAAGTGGTTTTTGGTTTCAAACGTTTAAGCCAAAAGGTAAGCATGGATCCTCCTCAGTCACTGTAAAATGAAGCTTTTGGGAGGTTTGTGAAATTTCCATGTTTGAAACTCAAAACCACTTAAGACAGAGTTTATGGTTAGGTGTGTAGATACATGATTTTTCTTGTTTGAATATGTCTAGACCTTGTTTATCAACTTGAATTTTTTACTATATGATATAAGAAGGCTATATATATGTGCTTTGGTTTTTCAATTTTTGATTTCTTTCGATTTTTTATGCCTATTTAAATCTTGGTCAAATCCTAGGTTTAAACAAGTTTAAAACATGAAAATGAAACGGTAAGCATGAATCCTTCCTTACTCACTCTAAAATGAAGGTACTTGAAAATTTTATGTTTGAAACCCAAAACCCCAGTTCTCTTCATATGTTTGACTTCATAAGACAGAGTTTAGCTAGGGTTAGGGGTAGATATATATGATATATACATGATATTTCTGCTTTGAATATGTCTAGAGATCGACCTTGTTTATCAACTTGAATGCTTACTATATGACATAAGATCAAGGCTATATATATATGTGCTTTGGTTTTTCATTTTTTTTGAATTTTTCTGAATTTTTACTCCCATTTGAATCTTGGTCAAATCCTAGGTTTGACCAAGGTTAAAACAAGTTTAAAACATGGCAATGAAAAGGTAAGCATATGGATCATTCTTAGTCTCTCTAAAATGAAGCTTTTGGGAGGTTTTTGAAGTTTCCATGTTTGAAACCCAAAATCACTTCTCTTCATATGCTTGGCTTCATAAGACAAAGATTAGGGTTTAGGGGTAGATATATACATGTTTTGGGAGGTTTTTGAAATTTCCATGTTTGAAACCCAAATCCACTTCTCTTCATCCTTGACGTCTTCATAAGACAAAAGTATAGGGTTATATATATATGCATATGGGTAGATACATGATTTGTCTGGTTTGAATATGTACAAATCTTATTTATCAACTTTTGAATGCATGCTACTCTCTCAAAGAAAAACTTTTGAATGCTTACTATATGACATAAGAAGACTATATGCTTTTAAAATTCAAACATATGGTAAGCATTCTTATGTCATATAGTAAGCATTCAAGTTGATAAACAAGCAAGGTTTGGACATATCCAAACCAGACAAATCATGTATCTGCCCCCTGTCGATCTTATGAAGTCTAGCATGAAGAGAGAAGTCGTTTTTGGTTTCAAAAATGGAAATTTCAAGAACATCCAAAAAGCTTCATTTTAGAGTGACTAAGAAGGATACATGCTTCCCTTTTTATTTTTATGTTTAAACTTGTTTAAATCTTGGTCAAACCTAGGATTTGTCCAAGATTCAAATATATGGGCGTAAAATTCAAAAAAAACAGAAAAATTTAAAACCAAGGCACATAGTCTTCTTATGTCATATAGTAAACAATCAATTAATTAAGTTGATAAACCAGGTCTAGACATATTCAAACCAGGAAAATCATGTATCTACCCCCTAACGCCCTAGCTAAACTCTGTCTTATGAAGTCAAGCATGCATGAAGAGAAGTGGTTTTGGTTTCAAACATGGAAATTTCGAAAAAACCTCCCAAGAGCTACATTTTGGAGTGACTAAGAAGGATATATAGATGCTTAATTTTTCATATTCATGATTTAAACTTGCTTAAACCATGTTCAAACCTAGGATTTGACCAAGATTCAAATGGGCATACAATTTTAAAAAAATCAAAAAAATAAAAAACAATGCACATAGTATTATTATGTCATATAGTAAGCATTCAATTAAGTTGATAAAGTAGGTCTAGACATATTCAAACCAGGAAAATCATGCATCTATCCCCTAACCCTAGCTAAACTCTGTCTTATGAAGTCAAGCATGCATGAAGAGAAGTGGTTTTTGGTTTCAAACGTTTAAGCCAAAAGCCCCTTTTCAAATATTTCAAACTTATTCAAATTTGGTTCAAATATGAAAGACATACAAGTTATAGCACACATAGTGCATACATTTTCACACATACTGCACTAGATGCTAACCCTATAGTTTGAGGCCATTTGGGTGACCTAGGTCGAAAAAATTCTTGGATTAGAATCGTGTTGTTCGAACCCCGTAGTTGGATTTTTTGAACCTTGATCTGTAGTACTGGGTAAAACCCTAGTTTAACCTATTTAATTATATATTCGTAGGTCGATTTTTTTACCTTTTTATTATTACTATGCAGCACATGTGTGTTTGCCCGTCGAGTGAAACTCGGAGGAAGAGGGATCACTCGGAAGGAGAGAAGAAGGGAGAGAATTATGGTGTCTCCCCTTTTTCGGGTGATGATGTTGACTTTTGTGCAGGGTTTGTCAGTGAGCAGGAGGTGCGAGCGAGCGAGCGAGCGAGCGAGTCGAGAGCCGAGAATGAGAGAGATTTGTTTTTTTTTTGTGAGAGGGACGACCGAAGGATCCAGAAGGACCCACAGACTTCCAATACGCATCCTGATGCGTCTTCTCTTGACAAAGAAAATGGCTGGGAGTTTGCGTACCTATTGCACGTGACTTGTGCTCACTGAAGTGTGGGACCTCACGCATGGGCACCACACGTAAGTGACAGACCTGTTGGTGTAAAAACTCGGTTGATTATTATAGTGCATTAGAACAAAGTTTCCTATGGATTCAAGGGTAGGAAATCCAAGTTAACTCATTTACGTGTTAAACTTGTCTATATCTTGGTCAAACCTAGGATTTGACCAAGATTCAAATGGGCAGAAAAATAAAAACAGAAAAATGAAAAACCAAATCACATAGTCTTCTTATGTCATATAGTAAGCATTAAAGTTGATAAACAAGGTCTAGACATATTAAACCAGACAAATCATGTATCTATACCCCTAACCCCTAAACTCTGTCTTATGAAGTCAAGCATGTGAAGAGAAGTGGTTTTGGATTTCAAACATGGAAATTTCAAAAACCTCCCAAAAGCTTCATTTTAGAGTGACTAAGAAGGATCCATGCTTCCCTTTTCATATTCATGTTTTAAACTTGTTTAAATTATCTTGGTCAAACCTAGGATTTGACAAGATTCAAATGGGCATCAAAATTGAAAAAAAAATTGAAAAAAGAAAAACCAAGCAAATAGTTTTCTTATGTCATATAGTAAGCATTAAAGTTGTTGATAAATAAGGTCCATACATATTCAAACCACACAAATCATGTATCTATACCCCCTAATTAACCCCTAAATTAATTAACTCTGTCTTATGAAGTCAAGCATGTGAAGAGAAGTGGTTTTGGGTTTTAAACATGGAAATTTCAAAAAACTCCCAAAAACTACATTTTAGAGTGACTAAGAAGGATACATGCTCCTCTTTTCATATTCATGTTTTAAGCTTGTTTAAATTATCTTGGTCAAACCTAGGATTTGACAAGATTCAAATGGGCATCAAAATTGAAAAAAAGTCAGAAAAAGAAAAACCAAAGCAAATAGTTTTCTTATGTCATATAGTAAGCCAATTAAGTTGATAAACAAGGTCTAGACATATTCAAACTAGACAAATCATGTATCTATACCCCCTAACCCCTAAACTCCGTCTTATGAAGTCAAGCATATGAAGAGAAGTGGTTTTGCTCCCAAAAGCTTCATTTTAGAGTGACTAAGAAGGATCCATGCTTACCTTTGCATTTTCATATTTTAATCTTGTTTAAATCATTATCAGACCTAGGATTTGACCAAGATACAAATGGGTGGGCACAAAATTCAAAAAAAACAGAATAATGAAAAACAAAAGCACGTAGTCTTCTTATGTCATATCGTATGCATTCAAGTTAAACAAGGTCTAGGTATATCCAAACCAGAAAAATCATGTATCTACCCCCTGTTGATCTTATGAAGTCTAGCATATGAAGAGAAGTCGTTTTGGGTTTCAAACATGGAAATTTCAAGAACATCCCAAAAGCTTCATTTTAGAGTGACTAAGAAGGATACATGCTTCACTTTTCATTTTCATGTTTTAAACTTGTTTCAATCTTAGTCAAACCTAAGATTTGACCAAGATTCAAATATATGAGCATAAAATTCAAAAAAAACAAAAAATGAAAACCAAGGCACGTAGTCTTCTTATGTCATATAGTAAGCAATCAATTAAGTTGATAAACAAGGTCTAGACATATTCAAACCAGGAAAATCATGTATCTACCCCCTAACCCTAGCTAAACTCTGTGTTATGAAGTCAAGCATGCATGAAGAGAAGTGGTTTTTGGTTTCAAACGTTTAAGCCAAAAGGTAAGCATGGATCCTCCTCAGTCACTGTAAAATGAAGCTTTTGGGAGGTTTGTGAAATTTCCATGTTTGAAACTCAAAACCACTTAAGACAGAGTTTATGGTTAGGTGTAGATACATGATTTTTCTTGTTTGAATATGTCTAGACCTTGTTTATCAACTTGAATTTTTTACTATATGATATAAGAAGGCTATATATGTGCTTTGGTTTTTCATTTTTTGATTTCTTTCGAATTTTTTATGCCTATTTAAATCTTGGTCAAATCCTAGGTTTAAACAAGTTTAATACATGAAAATGAAACGGTAAGCATGAATCCTTCCTTACTCACTCTAAAATGAAGGTACTTGAAAATTTTATATTTGAAACCCAAAACCCCAGTTCTCTTCATATGTTTGACTTCATAAGACAGAGTTTAGGGTTAGGGGTAGATATGATACATGATATTTCTGCTTTGAATATGTCTAGACCTTGTTTATCAACTTGAATGCTTACTATATGACATAAGAAGGCTATATATGTGTTTTGGTTTTCCATTTTTTTTGAATTTTTCTGAATTTTTACTCCCATTTGAATCTTGGTCAATTCCTAGGTTTGACCAAGGTTAAAACAAGTTTAAAACATGGCAATGAAAAGGTAAGCATGGATCCTTCTTAGTCACTCTAAAATGAAGCTTTTGGGAGGTTTTTGAAATTTCCATGTTTGAAACCCAAAATCACTTCTCTTCATGCTTGACTTCATAAGGCAGAGTTTAGGGTTAGGGGGTAGATACATGATTTGTTTGGTTTGAATATGTCTAGACCTTGTTTATCAACTTGAATGCTTACTATATGACATCAGAAGACTATGTTCTTTGGTTTTTTTCCGTTTTTTTTGAATTGTTATACCCATTTGAATCTTGGTCAAATCCTAGGTTTGACCAAGATTTAAACAAGTTAAGAAATTGAAAATGAAAAAGGTAATCCTGGATCCTTCTTAGTCACTGTAGAATGAAGCTTTTGGGAGGTTTGTGAAATTTCCATGTTTGAAACCCAAAACCAGTTCTCTTCATATGTTTGACTTCATAAGACAGAGTTTTTATCAACTCGAGTGCTTACTATATGACATAAGAAGGCTATATATGTGCTTTGGTTTTTCATTTGTTGATTTTTTTCCGAATTTTTATGCCCATTTAAATCTTGGTCAAATCCTAGGTTTGACCAAGGTTTAAACAAGTTTAAAACATGAAAAGAAAAGGTAAGAATGGATCCTTCTTAGTCATTCTAAAATGAATGAAGCTTTTGGGATGTTCTCACAAATCGATCTAGTCTACATGACTTTGATAAATTTTAATTAAGAAGCAGCAACTTAACAATAATTACCCAAAATCTAACAGCTGGTTCGACAACAACCTGGACGTTACGCTAAAATGAACTGCGAAAACAACGAACAGCACTTTTGTAGTACTGTACTCGGTACTCCGTACTTGCTCCAGATAATCCCCATTGCTTCACTACTACAGTAGTACTACCCTGGCTCGCATTCATTGTTTCCCCTGACTATTCAGAGCTTTGGACGTCCATCAGAGTTGTAGTCAGTAGTACAGTACTGCTAGCTCGATTAATGGCGTGCTATAAAATTCTATACTAGCCGACAGATGTCCATTCCTCGGGTTGCGCGCCAGAGCCTTCGAAGAGAAGGTAGCCGCTCTGTCCCGTTGATTTACGGTGGACGGACAGGATACTCCGGACCGCTCTCGATTCATTTGCTTCTGCTCCCGCGTCCTGACCCTTGAGCCCCCTCTCGGCCGTTGATTTAGGATGGGCGGACCAGGTTGCTCGAAGCGAGGGCAGGAGACGGTTGTCTGGTTTTAATAGGGGGGAGTACTTCTTCCATCCCCTTCTTGCTTCACTTCCAGTCTCCTTCCACTTCCAGCGATGCCTCCGAAGTCAAGGCCACCATCTCGCTTGAAGAAGCACCATCTAGTGTTGACCAAGGACGCGGAGAGTTCCCGCCGGCGGTCTATCCAGATGCTGGCCGCGAGAAAGGGCCCGCCAGAAAACGAAGGCCCTGCTTCGCGCTCGTCTCGGAACGGCGTCAGTCGTGCGGTCGAAGATTCCTGGTTGGTTTCCATCGCCATGTTTCTTGATTCTTCCTGGCCCGGAGGTCCCAACTCTTTATTCCGTATTAATCCTTTTTATACATATCTCAGTGCCCCACGACGCACCCTGACATCTTCTCATGACGACTTCAACCCCTGTCTCCTGCGCTTAGAGGTTACCACTGATTGGACATTTTCGTCTTCCTCTCGTCACTTTGTTTCGGTACTGATGATATTGCCATGCAGGAAGCATCGGCGTGTTTCAGAGATGAGCTTAAAACTCTCGTGGAACTCGCCTCCAACTTTCGCGATGATGTCGATACTTTGAAGGACGAGGTCACCGGCCGGGGCAAGCTGCATGATGTGAGGGTTCCATCAAGTGAGGAAACGAACTCTGTCATCAAGAAGCTCAAGGGCGAGAATTTGATGCTTAAGATCGAGTGCGGCTTTCTTCGCGAAGAAAACGTCGAGCTATCAAACAGGTGCGTTCAAGCTCTCAACGGGAGCCTCAACACCCAACATGATGCGGTGAAGAAGATGATGGATAACAGCATCTTGAAGAAAAACAATATGGTGGAGGACACGCGCGGGATGGTCGATCCAATCCAGGCACCGCAGAAGGAAGTCGATGCGCTCCGAGTCCAGCCACCTTTGCGTAGGTCGCCGAGGCGCCCTCGCGCAGGTCACTGAGGAGCGCACGTCGCCGAGTAGGCTGGGGGATAAGGAATTCCAACGAGAGAAGCGGAATCACCACCTGTCCTGATGGAGGGCCACTCCGCCAAGTAGGCTGGGGGAGAGAAACACTGCCTCTCATTGTTCTTTAGCTAGTCCTCCGATCCATATTACTTGATGTTAAAATGGATGTATCTACAACTGAAATATGTCTAGATACATATATTTTAGTATCACAAAGTAAGTAGTATCAACGTTTATATTGCCCAAGTCTTATTATCCATCCCTAAGGTGGGTCGCTTTTGTAACTACTGATTGCAGATTCGACTCTTCTGCAGACCGAAAGATTTTTAGAGTGACTAAGAATGATTCATGCTTAGCTTTCCATTTTCATGTTTTAAACTTGTTTAAATCTTGCTCAAACCTAGGATTTGACCAAGATTCAAATGGGTTTAACAATTAAAAAAATCAGAAAAATGAAAAACCAAAGCACATAGTATTCTTATGTCATATAGTAAGCATTCAAGTTGATAAACAAGGTCTAGACATATTCAAAACACACAAAACATGTATCTACCCCCTAACCCTAAACTCTGTCTTATGAAGTTAAGTATGAGGAGAAGTGATTTTGGGTTTCAAACATGGAAATTTCACAAACCTCCCAAAAGCTTCATTTTAGAGTGACTAAGAAGGATCCATGCTTACCTTTTCATTGCCATTTTTTAAACTTGTTTTAACCTTGGTCAAACCTAGGATTTGACCAAGATTCAAACGGGCGTAAAATTCAAAAAAAATAAAAAAAATAAAAACCAAAGCACATATATAGCCTTCTTATGTCATATAGTAAGCATTCAAGTTGATAAACAAGGTCTAGACATATTCAAACCAGAAATATCATGTATCATATCTACCCCTAACCCTAAACTTTGTCTTATGAAGTCAAACATATGAAGAGAACTGGGGTTTTGTGTTTCAAACATAAAAATTTCAAGTACCTTCATTTTAGAGTGACTGAGAAAGGATTCATGCTTACCTTTTCATTGTCATGTTTTAAACTTGATTAAACCTTGGTCAAACCTAGGATTTGACCAATATTTAAATGGGCATAAAAACTTCGAAAAAATGAAAAAAATGGAAAACCAAAGCACATATATAGCCTTCTTATGTCATAAACATTCAAGTTGATAAACAAGGTCTAGACATATTCAAACAAGAAAAATCATGTATCTACGCCTAACCAAAAACTCTGTCTTAAGTGGTTTTGGGTTTCAAACATGGAAATTTCAAGAACATCCCAAAAGCTTCATTTTAGACTGACTAAGAAGGATACACACTTCCCATTTCATTTTCATGTTTTAAACTTGTTTAAATCTTGGTCAAACCTAGGATTTGACCAAGATTCAAATAAGTAAAAACATGAAAATGAAAAGGTAAGCATCGATCCTTATTAGTCGCTCTAAAATGAAGTTTTTGGGAGGTTTTTGAAATTTTCATGTTTGAAACCCAAAACCACTTCTCTTCATGCATGCTTGACTTCATAAGACATAGTTTAGGGTTAGGGGTAGATACATGATTTTTCTGGTTTGAACATGTCTAGACCTTGTTTATCAATTTGAATGCTTACTATATGACATAAGAAGGCTATGTGCTTTGGTTTTTCATTCTTACGATTTTTTTCTTAATTTTTATGCCCATTCGAATCTTGGTCAAATCCCAGGTTTGACCAAGATTTAAACAAGTTTAAAACATGACAATGAAAAGGTAATCAATCCTGGATCCTTCATAATTAATAAGTTAGTCTATTTAAAATGAAGCTTTTGGGAGGTTTTTGAAATTTTTGTGTTTGAAACCAAAAACCACTTCTCTTCATGCTTGACTTCATAAGATAGAGTTTAGGGTTAGGGGTAGATACATGATTTGTATTATTTGAATTGTCTTGACCTTATTTATCATCTTTTAAATGCTTACTATATATATGACATAAGAAGACTATGTGCTTTAGTTTTTCAATTTTCTGATTTTTTAATTTTATGCCCATTTGAATCTTGGTCAAATACTAGGTTTGACAATGATTTAAACAAGTTTAAAATATGAAAATGAAAAGATAAGCATGGATCCTTCTTAGTCACTCTAAAATAAAGCTTTTGGGTGGTTTTTGAAATTTCCATGTTTGAAACCCAAAAGCACTTCTCTTCATGCTTGACTACATAAGACAGAGTTTAGGGTTAGGGGGTAGACACATGATTTTTCTTGTTTGAATATGTCTAGACCTTGTTTATCAACTTTAATGCTTACTATATGACATAAGAAAACTATGTGCTTTGTTTTTTCATTTTTTTATTTTTTTGGAATTTTGATGCACATTTGAATCTTGGTAAAATCCTAGGTTTGACCAAGATTTGAACAAGTATATAACATGAAAATGAAAAGGGAAGCATGTATCCTTCTTAGTCACTCTAAAATGAATTTTTTGGGAGTTTTTTGAAATTTCCATGTTTGAAACCCAAAACCATGCACTTCTCTTCATGCTTGACTTCATAAGATAGAGTTTAGGGGTTTGCGGATAGATACATGATTTGTCTAGTTTGAATAAGTCTAGACCTTGTTTATCAACTTTAATGCTTACTATATGACATAAGAAGACTATGTGCTTTCGTTTTTCATTTTTCTATTTTTTTATTTTATGCCCATTTGAATCTTGGTCAAATCCTAGATTTAACCAGGATTTAAACAAGTTTAAAACATGAAAATGAAAAGGTAAGCCTTGATCCTTCTTAGTCACACTAAAATGAAGCTTTTGGGATGTTCTTGAAATTTCCATGTTTGAACCCAAAACGACTTCTCTTCATGCTAGACTTCATAAGACAGAGTTTAGGGGTTAGCGGGTAGATACATGACTTGTCTAGTTTGAATAAGACTAGACCTTGTTTATCAACTTTAATGCTTACTATATGACATAAGAAGACTATGTGCTTTGGTTTTTCATTTTTCTATATTTTTATTTTATGCCCATTTGAATCTTGGTCAAACCTATATTTGACCAGGATTTAAACAAGTTTAAAACATGAAAATGAAAAGGTAAGCCTTGATCCTTCTTAGTCACACTAAAATGAAGCTTTTGGGATGTTCTTGAAATTTCCATGTTTGAAACCCAAAACGACTTCTCTTCATGCTAGACTTCATAAGACAGAGTTTAAGGTTTAGGGTTATAGATACATGATTTGTATGGTTTAAATATGTATAGACCTTGTTTATCAACTTGAATGCTTACTATATGGCATAAGAAAACTATGTGCTTTGGTTTTTCATTTTTCTGATTTTTTTAAATTTTGATGCCCATCGAATCTTGGTCAAATCCTAGGTTTGACCAAGATTTAAACAAGTTTAAAACATGAAAATGACCAGGGAAGCATGTATCCTTCCTAGTCACTCTAAAATGAATTTTTTGGGAGGTTTTTGAAATTTCCATGTTTGAAACCCAAAACCAGTTCTCTTCATGCTTGACTTCATAAGACAGAGTTTAGGGGTTAGGGGGTAGATACATAATTTGTATGGTTTGAATATGTCTAGACCTTGTTTATCAACTTTAATGCTTACTATATGACATAAGAACACTATGTGCTTTGGTTTTTCATTTTTCTGATTTTTAAATTTTAATGCCCATTTGAATCTTGGTCAAATCCTAGGTTTGACCAAGATTTAAACAAGTTTAAAACATGAAAATGAAAAGGGAAGCATGTATCCTTCTTAGTCACTCTAAAATGAAGTTTTGGGAGGTTTTTGAAATTTCCATGTTTGAAACCCAAAACCACTTCTCTTCATGCTTGACTTCATAAGACAGAGTTTAGGGGTTAGGGAGTATGTAGATACATGATTTGTATGGTTTGAATATGTGTAGACCTTGTTTATCACCTTTAATGCTTACTATATGACATAAGAAGACTATGTGCTTTGGTTTTTCATTTTTCTGATTTTTTTAATTTTCTGCCCATTTGAATCTTGGTCAAATCCTTGGTTTGACCAATATTTAGACAAGTTTCTAGACCTTGTTTATCAACTTTAATGCTTACTATATGACATAAGAAGACTATGTGCTTTGTTTTTTCATTTTTCTATATTTTTATTTTATGCCCATTTGAATCTTGGTCAAACCTATATTTGACCAGGATTTAAACAAGTTTAAAACATGAAAATGAAAAGGTAAGCCTTGATCCTTCTTAGTCACACTAAAATGAAGCTTTTGGGTGGTTTTTGAAATTTCCATGTTTGAAACCCAAAAGTACTTCTCTTCATGCTTGACTACATAAGACAGAGTTTAGGGTTAGGGGGTAGACACATGATTTTTCTTGTTTGAATATGTCTAGACCTTGTTTATCAACTTTAATGCTTACTATATGACATAAGAAGACTATGTGCTTTGGTTTTTCATTTTTCTGATTTTTTTTTTTCTGCCCATTTGAATCTTGGTCAAATCCTTGGTTTGACCAATATTTAGACAAGTTTAACACGTGAAAACGAACTGATAATCCCATTTGTTGACTCATTTAACTAGTTAATCCCATTTGTTGACTCTCTGTTGACCAGGCACTTGAGGTAAAACTGAGTATATTGCACTAGCCAGTATTAGTACTCAAGGGGAAAACCGAGCACACAAAAAATGCTACAGTATAAGACTCGAGAGTATATCTAAATTTCCAGGGTTAGACTCGAGTACGCGTGTTGCGGTGCAGAAGTGGAAGACGTGCAATTGTTGACGGGTACTGACGCGAGTCGCGGTGCAGAAGTCGAAGACGTGCAATTGTGGACGCGTGTCGCGTTGCAGAAGCCCAAGACGTGCAGACGTTAAATGGTGGACGCGTAGGACGCGGGTCGCATTAACCACCCCTCGCCTTTATAGACGCCTCCTCGCACTATCTCTGTCACTCTCACTCGCTCATGCAACGCCGCCTCTCACGTCCCATCATCTTCTCCAAAGCAAAAACCCTCTCCCTCTCTGCAGGCGAGATGGACATGGAGAATGCGAATCCCATCGTCCATGACGCCGTCGGCTCCAAGCGCGACGCCTCCCTCTTCGACGTCGTCCCCTCAAAGGCCGTCGCCGCCGCCGGTGGCGGTCGTATCCCGCCGGGATGGGACCCCTATGAGCCGGTGCCGTACATCTCGCCTCCGAACCCCTACGACACCTTCATGGACGACCCATGGAACGAGGTAACTATGGTTTGCTCCCTTTTTTCTTCGCCCATTCCTTTTTGAACCCTATTTTTGCTGGTTCCCTAGTAACTATTAGTGCCGATCTGTAGATGGTTGAGTATTGGGTTAATATTTGCGCCGATCGATTTTATTCCATTTTGCTTTGATCCCTTCTTGATTTCGTTTAAGATTTGGAGTTCGGCCGTTCGGTTAATTTATGCAAGTAATAATGGGATCTCAATCAGTTAATTTATGGGATCTCAGTCAGTTATTTTATGCAGGAATCAAAAGATATCAACCGTTTAATTTTGCAAATATTCTGGAATCTGTTCAAAATCAGATCTGGAATCTGTTTCTTTGCCTATGATGAATCGTTGGGCACAAATTTTTACAGAGTGGGTTCAGCGAACCATTGCTGTGTACAAATCTGTTGTGCATGAGCTATGGTTCGCTAACACCATCCCTGTAGACATATAATCGTGTCCACTCTAACTGAGGCTGGCTCTGTTTTTCCTTACTTTGTTATCATGCACGTTAGTCATCGTTGCATCTCATTCACTAATAGTTCCCGTTTGATATGGATCAGCTGTCTGGCAGCGACGTCGGCAGCGACGACGAGCACCATGACGTCAAGACTCGCCAGGTGCTGCGGAGGCTGCAGGTCGGCCAGTACGTCTCCTACTTCGCCAAGGGTGTCTACAGGTGCCCCTTCTGCACTAGGAGGCTCGGCCGCACTGACTTCAACTGCCTCCTCACGCATGCCGAGAACATCGGCAACACCAACCCCAAGGTCGGCGCGTCGGTGAACCCCCACTCCTTCCGCGCCAAGCACATGGCGCTCGGCATGCACCTCCGCAGCATCCAGCGGGTGGAGATCTCCGCCGGGCGCATGCCTCCGCTCAAGCCCTGCTGCTGCTGCAAAGCAGCTTCTATTTTGTTGTTAGCTAGGGATCCCTTGTTGTTATGTTGTTAGTATGATGGTGTTGTGAAGAACCTCGAACCTGTTGGCTGCTGTGTATGCAGCTTATTATCTAGGGAGGGATCCCTATTATCTATCCCTATTCTACTGGAGTATATTTTGTTGGCCCTACTTTGTTTTCTCGATTTACTATTACTGCGAATTTGTCGTACGGAGTACATTACCCTGGAGATTTGCTTCTAGATTTAACTACATACATATGGACCAGAGGGAGTACTAGATTTGCTGCCATATTGGGCAAACAACGAGGGCCAAAAGGCACAAATAATTGAAGAAAGACAGAAATGCAAGCTTCTCTAGATTTGATACTTTTGGTTAATAAAGACAAAGAGACAGAGGGGGAAAAGGTGCTCTTAAAAATGCCAATTCGCGCCGAGAGAGACAGAACCCAGCTCCTGCTCACGTACAACCAAACGCGGTCTCGTCCTGTCCCACGCGGTCCCTTTCTACTAGCCCCACACGTCAGCACGGAACGGTCAACTAAACTGGAATCCTCCCGTCTGAGCTCCTTCTGCGGGTAACAAATAAGGGCTTGGCGAAAACTGAGGAAAAACATAAGGCAATCTTATTGACTAATATAGCTGTTTAATTAATAAAAGGATTAGCTACAACGTGCTCAGTTTGCCCATTTATTAAGGTATAAGACTGGCAGGAGAGAAAGTAATCGCTAGTTTCCTCATTTTGCCCCTGCATGCTCGCACGATTAAAGCTCCTTCCGCACGCGCTGGACTCCTCGTTTCCTTAAACCTCCTCGTTTCTCGGGATAGACCAACAGTTTTTCAGGATCTTGGGGTTTTTTTTTGACAATCAATACCACATATATTCATAGCAAAAATAGTACATGGTAGAGGGCTACATGACGACTAGATATATCACCAAAAAGGGTGATGCATGTCTCCTTCACCAAAACAGCTGAAACAAGCAGTACACGGACGCAAGTACACCACCATAATAATACTACTACATTAACACAAGTACGAGTAATAAAGTAAGAGTACTACTCCCTCTAATCTAATTTAAACCAAAATAAAACTTAAACTTCATCCTAAATTTGAACTAGTGCCTCGTCCTCGTTCTTCGCTCATTTTCTGATCCAAGACGGCGCAGAGTGCCAGAGTGCATGGCACGGAACTCTTCATCGGTGGCATGCCATGGGCATGTCACCGGATGCATGATTTTTTTCGCAATGTTTTAAATTTGAATTTAGGCCGCATGTCACACGGTGACATGGAAAAGGTGCATGTCACCTGGTGGTGGTAGGCAACTACCCTTATTTACGGCGGCGTAGGCGACTGGACGCCGCGTGGCCAGCCGCTGCCTCGTGGCCGCCTCGGTTTCCACGCGGGAGACCATTAAACGCCGACGACCAACCTTCCCGCGTCACGGTTAGCGACTATGACTATAAGGGCAAAACGCTAAACTCTCTCGTTCCATTCACTTTCTTCCTCTCTCCACCTAACAAACATTTGTTCGTCGCTCTCTCCTCCAGCAATGTCTTCAAAATTCAGGTCGTCGGCGGTCAAGTACGCGGAGAAAAAACGCCGGCTCGAAATTTCGAGAGACGCTTCCAGAAACCAAGTGGGCTCGCCGTCGCCGCCGCCGCCGCCGAAACGCGTCCGTGCTGTGCTCACCGGGTTAGTTTCCTTCGCCATGTACTTTCGTTTCTTCTTGCCCGGGCTCAAGCTCTTTAAGAGTCTCTATGGTTATACATCTTAAAGGGTTGGAAGTTCCAACGACGCCCCTACTGCACCAACTTCCACGACCAAGGAATCATCGTCGTCCGATGATTTCAACCCGGCCCTACCCCGGCGAAATGAGGTAGCACCAACTTCTTCTTCTTCTTCTTCTTCTTCTTCCTTTGCGCTTACTTGCTACCGATGATTTCGCCCTGAAGGAAGCGGCGCCGACTATCGACACCACTGTCGCCATCTTGATGGAAAAAAACGAGGAGCTCAGCTTAGAGTGTGATCGCCTCCGAGACGATTTGGCTGCCAAGAAGAAGAATTCGAAAACTCTTGTGGAGCTCATTTGCAGCCTTCGAAATGAGCGCGATATGTTGAAGAACGAGCTGATTAAGCAGAAAGCATCAGCGGAGAAAGCCAGCAGCATACTCAAGACTGTGTGCCTCGACAGAGACAAGTCTGATATAGAGTACAAAATCCTTCTTCAGGATAAAGTACAGCTCCAAAAGTTGAACCTTGAATATGCTGACATCGCCATCCTTGCCCTTCTCGAGAGGCAGAAGGCACAAGATAAGTTGATGCACCTGATGTTGGAGAGCTGCAGTGAAAGAGAAGAGACATTGAAAGAAGTGAGCAGTTTGGTGGGATACATGAGTGACGTCGGGCGTACTTCGCAGAATCCGCCCCGGCTGAGCTCAAATTCCAGCGGAACCAGCTTTCAGCAATGCATGTTAGGCGCACCTACAACTTCTACTCATTGATTAGAGGTCGCACGACATGGCATTTTCCCTCGAAATAGTAGTACTGTACTAATAGTTGTACTACTTAATATCTACCTTTTTGTAAAATAATTTCTTACATGTATTAGAAACTACCCCTCTCGTTTCTGGATGCACCCGGGACATTGTCATCCGGCCCTCTTCTGGACAAACCCCCTCGGGAAGGGCGGTATATTTTGCACATTTCGCTACTAGTACTTCTAATTCCACCGCTTATTTTTCTAATCCGTTAAATCGTTAATTGGATGACCAACTGATGGAAGCTGCGATAGATTAGACCAACAAGTGGTGAATTGTGCAAAAGATATGTCCGTGTTTTATGCAAAAGAGTGATATGGGGATCTGGTGGAATCTTGAATTTCCTCTTCAGTGGTAGGCATGCTTCACTTATAGCTGGAGTACATTGCGGACCTGGTGCATTTCGTCAGTACCGATCAGCTATTTTTGCTTATCCGGGAAGAAAAGGTAGTACTAGCCTTTTCTGTGAGATGTCTTTTCAGTGCTACGGAGTTGTCTGTTCACTGCTTGCTTTGTCTGTCGGTGACTTTGCCAAGCTGACTTTGCCATGACTTTGGGTGACTGATATGTGGACCACAGTTGTAAGTGACTCAAAGTCACTGACTTTGGGGACTCGTGAATGCTTCGTATATTTCTGACGGTTTCTGAATTATGTACTCCGTACAAATTTTGTAATATTGGTCAAACTAGTTTTGACCAGGGTTTGTGTAGGGTGTTTTTTTTTGGTTGGTCCAAATGGTGTTGTGTGGTCCAAATGTGATGTATCATCACACCACCATGTGCCCCCCTCCCCCCACCCCACCCCTAGGTTTTGGTAATGCCATTCTGATACATGCTTCTTAGAAGGAGTACATTTTTTCCGTTAGGGCATGACAATTTTGAAAAATTCAAAAAAAAATGGGAAGACAGAATGGTAACATCATTTTCCATGTGATGATGCACCCCTGTGCCAAATTTTGGTTCATTTTAAGAATGTAAGGTGACAAATTACTCGAGGAAGCTAGTTGGAGTAGACGGGCATGATCGGATTGGCATAGGCGATTTATTTTTTGAAGGATGTTATTTTTCATAGACAATATCTGACACAAAAAATAAAATGTTAAGGTCTCATATTATTCTGAATGATTTTGAATTACTTATGACGTTTGGAAGTATTGGTATACATGAGTCCCAGATGAAGTTAAATGGTCCAAAAAAAAGTTTCGTACACGTCTCCCAGAAAGTGGAAAGTCGAGTACATGCATGACTTCACGCGTCCACTACTGGATACAGGGGGTCGGAGGCTATAACATAATCGGCCTCATCATCTCTCGCGAGCTCGTCCTCTCCACTCCCCCAACTTGCCTCCCCCACACTGTGAAAACCCCCATCCACTCACCGCACCTCTGAGGCATCGACTTTCCCGTTTCCAACCACAACAGCATGAAGATAGGTATTGCATACGAGGCGGAGCAATAGGCGACCGCCCACGCAGAGGATGCCTCTACGGTAGTGGCCGTCGTGGTGGGTGAGGCTTCACCGGGCACCCAAGCCGCTCGTCTCCTCTGCTTGTCGGATTCTTCAACCTCGGTCGAAATGGGCATCCTAGCCGTCACGACGGGTGAGGCTTCACCGGGCACCCATGCCGCTCGTCTCCTCTGCTTGTCTGGTTCTTCGACCTCGGTCGAAACGGGCGTCCTGGCCGTCGAGCAGAAGGTGGATACCAACGTTGTTTATCCCGCCGAAGATGTGCACGGCGTTGCAGGCCACCACGGCGAGGTCTTCCTAGGCCCGATGCTGGACGCGAACCTCGACCCCTTCGATGATTTCGGCCCAAACGTTCAGTTCCAGGAGGATGTTGAGGGTGATGACGAGGAGGTACTTCTCTTTTACCGAAACTGTCCCAACCCTCTTTGTGTCATATTGCTGTTCACATGGTTTGCACGAGCCTGGTTCTTGATTGATTTGATATCCTACCTTGTTCTTGTAGATGTAATTGATTCTACGATTCGTAAGATCAGATTCTAGTTTAATTTCGACTAATCTGCCATGTAGTCATATAATCAATTTATGTGTTCATACTTAGTGGACTTGCAATTGTTGTGGCTAATGTTCATGGTTGTTCATAGGGTTTCTCATGATTTATTACGATTTCTTCTGCCATTTACTTGTTCTACACATTTAATTTTAGGGTTTCTAAGGTTTGATTATGTTAGTGGAGTATTTATTCGATCTGTCATAAAAACTTGATTATGTAGTACTTAATAATTCATAGGAGTATTCTGATGACATGGACAACAACAAGGTGCGCAGGGACCGGAAAAGCCGCTATGTTCTCAAGCGGCTGAAGGGTGGTGAAATTCGTTTCTGCATACGCGCGGGGAGCTATTTTGCCCATTATGTGGCAAATTTCTCTAGAAGGACATCCACAGCCTGATCCAACATGCGATGGGTGTAGGCCTAAGTACATAGGGGGAAACACCGCCCTGCAACCAAGGCCAAGTACGCATCATATGGCCTCTTCCTCCAGAATTACGTCTTGCCTAGCTTGCTCCACGTCAACGCCCCTGCTGCTGGCCCTCATGCTCCTGGTCATGTTTAAAGTTCATATGTGTAATCTTAATCCCTTTGGAAGTTCAGCATTAAACTCTACTAGTACAACCGTGGTGGTCTTGTGATGTAGTACTCTTTTGATGCATTTGTGATGTAGTAGTACTTTTTTTTGAAATGATATAGTACTATCTAAGAAAAGTACTCCCTCCGATTCACATTCATTTCACATCAAGAAATATGGATCAGAGCGAGGGAGTAAATTAAACATGGCATCTCGTGCATGAAGCTTGACATATCGATCAGGTTGGCTAGAATAGCAATACAATGTTGCTCATTAGGCAAATGCATGCCATGTACGATAGTATACATCCAGTAAAGAAGTCTATACTGACATAAAAAAACTACTTTGGGGATGAGAGTCAATTGGGGCATCTACAATATAGAAAATCTTGCTCGTAGATGATTTTGGCTAAGAGGGTTTTACTCACATTACACGTGCCACTTTCCTTGTCTGCAAAACAAGTTCCAATAAAGGGAGAGGAAAGAAGAGGGTATTGTGGGCGAGATTGAACACCTTTTTTATGTGTTAATCTGAGGCCTCGTTTAGATGAGGATTTCGACTTATGCCTAACAGCTCAACACATCCACAAATAACTCTGCTTGCGCACACCACCGTTCATTAAAAATAACAATATTAGCTCGCAAGATTAAGAACAAAGTGAATTTAAGTAACTTGGTAAGCTTTTCAAGCAATATATTCAGAGAAAGAGCACACATGTTCGGCTCAAAATAATCATAAGAGAAGAACAATAAATCTAAGACACCACATGGATTCATACCTTGAGTCGACGCTGGCTCGTAGAAGGGCGGCCGCGCCTCGAGGATGCCGGGGACGTCTCCACCTCGGTCTCACATGTGACTGCTTATCGGCGGGTGGTGCGCCGCGCCATGTAGAAGATCTATCAAGAGATGAGAGCCCGATGACGCTACCGACGCCTCAACCTTGATAGCACCGACTTGTTGCTCCGCACCGAGATGCGCCACGTGCAAGATTTAGCGGATGCACTAATTTTAGAGATATGTCATGATCATTGTAACAAATTTCAACGTGATGATGATTTGATCTTGTACTCGGCCTTGAACATAAGAACTAGTACAATCTCACCTTTTTTTTATCATTATCCTTTGCGAGATTTAGCGGTTGCGCCAAATTCAGAGAAATATCATGATCATGGTAACACAATTTTCAATATAATGATGATTTGATGTTGCACTCGACCTTGAACATAAGTACTAGTACGGTCTCACAAATTTGTATCATTATACTTTGCAAGTTTTAGTGGATGCGCCCATTTTCAGAGGTAGATCATGATCATGGTAAGTTGGTAACAAATTTTCAACGTGATGATGATTTGATTTTGCACTCGGCCTTGAACAGAGGTACTAGTACGGTCTCACAATTTTTTATCATTATACTTGGACGGTGGCCAAATTCAAAATCTCATAGCGGCAAAACTTCCCGCCCACAAAATACAAAAATTTCACACGCTTCCAAATTCCCATTCTACCCCTGTGGAGATGGCAGCAAAGTCGGTTGGTGGGGGGGTCTGCCCGTCATTTTTTGGATCACCACCTCCCTAGCCCGGAAACCCTCCCAAAAAAAATTCATTTCCCTCAGACCACCCACCGGAACTTCCCAAGTCCCTCTCTCCCACCTCCACGACCACCGCACCGGAACATCCCCGCCGGACTTCCCTGGCCTACCCGAGGCCTCGCGATCCTCGTCATCCGGCTGCCTGCCGGAGCCGCTTCATCGACGCCGTCATCAACCGGACCGGATCATCCCCGCCGAACCTCGAAACCATATGCTCATCCAGCAGTCTACCGCAGTCGCTTCAGCTGCGGTATCGTCCACCCCGCCGGAGCCGCTTCGCCGGATCCGTCGTCCACCGCATCGGATCTTGCTCACCGACACCGCTGTGCATGAACCGGATCTGCTTCACCGGCGCAGTGCATGATCTAAACTCTTCTACTGTCGCTTTTCTATTGCTTGCCTGCAAGTTCTTGTTTAATCTTGGGGGAACCTGTTTGTGCTAACGACGCGCCGTTACGTCTTTGCAGATTAGATGAGTAACCATGAAGTGTAATGGCCGTCTCTCCAACCCCAAGTAGCACATGTAGCGTACTTCATCACCGGATCTATCAACCCCAGGAAGATCTGCTGTGACTCCCACAGAGTGCTTCTCCTAATGTAAGTCCCTTGTTTTAGCGCCATGTTCTGGGTTCAGATGCTTGTTTGTCTGAAGCTCTTTTAGTTCATTCCTAGCTATGACCGTAACACGTTGCTATTTTCTACTTCATTGCTAACTTTAAGCGATTGAACATTTTGGTTTGCATTCCCTGCTCTGTAGATGTAGCCATCATAACTTCTATCTTGCTCAGTCGTTGTTACAAAAATTATACTGTAGGTATTATAGTAACATCCTGCTATTATTTAGTTCATGGCCAATTTTAAGTAATTGCACATGTTGGTTCGCATT
Organism: Lolium multiflorum; assembly: GCA_030979885.1. Classification (NCBI taxonomy): domain Eukaryota; kingdom Viridiplantae; phylum Streptophyta; class Magnoliopsida; order Poales; family Poaceae; genus Lolium; species Lolium multiflorum. Next base: position 101,468,380 of record CM061749.1, read on the forward strand.
CCCTGCTCTATAGCTTTTGGCATCGTAACTTCTATATTTGGTTTACATTCCCTGCTCTGTAGATCTAGCCATCATAACTTTATCTTGCTCAGTCGTTGTTACAAAAATTATGGCCTGCTACTATGTTGTTTGTGCCAATTTTTTACTCCATGAACATGTTGGCTTGCATTCCCTGTACTACAGGTGATGCCATTGTTTTGTATCTAGTTCATTGTAAGCTAACAAAGTAAGGACTTAGTTTGGCATGCTATCACTCTGCTATCTAGCCTGTAGTACAAATAAACTTGTCATACTACTAGATAATAATTTTGCGTGCCATCTTGTTCTTCAAAAGCTGCATTATTGACTTGTTTCTCTGACTTGGCATGACGCTCACATATGGAAAGCTGAACATATTGGTTTGCATTCCCTCTTATACAAGTTCACAGGTGATCCCACTATATTCTGTATCTGGTCCATCCTAAGCTCCAGCATTAACTATCCTCCATGTGTTGCTCATTACAAGTTTATATCCCGAAACATCTTGATTTGCATCCCCTTCACTATAAGTTCAGGAGTATTATTTAGTTCACGGCCAAAATGAAGTAATTGCACTTGGCACATGTTGGTTCACATTCCCTCCTCTTTAGCTTTTGCCATCGTAACTTCTATTTTTGGTTTACATTCCCTGCTCTGTAGATGTAGCCATCATAACTTCATCTTGCTCAGTCGTTGTTACAAAATTTATAGCCTGCTACTATGTTGTTCATGCCAATTTTGTACTCCCTGAACATGTTGGTTTGCATGGGACTCGACAGTAGTAAGTCTGTTGTTTCATTCTAACATGCTCTGTTATATTGGCTGTTGGTATGCGGCATGCACTCTTTGTTTGCTTATTGTGCGCATTACAATGATCTTGTTATAACGACGAAATGATGAGTTCCAAATTCTTTGCCAAACAATATTGTAGTGTCTTTGCCTTTCCATTGTTGTTGTCTTAACTTGTAATGTCTTTGTTTCAGATATAGGTGCTGCATGGACAACTTAAAAGATTGCCGGATCGCTTCATTGTATTGCTAGGTTTAATTACCATTCAATTTCTCTGGGTTCTGTAATATTTTTTCAATGCCTTGCAGCTGATGTAATATTTAGTTAGTTTTTATAGTTCTTTCGCGCATTTTTTCTTTGGTCCTTGTGGTAAGTGAGGCTATCCGACAGAAATCAATGCTGCGTAAATATTCTCAGTATCTAAATCACGAATTCCCATCCCTTAAACGGCCCAATTAAGCGAAATCACATATGTGCCTGCCCGCAAAATCCTAAAGCGCATATTATGCCGGCATATAAACAGCAACTAAACGGGCTGGCCCACTTACTTCTTGGGCCAGCCCATTTGATTTACGGTGGACCCCACACTAATTGGGCTGGCCCACTTGCTTTAAGGTGGACCCCACCAACTACTGGGCCGGCCCACTAATTAGTTGGGCCACCCATTTGCTTTTTTGTGGACCCCACATAATAAATGGGCCGGCCCTTTAAGAGGAAAGTGGGACCCACCTGTGTTTTTGGCCCGGCCCACTATCTTGTTGGGCCGGCCCACTTGCTATATGGTGGACCCCACATACTAGTTGGGCCGGCCCTTTAACAGAAAGTGGGACCCACATGTGTTTTTGGCCCGGCCCACTATCTTGTTGGGCCGCCCACTTGCTATATGGTGGTCCCACATACTAAATGGGCCGCCCTTTAAGAGGAAAGTGGGACCCACCTGTGTTTTTGGCCCGGCCCACTATCTTGTTGGGCCGGCCCACTGCTATATGGTGGACCCCACATACTAATTGGGCCGCCTTACCAGAAAGTGGGACCCACATGTTTTTGGCCGACCCACTATCTTGGGGCCACCCACTTGCTATATTGTGGACCCCACATACTAAATGGGCCGGCCCTTTAACAGGAGTGGGACCCACCTGTGTTTTTGGCCCGGCCCACTATCTTGTTGGGCCGGCCCACTTGATATATGGTGGACCACACACTAAATGGGCCGACCCTTTAACTGGAAAGTGGGACCCACTGTGTTTTTGGCCCGGCCCACTAGCTTGTTGGGCCGCCCACTTGCTATACGGTGGACCCCACACACTAAATGGGCCGGCCTTTAACAGGAAAGTGGGACCCACCTGTGTTTTGGCCGACCACTTGCTTCTTGGGCGGCCCGATTGGTAAGGTGGACCCCACATGTTAAATGGGCCGGCCCATTTAAGTTTTGACCAGTCAACCTTAGAGGTTAGGCCCGGCCCACGTAACTAATGGACCGGCCCAGCTATATAGTTGACCGGTCAAACTATGTCATCTGGCCCGGCCCGCTTAAGACGTGGCAGGCCTCGTGTGGGCCTACCATCTACCACGGGGTTTCAGCCGGTTAACGCCGTTAACTGGCAGTTAACGGCGTCTGCCACGTGTCAGTTTGCATGACGTCAGCAGTCAACGGGCTCCCGAAAACACTTCCGCAACGGTCCGATTTTCCGTGGCGGAAGGGCGCCCAAGCGCGACGGACCGAAAAAATCGTCGTTGGACTTTGCCTGACGCAGTTTCCACAACGGAACCCATATCGTCGGGTTAGGCCCATAGGCGACGAAAAATACCCCTTAGCGGACGATTTTGAGACGTTGTCTATCAGAACTTTTCTTGTAGTGAAGGGCCGGCCCATTTATTACGTGGGGTCCTCCAAAAAAGCAAATGGGGCCGGCCCAGTAGTTGGTGGGGTCCACCTTAAAGCAAGTGGGCCAGCCCAATTAGTGTGTGGGTCCACCGTAAATCAAATGGGCTGGCCCAAGAAGTAAGTGGGCCAGCCCGTTTAGTTGCTGTTTATATGCCGGCATAATATGCGCTTTAGGATTTTGCGGGCAGGCACATATGTGATTTCGCTTGATTGGGCCGTTTAAGGGATGGGAATTCGTGATTTAGATACTGAGAATATTTACGCAGCATTGATTTCTGTCGGATAGCCTCACTTACCACAAGCACCAAAGAAAAAATGCGCGAAAGAACTATAAAAACTAACTAAATATTACATCAGCTGCAAGGCATTGAAAAAAATATTACAGAACCCAGAGAAATTGAATGGTAATTAAACCTAGCAATACAATGAAGCGATCCGGCAATCTTTTAAGTTGTCCATGCAGCACCTATATCTGAAACAAAGACATTACAAGTTAAGACAGCAACAATGGAAAGGCAAAGACACTACAATATTGTTTGGCAAAGAATTTGGAACTCATCATTTCGTCGTTATAACAAGATCATTGTAATGCGCACAATAAGCAAACAAAGAGTGCATGCCGCATACCAACAGCCAATATAACAGAGCATGTTAGAATGAAACAGCAGACTTACTACTGTCGAGTCCCATGCAAACCAACATGTTCAGGGAGTACAAAATTGGCATGAACAACATAGTAGCAGGCTATAAATTTTGTAACAACGACTGAGCAAGATGAAGTTATGATGGCTACATCTACAGAGCAGGGAATGTAAACCAAAAATAGAAGTTACGATGGCAAAAGCTAAAGAGGAGGGAATGTGAACCAACATGTGCCAAGTGCAATTACTTCACTTTGGCCGTGAACTAAATAATACTCCTGAACTTATAGTGAAGGGGATGCAAATCAAGATGTTTCGGGATATAAACTTGTAATGAGCAACACATGGAGGATAGTTAATGCTGGAGCTTAGGATGGACCAGATACAGAATATAGTGGGATCACCTGTGAACTTGTATAAGAGGGAATGCAAACCAATATGTTCAGCTTTCCATATGTGAGCGTCATGCCAAGTCAGAGAAACAAGTCAATAATGCAGCTTTTGAAGAACAAGATGGCACGCAAAATTATTATCTAGTAGTATGACAAGTTTATTTGTACTACAGGCTAGATAGCAGAGTGATAGCATGCCAAACTAAGTCCTTACTTTGTTAGCTTACAATGAACTAGATACAAAACAATGGCATCACCTGTAGTACAGGGAATGCAAGCCAACATGTTCATGGAGTAAAAAATTGGCACAAACAACATAGTAGCAGGCCATAATTTTTGTAACAACGACTGAGCAAGATAAAGTTATGATGGCTAGATCTACAGAGCAGGGAATGTAAACCAAATATAGAAGTTACGATGCCAAAAGCTATAGAGCAGGGAATGCGAACCAACATGTGCAATTACTTAAAATTGGCCATGAACTAAATAATAGCAGGATGTTACTATAATACCTACAGTATAATTTTTGTAACAACGACTGAGCAAGATAGAAGTTATGATGGCTACATCTACAGAGCAGGGAATGCAAACCAAAATGTTCAATCGCTTAAAGTTAGCAATGAAGTAGAAAATAGCAACGTGTTACGGTCATAGCTAGGAATGAACTAAAAGAGCTTCAGACAAACAAGCATCTGAACCCAGAACATGGCGCTAAAACAAGGGACTTACATTAGGAGAAGCACTCTGTGGGAGTCACAGCAGATCTTCCTGGGGTTGATAGATCCGGTGATGAAGTACGCTACATGTGCTACTTGGGGTTGGAGAGACGGCCATTACACTTCATGGTTACTCATCTCATCTGCAAAAACGTAACGGCGCGTCGTTAGCACAAACAGGTTCCCCCAAGATTAAACAAGAACTTGCAGGCAAGCAATAGAAAAGCGACAGTAGAAGAGTTTAGATCATGCACTGCGCCGGTGAAGCAGATCCGGTTCATGCACAGCGGTGTCGGTGAGCAAGATCCGATGCGGTGGACGACGGATCCGGCGAAGCGGCTCCGGCGGGGTGGACGATACCGCAGCTGAAGCGACTGCGGTAGACTGCTGGATGAGCATATGGTTTCGAGGTTCGGCGGGGATGATCCGGTCCGGTTGATGACGGCGTCGATGAAGCGGCTCCGGCAGGCAGCCGGATGACGAGGATCGCGAGGGCTCGGGTAGGCCAGGGAAGTCCGGCGGGGATGTTCCGGTGCGGTGGTCGTGGAGGTGGTAGAGAGAGGGACTTGAGAAGTTCCGGTGGGTGGTCTCAGATGAGAGACTGAAGGAAATGTATTTTTTTTGGGAGGGTTTCCGGGCTAGGGAGGTGGTGATCGAAAAAATGACGGGCAAACCCCTCACCAACCGACTTTGCTGTCATCTCCACAGGGGTAGAATGGGAATTTGGAAGCGTGTGAAATTTTTGTATTTTGTGGGCGGGAAGTTTTGCCGCTATGAGATTTTGAATTTCGCTAAGGTACAAGTATAATGATAAAAAATTGTGACACCGTACTAGTACCTCTGTTCATGGCCGAGTGCAAAATCAAATCATCATCACGTTGAATATAGGTCACTACCATGATCATGATCTATCTTCTTAATCCCATTCAAAAATGCGTTTGAAATATTTCAGGATTGGTGGGAGATTTTGCCGCCCGACAGAGATTAAATTAAACCACACGTTCGACAATTCAAACTTGAGACCTTGGCTATGATACCATTTAAGTTCGAACTGATTCAAAAAAGGCTAGGCAATTAATTTATATAACATCCACAGGAACAACTACCAAGTTGATCCCAACCGCAGATAAATGCATCCACCAACAAAAGTCTGAACGGTGCCTTAATCTAAGGAAACATTTCACAAGACCAATGTACTCACTATGTTAGTGTTCATCTCCAATTATCTATGGCATTTTCTTAGTCTTTGGGAGATTATAACGAACTTGATTGGCCTCGTGCAGTAGGGCATCACATGCTTCTAATCTCGATCTCAACATGTCAACTTTTGTTCTTAGCATAGCTGTTGCAACTCGTTCTACTTGGAGTTGTTCCTCCAAAACTTGAGCAGAGAAAGACTTGGACTTGGGCTTCAAAACCCAGCATTTCGCAGGAAAGAGTTTTTGGTGATATCTTTATCTTTCCCGGGTTTTGCCATCTCAAATTTCATATTAGCCAGACAAGTTTTGAGTTGTGTAAAAAGAAAAGTTATTACAGAGAAAAATGCAGATGGTAGATTTAATGTGTACGAACTACTTTTAATCATACAAGTTGACATGCCTGACTATAATAAGGACCATCTATCTTGCTAGCAGGCATAATTATTAATGGGCTACCATGTACGGGAACCGTATCCTCTAACGTGAAGGAGCTAAGTCAGGAAAAATAAAGAAGCAAAGTCAGGCTTCTGTAGCATAAGTACAAGGTTATGCACTGTCTTTAACTAATAAAGGTGATTACTGTAGATGTTTAAAAACTAAACTAAATTTTATTACACCATAATTTTCTCTGCATGTAATTACTTCAAATGCAAGACACAAGTTTGTATTGTGCAAATTAATTTAAATTATTTGGATTTTAGACATATGGTTTGGGGGAAGGAAAGTTAGAGTACTGTAGCTTCTCTAACTTTTCACCTTCAAGTTAGAGTACTGTAGCTTCTCTAACTTTTCACCCATGTACGTAGTCCTTCCAAGAAACAGCCGTTATTGCATTACGAGCAGAAAACAGTTCACACGTGCGCTCAGATTCAAATTTTCAGCATGCAGTCGATTTATGGTTTAATTGAAGTACACATCAGGATATTATTTCACACAAAATACAGCAGCCACATGGAACATATCTAATTTTAGTACAACAACAAAATTTGCAATTATTACAGACCACGAAATTTTGAACGAAATTTTGAGCAGTAATTAGTTACAGCATTGGCATCAGCAGTCCACTTGACTGAACAACAGAATCAAAGTTTATTTAGACACCTTCAATTCCCAGACACATCACAACTGGCTTACCATGACAAGTGCATAGGAGATTCTTTAGAACATTTTCTGTCAAAGTTTGCCTATTTTTCAATTCATGTATCTCTTGGCGTGTCTTGGCAATTAATTCATCAGCATCTTTGTTTTCCCGCCCAAATATATCAACTGCCTCTTGGAGTGCATCCCCGAAATCTCTTTGTGCCGGATTAAGTTGACCAATAGATACCATGGGCCTATGCGAGCAATATGCACTCTCACTGCTGCTTTGTGAAACATCAATACTTGAGGCATTGGCCCTTGCTTCTGGCATTGTAGCTTTATTTGAAGCCTGAAATTTAGATAAAACAAGTTACAACATCATATGATGCAATAAAAGACCTCCAATTTCAAGAACATCATTGAGCTGATATAACACAACAAGCAATCAAAAATAGAGCCTCGTACATCTATTTCTTCTGGAATGGTTGGTGTACCGGACTCAGTGGACCAATGAGAGCACGTGCCACTGTCACTGTTGCTCTGTGAAATGACCGCAACACTTGATAAATGGGTTGTCCCTACTGACATTACAGCTTTGTTTGCAGGCTGAAACTAAGACAAAACAAGTTAAAATGCAATACAATACAAGGCAAACAAACAACATTGTTGACATAATTTTGAAAGAACCATGGGCAGATACAACAAAGAAACCAGTTAAGCCACATGCCTCTTAGAACAAACCAAACTAGATCATGGCGATGATGTATACAATGAACCAAGCAACTAGACATCATGTGCCCAATAACGAAGCCAGGTCACTGCACAGAAGAAATCTAGCAAATAGCCAAATACAGTCAAAAGATGTGCATGTTGGATTTGATACTATTAGGAAAATAATGTATGATTGATTTAAGCATGACTCAGATAGTGCCTTCGACATCGCAGAAGGTCAATGCAACAATTAATTGTATGGCTTGTATGAAGTGCCATAACATTTAAATTAAGCATAACGAGGCATTGCTTAATCTGAGAACTGAGTGCTAGCTCAGTGGCAAGGCTTGCGAGTGCGCAGCCAGCCCACCCGGGTTCGAGTCCCAACAGGACCGAATTAAACGGGGTGTTATCTAGCGCGTATAAATTCGCTGCTAGAGAGGTCTCATCATCTATCTCACAACGTATAGACAAGGGAGGGAATCTTCCTACGTTGGTCAACGTTTAGGCAATGCTTAATCTTGAATTCATGATCAAACTCAAACAAAAAAGGGCATATAACAAGTAGCACCATGTGCATCATGTATAATAGATTACTAGAAACTGAATGAAGCAATTGAACATGGAGCGTATTATATAAACAGCCAGATCATTTGAATATGGATATACCACATCATGTCAATGGGACTCAGAAAAACAAAGCTAGACATTTAAACAAGTAATATAACTATTTTTTCACCATGTTTCAAGTAGAATAGGAAGCTAGGTTAGGAATAAAGCAATCATGTTTCAAGTAGAATAGGAAGCTAGGTTAGGAATAAAGCAATAAAAAAACACAAAGTGCATCATTTCAGCTAGGATCATTTCTATCAAACTTCATGCACTAGCCATGGAACAACAGGCAAACTCAATGAAGCAACAGGCAAAAAATTAACATAATAGAATTTCAGGACTTGTATTAACATAGCCAAATCATGTAACTTATACCCAGGCATGCCGGATGCCAGATGGGTCAAAGGCAGTGTGCAATGTTCCATATGGTCATTGTTTATATTTTATTAGATTCCATTAGGCAACTTAGGTAGTGCAACATACAGAAAATGATGCAATTGAACTATGCACAGGAGGTAAATTAACATTCCAAAAAAAACAGGGAACTTACGTGAGCTTTTTTTTGAGTCACACGGACCTCATCGGGTACTTGGACAGAAGAACCTGGTGCCTCACTGTTTCTCCTCTGCATGAAGGAGAGGCCAATTGTAAACAGAAACAGGTCCAAGATATAGAAGTTTGCATTAAGCAATATACAAAAAACAGCAGGTACTTACATGATTATAGGCGAGCTTTACTCTACGTTTATGAGTGTAAGATGTGCCTGCTGCACGTGTAATAACAACAAACAGTTACGAGTCACGGCTTTGCTATAATTAAATTGACACCAAATAGTAGTAGAAGCATTATGACGTGCATAAACATGTAATACAGGATCGCAGAAAGATATCAAACATGATGTAACTAGAGCAGTAGCCTACGGCCAAATAGTGAGAAATTGTAATCGTGTCAATTGTGGACTTGTATAGCCTACCCCAACTTGTTTGGGAATAAAGGCTTTGTTGTTGTTGTTGTTGTCAATCGTGGACATGTAGAGCATTCAACGGCTCATGATTGGTGGCTCATATTTTGTAGAGTTTCAGCGAATGGGTGGGTTAGGTTACTCAGACCACCACACTGTATTTATATCATCTGAGTTAGGGTTACAATACTACTGGACATGGGCCTCTATGGGCCTCACACTGGATACAATATTACTACAGCGCTACTACTAAACTCACTCATGGTCCAACACACCCCCTCAAGATGATCATGGGTAAACAACCATGGCCATCTTGCAACAACAACATGACACATATGACAACTACCAGTAATGAACATTCAGCATAACTCCTAGGATACATGACAGCATTGCACTTTCCATCATCTTGTCATCTCGATTCATCTCTTCATCAGCAGCGAAGATATCCAGCTTCAACCATCTGGGATACGCACAACTCCTAACCATACACGTCCTCAACAACCCCGGCTGCCTCACCACACAAGTTCCGCAGAACCATCCACACTCGCCTCAATGTCCTCAGCCTCTCTTCTCCACTCTGCCCGGCCACCTCTTCCGTCTCTCCCACAAACCCCCAGCCAACTCCTGCCTCAACCATCCACTCCTCAAGCACCCATGCCTATCCCCCGGTCAGGCCTCAACCAGTCTCACCTCAGGCACGCATGCCTTTCCCCTGGACATATCCACAACCATCACCATCACCACTAAACCGCAGCCTCATCAACTCCATCACGACTCAACCGCAGCCTCATCAACTCCATCACCACATATCCTCACAGCCTCACATCTCCATTTTCTCCTCACTTCCACTCGGATGGCGCCTCGTCTGCGCGCCCTGGCCAACCTGGCGGACCGCACCTGGCCACATCGACCGGCTCGCGCTGGTCAACGTCCAGCACCAACCTCCGGCTCCGCCCTGCGCTCAAAGGCTCGCCCCACTCCGCACGCCTCCAACTTCTGCCCCTCACACGGATCCAGATCTCTCTGCCACGGATTCACTTCCTCTTCTCTCCTTTCTAAACCAAAACGATCTTCACCCTCTTCTTTCTCCCCGCGCGAGCAGCCGCCGATCTCACACAGCTCACATCGCTGTGTGTGATAGCCGCAACCCACGCAGAGCACCTGATGCGGCCTCCCGCCGCCTGGATTTCTACATCTCAACGGTGGGTTTTGTGATCAAAGGAAGAACTTGTTTGGTACTGTTTGTGGCGGCTAGCAGGAAGGAAACCTAGGCTCTGATACCATGTAGAGTTTCAGCGAATGGGTGGGTTTGGTCACGGAAAAACATACTTATGCGTCGTGTTTAAACCTAAAGGATGAGGTGGTTATCAACGAAAGCACTTGTAAGTTAGAAATATAGCACGAATTCAGAAATACAGTCAGCTGCAATACTCCTAACAGAACAAAACGCGCAGGGATGTCTGGTTACCTATTTCTGGGCGGCGTTTAGACGTGTTCCGCGTTCTTACGGGTGACGTGGAGGTCGGCGAGGGGACTGCTGTTGCGGTGGGTGCCGGGGAAGCAGATCTTGGGGGGTCGGAGAAGGACATGCTGGGCGGTCGATGAAGTGTTCAGCGCGCCGGCCGAACTAGAAGGTCGGTGAAGCAGATGATGTGCAGTGCACGGGGGCGTCGGTGTCGGCGAAGCTGGTCAGGTGCGGTGGTCGATAGAGTCGGCGAACGAGATACGGTGCGGTGGACGCCGGAGTAGGTGCGGATCAAGCGGATAGGGCAGCCTCGGGGTTTGAAGCCGTGGCAGCTTGAACGGCGAAGTGCGGCGGCCGGGAAGATCTGGAGGTAGGCAAGAGGGGCGGTTTCTCTGAGGGCTTGCGGGCGAAACTAGGGCGAAGCTGGGCGAAGCTGGGCGATAGAGGAGTAGAAGGGAATTTCGCAGTCCTTCTTTTGAGGAAAAAAATATTCGCAGATCTGAAACTTTGCGGCGCGAGATATTTGGGCGTTGGCGGGGAATTTTACCGCTCGATGATATTAAATTTTGGCTGCAGTAGGTTTTTTTTTAGAGTATGTAATAATAATAAATAGTAGGCCCTACTAGTACTGTACGTCTGTTCAGGAATCCAAGGGGGTAGAGGTATAGATATATAGACAATATAGAGATATAAGAAATGGCGGGGGCTAGCGGAAATGCACTTTGCCTCATAGGAGCATATGCTCCCATTATGTGAATCCATATTTCAAAGTGTCAAAAAATTCTAAACTAAAATTTTACATGTATATCTAGACATTTTATGTTGGTACACAAGTTTTCTCACAAAAAAATTATGTGGCTCCTATAAAAAAGACAAATTTTGATGTTGTAACACGACTACGTACAGTATATTTTTTGCCTTTTTTTACACGCCACACAAAATGTCGTTTTTCCACGAAAACTTGTGAACGAACATATGATGTCACAATGTATACCAAAAAAATTAACATTTATATAATTTTTTTAATCATTTTCTATAATTGGTGCATATGCACGCGTGTGCCAAAACGCCACCTCCGCAGGCTAGGAGTTTCTAAACTTCTTATGGCACATCAAATAAAATGTTGTTCAAACAATAATAATAATGTGCTTATGATTGTTACTCCCTTCCACCATGAATAAAGTCCACATCGGTTTCGTGTCAAACTTTGACTCGAGATTTAGGTACCCACATGATAGTGCTAGTATCATAGCTAGTATCATACACATTGGTCCCACAAAAATGTTGATGTGGCAGCTAATTAAGTAGGAGAGAGGAGATTAGTGTAACATAGGTAGATACTGTATCATAGCGCAAACAACGAGAAAACTTAATGCTAAACAAATCTTGTACACAAATTTGCATTGAGATTCTAAAAAATAATAAATGTAGCATTACTATGATACTACTCCATGATACTACCCACTATAGAAATAGTATGACCAGCCTAATTTTATGACATCCGCAAAATATACCATTGGAAAGTTCATCGAAACAAGCATCCGATGATATAGTTTTGAATGACATGCAACTCATAATTGGCGGGCCCAAGTATTAGTCTAAGTTTGCCTCTGAAAACAAATTGGCATTGTACTCTAGGACAAAGGGAGACTACTCGCAATGGCAATATCATAAGTAGTATCATGCACTACATGCATGCAAAATGTTGATGTGTCATATCAGTTAATGATGAAAGAGACGATAGTGGTATCATAGGTAGATATCGTATCATATCATGTAGAACTAGAAAAATTACTGCCAAACAAATCTTGTACACACTTTTGTATTGAGATTCTACAAATCCCTAAATACATGTAACATATTATACTACTACATGATGATACTATGGACTGTGAAAATAATATCGTACATTAGTATCATATGTATGATACTATTATATGATACTCCCCATTGTGACTAGTCTAATAATAACAATAGTACTCAAATTTGTCTTGTCCCTCGGGTGTTTAGAAGTATATGTTCGGTCCCTCACGTATTTAAGAATTATGTTTGGCCCCTCAACTCTAATGTGGTCAAAATTGAGCACTTGAACACTTAGTTAGGTCTAGCAATGATAAAAACTTGATTGGTCTGTTTATTATTTGTTATGTGGCACGGCGGCAAAGCATTTTGCTAAATCTCAAGCACACATAGTTGGGGTCCATTAGAGGGACTAATTAAATCAAAGTACAATGGATTATAAAAGCAGGTTTTATCATTGATTAGCTTTGCAACGGCCTATCAACTGTAAGTGTTGCATGTGTTCTAAAGAACTATGTTCATCGTCACAGATCAAGAGGAGTACGCAGTGGAGGACGCACAAAACAACCGTAGGCCAGGTGGGCACACCTTACTAATTTTCTTTTTTCCACTTTATATGTGATAATTTTTTACATAATTAATTAACTAAACATTTTAAAATAGGGTGGGCCATTCAACCCAAACACCATGTTGCGTACGTCGCTGAGGGTAAGGGGTTTCATCTTCGTTCTATGGTATGAGTATGTAATGCGCGTGATACTCATCGAAGACAATATATATAGCAGACATCACATCAGATGAGCCTATGGATAAAAATGGGCCAAATCATATCTACTAGTGCACAAATGAAGTTAAAAATAGGTCAACCTTCATTAAACCGATACTACTTAAAAGACCATTGTTTGACCTAAGTAAGCGTATATATGAGGTCAGTAATACTAGTCACAATGCATAGTATCATATATAAAAGTATGGTGTGTATGATACAATTAATACTACATGTTACTATGTCAACGATGCATGGTATCATGTACTAGTATCATAATCTTCTTATATTAATTGATTTGTAGAATCTCAATGCAGATCTATGTACAAGATTATTTAACATTAAATTTTCTAGTACTACGTGCTATGATACGGTATCTACCTATGATATTATAATCCTCTCTCTCATCTTTAATTGCAGTGCCACATCAGCTTTTTTGCAAGCATGAGATGCATGATAGTGTACTACCTATGATACTCCCATTGTGGGTAGTCTAAGGGGGCAATGTTAGACCTAATTAAGTGTTTGAGGTTAGTTATGGACCGCTGTTATACCTAATTGTGTTTGAGGTCAGTTAGGGACCTTATTATACATAATTAAGTGTTAGAGGTGAGTTCAAATAATAATATATAGTTGGGGTCTAAAGTTCACCAACGTATGCAACACACGAGCTGCCAAATGTGTACTTAATTAACCCTATTAGGAAAACACAAGATTATCTCATTCAACAAAATATTAGGAAAGTGTATCACAATTGTATTTATCCCTTATCTCTCTCATGTTAACCGAGACAAGAGTTCGTTCTAGGTCAGCTCTACGACAATTAGCGTCGCAAGGGTGGTAACATAGGTGTGCAGTTGCGAAAGTTTTTTCCCAAGTTGTCGACTTCCTCAATCCACACTTAATATTTGTGCATGCGGGCCTAAGTATATGGTACTACTTAGTTCTATTCCTAGTATATATGTTGGGTGACTTAGAAAAATCATACTTCGTACATGATTCCTTCGAAAATCCTTTAGGGCTTCTTTGATTCATATTAGGTTGGTATAAGATAATAGGATTTAGATCTTATAGGAATATTTCCTACACTAGTAGTTTGATTCATATGAACATATCCAATAGGAAATAATCCTATAGGAATCATCAAGTAGTGCAAATCCTAGTATAGGATTAAATATTTGGTCCTACCTCATGGAAAAATTCATTTGGCGCAATCAAACGCAACTCATCTTATTATAGGATTTAACTACACATGTCATCCCAAATCCCAATCCTACATTCCTACTCCTATGATTTCCCTATCCTGTGAATGAAAGGAGCCCTTAAAATCAAACTATCCCGCACCTCGTCGATTCGTATAAAACCGACTCTAGCCAACAACTCTTCGCCCGACCTTTCTTCTTCACCATCAGGCCACCACACACTGTCATTTTCCATTGCAACGCATTTAGGGTGTGTTCGGTTCCAGAACCAAGTGGAATGGAATGGAACCGTTCCGCACCTAGAGCCCATTCTTGTGTTCGGTTGTGGAATGGAACGGAACCGAGTGGTTCCTCGAAAGGGAATATTCTCCCCATATGCAGAATGCACCCATTCCACCGAATCGGTGGAATGTGGTGGAACGGCTGTTACTTAGCCGCTATTAATTACAAAGCACTTCACTAATCCAACCAAAAAAATTATTAGTTGTTGTTAATTATGATTTTGAGATTAAAAAGGCCACTATTAATTACGATATTTAGACAAAAGATTAAACTTTAACTTCATTCCGTTCTACTCTCCAAATTCCCCGACCATACAAAAAATAACATTAATTACGATTTTAAGATTAAAAAGGCCATTAGGCGTTGTTAATTACGATTTTAAGATTTAAAAGGCTATTTGCCATTGTTAATTACGATTCTTAGACAAAAGTTTAGTTTAACCACATTCCGTTCTGCTCTCCAATTCCTCCAACCGAACAAAAAACAGTACCATTCTGTACCTCCTTTTTGTCCAAACCGAACGCGGGGATGGAACCATTCCATTCCTCTGGAAAGGAACCATTCCTTACTAAAATCTTCTTGTGCCACCTCCCAGTTTAAAGGCCTACTCGCATAACCCTACAGCTCTGCACTCGCGTGGGCAACCGAACACACCTACATCATCAATGCCCCGCGTACTTATCCGCACCGCCTACAGCTCTGCACTCCTATGACCTATCCATGGCTGGGCAGTCAAAAAAAGCTGCGTCACCTGGGAAATCAACAAGCCACGCAAGCAAGTCGCAAGCATCATAAATTCCGAATCAATGCCTAGCTACAGTCTACCTGGCCTCCTCCCAACTCATTGTCCTTGAGGCCTTAACAAAGCCTTCTAAAAGGGTTTTATCAAAATATTCCATATGGATTAGTAAAAAAACGCACCTGCTAAAGATTCATATATGCCCCTAGGTTAAAAATATGCATCTCAAATTTGTATGGATACGTATGTATCTCTGACTAAAATGCATGTATCAAGACATAAGTGAGACACCTATATATTTTCAAACGGGGATGTAGTAGTAGATTTTTTGGGTCATGTGTTGGCAATAAAAAATGGATTCCCCATTTCATCTGTGCACAAGGAGGGCAAAACGAGTGGTCTTTTGTGAAGTGTCTCTACCAATCTACAACCACTTCAATTTTCACATGTACGCTAGACCCTGAAAGATGTCCAAATCAAGTTGCAGTGTTTTATCTCGATCCACATCTACATATGGTTTTATAATTGAGCTTTATCCTAATGAATTCAAAATTAAACTGTATGAGTTTGCTTGTTTTTGTACCCACTTGGGAAGGGTTCATGCAGGATCTGTAGCGAACTTTCTTGTGAAGACATATTTTGGCACATACTGTATGTGAATCTTCTCACGGCCATCAACTTTGAATACTCAAGTTTTTTACTCCTATATATGCAAAATGATATCAGTGTACCATTTTACTTATTCACAATGTTGGCAAAAAATGTATTTTTATGCCCATCTATTTCCATTTTTTGATTTCTTTTTTGAATTTTCATGCCCATTTGTAGATTTGACCAAGATTTAAACAAGTTTAACACATGAAAAATGAAAAGGTAAGCATGGATCCTTCTTAGACACTCTAAAATGAAGCTTTTGGGAGGTTCTTGAAATATCCAAGTTTGAAACCCAAAACCACTTCTTCTCTTCATGTTTGACTACATAAGATAGAGTTTAGGGTTAGGGGTAGATACATGATTTTTCTTGTTTGAATATGTCTAGACCTTGTTTATCAACTTTAATGCTTACTATATGACATAAGAAGACTATGTGCTTTGGTTTTTCATTTTCTGTTTTTTTATATTTTATGCCCATTTGAATCTTGGTCAAATCCTAGGTTTGACCAGGATTTAAGCAAGTTTAAAACATGAAAACGACTTCTCTTCGTGCTTGACTTCTTATTCACTCCAAAATGAAGCTTTTGGAAGGGTTTTTGACATTTCCATGTTTGAAACCCAAAACGACATCTCTTCGTGCTTGACTTCATAAGATAGAGTTTAGGGTTAGGGGGTAGATACATGAATTTTCTGGTTTGAATATGTCTAGACCTAGCTTGTTTATCAACTTGAATGCTTGCTATATGACATCAGAAGACTATGTGTTTGGTTTTTATTTTTTTGAATTTGTTATGCCCATTTGAATCCTGGTCAAATCCTAGGTTTGACCAAGATTTAAACAAGTATAAAACATGAAAATGAAAAGTAAGCCTGGATCCTTCTTATTCACTCCAAAATGAAGCTTTTGGGAGGGTTTTTGAAATTTCCATGTTTGAAACCCAAAACGACTTCTCTTCGTGATTGACTTCATAAGACAGAGTTTAGGGTTAGGGGTAGATACCGGATTTTTCTGGTTTGAATATGTCTAGACCTTGTTTATCAAATTGAATGCTTGCTATATGACATCAGAAGACTATGTGTTTGGTTTTTGTTTTTTGAATTTGTTATGCCCATTTGAATCTTAGTCAAATCCTAGGTTTGAATATATATGTCTAGACCTTGTATATCAACTTGAATGCCTTACTATACATATGACATAAGAATGTTATGTGCTTTGGTTTTTCATTCTTTTCATTTTTTCTGAATTTTTAGGGCCATTTGAATCTTGGTCAAATCCTTGGTTTGACCAAGATTTAAACAAATTTAAAACATGAAAATGAAAAGGGAAGTCTGTATCCTTCTTAGTCACTCTAAAATGAAGCTTTTGGGATGTTCTTTAAATTTCAATGTTTGAAACCCAAAACGACTTCCCTTCATGCTAGACTTCATAAGATCGACAGGGGGTAGATACATGATTTGTCTGGTTTGGATATATCTAGACCTTGTTTATCAACTTGATTGCTTACGATATGACATAAGAAGACTATGTGATTTGGTTTTTCATTTTTCTGATTTTTTTGAATTTTGTGCCCACCCATTTGTATCTTCGTCAAATCCTAGGTTTGACCAAGATAATTTAAACAAGTTTAAAACATGAAAATGTAAAGGGAAGCATGTATCCTTCTTAGTCACTCTAAAATGAAGCTTTTGGGAGGTTTTTGAAATTTCGATGTTTGAAACCCAAAACCACTTCTCTTCACATGCTTGACTTCATAAGACAGAGTTTAGGGTTAGGGGTATAGATACATGATTTGTCTGGTTTGAATATGTCTAGACCTTGTTTATCAACTTGAATGCTTACTATATGACATAAGAAGACTATGTGATTTGGTTTTTAATTTTTCTGTTTTTTAATTATTTTTCTGCCCATTTGAATCTTGGTCAAATCCTAGGTTTGAACAAGATTTAGACAAGTTTAACACGTGAAATTAAACGAATAAGTAAGCATTGATCCTTCTTAGTCACTCCAAAATGTACCAATTGATAGTGTTAACTTTGCTTCATGGAAAAAATAATGTCATGTAAATGAGTTAACTTGGATTTCCTACCCTTGAATCCATAGGAAACTTTGTTCTAATGCACTATTATAATCAACCGAGTTTTTACACCAACAGGTCTGTCACTTACGTGTGGTGCCCACGCGTGAGGTCCCACACTTCAGTGAGCACAAGTCACGTGCAATAGGTACGCCAACTCCCAGCCATCTTCTTTGTCAAGAGAAGACGCATCAGGATGCGTATTGGAAGTCCGTGGGTCCTTCTGGATCCTTCGGTTGTCCCTCTCACAAAAAAAAAAAATCTATCTCATTCTCGGCCTCGCTCGACTCGCTCGCTCGCTCGCACGTCCTGCGCACTGACAAACCCTGCACAACAGTCAACATCATCATCATCACCCGAAAAAGGGGAGACACCATAATGCTCTGCCTTTTTTCTCTCCTTCCGAGTGATCCCTCTTCCTCCGAGTTTCACTCGACGGGCAAACGCACATCTGCAGCATAGTAATAATAAAAAGGTAGAAAAATCGATATACGAATCTATAATTAAATAGGTTAAACTAGGGTTTTGCCCTGTACTACAGATCAAGGTTCAAAAAAATCCAACTATTCGAACAACACGATTCTAATCCAAGAACTTTTTCGACCTCATCCAAGTGGCCTCAAACTATAGGGTTAGCATCTAGTGCAGTATGTGTGAAAATGTATGCACTATGTGTGCTATAACTTGTATGTCTTTCAAATTTGAACCAACTTTGAATAAGTTTGAAATATTTGAAATGGGGAACTTTTTCGACCTCATCCAAGTGGCCTCAAACTATAGGGTTAGCATCTAGTGCAGTATGTGTGAAAATGTATGCACTATGTGTGCTATAACTTGTATGTCTTTCAAATTTGAACCAACTTTGAATAAGTTTGAAATATTTGAAATGGGGCTTTTGGCTTAAACGTTTGAAACTCAAAACGATTCTCTTCATGCTAGACTTCATAAGACCGAGTTTAGGGTTAGGGGTAGATACATGATTTGTCTGGTTTGAATATGTCTAAACCTTGTTTATCAACTTTAATGCTAACTTCTCAGTCACTCTAAAATGAAGTTTTTGGAGGTTTTTGAAATTTCCATCTTTGAAACCCAAAACCACTTCTCTTCATGCTTGACTTCATAAGAAAAAGTTTAGGGTTAGGGGGTATAGATACATGATTTGTATGGTTTGAATATGTCCAAACCTTGTTTATCAACTTGAATATGCTTACTATATGACATAAGAAGACTATGTACTTTGGTTTTTAATTTTTCTGATTTTTTTAATTTTCTGCGCATTTGAATCATATCTTGGTCAAATCCTAGGTTTCACCAAGATTTAGACAAGTTTAACACGTGAAAATGAGTAAGTAAGCATGGATCCTTCTTAGTCACTCTAAAATGAAGCTTTTGGGATGTTCTTGAAATTTCCATGTTTGAAACCCAAAACCACTTCTCTTCATGATTGACTTCCATAAGATCGACAGATCAGTTTAGGGTTAGGGGTAGATATATACATGATTTTTTGGTTTGAATATGTCTAGACCTTGTTTATCAACTTGAATGCTTACTATACATATGACATAAGAATGCTATGTGCTTTGGTTTTTCATTCTCTTTTTGAATTTTTTCTAAATTTTTAGGCCCATTTGAATCTTGGTCAAATCCTTGGTTTGACCAAGATTTAAACAAGTTTAAAACATGAAAATGAAAAGGGAAGTCAGTATCCTTCGTAGTCACTCTAAAATGGAGAAGCTTTTGGGATGTTCTTGTAATTTCTATGTTTGAAACCGAAAACGAGTTCCCTTCATGCTAGTAGACTAGCTTCATAAGATCGACAGGCCGGGGGTAGATACATGATTTGTCTGGTTTGGATATATCTAGACCTTGTTTATCAACTTTAATGCTTACTATATGACATATATAAGAAAACTATTGCTTTGGTTTTTCCTTTTTCTGTTTTTTTTAATTTTGATGCCCATTTGAATCATGTCGAATCCTAGGTTTGACCAAGATAATTTAAACAAGTTTAAAACATGAAAATGAAAAGGGAAGCATGTATCCTTCTTAGTCACTCTAAAATGAAGCTTTTGGGAGGTTTTTGAAATTTCCATGTTTGAAACCCAAAACCACTTCTCTTCACATGCTTGACTTCATAAGACAGAGTTTAGGGGTTAGGGGTATAGATACATGATTTGTCTGGTTGAATATGTCTAGACCTTGTTTATCAACTTTAATGCTTACTATATGACATAAGAAAACAATTGCTTTGGTTTTTCTTTTTCTGATTTTTTTGAATTTTGATGCCCATTTGAATCTTGTCAAATTCTAGGTTTGACCAAGATTTAAACAAGTTTAAAACATGAAAATGAAAAGGGAAGCATGTAACCTTCTCAGTCACTCTAAAATGAAGTTTTTGGGAGGTTTTTGATATTTCCATGTTTGAAACCCGAAACCACTTCTCTTCATGCTTGACTTCATAAGACAGAGTTTAGGGTTAGGGGTAGATACATGATTTGTATGGTTTGAATATGTCCAAACCTTGTTTATCAACTTGAATATGCTTATGTGCTTTGGTTTTTTATTTTTCTGATTTTTTTGAATTTTATGCCCATAAATCTTGGTCAAATCCTAGGTTTGACCAGGATTTAAACAAGTTTAAAACATGAAATGAAAAGATAAGCCTGGATCCTTCTTAGTCACTCTAAAATGAAGCTTTTGGGAGGTTCTTGAAATTTCCATATTTGAAACCCAAAACCACTTCTCTACATGATTGACTTCATAAGACATAGTTTAATTAGAGTTTTAGGGGTAGATATATACATGATTTTTCTGGTTTGAATATATATGTCTAGACCTTGTTTATCAACTTGAATGCTTACTATACATATGACATAAGAATGCTATATATGTGCTTTGGTTTTTCATTCTTTTGATTTTTTTCTGAATTTTTAGGGCCATTTGAATCTTGCATGGTTAAACTTGGGTTTTGCCCAGTTCTAAAGATCAAGGGTTCAAAAAAATCCAACTACGGGGTTCGAACAACACGATTCTAATCCAAGAATTTTTTCGACCTCATCCAAATGGCCTCAAACTATAGGGTTAGCATCTAGTGCAGTATGTGTGAAAATGTATGCACTATGTGTGCTATAACTTGTATGTCTTTCAAATTAAGTTGATAAACAAGGTCTAGACATATTCAAACCAGAATATTATACTGCATTAGTACAAAAAGTTTCCTATGGATTCATCAAGGGTAGTAAAGCCAAGTTAACTCATTGTCATGACTAAGAAGGATCCATGCTTACTTTTTCATTTTCATGTTTTAAACTTGTTTAAATCTTGGTCAAACCTAGGATTTGACCAAGATTCAAATGGTCATAAAAAATCAAACAAAATCAAGAAAATCAAAAACCAAACCACATAGTCTTCTTATGTAATATACTAAGCATTCAAGTTGATCAACGAAGTCTAGACATATTCAAACCAGAAAAATCATGTATCTACCCCCTAACCCTAAACGTTGTCTTATGAAGTCAAGCATGAAGAGAAGAAGTGGTTTTGGGTTTCAAACATGGAAAATTCAAAAACCCACCCAAAAGCTTCATTTTGGAGTGACTAAGAAGGATCCAAGCTTACTTTTTCATTTTCATGTTTCAAACTTGTTTAAATCTTTGTCAAACCTAGGATTTGACCAAGATTCAAATGGGCATAAAAATTCAAAAAAGAAATCAAAAAATGAAACAGCAAAGCACATAAACTTCTTATGTCATATAGTAATTAAGCATTCATGTTGATCAACAAAGTCTATATATATTTAAACAATAAAAATCATGTATATATACCCCCAAACCCAAAACCACTTCTCTTCACATGCTTGACTTCATAAGACAGAGTTTAGGGGTTAGGGGTATAAATACATGATTTGTCTGGTTTGAATATGTCTAGACCTTGTTTATCAACTTGAATGCTTACTATGTGATTTGGTTTTTCATTTTTCTGTTTTTTAATTATTTTTCTGCCCATTTGAATCTTGGTCAAATCCTAGGTTTGAACAAGATTTAGACAAGTTTAACACGTGAAATTAAACGAATAAGTAAGCATTGATCCTTCTTAGTCACTCCAAAATGTACCAATTGATAGTGTTAACTTTGCTTCATGGAAAAAATAATGTCATGTAAATGAGTTAACTTGGATTTCCTACCCTTGAATCCATAGGAAACTTTGTTCTAATGCACTATAATAATCAACCGAGTTTTTACACCAACAGGTCTGTCACTTACGTGTGGTGCCCACGCGTGTGGTCCCACACTTGAGTGAGCACAAGTCACGTGCAATAGGTACGCCAACTCCCAGCCATCTTCTTTGTCAAGAGAAGACGCATCAGGATGCGTATTGGAAGTCTGTGGGTCCTTCTGGATCCTTCGGTTGTCCCTCTCAAAAAAAAACAAATCTCTCTCATTCTCGGCCTCGCTCGACTCGCTCGCTCGCTCGCACCTCCTGCGCACTGACAAACCCTGCACAACAGTCAACATCACCAGAAAAAGAATATACACCATCAATAAGAGGGGCCCCGTGACTGCTCTCCCTTCTTCTCCTTCCGAGTGATTCCTCTTCCTCCGAGTTTCACTCGACGGGCAAACACACATGTGCTGCATAGTAATAATAAAAAAGTAAAAGAATCGACTACGAATCTATTATTAAATAGGTTATAAACTAGGGTTTTCCCCAGTACTACAGATCAAGTTGAAAAAAAAATCCAACTACGGGGTTTGATTTTGGCCTACAAATAAAAAATTAAATAAGTTGAACTAGTATTCCTCTAAAAAATCATTTTGGTTTGCATTGTTTGATACTTTTCATAGCTAGAGTGCATCACAATTTTTTGATTTCATGCTTTGCTTTGCCAATTTTGATTTTTTCTAACCACCTTCTCTTTGATTTCAAATTTAGGTCAAACTATCGATGCCTACTATGTGTTCTACTTGAATTGGATGCAGCATGCGCACATGATATGTTTTGCCATTGTTTTGGGCTTCCACACATCTTGGGGCATCCAAGTATTTAAGTTACCTTGTTTTTTAATTGTAATTCATGTACCCTTTCCTCCCAATTAAATTTTGGTTTTACATTTTTAAATTTTTTAAATTTTTATGCCCATTCTGATGTCATATAGTTAGCATTTAAGTTGATAAACAAGGTCTAGACATATTCAAACCGGAAAAATCATGTATCTACCCCTAACCCAAAACTCTGTCTTATCAAGTCAAGCACGAAGAGAAGTCGTTTTGGGTTTCAAACATGGAATTTTCAAAAACCCTCCAAAAAGCTTCATTTTGGAGTGACTAAGAAGGATGGAGGCTTACCTTTTTCATTTTCATGTTTTAAACATGTTTAAATCTTGGTCAAACCTATTATTTGACAAAGAATCAGATGGGCTTAAAATTTCAAAAAAATCAAAAAATGAAAAACCAAAGCATGCAGTCTTCTTATATATGTCATATATATATTACGACACATTCAAGTTGATAAACAAGGTTTGGACATATTCAAACCAAAAAATCATGTATCTACCCCCTAACGCTAAACTCTGTCATATGAAGTCAAGCATATGAAGAGAAGTGGTTTTGGGTTTCAAACATGGAAATTTCCATGCTTGAAACCAAAAACCACTTCTCTTCATGCATGCTTGACTTCATAAGACAGAGTTTAGGGTTAGGTGGTAGATACATGATTTTCCTGGTTTGAATATGTGTAGACCTTGTTTATCAAATTAATTGAATGCTTACTATATAACATAAGAGAAGACCTTGTTTTTTTTTGAATTTTTATACCCATTTGAATCTTTGTCAAATCCTTGGTTCCACCAAGATTTGAATAAGTTAAAAACATGAATATGAAAAAGTAAGCATGTATGCTTCTTAGTCACTTCAAAATGAAGCTCTTGGGAGGGTTTTTGAATTTCCATATTCGAAACCAAAAACCACATATCTTCATGCTTGACTTCATGAAACAAAGTTTAGGGTTAGGGGTAGATACATGCATGATTTTTCTTGTTTGAATATGTCTAGAACTTGTTTATCAACTTAATTGAATGCCTACTATATAACATAAGAAGACCTTTTTTGTTTTTTTTAAATTTTTATACCCATTTGAATCTTGGTCAAATCCTAGGTTTCACCAAGATTTGAATAAGTTTAAAACATGAATATGAAAAAGTAAGCATGCATGTATGCTTCTTAATTAATCACTTCGAAATGAAGCTCTTGGGAGGGTTTTTGAAATTTCCATGTTTGAAACCAAAAACCACATATCTTCATGCATGCGCTTGACTTCATGAGACAGAGTTTAGTGTTAGGGGGTAGATACATGATTTCTCTCGTTTGAATATGTTTGAAACCAAAAACCACATATCTCTGGTTTGCCCGCACTTAGAAATGATATTTGCATCACTTATCATATGTTTGCCCATTTGAATCTTGTCAAATCCTAGATTTGACCAAGATAATTTAAACAAGTTTAAAACATGAAAATGAAAAGGCAAGCTTGTATCCTTCTTAGTCACTCTAAAATGAAGTTTGGGGAGGTTTTTGAAATTTCCATGCTTGAAACCAAAAACCACTTCTCTTCACTTCAATTCATAAAGACAGAGTTTGGGGATATATAGGGGTAGATACATGATTTTTCTGGTTAATTTGATATGTCTAGACCTTGTTTATCAACTTAATTGAATGCTTACTATATGACATAAGAAGACTATGTGCCTTGCTTTTACATTTTTTTAAATTATGCCCATTTGAATCTTGGTCAAATCCTAGGTTTGACCATGATTTAAACAAGTTTAAAACATGAATATGAAAATTAAGCATGTATCCTTCGTAGTCACTCCAAAATGAAGCTCTTGAGAGGGTTTTTGAAATTTCCATGTTTGAAACCAAAAAACCACGTACTTCTCTTCATGCTTGACTTCATAAGACAGAGTTTGGGGTTAGGGGTAGCTTGATACATGATTTTTCTCGTTTGAATATGTCTAGACCTTGTTATCAACTTAATTGAATGCTTACTATATATATGACATAAGAAGACTATGTGCATTGGTTTTTGCATTTTATTGTTTTTTTTAATTTTATGCCCATTTGAATCTTGGTCAAATCCTAAGTTTGACCATGATTTAAACAAGTTGAAAACATGAATATGAAAAATTAAGCATATATCCTTCTTAGTCACTCCAAAATGAAGCTCTTGGGAGGGTTTTTGAAATTTCCATGTTTTAAACCAAAAACCACATATCTTCATGCTTGACTTCATGAGATAGAGTTTAGGGTTAGGGGTAGATACATGATTTCTCTGGTTTGAATATATCTAGACCTTGTTTATCAACTTAATTGAATGCTTACTAATGTGACATAAGAAGACTATGTGCCTTGATTTTCCATTTTTTGTTTTTTCTGAATTTTTATGCCCATTTGAATCTTGGTCAAATCCTAGGTTTGACCATGATTTAAACAAGTTTAATAAAACATGAATAGGAAAAATTAAGCATATATCCTTCTTAGTCACTCCAAAATGTAGATCTTGGTAGGGTTTTTAAAATTTCCATGTTTGAAACCAAAAACCACGACTTCTCTTCATGCATGCTTGACTTCATAAGACAGAGTTTAGGGCTAGGGTAGCTAGATACATGATGTTTCTGGTTTGAATATGTCTAGACCTTGTTTATCAACTTAATTGAATGCTTACTATATGACATAAGAAGACTATGTGCCTTGATTTTACATTTTTTAAAATTATGCCCATTTGAATCTTGGTCAAATCCTAGGTTTGACCATGATTTAAACAAGTTTGTTTATCAACTTGAATGCTTGCTATATGACATCAGAAGACTATGTGTTTGGTTTTTGTTTTTTGAATTTGTTATGCCCATTTGAATCTTAGTCAAATCCTAGGTTTGAATATATATGTCTAGACCTTGTATATCAACTTGAATGCTTACTATACATATGACATAAGAATGTTATGTGCTTTGGTTTTTCATTCTTTTCATTTTTTCTGAATTTTTAGGGCCATTTGAATCTTGGTCAAATCCTTGGTTTGACCAAGATTTAAACAAATTTAAAACATGAAAATGAAAAGGGAAGTCTGTATCCTTCTTAGTCACTCTAATTTTTTTATACCCATTTGATTCTTCGTCAAATCCTAGGTTTGTTGACCTAGATTTGAACAAGTTTAAAACATGAATATGAAAAGGTAAGCATGTATGCTTCTTAATTAGTCACTCCAAAATGAAGCTCTTGGGAGGGTTTTTGAAATTTCCATGATTTAAACCAAAAACCACTTCTCTTCATGCTTGACTTCATAAGTTAGGGTTTAGGGATATATAGGGGGTAGATACATCATGATTTTTCTGGTTTGAATATGTCTAGAGCTTGTTTATCAACTTAATTGAATGCTTACTATATGACATAAGAAGACTATGTGCCTTGATATTTCATTTTTTTAAAATTATGCCCTTTTGAATATTGGTCAAAACCTAGGTTTGACAAAGATTTAAAAAAGATTAAAACATGAAAATGAAAAAGTAAGCCTTGATCCTTCTTATTAACTCCAAAATGAAGGTTTTTGGGAGGGTTTTTGAAATATCCATGTTTGAAACCCAAAACCACTTCTCTTCGTGCAGAGTTTAGGGTTAGGGGTAGCTAGACACATGAATTTTCTGGTTTGATATGTCTAGACCTTGTTTATCAACTTAATTGAATGCTTACTATATGACATAAGAAGACTATGTGCCTTGATTTTACATTTTTTAAAATTATGCCCATTTGAATCTTGGTCAAATCCTAGGTTTGACCATGATTTAAACAAGTTTGTTTATCAACTTGAATGCTTGCTATATGACATCAGAAGACTATGTGTTTGGTTTTTGTTTTTTGAATTTGTTATGCCCATTTGAATCTTAGTCAAATCCTAGGTTTGAATATATATGTCTAGACCTTGTATATCAACTTGAATGCTTACTATACATATGACATAAGAATGTTATGTGCTTTGGTTTTTCATTCTTTTCATTTTTTTCTGAATTTTTAGGGCCATTTGAATCTTGGTCAAATCCTTGGTTTGACCAAGATTTAAACAAATTTAAAACATGAAAATGAAAAGGGAAGTATGTATCCTTCTTAGTCACTCTAAAATGAAGCTTTTGGGATGTTCTTTAAATTTCAATGTTTGAAACCCAAAACGACTTCCCTTCATGCTAGACTTCATAAGATCGACAGGGGGTAGATACATGATTTGTCTGGTTTGGATATATCTAGACCTTGTTTATCAACTTGATTGCTTACGATATGACATAAGAAGACTATGTGATTTGGTTTTTCATTTTTCTGATTTTTTTGAATTTTGTGCCCACCCATTTGTATCTTCGTCAAATCCTAGGTTTGACCAAGATAATTTAAACAAGTTTAAAACATGAAAATGTAAAGGGAAGCATGTATCCTTCTTAGTCACTCTAAAATGAAGCTTTTGGGAGGTTTTTGAAATTTCGATGTTTGAAACCCAAAACCACTTCTCTTCACATGCTTGACTTCATAAGACAGAGTTTAGGGGTTAGGGGTATAGATACATGATTTGTCTGGTTTGAATATGTCTAGACCTTGTTTATCAACTTGAATGCTTACTATATGACATAAGAAGACTATGTGATTTGGTTTTTAATTTTTCTGTTTTTTAATTATTTTTCTGCCCATTTGAATCTTGGTCAAATCCTAGGTTTGAACAAGATTTAGACAAGTTTAACACGTGAAATTAAACGAATAAGTAAGCATTGATCCTTCTTAGTCACTCCAAAATGTACCAATTGATAGTGTTAACTTTGCTTCATGGAAAAAATAATGTCATGTAAATGAGTTAACTTGGATTTCCTACCCTTGAATCCATAGGAAACTTTGTTCTAATGCACTATTATAATCAACCGAGTTTTTACACCAACAGGTCTGTCACTTACGTGTGGTGCCCACGCGTGAGGTCCCACACTTCAGTGAGCACAAGTCACGTGCAATAGGTACGCCAACTCCCAGCCATCTTCTTTGTCAAGAGAAGACGCATCAGGATGCGTATTGGAAGTCCGTGGGTCCTTCTGGATCCTTCGGTTGTCCCTCTCACAAAAAAAAATCTATCTCATTCTCGGCCTCGCTCGACTCGCTCGCTCGCTCGCACGTCCTGCGCACTGACAAACCCTGCACAACAGTCAACGTCATCATCATCACCCGAAAAAGGGAGACACCATAATGCTCTGCCTTTTTTCTCTCCTTCCGAGTGATCCCTCTTCCTCCGAGTTTCACTCGACGGGCAAACGCACATCTGCAGCATAGTAATAATAAAAAGGTAGAAAAATCGATATACGAATCTATAATTAAATAGGTTAAACTAGGGTTTTGCCCTGTACTACAGATCAAGGTTCAAAAAAATCCAACTATTCGAACAACACGATTCTAATCCAAGAACTTTTTCGACCTCATCCAAGTGGCCTCAAACTATAGGGTTAGCATCTAGTGCAGTATGTGTGAAAATGTATGCACTATGTGTGCTATAACTTGTATGTCTTTCAAATTTGAACCAACTTTGAATAAGTTTGAAATATTTGAAATGGGGCTTTTGGCTTAAACGTTTGAAACTCAAAACGATTCTCTTCATGCTAGACTTCATAAGACCGAGTTTAGGGTTAGGGGTAGATACATGATTTGTCTGGTTTGAATATGTCTAAACCTTGTTTATCAACTTTAATGCTAACTTCTCAGTCACTCTAAAATGAAGTTTTTGGAGGTTTTTGAAATTTCCATCTTTGAAACCCAAAACCACTTCTCTTCATGCTTGACTTCATAAGAAAAAGTTTAGGGTTAGGGGGTAGATACATGATTTGTATGGTTTGAATATGTCCAAACCTTGTTTATCAACTTGAATATGCTTACTATATGACATAAGAAGACTATGTACTTTGGTTTTTAATTTTTCTGATTTTTTTAATTTTCTGCGCATTTGAATCATATCTTGGTCAAATCCTAGGTTTCACCAAGATTTAGACAAGTTTAACACGTGAAAATGAGTAAGTAAGCATGGATCCTTCTTAGTCACTCTAAAATGAAGCTTTTGGGATGTTCTTGAAATTTCCATGTTTGAAACCCAAAACCACTTCTCTTCATGATTGACTTCCATAAGATCGACAGATCAGTTTAGGGTTAGATATATACATGATTTTTTGGTTTGAATATGTCTAGACCTTGTTTATCAACTTGAATGCTTACTATACATATGACATAAGAATGCTATGTGCTTTGGTTTTTCATTCTCTTTTTGAATTTTTTCTAAATTTTTAGGCCCATTTGAATCTTGGTCAAATCCTTGGTTTGACCAAGATTTAAACAAGTTTAAAACATGAAAATGAAAAGGGAAGTCAGTATCCTTCGTAGTCACTCTAAAATGGAGAAGCTTTTGGGATGTTCTTGTAATTTCTATGTTTGAAACCGAAAACGAGTTCCCTTCATGCTAGTAGACTAGCTTCATAAGATCGACAGGCCGGGGGTAGATACATGATTTGTCTGGTTTGGATATATCTAGACCTTGTTTATCAACTTTAATGCTTACTATATGACATATATAAGAAAACTATTGCTTTGGTTTTTCCTTTTTCTGTTTTTTTTAATTTTGATGCCCATTTGAATCATGTCGAATCCTAGGTTTGACCAAGATAATTTAAACAAGTTTAAAACATGAAAATGAAAAGGGAAGCATGTATCCTTCTTAGTCACTCTAAAATGAAGCTTTTGGGAGGTTTTTGAAATTTCCATGTTTGAAACCCAAAACCACTTCTCTTCACATGCTTGACTTCATAAGACAGAGTTTAGGGGTTAGGGGTATAGATACATGATTTGTCTGGTTGAATATGTCTAGACCTTGTTTATCAACTTTAATGCTTACTATATGACATAAGAAAACAATTGCTTTGGTTTTTCTTTTTCTGATTTTTTTGAATTTTGATGCCCATTTGAATCTTGTCAAATTCTAGGTTTGACCAAGATTTAAACAAGTTTAAAACATGAAAATGAAAAGGGAAGCATGTAACCTTCTCAGTCACTCTAAAATGAAGTTTTTGGGAGGTTTTTGATATTTCCATGTTTGAAACCCGAAACCACTTCTCTTCATGCTTGACTTCATAAGACAGAGTTTAGGGTTAGGGGTAGATACATGATTTGTATGGTTTGAATATGTCCAAACCTTGTTTATCAACTTGAATATGCTTATGTGCTTTGGTTTTTTATTTTTCTGATTTTTTTGAATTTTATGCCCATAAATCTTGGTCAAATCCTAGGTTTGACCAGGATTTAAACAAGTTTAAAACATGAAATGAAAAGATAAGCCTGGATCCTTCTTAGTCACTCTAAAATGAAGCTTTTGGGAGGTTCTTGAAATTTCCATATTTGAAACCCAAAACCACTTCTCTACATGATTGACTTCATAAGACATAGTTTAATTAGAGTTTTAGGGGTAGATATATACATGATTTTTCTGGTTTGAATATATATGTCTAGACCTTGTTTATCAACTTGAATGCTTACTATACATATGACATAAGAATGCTATATATGTGCTTTGGTTTTTCATTCTTTTGATTTTTTTCTGAATTTTTAGGGCCATTTGAATCTTGCATGGTTAAACTTGGGTTTTGCCCAGTTCTAAAGATCAAGGGTTCAAAAAAATCCAACTACGGGGTTCGAACAACACGATTCTAATCCAAGAATTTTTTCGACCTCATCCAAATGGCCTCAAACTATAGGGTTAGCATCTAGTGCAGTATGTGTGAAAATGTATGCACTATGTGTGCTATAACTTGTATGTCTTTCAAATTAAGTTGATAAACAAGGTCTAGACATATTCAAACCAGAATATTATACTGCATTAGTACAAAAAGTTTCCTATGGATTCATCAAGGGTAGTAAAGCCAAGTTAACTCATTGTCATGACTAAGAAGGATCCATGCTTACTTTTTCATTTTCATGTTTTAAACTTGTTTAAATCTTGGTCAAACCTAGGATTTGACCAAGATTCAAATGGTCATAAAAAATCAAACAAAATCAAGAAAATCAAAAACCAAACCACATAGTCTTCTTATGTAATATACTAAGCATTCAAGTTGATCAACGAAGTCTAGACATATTCAAACCAGAAAAATCATGTATCTACCCCCTAACCCTAAACGTTGTCTTATGAAGTCAAGCATGAAGAGAAGAAGTGGTTTTGGGTTTCAAACATGGAAAATTCAAAAACCCACCCAAAAGCTTCATTTTGGAGTGACTAAGAAGGATCCAAGCTTACTTTTTCATTTTCATGTTTCAAACTTGTTTAAATATTTGTCAAACCTAGGATTTGACCAAGATTCAAATGGGCATAAAAATTCAAAAAAGAAATCAAAAAATGAAACAGCAAAGCACATAAACTTCTTATGTCATATAGTAATTAAGCATTCATGTTGATCAACAAAGTCTATATATATTTAAACAATAAAAATCATGTATATATACCCCCAAACCCAAAACCACTTCTCTTCACATGCTTGACTTCATAAGACAGAGTTTAGGGGTTAGGGGTATAAATACATGATTTTTCTGGTTTGAATATGTCTAGACCTTGTTTATCAACTTGAATGCTTACTATGTGATTTGGTTTTTCATTTTTCTGTTTTTTAATTATTTTTCTGCCCATTTGAATCTTGGTCAAATCCTAGGTTTGAACAAGATTTAGACAAGTTTAACACGTGAAATTAAACGAATAAGTAAGCATTGATCCTTCTTAGTCACTCCAAAATGTACCAATTGATAGTGTTAACTTTGCTTCATGGAAAAAATAATGTCATGTAAATGAGTTAACTTGGATTTCCTACCCTTGAATCCATAGGAAACTTTGTTCTAATGCACTATAATAATCAACCGAGTTTTTACACCAACAGGTCTGTCACTTACGTGTGGTGCCCACGCGTGTGGTCCCACACTTGAGTGAGCACAAGTCACGTGCAACAGGTACGCCAACTCCCAGCCATCTTCTTTGTCAAGAGAAGACGCATCAGGATGCGTATTGGAAGTCTGTGGGTCCTTCTAGATCCTTCGGTTGTCCCTCTCACAAAAAAAAATCTCTCTCATTCTCGGCCTCGCTCCTCGCTCGCTCGCTCGCTCGCACCTCCGCTGACAAACCCTGCACAACACAACATCACCAGAAAAAGAATATACACCATCAATAAGAGGGGCCCCGTGACTGCTCTCCCTTCTTCTCCTTCCGAGTGATTCCTCTTCCTCCGAGTTTCACTCGACGGGCAAACACACATGTGCTGCATAGTAATAATAAAAAAGTAATCGACTACGAATCTATTATTAAATAGGTTATAAACTAGGGTTTTCCCCAGTACTACAGATCAAGTTGAAAAAAAAATCCAACTACGGGGTTTGATTTTGGCCTACAAATAAAAAATTAAATAAGTTGAACTAGTATTCCTCTAAAAAATCATTTTGGTTTGCATTGTTTGATACTTTTCATAGCTAGAGTGCATCACAATTTTTTGATTTCATGCTTTGCTTTGCCAATTTTGATTTTTTCTAACCACCTTCTCTTTGATTTCAAATTTAGGTCAAACTATCGGTGCCTACTATGTGTTCTACTTGAATTGGATGCAGCATGCGCACATGATATGTTTTGCCATTGTTTTGGGCTTCCACACATCTTGGGGCATCCAAGTATTTAAGTTACCTTGTTTTTTAATTGTAATTCATGTACCCTTTCCTCCCAATTAAATTTTGGTTTTACATTTTTAAATTTTTTAAATTTTTATGCCCATTCTGATGTCATATAGTTAGCATTTAAGTTGATAAACAAGGTCTAGACATATTCAAACCAGAAAAATCATGTATCTACCCCTAACCCAAAACTCTGTCTTATCAAGTCAAGCACGAAGAGAAGTCGTTTTGGGTTTCAAACATGGAATTTTCAAAAACCCTCCAAAAAGCTTCATTTTGGAGTGACTAAGAAGGATGGAGGCTTACCTTTTTCATTTTCATGTTTTAAACATGTTTAAATCTTGGTCAAACCTATTATTTGACAAAGAATCAGATGGGCTTAAAATTTCAAAAAAATCAAAAAATGAAAAACCAAAGCATGCAGTCTTCTTATATATGTCATATATATATTACGACACATTCAAGTTGATAAACAAGGTTTGGACATATTCAAACCAAAAAATCATGTATCTACCCCCTAACGCTAAACTCTGTCATATGAAGTCAAGCATATGAAGAGAAGTGGTTTTGGGTTTCAAACATGGAAATTTCCATGCTTGAAACCAAAAACCACTTCTCTTCATGCATGCTTGACTTCATAAGACAGAGTTTAGGGTTAGGTGGTAGATACATGATTTTCCTGGTTTGAATATGTGTAGACCTTGTTTATCAAATTAATTGAATGCTTACTATATAACATAAGAGAAGACCTTGTTTTTTTTGAATTTTTATACCCATTTGAATCTTTGTCAAATCCTTGGTTCCACCAAGATTTGAATAAGTTAAAAACATGAATATGAAAAAGTAAGCATGTATGCTTCTTAGTCACTTCAAAATGAAGCTCTTGGGAGGGTTTTTGAATTTCCATATTCGAAACCAAAAACCACATATCTTCATGCTTGACTTCATGAAACAAAGTTTAGGGTTAGGGGTAGATACATGCATGATTTTTCTTGTTTGAATATGTCTAGAACTTGTTTATCAACTTAATTGAATGCCTACTATATAACATAAGAAGACCTTTTTTGTTTTTTTTAAATTTTTATACCCATTTGAATCTTGGTCAAATCCTAGGTTTCACCAAGATTTGAATAAGTTTAAAACATGAATATGAAAAAGTAAGCATGCATGTATGCTTCTTAATTAATCACTTCGAAATGAAGCTCTTGGGAGGGTTTTTGAAATTTCCATGTTTGAAACCAAAAACCACATATCTTCATGCATGCGCTTGACTTCATGAGACAGAGTTTAGTGTTAGGGGGTAGATACATGATTTCTCTCGTTTGAATATGTTTGAAACCAAAAACCACATATCTCTGGTTTGCCCGCACTTAGAAATGATATTTGCATCACTTATCATATGTTTGCCCATTTGAATCTTGTCAAATCCTAGATTTGACCAAGATAATTTAAACAAGTTTAAAACATGAAAATGAAAAGGCAAGCTTGTATCCTTCTTAGTCACTCTAAAATGAAGTTTGGGGAGGTTTTTGAAATTTCCATGCTTGAAACCAAAAACCACTTCTCTTCATGCTTGACTTCAATTCATAAAGACAGAGTTTGGGGATATATAGGGGTAGATACATGATTTTTCTGGTTAATTTGATATGTCTAGACCTTGTTTATCAACTTAATTGAATGCTTACTATATGACATAAGAAGACTATGTGCCTTGCTTTTACATTTTTTTAAATTATGCCCATTTGAATCTTGGTCAAATCCTAGGTTTGACCATGATTTAAACAAGTTTAAAACATGAATATGAAAATTAAGCATGTATCCTTCGTAGTCACTCCAAAATGAAGCTCTTGAGAGGGTTTTTGAAATTTCCATGTTTGAAACCAAAAAACCACGTACTTCTCTTCATGCTTGACTTCATAAGACAGAGTTTGGGGTTAGGGGTAGCTTGATACATGATTTTTCTCGTTTGAATATGTCTAGACCTTGTTATCAACTTAATTGAATGCTTACTATATATATGACATAAGAAGACTATGTGCATTGGTTTTTGCATTTTATTGTTTTTTTTAATTTTATGCCCATTTGAATCTTGGTCAAATCCTAAGTTTGACCATGATTTAAACAAGTTGAAAACATGAATATGAAAAATTAAGCATATATCCTTCTTAGTCACTCCAAAATGAAGCTCTTGGGAGGGTTTTTGAAATTTCCATGTTTTAAACCAAAAACCACATATCTTCATGCTTGACTTCATGAGATAGAGTTTAGGGTTAGGGGTAGATACATGATTTCTCTGGTTTGAATATATCTAGACCTTGTTTATCAACTTAATTGAATGCTTACTAATGTGACATAAGAAGACTATGTGCCTTGATTTTCCATTTTTTGTTTTTTCTGAATTTTTATGCCCATTTGAATCTTGGTCAAATCCTAGGTTTGACCATGATTTAAACAAGTTTAATAAAACATGAATAGGAAAAATTAAGCATATATCCTTCTTAGTCACTCCAAAATGTAGATCTTGGTAGGGTTTTTAAAATTTCCATGTTTGAAACCAAAAACCACGACTTCTCTTCATGCATGCTTGACTTCATAAGACAGAGTTTAGGGCTAGGGTAGCTAGATACATGATGTTTCTGGTTTGAATATGTCTAGACCTTGTTTATCAACTTAATTGAATGCTTACTATATGACATAAGAAGACTATGTGCCTTGATTTTACATTTTTTAAAATTATGCCCATTTGAATCTTGGTCAAATCCTAGGTTTGACCATGATTTAAACAAGTTTGTTTATCAACTTGAATGCTTGCTATATGACATCAGAAGACTATGTGTTTGGTTTTTGTTTTTTGAATTTGTTATGCCCATTTGAATCTTAGTCAAATCCTAGGTTTGAATATATATGTCTAGACCTTGTATATCAACTTGAATGCTTACTATACATATGACATAAGAATGTTATGTGCTTTGGTTTTTCATTCTTTTCATTTTTTTCTGAATTTTTAGGGCCATTTGAATCTTGGTCAAATCCTTGGTTTGACCAAGATTTAAACAAATTTAAAACATGAAAATGAAACGGGAAGTCTGTATCCTTCTTAGTCACTCTAATTTTTTTTATACCCATTTGATTCTTCGTCAAACACTACACCACGCCACACATTATCTCACTGACGGTGTGTTGGTAAGGTTTTTCTAATCCATCAAACTGTATGTCACCAAAAGTTTTGACACCTTGTGTGTTGGTAGAATTGCAAAAAATCAACGGATGATGTGTCGGGAAATGTATTATCGAACGGTGTGTTGGTAAATGTTCTTTGGAGGACTAACCGTATGTTGGTAATTGTTTAAATTGTTAACACATTGTGTGTTAGAAAAACTACTAGACATATCGTGTGTCAGCAAGCGAAAATTTATGGTGCCTAACAAACAATTAAGGCGGGCACTTTTGGGCTCAGCAGTACACAACACGTGAGACCGATCGAAATTGTGGTGGTGAGGTAGATGTTTCGGAAAAAAAATGAAAATTCACACGCTTATATTATCATGTTTACTTTTCTTCACTTGATACTCTTCTTATATACACCATTGTAAAAACCCAATTTTTGACTTTTAAATGTTTATAAATTTAAAATATCTCCTTAAAAGTCTTTTTTAGATTTTCTTCGGAAATAAAATTATATCGCAATTCTACTTTCAGGTTTCTAAATGAAAAAAATTTCTCTCTTTCTAG
Organism: Lolium multiflorum; assembly: GCA_030979885.1. NCBI lineage: Eukaryota > Viridiplantae > Streptophyta > Magnoliopsida > Poales > Poaceae > Lolium > Lolium multiflorum. The sequence continues at coordinate 101,504,852 of CM061749.1, forward strand.
CTGCTAGATCGAATGGACCTATTTTCCATAAGTCCTTCCTACCTTTTTCTGCCTTTAGTTTTCGCATGGGCCGAAATTCTCCTTGGCCCATTTTTGCTCTCTATTTATTTTCCTCTCCTTTCCTTCATCCAAAAGGGTCGGCCCACCTGGTGAGGGGCAGGCCTTGCTGACCACAGGCCAACCTACCGAACCAGAACATTAGGTTTATGATTTTTTTAAACCTACTTGTATCCGAAACTTCGACGGAAGAGTCATAATTCGATTCCGTTGTCCTACTCTAACCACCGGCCCAAACATCAGCATATAAAGTCCTGCAGCCATCATTTACCTGATCATGTTTTTTCTCCCCCGGCCGAAACTGAGGTGAGCTTCCCTGTTTCTGATTGAATTTACAAAATCAGTAATTTTGTAGAAGTGGTTTGCTTACTAGAAGACAACGTTTGTTTATTTTGCATGGATGGAAACACAACAAAGTGGCTGATACAGGTAACGATGGTTACATGTATTTACTTTACATACAACTATACAAGGTTGAAATAGTGGTCAACCTGAAGATTCCAGGAAGGTAGAACAACAGAGGTAATGTACTGCGTCAGAAGGGAAGTGTTCCTGTCATCCAGCAAAGAGAAGAGCAGCTCCTCAGTTGTTTCTCAGTGGAACTAGATGAAGATGACCCGTTGCGCCCTGGCGCAAATGGCGAAAGCAAGACAGTATTCAAGCCATGTGTAATAATATTTTTTATTTTGGTCGTAGACAATAATTGGTTTTAAATATTATAAATTGGTTGGGCACTTCATCTACAATAATAAAAAACATTAGGACAAGGATTTTGTGCACATGGGAGTCAGTGCTCCCTTCACTTTTGGATTTTTGAAAATTTCAGATTCTCATATTTCTCTGCTTTCAAGAATTATGACATTAAATATGTAGATAGATGTGTATACGAGGATTGGAATCAAAAAAGTCTCGTCAAAAAATACGTTATATTTTGGGAGATGTAAAAAAGACAAATTTCTAACAGTAAACTGATAAAATATACGTACTATTGTACTACTATTTATAGTCAGAAATTTGTCTTTTTTGTATTTTCCAAAATACAAAGTATTTTTTAATGGGACTTTTTTGACTACACTCCTCGTGTCTAAATCTATCTACATATTTAATGCCATAATTTTTGAAAACATAAAAGAGTGAGGTTTAGAAAATTTTCAAAAATCCAAAAGTCCAAGGAGCACTAGTGCTCATGTGCACATGGTACTTTCCGAAAACATTAGAAGTATTGTCAAAAGCTAGCAGGAGCATCCAAAAGAAGAGCAAGTCAATTCTCTGTGCAAGATGAAATACAGAACTTTCAGGCTGCGCTGGATTGTACAATGCCTATTGGCTGATCTGCAGCTTGCGAACAATTGACTGAAGAATGCTTCGCATCGAGGGAGAACTAAGCGATCCATAGGGAACCCATACCCATGTGTATCATATGTACGATTATCTGGCTGTTTATCTCTATCACACATACGCTGTAAAAAAAGATCAGTAGTATATGTGGTATATTTGTGTGTGTTAGAACCGTGACGCACCAGCCCGTGAACTCAGGCTAAGTTTATTAAGCAGTGTCTGAGTTTGTTAGTAGTTCCTACAAAACAAAGCTCTATCAAAGTACGACATATTTTCTTGGCCATGAAACATGGTAGTGTTTTAACAGGCTTCTATTTGTATGGTCTGCAAATAGAACCCCAAATCCAAGATCTGAAGTGTTTGTTCTTCAGTTTAGTACACGGACCTGCTACATAGAGGGACTGGATGCACACCTCACAGCAAATGTCAACCATCTAAGAACCTACGTCAAACCGAAAACAGAGGATTGTCTGATGTTGGGATCTGAACTACCACATGTAGATTTACCTTAGGATTACCATGGAGCAGCAGCAGGTCTTAAATGCAGACAAAACTGCATAGACATGGCATTATAGAAAATTCAAATCTAATAGAAATTATAGCATAGGGCAGTAACATAAGGCAGGCGTCAGTGTTTAGTAACATATTTGATTTATGGAAACATTGGTTCTATTATACTCTTATTATAGCTGCACACAAACACAGCTCAAATCCTGAAGCAACATGTGCTTCAAACTGAATACTTTGGCCAACAAGCTCTCATTTCCTTAAGATATTCGAAAAGAAAACACTGACATAGCTAAGCAAATGATAGATCTCTGAGAGTAAGCTGAAATACTCAAATTGCTAAATAAAAAAGATGGCCATCAGACCAATACATCGTTCAGTGCCTACCCATGCCGTGAGCGTGTGCGTTGAAAATAACAAAGTAAATGCAGACATGCTACACAAATGCCTCTCAGAAAGCACACCATAGAAAGCCGATGTACTTAAAAAAGATATCTTCAATAGATCTGCTTTCATTTTTTCTTAACCCACAAAATGAAACACATGCTGTTCCAGGACAGCAACAAATGCAGCATAAATACATACAGCGCCAGCGATTCAGAACATATGTAGAGAATATCGGCAGAAACAAAGATTTCTGAGCATAAGCTCGTGCTATGCATAAAAGCAGATAAATTTTAGTTTCAGTCGGTAGTTCGTGGCATACATAGACGTAGATAAAATTTAGACCATAGGTTGGGCATATAGGATATCGTAGGCTCCTCATCTACTGCTGCTACAACAGCGGAGAACACCATAGACCTCTATTTATTAGCACATTTTAAACAAATCATTGGGCAGCATGATAGGAGCAGAAGTTTTAGTCGACATGCTTCAATGCAAGGAAGAACAGCAAAGCTGCATCTTTACTCACTGCAAACAAAAAACACAACAGAGAGTGCACATGGAAGGAGATATAGTGTAGGTGTAATTATCCCAACAATTAAATGAAATACATTGAACTGAACACATTCAACAGAATACACAAACTTAGAAAGACATATATACAGATCAACTAAACGAGCATTGCCGCTATATATATGTACTATGGTTTAGCAAAAAACTGACTTGGCATTTTGCATAAATGACACTGTTTGCATGGAAATCAAACATTCTTAAAAAGAAAACATGCACGCAACTCGGTATTAAATAACCGGTGAATCAACACAAAGCACAATGCATATATTAGCACCTTGAGCCTATACATGGATATGTACTAATATAAAACATGGAAGCCAAGAGTAAATAAAACAATTATGATGTGGTAAAGGAATAAAGTTGTATACGTTTGAACTCATCTCTAGGACCTGCAAATTCATCGTTACCGCATTAAAAGGTGCTCCCAGGAACTGCATAAGTTGTGCAACAACTTGTCCATCTGCAACCGAAAGAGTAATATGCATGACACTAACTTTTTAGCTCTCTTGACTGCAACAATTTGTCCATCTGACAGTACATCCCTGTATACAGTCCCAGATCCTCCTTCCCAACTTAACCAATGTGAGAAATTTTGAGTCGCCCTGAGAATCTGTTGGATGGAAATTGTTCAGACATGATTCCGAGAAAGATCAACAGTGGATCACAATGAACTGCAGAAAATAGTGATAATTCGAACCAGTTAATGGTCAAACGAAGAACTCAGACAGTTCACGCAATATGAAAGTATTCAAATACTTGCATGTGTGGTTTTTTTTCTAGGCAACATTTACTCCAAATTACCCTACCCATTGCTTATTTACTTTCATATCAGATAGACATACACACATTTGATAGACGAAAGTATGGAACGTCAGGATGAGACATACTACCTTTACTCAAAATCCAATATAGTTCTAGTAGGATACAAGCTGATGGACAATGCAGAACGAGTGACACAAACAATCAAGAAATTAGATCAGACATGCATATTGGAGAGAGCTTTTCTATAGCTGGAATGCAGTACTGTCAAGAAAGGGAGGTGTCCCGACCTGAATAACCCATCCCAGGCAGTGGTGGCTGAGGGCGTGCAGTGGCCTGGAGCTGCGCGGGACTGACAATGAACGGGTCTGAATGCGCGAGGTTGCCATGGCCCGAGATCGGCGGCCAGCAGTGGATGAAATGTGGCTCTTCTTCCCTCTCCTTCCATCTTCTCCCTTCCCTCTACTCATCTCCAATTTTAGGCTGCATGATGCAGATGCAAGTTGTGTCAATTAGGAGCAGTACCGGAGGACCCAGTCAGTTCTTTTGAAAGATCAATAGACCTAAACATGTATATGAATGCTTAAGTTGGATTTCCAACAAATAAATTATCAACGCCAAGTGTTTCTAGCATATGAGTTTAGTTCATTTGTAGCAGGAATTGATGATACTTTTGGTGGTTCATGCATCACCGATGGTTATGCCCCTATTGGTGAAAATTTGCTTATAAATGAAATTTACTTTGGGTTTAACCAAAAGTTAGATGAACAGTCTTAATTTATTGGCCACATTTTGAATGGAGCCGAGGTTCAGTCATCGTAGGTTTAAATCTAGTAGTACAAATATACTATTTTCTTCATTATAGAAAAAACATGCTGCCAATTTCCATGCAGTTACTTCGAGTAGTACAGTAGCAGAACGGTGCATGTCTTACAAGGAAATAAGCCTATCCATGCTTCTTACAGTGACTTCTATTGAGAAAAGTATCGATTTTGCATCATCTATAATTGTATTTGAAGATTATTTTGCATAATGATCGCAAGGGATATAGCATGGGGGCTACTTATAGGAACCCTAGATTTTGTAATAAGCTATAATTTCGTATGTGCTTTCCCTCAATTGGCAGGGTATTGCAAAGCAAAAGGAAGAGGTGGAGAAGTGCCTAGGACACCTCTAAGATAAATATCAGGCATCTCCCATACATTTTTGCAACTAAATTGTCACTCAAGTGCTCAACTTACACATCGATAGGAAGACTATCACTTGAGTGAAAAAAACGAACTACGTTTACTTCTGGCTCTCCCTATTTTTTTCTCATTAATTAGTGCTTTAAAGTGTGCAACAATTGTTTCGTCCAGTGCCAAATAAGATTGGGGTTTTAGAGAAAAACAAGCAACATAAGCTTTAGTTACAGAACTTCCAGCATAGTGAGGAATACTCCTTTCTTAGTAAACCCCATTGTGTATGAACGATTAAAGAAATTCATGCATTTTCGTTTCTACACATATGTGGATAACACTCCCCAATTGCTTGAAATACTTGCCTCTACAGCTTTGCAAATTATACCCCAGGTTTTGCACAAGCAGTTATATTCCACTGATTCTGCCCCAGTAAAACTAAAACTATGCCTGTGTGTCACATGCAGCATGCCTGCATTCATTTCCGTTGGCTGAACTTCTAAGACAACTAAACTGAATTTTAGTGCAGGTATATATTTGCAATGCTTGCATTCTTTCATTAATCTTTGTTGGCTTGATTATGCACTAAATACCTTATGAGCCAACACATACTAAATACCAAATCATGTACCAATATAATTAGAGATTACCTATTATTTTCATGGTTGATCATTTAATCAAACTTCACCAGCCGAGTCAATCCAACAACAACATGAATCGTCATCTGTGACAAGGTATGCTCCGAAGCCATGCAACACCGCTGCTGAAGTGCCCCACCAAATCCCTCGCCACGGTCTCTGTCGCCCTCGATCCCATCCATCAACGCCGCTCTCTCGAATCCACCTGTCAGCACCACACTGCACAGCTAGGCTTTTTCATGTCTGCCTGTCATGCTCGGGACCTATTGTCTAACTAAGCGAATGTCTAGGTGCACTAAAAGTCCAATTGTGGCAATAGGTCCGGACTATGAGACACCTAGGCCTTTTCATAATTGCCACTGCTGAGACATTCTGCCTGATCATCACTGAGACACCTCCAGTGCAATCTGCTACCCAGCCCGTGTCTCAGTAAAAATAGCAACACACTCATTCTTCTGGTGACGAAACCGAATCAATCCTGATGCCTTGAAGGACCTTCCATCAGGCGATGGGCACAAGAAGGCCAACAAAATAAGGATTCATACTTGTGCAGGGGTGATTCCAGAAGCCTTGAAGAGAGAAACCTGCAAAAATATATTCTCATGGGGTAAGAAAACTGAAATTGAAGTACAGATTTCAATGCAGAAAGATGTTCTACATACAAGGAACTAACTGCAGAATTAGTCTTTTAGTGTCCAATGGGATGGCACGCCGAGGTAGTGGAGTAACTCCACGATCAACCTTTGTGAGCCACAAGTACACCTGCAAGTAGTTGTTCATCAGAGATTTTTCTTGTCAGTGAACCTTGATTTCTTTCGTAGAAACCAAAGATCCCAAGCATATTATTCTGTAAGAAAAGCCTCTGGGAGTTGCAATCAAAATATCATGTCAATCAATCTCCGAAGATTGAAATTCTTGCGTAACTCAGGAATGACATACTCCATATGAGCAGTTCAGCACGGTACATAACTATACTCTATATCATGGCCATGACACTACCCACTAGCCACAAACCAATGTGTATCAAATAACGAACACATACAGACAGATAGCCTGAATGAATTAGACAGGGAACACCAGAAGCAATGAACTGACCTGTGCCATCGTAGGCAGCGGAGCACCACGCAGGCAGACCAGCCAGCGGCGACAGCATCAACAGCCCAACCCCCTGCGCCACCGGCCGTGGCCTGGAATATCACCACAGGATCCCGAACCGCACCTTGGCTGCCATGGCCGGCCGGCCGTCGTGGGTGGGGGTGGGGACAGAAAGGGCAGCAGCAGCTCCAAGCAGGGAGAGTACATCGCACGAGCTTGGAGAGGGAGAGGGACTGGAAGAAGCTCACGTTGACGTTCTGAGAGCAGCAGTGCATGTCGTCGCTCGACGGGCATCGCCACCCAAGCCCCAAACCGTGCCCTTTGTCTTGGCCAGGGAGGTGCCGTTGTTAAGGGGGGCGAGGAGTGGACCGAACCATGGGAAAGAGGGGGCCGGCGACGCGCGGTGGGGCGAGGCCCTTCCCGGCGGCGGCCATGGAGGCAGGCCTGCAACGCATGGTGGAGGTGGGCGTCCGCTGCGCCGTCCTTCGCCTCGAAAGCGGAGAGGACGAGTGATTCTGCCTCGCCCCACACCCCGAGCCACCACCAAGTCCATGGCCGCCGCCCTGTTGCCATGGAGTTTCTAGGAGGCGAGGAGGAGCGTGGAGACGCGGTGGCGGGGGCGAGGGAAGCGAGGAGGATCACCCACTGGATCATGCTGGCGATCGGCGGCCGGGGAGAGGGCGGAGCATGGAAGCGAAGCAGGCCATCCCGGTGGCCGGCGAGATCTAGGATTTCTGTGTCTGAGAGCTCGTGGGAGAGAGACGAGCAGGGGAACGGCGATTCTCTCTCTCTCTTTCAGTCGTGTGGTCACATGGTTTGGGCTCTTCCAAGTTTCAACCAGTGTACACGTTTTCCTCTCTCTCTTTTTCATAAAAAAACAACGTAGGATAAAAGCCTGCCCTATGAACCTAGACAGAACCAAGACAGCAGAGGAACGGCTGGGAGTATCTCTCCTACACGTTTCCTACATAAAGGCATATGACAAAAGCCTGCCATGCGGGCCCTATATGTTCCTTGCCATATTTTTACTTGGGCTCTTTTGTTCGATGGCTGGTTCCTCCCCCATCTAAAAGAGAGCGGACATATAAAACGTGGTGGTGGTGGCACCCACTTCACAAAAATACAGTCTGACCATTAGTAAAGAGAAAAATTCACTTTTCATGCGTCAGATCCAAAATTAATAGTTTGAAACTTATAGCCAAAGAAAAGATGCACAACTTAGCAGAAGATGGGATTAAGATTTAAAAAAAATTCATGTCATTTTAACTAAACTTGCCTATAAAAACACCCGTCTTGGGCCAGTCAGCCACTAATTCTTAGTCAAAGTCAACCAATTATGTATCAAGCCAAAAAAAATGATGGTTTGCAAATTTGTTAAGATTGCAAAGACCGTGATATGGATCTTGCACTCATCAAGCTCTTTAGGGTAGACAACATAGTGAACTCCTACTTAGGTGCAAAATTTGTGAATGATTCTTCTACAAAATATTGATGTTGCATGTTTGGTATTTTTTCCTATGTGGTGCATCACAAATGATAGTTCTATGCGCAGGCTTGACACTTTTTCGTGCATCAAACCCAAAAATAACAGTTTACAAACTTTTAGTCAACGACAAGATGAACGGCTCAGGAGAAGATGGGTTCATGATTCAAAAGTTTTCCATGCAATTTTAATTAAACCGAAAAAAGACATGTTTTGGGCCATTCAGACACTACTTCTTAGTCAAAATCAAACAATTGCGTATCAAGACACAAAAAACTAAGGATTGCAAATTTATTGGGATTGCAAAGACGCACACATCTGCAAAATATGGGCTCGAGATTTGAAAGGTTCCTATGGATCTTGCACTTCCCAAGCTCTTTAGGCTAGAAAACATAGTGAACTCCTACATCGTGGCAAAATTTGTGAATAATTCTTCTACAAAATTTGATACTCCATGTTTCATATTTTTTATAGGTAGTGCATCACAAATGATAGTTCTATGGGCAGCCTTGATATGTTTTTAATTTTTTTCATCCTCCTCTGGCTCGATGTCAAGTTTAGGTCAAAATAGTGGTGTCCACCTTGTGTGCTACATGGATGATACTCACATATTTGGCCATTGTTTTGGGGTTACACAGGCTCAAGGCACCTCCCCGTATTTTTCTCAAAAAAATTGAATTGCACTTAATGTACCCAGTTCAAATTTGTATTTATTTGGATTTAGCTCAAAAATCATTCAATATATGTCTGCAATTCGAGATAAATCCACATATCTTAGATATGGCCATCCTAACATGTACCCCACCTTTGAAAAGTGGAGTGGTGGCGATATGCACACTGCACCTGGTAGTCACTTCACAAAAAAATATTGTTTGACCACTAATGAAAAGAAAAATCACTTTTTCGTGCATCAAACCCAAAAATAATAGTTTACAAACTTTTAGTCAACGATAAGATGCACGACTCAGCAGAAGATGGGTTCATGATTCAAAAGTTTTCCATGTCATTTTAACTAAACTTGCCCAAAAAACACTCGTTTTGGGCCATTCGAATACTACTTCTTAGTTAAAATCAAACAATTGTGTATCAAGACAAAAAAAACAATGTTTTTCAAATTTGTTGGGATTGCAAAGACGCACGCATCTGCAAAATATGGGCTCGAGATTTGAAAAGTTGCTATGGATCTTGTACTTCTCAAGCTTTTTATGGTAGAAAATATAGTGAACTCCTACTTGGTGGCAAAATTTGTGAATGATTCTTCTACAAAAGTTTGATACTCCATGTTTGGTATTTTTTATAGGTAGTGCATCACAAATCATAGTTCTATGCGCAGGCTTGACATTTATTTAATTTTTTTGAACCACCTCTAGCTCGATGTCAAGTTTAGGTCAAACTAGCGGTGCCCATCTTGTGTGCTACATGGATACTACTCACATATTTTGGCCATTGTTTTGGGGTTACACACGCTCAGGGTACGTCCCCGTATTTTTCTCAATTTTTTTTTGAATTGCAGTTTATGTACCCCAACTCAAATTTGTATTTATTTGGATTTAGTACAAAAATAATTCAATATATGTCTACAATTTGATATAAATCCTCATATCTTAGATATGACCATCCTAACATGTCCCCCACCTACGAAAAGTGGAGTGGTGGCGATGTGCACACTGCACCTGGTAGCCACTTCACAAAAAAACATCGTTTGACCACTAATAAAAAGAAAATTCACTTTTTCGTGCATCAAACACAAAAATAATAGTTTACAAACTTTTAGTCAACGAGAAGATGCACAGCTCAGCAGAAGATGGGTTCATGATTCAAAAGTTTTCCATGTCATTTTAACTAAACTTGCCCAAAAACACACATTTTGGGCCATTCGGCCACTAGTTCTTAGTCAAACTCAACAATTGTGTATCAAGACAAAAACAATGGTTTGCAAATTTTTGGGATTGCAAAGACGCACGCATCTACAAAATATGGGCTCGAGATTTGAAAGGTTGCTAGGGATCTTGCGCTTCTCATGCTCTTTAGAGTAGAAACCATAGTGAACTCCTACTTGGTGGCAAAATTTGCGAATGATTTTTCTACAAAAGTTTGATATTCCATGTTTGGTATTTTTTATAGGTAGTGCATCACAAATCATAGTTCTATGCGCAGGCTTGACATTTTTTAATTTTTTTTGAACCACCTCTAGCTCGATGTCAAGTTTAGGTCAAACTGGTGGTGCCCACCTTGTGTGCTACATGGATGTTACTCACATAGCTGGCCATTATTTTGGGGTTACACACGCTCGGGGTACGTCCCCGTATTTTTCTCAAGAATTTTTGAATTGTATTTTATGTACCCCTAGCTCAAATTTGTATTTATTTGGATTTAGCACAAAAATAATTCAATATATGTCTGCAATTCGAAATAAATCCTCCTATCTTAGATATGGCCATCCTAACATGTCCCCCACCTACTAAAAGTGGAGTGGTGACGATGTGCACACTGCACCTGGTAGCCACTTCACAGAAAAACATCGTTTGACTACTAATAAAAAGAAAATTCACTTTTTCGTGCATCAAACCCAAAAATAATAGTTTACAAACTTTTAGTCAACGAGAAGATGCACGGCTCAGCAGAAGATGGGTTCATGATTCAAAAGTTTTCCATATCATTTTAACTAAACTTGCCCAAAAAACACACATTTTGGGCCATTCGGCCACTAGTTCTTAGTCAAAGTCAAACAATTGTGTATCAAGACAAGAAAAAACAATGATTTGCCAATTTGTTGGGATTGCAAAGACGCACGCATCTACAAAATATGGGCTCGATATTTGAAAGGTTGTTATAGATCTTGCACTTCTCAGGCTCTTTAGAGTCGAAAACATAGTGAACTCATACCTGGTGGCAAAATTCGTGAATGATCCTTCTACAAAAGTTTGATATTCTATGTTTGGTATCATTTTTATAGGTAGTGCATCACAATCCATAGTTCTATGCGCAGGCTTGACACTTTTTTAATTTTTTTTGAACCACCTTTAGCTCGATGTCAAGTTTAGGTCAAACTAGCTAGTGGTGCCCACCTTGTGTGCTACATGGATGCTACTCACATATCTGGCCATTGTTTTGGGGTTACACACGCTCAGGGTACATCCCCGTATTTTTCTCAATAATTTTTGAATTGTATTTTATGTAGCCCTAGCTCAAACTTGTATTTATTTGGATTTAGCTCAAGAATAATTCAATATATGTATGCAATTCGAGATAAATCCTCATATCTTAGATATCGCAATCCTAACATGTCCCCCACCTACGAAAAGTGGAGTGGTGGTGATGTGCACACTGCACCTGGTAGCCACTTCACAGAAAAACATCGTTTGACTACTAATAAAAAGAAAATTCACTTTTTCAGGCATCAAACCCAAAAATAATAGTTTACAAACTTTTAGCCTACGAGAAGATGCACACCTCAACAAAAGATGGCTTCATGATTCAAAAGTTTATCATTTCATTTTAACTAAACTTGCCCAAAAAACACACGTTTTGGGCCATTCGAATACTACTTCTTAGTTAAAATGAAACAACTGTGTATCAAGACAAAAAAAACAATGTTTTTCAAATTTGTTGCGATTGCAAAGACGCACGCATCTGCAAAATATGGGCTCGAAATTTGAAAAGTTGCTATGGATCTTGCACTTCTCAAGCTTTTTATGTTAGGAAATATAGTGAACTCCTAATTGGTGGCAAAATTTGTGAATGAGTCTTCTACAAAAGTTTGATACTCCATGTTTGGTATTTTTTATAGGTAGTGCATCACAAATCATAGTTCTATGCGCAGGTTTGACATTTATTTAATTTTTTTGAACCACCTCTAGCTCGATGTCAAGTTTAGGTCTAACTAGCGGTGCCCATCTTGTGTTCTACATGGATGCTACTCACATATTTTGGCAATTGTTTTGGGGTTACACACGCTCAGGGTACGTACCCGTATTTTTTTGAATTTTTTTTTGAATTGCAGTTTATGTACCCCAACACAAATTTGTATTTATTTGGATTTAGTTCAAAAATATTTCAATATATGTCTACAATTTGATATAAATCCTCATATCTTAGATATGACCATCCTAACATGTCCCCCACCTACGAAAAGTGGAGTGGTGACGATGTGCACACTGCACGTGGTAGCCACTTCACAAAAAAACATCGTTTGACCACCAATAAAAAGAAAATTCACTTTTTTGTGCATCAAACACAAAAATAATAGTTTACAAACTTTTAGTCAACGAGAAGATGCACAGCTCATCAAAAGATGGGTTCATGATTCAAAAGTTTTCCATGTCATTTTAACTAAACTTGCCCAAAAACACACATTTTGGGCCATTCGGCCACTAGTTCTTAGTCAAACTCAACAATTGTGTATCAAGACAAAAACAATGGTTTGCAAATTTGTTGGGATTGCAAAGACGCACGCATCTACAAAATATGGGCTCGAGATTTGAAAGGTTGCTAGGGATCTTGCGCTTCTCATGCTCTTTAGAGCGGAAACCATAGTGAACTCCTACCTGGTGGAAAAATTTGCGAATGATTTTTCTACAAAAGTTTGATATTCCATGTTAGTATTTTTTATAGGTAGTGCATCACAAATCATAGTTCTATGCGTAGGCTTGACATTTTTAATTTTTTTTTTGAACCACCTCTAGCTCGATGTCAAGTTTAGGTCAAACTAGTGGTGCCCACCTTGTGTGCTACATGGATGCTACTCACATATCTGGCCATTGTTTTGGGGTTACACACGCTCAGGGTACGTCCCCGTATTTTTCTCAAGAATTTTTGAATTGTATTTTATGTACCCCTAGCTCAAATTTGTATTTATTTGGATTTAGCTCAAGAATAATTCAATATATTTCTGCAATTCGAAATAAATCCTCATATCTTAGATATGGCCATCCTAACATGTCCCCCACCTATGAAAAGTGGAGTGGTGACGATGTGCACACTGCACCTGGTAGCCACTTCACAGAAAAACATCGTTTGACCACTAATAAAAAGAAAATTCACTTTTTCGTGCATCAAACCCAAAAATAATAGTTTACAAACTTTTAGTCTACGAGAGGATGCACACCTCAGCAGAAGATGGGTTCATGATTCAAAAGTTTTCCATGTCATTTTAACTAAGCTTGCCCAAAAACACACACATTTTGGGCCATTCGGCCACTAGTTCTTAGTCAAAGTCAAACAATTGTGTATCAAGACAAAAAAATTATTTGCAAATTTGTTGGGATTGCAAAGACGCACGCAACTACAAAATATGGGCTCGAGATTTGAAAGGTTGCTATGGATCTTGCACTTCTCAGGCTCTTTAGAGTCGAAAACATAGTGAACTCATACCTGGTGGCAAAATTCATGAATGATCCTTCTACAAAAGTTTGATACTCTATGTTTGGTATTATTTTTATAGGTAGTGCATCACAAACCATAGTTCCATGCGCAGGCTTGACATTTTTTTAAAAAATTGAACCACCTCTAGCTCGATGTCAAGTTTAGGTCAAATTAGCTAGTGGTGCCCACCTTGTGTGCTACATGGATGCTACTCACATATATGGCCATTGTTTTGGGGTTACACACGCTCAGGGTACATCCCCGTATTTTTCTCAATAATTTTTGAATTGTATTTTATGTACCCCTAGCTCAAACTTGAATTTATTTGGATTTAGCTCAAGAATAATTCAATATATGTCTGCAATTCGAGATAAATCCTCATATCTTAGATATGGCCATCCTAACATGTCCCCCACCTACGAAAAGTGGAGTGGTGGTGATGTGCACACTGCACTTGGTAGCCACTTCACAGAAAAACATCGTTTGACTACTAATAAAAAGAAAATTCACTTTTTCATGCATCAAACCCAAAAATAATAGTTTACAAACTTTTATTCTACGAGAGGATGCACACCTCAGCAGAAGATGGATTCATGATTAAAAAGTTTTCCATGTCATTTTAACTAAACATGCCCCAAAAACACACATTTTTGGGCCATTCGGCCACTTGTTCTTAGTCAAAGTCAAACAATTGTGTATCAAGACAAAAAAACAATGATTTGCAAATTTGTTGGGATTGCAAAGACGCATGCATCTACAAAATATGGGCTCGAGATTTGAAAGGTTGCTATGGATCTTGCACTTCTCAGGTTCTTTAGAGTCGAAAACATAGTGAACTCATACCTGGTGGCAAAATTCGTGAATGATCCTTCTACAAAAGTTTGATACTCTATGTTTGGTATTATTTTTATAGGTAGTGCATCACAAACCATAGTTCTATGCGCAGGCTTGACATTTTTTAATTTTTTTTTTGAACCACCTCTAGCTCGATGTCAAGTTTAGGTCAAACTAGCTAGTGGTGCCCTCCTTGTGTGCTACATGGATGCTACTCACATATCTGGCCATTGTTTTGGGGTTACACACGCTCAGGGTACATCCCCGTATTTTTCTCAATAATTTTTGAATTGTATTTAGCTCAAACTTGTATTTATTTGGATTTAGCTCAAGAATAATTTAATATATGTCTGCAATTCGAGATAAGTCCTCATATCTTAGATATGGCCATCCTAACATGTCCCCCACTTACGAAAAGTGGAGTGGTGGTGATGTGCACACTGCACCTTGTAGCCACTTCACATAAATACATCGTTTGACTACTAATAAAAAGAAAATTCACTTTTCATGCATCAAACCCAAAAATAATAGTTTACAAACTTTTTGTCTACGAGAAGATGCACACCTCAGCAGAAGATGGGTTCATGATTCAAAAGTTTTCCATGTCATTTTAACTAAACTTGCCCAAAAAAAACACATTTTGGGCCATTAGGCCACTAGTTCTTAGTCAAAGTCAAACAATTGTGTATCAAGACAAAAAAAATAATGATTTGCAAATTTGTTGGGATTGCAAAGACGCACGCATCTACAAAATTTGGGCTCGAGGTTTGAAAGGTTGCTATGGATCTTGCACTTCTCAGGCTCTTTAGAGTCGAAAACATGGTGAACTCCTACATGGTGGCAAAATTCGTGAATGATCCTTCTACGAAAGTTTGATACTCTATGTTTGGTAATTTTTTTATAGGTAGTGCATCACAAATCATAGTTCTATGCGCAGGCTTGACATTTTTATAATTTTTTGAACCACCTCTAGCTCGATGTCAAGTTCAGGTCAAACTAGCGGTGCCCACCTTGTGTGCTACTCACATATTTGGCCGTTGTTTTGGGGTTAAACACGCTCAGGGTACGTCCCGTATTTTTCTCAAAAAAAAAATTGAACTGTATCGTATGTACCCCAACTCAAATTTATATTTATTTGTATTTAGCTCAAAACTAATTCAATATATGTCTGCAATTCTAGATAAATCCTCGTATCTTAGATATGGCCATCCTAACATGTCCCCTACCTATGAAAAGTTGAGTGGTGGCGATGTGCACACTGCACCTGATAGCCATTTCACAAAAAAACATCGTTCGACCAATAATAATAAAAAAATCATTTTTTCGTGCATTAAACCTAAAAATAATAGTCGCGCCCCATATCATAGATTTGGATTTGTGTAGCAGATTCCTTATACGGAGCACAATCGACTTACTATAAACAAATCCTATTAAAAAAAGGCCTATGTCTATAAGCGTCTGATGCAATCATGCAATGCTCCAGGCTCCACTCATCCTTGCCTTATCCGAATCAGCCTAGCCACAGGGATACCGTGGGTTCCTTTTCTCCTTTACTCAATCTAGTCGCTGTCTTGCTTCTTAAAATTCAAGCGAGTGAGAGAGGGGAAGGGAAAGAGGCATGGAAATATGAGTTCCAGATGAGGGATTTGATTCCCGTCGAGGCCACGCCGGCCATCATGAGGTGGTGGCGCCGCGGGGGAGCAGCACCGCGCCGGGAGGGTTGAGGCCGCGTCGTCGTCAGCCTCTGCGGGCGCTCGAGGTAGAAGCTCTACGCCAGCTGAGCCCGCCGTGGCCTCCGCGGGCTTCCGCCTGCCACGGCCTCCTCCGTCTCCCTCGCAATTCCTCCTCTGGCTCGCCGCTCGCGTCGCCCCGGCCGGCTCGCCATCCATCGCTCGCCCGGCCAGCTCGACGCCGCGCCCGGTCATCCGCGGCTACGCGCCCCTGCCGGCTACCACCTCGCTCGACTAGCTCCTGCCGGCTGCGCTGCCCGCGCGCTCCGCCAGGCGCACTCGGCCGGTTCCTCCGTCTCCCATCGCGTTTCCCTGCCGGCAAAGGAAGACGGAAAGAAGAGAGAGAAATAGGGGAAAGAGGTGGGTCAGGCTGGGAGATGTGAGCTGGTTGGAAATAGAAAAGAAGGAGAAAAAAAGGCGACCCACCTGTGGGGAGCCGTCTCCCTCCGAGGACTTCGCCGGGACCAAGCGATGGTAAGTGCTTTATGGTCTGTCCGGTCCTAGAGTTCTTATTTTGATGATTGACCATGAACTAAAACTTCTCCCCTGGTTACAAACAAGACTAATTGCACTTCATTTTGTTGAAGCTGTAGAGAATCAGTTTGTGAGCCGTGACGCGTTAGCTTTAGTTTACCCACTAAGAGTCTTCACGATTCATACATAATCTGGTTCCTATATTAATTTGGTTTAGCTTAGTTTTTGATTGTTGATAGATTTGGTCTGGTTTGGTTTGGACGCGGCCGAATCGGTCTCTCGCATGCGCTGGTTGAAGGGAGAGAAACTGCCAGGCTGAGAAAAGCTGACATGCTAGACAGGCTGGAGAAAAGCTGACATGCTAGGAGTGTAGTCCTTTTTTTTCTTTGAGATGTAAAAGGAATCCACGTTGAAACTTCCCGGGCGATTTTGGTCATCAGCGCGCGCGATGTATTTGATTTTTTCGGGCGGCTCGCGCGGCCCTTCTTTTCCCGTGGACCTAGCTCAGTGTGAGGGAAAAAAAGGTGGGCACATCACCGTCTTTGGTATCCTTTCTCTAGTTCTCCCCATCTGAAGCCAAGCGCCTCCAGAGAACTCCACTTAGCCCGCCGCCAGTCGATCTTCGCTCTGCCCAGCCCTGCAGCCCGATCGCCGCCAATACTTCGCACCGTCTCGTCCCGCACCCTCTCCCCTCCCAGATTTGTGCCCCGTGCCCCCCTCTTCGCCCCTGTCGACCCGACAGCCATGGCGACCACGGCCACGCCGCCCGGCTTGGCGGCGCCCTGCCGCGTGATGTGACCGTGTCTCGCCCCCAAGGAGATCGATCTGGCCGGTGACGCGTGCGGTTGTGTTGTGGTGACCTCGCCACCCGTGGTGACTGGCTGATTGTTCTTTGTCGTTCGTGGTAACCGATCCGCCCTTTGCCGATTCGACGCCCACTAGACGTACTGTTGTTGTGTCCCTTGGTTCTCTCTGCTCTTTTCACTTGTGGCTGTGCATCGAGGTATTATGCAGAAGCAATCACTCTTCGCATATGATGCAAACTAGGGATACTAAGGATTTTGCTAGAGATAGAAGCAGATTATTTATCCATGTGTTGTACTTCTTGGTAGTCAGGTCGGTTGTTTTTTTGCTTTGTACAAGACACTGGTTGTGTACCTTAGTCTGGCGTAATGTCTTATTGCAAGGTATTGTCTTATAGCAGTTTATAATAATTTGATGAGAGAGCAATTTATTAGCTAAGAATAATACACTAAGTGTCCATTTCGTATAGCTTAGAACTGAGTTGATTGTTTCAGGCTTGAATAATTTGAATGTTTGCTTGTCTAGGAAAATGTATAATAGGGATTTAGTACAAACTTAACTTGTTATCTTTCCAAGATAGTTATACAGATAAAACATAATCTTATTTGTCAGAGGTTGCTGCACTTGTTTGGCATGAATTCAGTTTTTGTAGACTCCAAATAATCTTAGTAATGTAGTTTTTTTTACGCCAAATAATCTTAGTAATGTCTCAGCCTTTTAAGTTTTAACTAAGTAGTGTGTATAACATGTTTAAGTGAAGCCTAATATCTGCTTATATATTAGTTATAACTTCTTGATTATTGCTTGAAGAACAAAATAGGTTAACTATGTAGGATAAGTAGTACGAATTTAATTTGATATACTGAGATGAACCTAGTATGCTTATGTTTGGTAGGAAGATACTGGACAACAGGATCATACAGGCAGGGAAGGACTGGACAATAGGAGCATAGCTTGTACAAGGTTTGAACATTGAAGATTTGGATTGCAACTCATTGGTATGCCTTCCCCTTTAATCCTCAAAGTCTAAATTCTGAACCCTTCTCTCATACAAGTTTGTTTGTGTGATGAACTTGTTATGTATTGTGTTTGATTCTAAATTGTACTACAGCTGGGGTTTTGGGAATAACTTGCGATGGAGTTACATACTAATTTGTCCATCTCAGTGTTAGTTTGTTTAAATTGATCTATACTACCACTCAAGAATGGATAGAGGGTGGATGGACATGCCTAGGTACAACAACCTATAAAATCATTTGAGCTCTTTGTTTTTAAATATAATTCATGTCTAAAAGTGTAGCTCTTTGGCATGTAGGACTGCACTACCGTATGCACAAGGACTACTTGAATTTCTAGAGTTTGCATTTGCCCATTCAGCAAAACAGAATAAGATATTATGCCCTTGCAAGAAATGTACTAATTGTTCATGGGGAAATAGAGAGACTGTTTATGAACATCTTGTATGCGATGGGTTTAAACAAGGATATAAACTGTGGATATTTCATGGGGAGTCATCATACAATTCTGCACATTGTAATGCTACTGCACATGAAGGGTCTCAAGTAGAACATGGAACAGAAAATCATGATGAGTTGCCTGAAATGCTTAGGGATATTGGTCATGGGTATGGAATAGGGGATGACGTGACGATTGATACTCAAGGGGTTAATGGTGCGGATGTGGAGAATTTTTACAACTTAGTAGATGATGCTAGTCAAGATCTGTTTGATGGGTGCAAGACTTTCTCAAAATTGAATTTCTTAGTTCGATTGCTGCACACCAAATTCCTTGGAGGATGGAGTGATAAAAGCTTTAATATGCTACTAGACTTGCTTAGAGAGGCTTTCCCTGATGGCTCTAGTATCCCAAAGAACTTCCATGAAGCAAAAAAATTGGTTAAGCAGCTTGGTCTGGGTTATATAACTATTCATGCTTGTGAAAATGATTGCATACTATTTTGGAAGGAACACTTTGAAAAACAAAAGTGCCCGGTCTGTAATACTTCTAGGTGGAAAATGGAAAGGAGAAGCCTTGATGGGAGACGTGTCAACCGGGTTCCTAGAAAGGTACTTAGATATTTCCCAATAAAGGAGCGCCTCCAAAGGTTGTTCCTCAACTCAGATAAGGCAGCTGATATGAGGTGGCATGATGAAAAGCGGACAAAAGATGGATTGCTTAGGCATCCAGCAGATTCTCCTAATTGGAAGAACATTGATGCTGAACATCCCGAATTTGGTGGAGAAAGTCGCAATGTTAGATTAGCATTAGCGACTGATGGCTTCAATCCATTTAGATCTTTGAATTGCAACCATAGCACTTGGCCCGTTGTTCTGATTCCATATAACATGCCACCTTGGATGTTGATGAAACAACCCAACTTTATCTTGTCCTCTTTGATTTCTGGTCCAAAATCTCCTGGTAATGATATTGATGTCTACCTAGAGCCGTTGGTCGATGATTTAGAGTTCTTGTGGCGCAAAGGCCTATGGACTTATGATGCTTCCAAGCGTGAGTTCTTTCTAATGAAAGCTGCAGTATTATGCATCATCTCCGACTTCCCGGGATTAGGATATGCTCATGGATGTCCTACATCTGGAGAGGTTGCTTGCCCAGATTGCCACTCAGAAACTTGTTTTCTCAGACTAAATAATGGTTCAAAAACCTGTTATATGGGACATCGTAGGTTCTTAGATGAAAATCATAGGTTCAGATCGGATAAAAAGCGATTTGAAGATGCAGAGTTTAGGCCAGCACCTTCTCCACGTTCTGGAAATGACATTCTGAAAGAAACCGAGCATCTAAATGTTGTTTTTGGCAAGAATCCAAGTGGGAAAAAGCCCGCAAAAAAGCGCAAGAAAGGTGATCCACCAATTCTGTGGAAAAAAAGATCTATTTTCTTTAGGCTCCCATATTGGAAGGACTTACTTGTCCGGCACAATTTCGATATTATGCATATCGAAAAAAACGTGTGTGACAACATAGTGAACACAATTTTGGGAGTTGATGGGAAATCAAAAGATAATCTAAATTCTCGATATGATGTTAAGGAGCTTAACATAAGGAAAGATCTTCATCCTTACACTGTGGAAGGTAGAACTTATGTACATCGTGCCCCATACTACTTGACTTCTGAGCAGAAGAAGATGTTGTGTGAATGGCTCAAAGGTGTTAAGTTTCCTGATGGCTATGCATCAAATATAAGCAATCGTGTAGATGTTAATGGGAAGAGGTTAATTGGGCTAAAGAGCCATGATAATCACATTGTGCTGCAACAATTGCTTCCATTAGCTTTTCGAGGTATATTGCCAGAAGGAGTTAGTGCATCACTTATCCGTATAAGCAATTTCTTCAAAAGTATTTATTCTCCTGTGGTGCGGGTAAGGGATATGCAGCAGCTTGAGGAGGAAATAGCAGAGACATTGTCCATTTTAGAGACTATATTCCCACCTTCATTTTTTGATTCCATGGTACACTTGATGGTTCATCTTCCTAGCCAAGTTCGACTTGGCGGTACAGTGTTGTCTCGCAACATGTACCCAGTGGAGAGGTATATTCCTTAAATAAATCCATCTACATAACAAATGACGTTTACTGTATACATGCCATTTTTACAGTGAATGTAAAATCTGTTGTAGGTTTTTGATGACATTAAAAAGATATGTTCGAACACGAAGTCATCCTGAAGGGTCAATAGCCGAGGGTTATATATTTGATGAGAGCCTTACATTTTGCTCTCAGTATTTACATGGCTGTGAGACTCGCTATAATCGAAAAGCCAGAAATGATGATGGGACCAACCATAACAATGAAGACATGTTGCCATACTTTTATAAGAATGTTGGTAGAGCTTTGGTTGGCAATTCTAATGTTACCTTGGACAACCAAGCATGGCTTCAAGCTCACAACTATGTCTTAAATAATTCTGACCACATGGAACCTTTCGTGGAGTAAGTGATCTAATCTCCCTCTAGGTGTATTTCCTTCTAGGTTTATTATAACAATGTGGTTCCTAAACAACCTTCGCAGAAAGCACATCGAATACCTTTCCTCTCTTGGACATCCTAGACATGAAATCAATCGTCTACATCATGAAACATTCCATCAATGGTTTCGTATTCATGTAAGTAGTTAATTATTTCTTATTTGGTATAGTCATGGGCATCTACAACATAAATAGGTTTAACCATATAAATAACTTGTTATCACAGGTTGCTGGGTTACTTAGAAGTGGTGGACATGTTGAGGATGAAGTAATAGCACTAGCTGAAGGCCCTTTAATGGTTGCCAAGAAGTATAGTAGCTATGCAATAAATGGATATGTTTTCCACACAAAATCATATGATGAGGGCAGACCTAGCCAAAGCTATGGAGTAGCCTTGGTTGCCCAAAGCTCAAGCTATTCTGGAGTTTCTCAAACTAAAGCATATTATGGCATTATTAGTGAAATCATAGAACTGACCTACCATCGGAAAGGAAATATTGTGCTTTTTAAATGTGGTTGGTTTGACAATAGAGTAGAAGATAAATGGGTGAAAACTGATAAGTTTGGTGTAACTAGTGTAAACATGGCGCACATTATCAACACCGGCGACAAGCTCATGGATGATCCTTTCATTTTATCATCCCAAGCATGTCAAGTGTATTATGTTCCTGATCCACAAAATAAAGACTGGTGTGCTGTGAGGATCTCACCACCACGTGACCGTTATGACCTCGATGAAGTGACGAATCAACATCTAGAGTATTTGTTGCAAGAACCAGTTATTCCTATAAATTTAAATGCAAATTTTAAGGTTGATGGCGATGATATTTTGGTTAGAGATGATACAAATGAATCAAATGGGAAGGGGAAGTAAGTTTTTTGTATTCATCTATGTGTTCTTTGTTATTGTTCATCTATTTCTTCTCTGCATCTACATTAATTTGTTCTGGTTAATTATTTTTCATCTCAATAATATATTTTTTTTTGGCATTTTAGAGGAAAAAATGTCAAAAAGAGGAAGAGATGATATGGAGGCTACTGCCAAAAAATACGAGGATGATAGAGCTGCTCGAATAAGAGAGAACAAGATCAAGATGCAATCTTTGAGTGTGGAAGCCAAAAAAAGAGCTCTAAATGTGGAGTCCGGAAAAAAGCCTTTGAGTATAGAATCTATCCTACAAGGTTGTGGTATGAAAAAACCTCCAAATAAAGTCCCTAAGGTGTGTTCACTTATTGCTTCATGGCTAGTTAGCTTTGCTCTCGATGGTGCAATAACTAGCTTTTTATTTCTTGTAGCCAACACAACCTGGTTTGATAATTGGACGTGGAAGTCTGCGACCTAGGTCTGCAAGCACTCTGACACAAAAGGAAAATCTTGTTGATCAAACTGCTGAAAAGGCTGATCTAGAAATGGTTGATGAAGGTATGTTTCTATCCTAGATTAATCTAGGGTAATTTTGTGACCCCTTGCGTGTTTGACTTATAATTATTATATACAAGTCATTTGTTGATAGACACCGTGTTGGAAAAATTCTGTCAGACCTGATGCTAGTCTAAGTACTATTGGTGTTAATACGATGAACATGTTAAATACTATTACTGTGTTAATCTATGTTTGTATGAGTCAGTTGTAGATGATAACCAACAGAAAAGAGCGCATAGATGTCCGTCAGTTAAATCACAGTAGCCAAGATTCAAAGTCAGTCGACACCTTCATTTTGAAGTGTTCCTTTTACCCAATAGTTAATATAGATGGAAGGACACACACCATATCACCCCTATGACTTTATAAACTACTCAAGAACTTCCAATAGCATATACAGTTAGTTAGGAATGCAGCTCAGGCCGTCAAAATGATTCTATGGTTAAAAAATACAAGGATTTGAGTCTGTTGGTTAGACTTTGCCTTTCAAATTCCATTCTTTGCTGGCACATTTCATCTGTTGCTTTGGCTGAAGACTCAAAATCAGTCACATGTAGAGTTGTTGCATATTCGAACTAGATTATCTCATAGTAAAATTTTAAAATAGCAAACAGATCAATGCAAACCTAAATACAACACTCATATACGATGGTTCCTACAATCTAAGTAGCTATAGCTCAGCCTCTAAATGGAATTTCTATTGTGACATTAGTATTTTATTTTATTCTAATTTTCTCACCTGCTGAGCACACATCAGCCGAGATACATTAGCATATGTCCTTACTCCCTGAATAAGATTTAAAGGTTATACTCCTACAACAATATAAGTATTAGCATACACCTGGTTATCTCTCTTTGGTGTTTTATTTTCATTATATCACACTGGCTACTTCAAAAACCCAAATCTTCTATCAAGCAAGATCTCACCTTACATGTTTTTTTAGTAGAGTTCATAAGCAACCAGAAGTCCAGAAGTTAGAAACTTCAAGAAACTTAAATAGAGTTATTACTCTACACTACTTGAGTGGAAAACATAGCAGTACTTAGCAAGATAAGCCATAAACTGGAAGCAAGAATCCAATAAGTATCATTCTTTATCCAACTCATCTTGATTGAATTATCGCTTTGCTCTGGTTCCGATCTTGTTCATACATACTAACATGGTTAAATCTGATTATTAATGTGAAGTATGCTTCCCTTATCTATTACATATGTTTCTGCAATCATCTTTTAATTAATATCGTATGAATGTGACCTTTAGTGCCTCTTTCATATTTCAGAATTTTCATGCTTGCACATGCTTGTTGTCAAATAGCCAGTCATGTGTTTGATTATCTTATTTTAGTAATACCTGTTGAGCATGGCAATATATAGATAAACTTACATATCATTCCAAGTGAAGCTTAATCATTGAAGATAATTTAACTAGCTTTGTTTGTTGACTGCCATTGTGCATTTCTCCCTCTTTTTCTATCCTGCAACCTCTACCTAACCCACACTAACACTAAAAGCCATGTTGCATGGAGCACTACCACAATTTTATTTTAGCATTTGTTTGTGTTGGACCAGCAACCAAATTTGACTCTATCTTCCATAAATCAGATACTGAAAAGGGAAAAGTGGAGAAGGAAGTGAGGAAGTTTACTAGAAAAGAGACCCTGTGGGCAAGAGCAAATGAAAAACTTCCATTGATCAAACTGGATTGTAACAAACTACAACAACCAATTGGACCTGGTTCAAAAGAATTTCCTGCTGTGGTAACAACGCTTATAAGAACAAAGCAATTCCCTGTGAACCTCCCTGATTGGAGAGATGTCCCAGTTGAACACAAGGAAAAACTACTTGATGACCTATCTGCAATTTATGTGATGGATGAATGGCTAAAGACTCATTCCTTGCTGACTGCTGCGAAGAAATGGCGAGCTTTCAAATGTGATCTGAAGAAAAAAGCTTTCAAATCTGATGATCCCTTGAAAACTTGGACAATAGATGAACTTCTTGCCCGGGGTGATATAAGGGTTGATCCGGAGCAGTGGAAGTGGCTAGTTAAGCATTGGTTATCCAAAGAAGGACAGGAGAGCAGCATCCGTGGTAAACTCAGTCGTTCTAAGGTGGTAACACCTCATACAACTGGAAGCAAAAGCTTTGCACGCGCTGGACATGAATGGGTATGCAAATGTTCTGTTTTGTTACTAGTTTTTCTGCTGCACTGTTCTATATGTGGTGTGTTGTGCATGATTGGAACCTTTATTCTTTATTGATGTAGGGTAAAGAGCTTGGCCATGATCTAAGCAGACATGAATTATTTATTAAGACACATACTAGGAAAAATGGTGATCCTCTAGATAAAGCTATACCAAAAATGGTAAGCTTTTCCAACTACTTTTTAGATACCTTGTGTTCTAGGCATTATTGGACTTGCGTTTTTTTGGTATTGTTATACTTAGAGAGCTTGATTTTCTTGTAGAATGCACTTGCAGAAGCTGCCACAGATCATCCTGAATTGCTTGAAAGACCTATAGAGAAAGGCGATCTATTCGCTCATGTATTTGGTCGTGAACCAAGAGGATATGTTCGTGGGGTTGGTTTAGGACCAACTCCTGCTACTTTGGGCATAGATGGGCACCGCACATGCACATCCACAAGGATACAGATGGCAAGGCGTCATAGCCAAAATATGGAGGAGCAAAACACATTGCTAAGGAATGTTCTACAACAAGTGTGTGAGGAGATGAGAGAAATTAAGGAAACCATGAAGGCTGGTCAAAGAAATGGTGCAGCAGATCATGTGTCCACTCCTACACAAGAATATGGATCTGATCCTTCACCACCAATGGTGTTATTGAAAACCACTTTGTCCCATTTAATGTTGTACATTGTTTAATAGCTTACTAATTTTGTCAAATGTGCATTCAGCTGAGAGGAGTTGCTAATGAGTATAGTGATCATGATGTCAGTGAGGACATGACAAATAATCCTATTATTGAGGTGGTCTGATTTTGAATCTCTAATAATGGATGGATTTACTTATGCAAATATTGTTGAATTATAACATGGTGATTTGACTTCTGTAATGTAGGAAATACCTATGAGAGGAAAACTGCTACTCCAACCTACTAGAAGACATGAGGAGGTACGCAACTATGTAGTCGTTATTGCAGCATATTGATCATCTCTTTTTTGTCAACTATGACATTGTGCCATAATAATATTTTAGGGTGGGAAAGAAGTTGTTCTGCTATCAGTTGAGAGGCCTCGTGATCGACCTGTGGCTAAGGCTACTCTCCAATCAACTAATCCAGAAGCACGTGTGGGAGGTTCTCTTTTAGGTTGTGAGTACCATGAAGTGGTTGTGAACAGTGTGATGCGAGGTGACCATATACTTCCTCGCCAACATGGGAAGCTGAAGACTTTGGCAGATTGTCTTGGGCAGTCTATAGCTTGGCCACACCTAAATGTATATACTAGACTGCAAATTCAGTTATTTTTTTTGCATATTTGGGCATTGGTACACTCATTATTCATTTCCTCATTTGCCATCCTATTTGTTTCAGATAGTGAATGATGAGAAGGCAGCAAAACAATCTATGGTTCAGCGACTTCAACATGGTACGTTCATTTTCGCATGTTTTCCATACTAGTGCTTTGAATATGCTACATTGAGGTCAATAGGCTCTTGTTAAATGATTTGAGAACATATGATCCTGCACTGGTTAAAGAATATATGTGAGGGTGCTTCATAACTGAAATGGAACTTCATGTACTCTGTAGTTATTGTGAGCCTATATCACCTGAAGTTACATGCTTTCAAACGTATCTAGAACATTGTGAATATTGATAGACTCTAGATTTCCAAATCATGCCACAAGTACTTCACTATCCTGGGAAATATAAATATATGAAGCGTCACATCCCTACTTCTAATTTTAGCTTAACACATACCTACAAGGAAAAACAATCGCTCCAGATATCAGTGCTAACAGAAATAGGTTTTGACATAAGAAATTAAGAGGGCTGTGGCATAACATGTGTCACCGTAAATACCACAATGAAATTTAACCCAAAACTAGATGACCCGGTGCGCCCCGGCGCAAAGGCAAAAGCCAGACAATACAATGATGGAAGAACATAGATTTGTGTTGATCAGCTAACACGTTAATAACATTACAATCTATGTACCATATAAAGCAAGCAAAATCAATTAAAACACTTAAATAAACAAAATGGTCATACACCATAAGACAAACAAAGTTACCTGTGGTCAATAAGAGGCGATACTTTTTCTTTCATTTAAGTAATATTGGAAGAGAGTATCTTTCCTGTTATTTGCCTGATTGCATAAATCGTACAGGAAATTATATGGTAGAATTATTTATCGGCGTAAATAGGCCAGGAGAGATAGCAAACAAAAGATGATAGATATGAAATCTAACTAAACAAATGAAGATAGTAGGTAAAGAACTTATGAGGTGGCATGCTGAAAAAGAAAGCCAGAAATGAAGGGTATATAAAGTATTGACCAAAAGAGGCTGCGAAAGTAAATATCGAATTGTATAAAGAGACATACTATTTATTATCATCGTCTCTAGTAAAGCCCTAGTTATCTTGAAAGGTATTTTCATAGGATGCACTTCCACAAAGAGGGCTCTACGTGCCTTCTCAATAGAATCATGAATTCACCCGCTGTTTTCGAAGGTGGTGGTCATTGGCATATGAGGACCGGATGACAAACCTGAATAGATCAGAAATTTTACCTTCTGGGCGCTTCTTCAGGTTTATCTGGGTTGCCAATGATGGATTTACGTCTGGGGCTCCTGGTCGGGTTTTGTTGAGCATAATTGATACAATATAAGTAGTTAAATGGAAGGAAGGAAAGAGGTTTAGTAGCAAATTTGTGTGCACAGAAAGTCCTACGGAGCTTAATGCCTCTTGCAGCACGATGCACCCACAAACAACGGCGGAAATTGCAGAAAGCTGCGACATGAACATCAGAACAAGAAATCATCTGAGAAAAATGATCCAAAACCTACACTACATAACATGAGATAACCGAAAACCGAGTGTACTGGGAAAATAAAATCAAGCCTATGAACTAAGAAGTTAATCTTAAAAGCTGAATAGAACTGAAGAGAAAACCAACTCTCCTCTCCCTGCTTGCTTTTTGCGTGCCACTGTCCTCTTCCTCTTCGTACAACAATAAAGACAATTACATATCCGCTATGAAGGACAAACAATATAGCAAATGGAAGAGCAGAAAGTTTTATCAATTCTGTACTACCTACTGAAAATAAAGAAGTGGAAACTCAACTATTAGTTCTTGGACCCCCCCCCCCCCTTCTTTTTTCATCCACCTTACGTAGCAATTATTACATGTTTGATTTAGCCTATTCCATTTACCTACTTCTTATGAGCTCTTACAATTTAAACAAAGTTAAAACGAAGGCTTAAAGTTGCTGTAACAACCAAAAGAGGATTGAAGGCCTCAAATCAGAGCAAAACAGAGGAACTGGAAGTACACAATGCAACCAAATATATACTGAAAAGCAAACAAGCTTTCCAAAAATAGGGCTGCCCATTTACCTGGCTGCAAAAACTGAATGGCATAACAGCTAGTTAGGCCTGAGCCAAAAATAAGGTTGTTTTCTTACGTGCCCCTACCATGTACATACTGAAGAAGTGTTAACTCGGACCATATACAAAATTTACAATGCTTTAAAAACCCAATAATCCGATACTCATATATATAATAAGCAGTGACTTCCATACCACGAAGCTAACCAAAGGCATGGAAATCATTAACGAATATGCAGAATTTGGCATGTGCTGGCGATTGAAAAAATTCAAGGATACAATATCTTTGATAGCAGAAAACAAAACATGGGTTTAGTTTCAACTTCAACCAAACGACTTTACCAAAGTAAATTATCCCACACAATGTGCCTGTAAATTGTGAAGACCAGCACACACCGAATATTAAAACAAGCACTGCACATCCAAGTTTCTGCTTGTTAAAATAAATCAACGGACAAGGTCGGATTTCAAACAAGCACTGCACAAAATGCGTTCAATATACAATAGATAATATAGCCTGACTATTAATCTGTCCCTTTGAAAGCGCCTAGTTGTATGGAAACATCCTCACCTCAAATAGAGCAATGGCAGACTGCACATCCAAGTTCATGCCGAAGGTAGAGCTGCCGAAGAACATGTTCGCTAAGCCGGCAAGTCCGGAAGGTTATCCTGATAATAGCACAATTAAAGAATAGCCAATCTGGCTGAACTAACAAATATCACGTCACAGATCATGTCATGCATACAATTAATAGCCAAAGCATCCGAAGCATGAGCGTTACCTGCATAAAATGGTTGAAGAGCTCCTTGCTAACGCCGTGGAAAGCAGACTCAATCTGTTCGGACTCGAAGTCGAGCGAACTCAAGGCCCTCCCAAGTGGAGGTACACGACGAGGGCCGCGCGGTAGCGGCGAGCGCGCCGGCGGCCATGAGCGCCCAGTCGAGGCCGTCCTCAAACTCGAAGAGCCTCCAGAAGGACATGACCGCGCGCGGGAGGGGGCTCGACCTCGTCCTCCTCGCCGGCGCCCTCCCCGTCCCTGAGTCAGACGCCGGCGTCCCCTGAAGACCCGTCCCCGTACGGCGACTCCGGCGGCTCCGAGACCTCGGACCCCGGCGTGAGCGGCTGCACGTGTGGCGAGGTCCACCCAAACAGCCCGCTGGGGACCATCTCTCCTCCCCCTGGAGAGCTCGACGACGCCCAAAGTCCACGCACGTCTCGCCTGCCCGCCGCGCAGCGGTAATTAGAGCTGCGGCATGCATGCGCTGCCTCTGCGCCCGATCAGCCGACCCCACACGAAGCTGTCCCCATCTATCATGGAAGCAAGGGAAAGCAACAGAGGTGCAAAACAAATTCACAGCATCGAACGAACAGGGTAGAACACGACAGTGAATCAGCTCCAGACGAACGAGCGGGATTCAACCCCCCGTCAAAGCCCCTGGGAGGCCGAGTAGCCCAGGCAGATTTCTAAGAGTAATTAATATCATCAATGCTTGTAGTGCACTGAGCAGATAAGGAATATCTTGTGGAGATCAGTGGTTACCGACTTCCATCATATGGACAATACACATCCAAAATTTCAATAGCTTACGTGCTTGTATATATGTAGCAATAGCAGCCTATGAATTACTGCTTGATTTTACACTTCACTTTTGTAAAATATCATTTATGTTGTACCCAGTAGCAATGAACTTCAAAGAGAACAATTTTTTACTAGTAAATCTATCGAGCACCTATCTGCATATAACATGGAAGACAATCCTGACCAAACCTGGTGAAGTGACAGCTCGATCCCTCTGAAGCAGCCAGTTGGGTACACCTTAGGATGCAGAAATCAGCAGTCGCTTGATAAACAAATGGTGGGAGGGTTGATTTTTTCGTTGCTTTTCTTGTGCAAAATACTTCTCAATGCAAACCTGGGAGAGTATATATACCTGACCGTCAGACCGTCACACATGTGTGGTCGAGAACCGGCTTCACCAATGAAATTTATCCGAGTACGTGCATGTAGCTACTAGTGAAGTTACTAGTAAAATTAAGCCTATTGTAGGCACATATTAGTTACATGCAATTAATAGTTGATCAGGTGCTTTCCCTTTATGATTATTTCCAATTTTCCATTCAGAATCATAATGATTTGAAAGACATGTGCATGCCATATTGTTGTTCTACACTTCTCGGAAATTACATAACATGTGCACAAATCTTACCAGGTGTCCATTGATGGAATATGTTCCTCTATCTTATCTTTCATGTATTGAAGTGCATGGAGGCAAGAGGGAGAAGATCAAGCACAACCCTGCGTTTGTCTCGATGAAACAGTAGACCTATAAGCCCTTATTTTGTGTCTGTCTCAATGAAATAACACAATCATGTGTGCTTTGGCAGTGGCAGGAGTACTATCCAGTATGAATGGCTTTAACTTTGTTGTTCCATGATGGATGGTAACCAGATATATTGTACTCAGATGCGTGAATAATTACTGAATTTGGTGTGAACTGCATGTATGTTGTGGATTAAGTCACAATTGTGTATTGTCATAATTAAATATGGTGTTGTATGAACTATTTTATGGATTATTATTTGTCAAATGCTGAATTGTCTACGATCTAGTTTGTGGCACACTGTGTGTTGTCAAGTATGCAATTGAGCAATACTGTCTGTCAGCATGTAAAATGATCTACAAACAACCTGTTTGTCAGCAAATGAATGGTTTACCAACAAATTGTGTGTTTGCAAGTAAATTATATAGTGTCAGGCATGTCTGTTGGCATAACTTGTATTCACCAACGCATGTATCTGTTTGTAAACAAAACATTTAGCGATGGACTTGTCTGTTGGCATAACTTATATTTACCAACGCACATGTCTGCTGGTAAGCGGAAGATTTAGTGATGGACTTGTCTGTCAGCAAGAGGTTGATTTATCAACGGACATGTATGCTAGCAAGCAAAAAAAATTACTAATGCACTGTCTGTTGGTAAAAGTGAAAGATTTACTAACGCACATGTCTGTTGGCATGCCACAGATTTACTGACGTATTGGTCTGTTGGCAAGTGGTCGATTTACTAGCGCACATGTGTGTTGGCAAGCAAAATAGATTTACCAACAAATGTGTGTGTTGGAAAAGCTTCTTAATGACCAACAAACATGTATGTTAGTAAAAACGGCATTTTTAGACAGACTGTGCGTTGGCAATCGAAGTGTGCGTCGGTAAATCTTGGTCTTGACAGCTAGGTTGCTGACAGACGCCACTAGACATATTGTGTGTTGGCAAAAGCCTACAAGGACAGAAAAACTGTTGGCAAAGGCCATATTTGCAAACACACAAGAGCGTTAGCTATAGTGGATCGTGGTGTAGTGAAATCCTAGGTTTGTTGACCTAGATTTGAACAAGTTTAAAACATGAATATGAAAAGGTAAGCATGTATGCTTCTTAATTAGTCACTCCAAAATGAAGCTCTTGGGAGGGTTTTTGAAATTTCCACGATTTAAACCAAAAACCACTTCTCTTCATGCTTGACTTCATAAGTTAGGGTTTAGGGATATATAGGGGGTAGATACATCATGATTTTTCTGGTTTGAATATGTCTAGAGCTTGTTTATCAACTTAATTGAATGCTTACTATATGACATAAGAAGACTATGTGCCTTGATATTTCATTTTTTAAAAATTATGCCCTTTTGAATATTGGTCAAAACCTAGGTTTGACAAAGATTTAAAAAAGATTAAAACATGAAAATGAAAAAGTAAGCCTTGATCCTTCTTATTAACTCCAAAATGAAGGTTTTTGGGAGGGTTTTTGAAATATCCATGTTTCAAAAACCACTTCTGACAGAGTTTAGGGTTAGGGGTAGCTAGACACATGAATTTTCTGGTTTGATATGTCTAGACCTTGTTTATCAACTTAATTGAATGCTTACTATATGACATAAGAAGACTATGTGCCTTGATTTTACATTTTTTAAAATTATGCCCATTTGAATCTTGGTCAAATCCTAGGTTTGACCATGATTTAAACAAGTTTGTTTATCAACTTGAATGCTTGCTATATGACATCAGAAGACTATGTGTTTGGTTTTTGTTTTTTGAATTTGTTATGCCCATTTGAATCTTAGTCAAATCCTAGGTTTGAATATATATGTCTAGACCTTGTATATCAACTTGAATGCTTACTATACATATGACATAAGAATGTTATGTGCTTTGGTTTTTCATTCTTTTCATTTTTTTCTGAATTTTTAGGGCCATTTGAATCTTGGTCAAATCCTTGGTTTGACCAAGATTTAAACAAATTTAAAACATGAAAATGAAAAGGGAAGTATGTATCCTTCTTAGTCACTCTAAAATGAAGCTTTTGGGATGTTCTTTAAATTTCAATGTTTGAAACCCAAAACGACTTCCCTTCATGCTAGACTTCATAAGATCGACAGGGGGTAGATACATGATTTGTCTGGTTTGGATATATCTAGACCTTGTTTATCAACTTGATTGCTTACGATATGACATAAGAAGACTATGTGATTTGGTTTTTCATTTTTCTGATTTTTTTGAATTTTGTGCCCACCCATTTGTATCTTCGTCAAATCCTAGGTTTGACCAAGATAATTTAAACAAGTTTAAAACATGAAAATGTAAAGGGAAGCATGTATCCTTCTTAGTCACTCTAAAATGAAGCTTTTGGGAGGTTTTTGAAATTTCGATGTTTGAAACCCAAAACCACTTCTCTTCACATGCTTGACTTCATAAGACAGAGTTTAGGGGTTAGGGGTATAGATACATGATTTGTCTGGTTTGAATATGTCTAGACCTTGTTTATCAACTTGAATGCTTACTATATGACATAAGAAGACTATGTGATTTGGTTTTTAATTTTTCTGTTTTTTAATTATTTTTCTGCCCATTTGAATCTTGGTCAAATCCTAGGTTTGAACAAGATTTAGACAAGTTTAACACGTGAAATTAAACGAATAAGTAAGCATTGATCCTTCTTAGTCACCCAAAATGTACCAATTGATAGTGTTAACTTTGCTTCATGGAAAAAATAATGTCATGTAAATGAGTTAACTTGGATTTCCTACCCTTGAATCCATAGGAAACTTTGTTCTAATGCACTATTATAATCAACCGAGTTTTTACACCAACAGTCACTTACGTGTGGTGCCCACGCGTGAGGTCCCACACTTCAGTGAGCACAAGTCACGTGCAATAGGTACGCCAACTCCCAGCCATCTTCTTTGTCAAGAGAAGACGCATCAGATGCGTATTGGAAGTCCGTGGGTCCTTCTGGATCTTTCGGTTGTCCCTCTCACAAAAAAAAATCTATCTCATTCTCGGCCTCGCTCGACTCGCTCGCTGCTCGCACGTCCGCACCGACAAACCCTGCACAACAGTCAACATCATCATCATCACCCGAAAAAGGGGAGACACCATAATGCTCTCCCTTTTTCTCTCCTTCCGAGTGATCCCTCTTCCTCCGAGTTTCACTCGACGGCAAACGCACATCTGCAGCATAGTAATAATAAAAAGGTAGAAAAATCGATATACGAATCTATAATTAAATAGGTTAAACTAGGGTTTTGCCCTGTACTAGATCAAGGTTCAAAAAATCCAACTATTCGAACAACACGATTCTAATCCAAGAACTTTTTCGACCTCATCCAAGTGGCCTCAAACTATAGGGTTAGCATCTAGTGCAGTATGTGTGAAAATGTATGCACTATGTGTGCTATAACTTATATGTCTTTCAAATTTGAACCAACTTTGAATAAGTTTGAAATATTTGAAATGGGGCTTTTGGCTTAAACGTTTGAAACTCAAAACGATTCTCTTCATGCTAGACTTCATAAGACCGAGTTTAGGGTTAGGGGTAGATACATGATTTGTCTGGTTTGAATATGTCTAAACCTTGTTTATCAACTTTAATGCTAACTTCTCAGTCACTCTAAAATGAAGTTTTTGGAGGTTTTTGAAATTTCCATCTTTGAAACCCAAAACCACTTCTCTTCATGCTTGACTTCATAAGAAAAAGTTTAGGGTTAGGGGGTATAGATACATGATTTGTATGGTTTGAATATGTCCAAACCTTGTTTATCAACTTGAATATGCTTACTATATGACATAAGAAGACTATGTACTTTGGTTTTTAATTTTTCTGATTTTTTTAATTTTCTGCGCATTTGAATCATATCTTGGTCAAATCCTAGGTTTCACCAAGATTTAGACAAGTTTAACACGTGAAAATGAGTAAGTAAGCATGGATCCTTCTTAGTCACTCTAAAATGAAGCTTTTGGGATGTTCTTGAAATTTCCATGTTTGAAACCCAAAACCACTTCTCTTCATGATTGACTTCCATAAGATCGACAGATCAGTTTAGGGTTAGGGTAGATATATACATGATTTTTTGGTTTGAATATGTCTAGACCTTGTTTATCAACTTGAATGCTTATTATACATATGACATAAGAATGCTATGTGCTTTGGTTTTTCATTCTCTTTTTGAATTTTTTCTAAATTTTTAGGCCCATTTGAATCTTGGTCAAATCCTTGGTTTGACCAAGATTTAAACAAGTTTAAAACATGAAAATGAAAAGGGAAGTCAGTATCCTTCGTAGTCACTCTAAAATGGAGAAGCTTTTGGGATGTTCTTGTAATTTCTATGTTTGAAACCGAAAACGAGTTCCCTTCATGCTAGTAGACTAGCTTCATAAGATCGACAGGCCGGGGGTAGATACATGATTTGTCTGGTTTGGATATATCTAGACCTTGTTTATCAACTTTAATGCTTACTATATGACATATATAAGAAAACTATTGCTTTGGTTTTTCCTTTTTCTGTTTTTTTTATTTTGATGCCCATTTGAATCATGTCGAATCCTAGGTTTGACCAAGATAATTTAAACAAGTTTAAAACATGAAAATGAAAAGGGAAGCATGTATCCTTCTTAGTCACTCTAAAATGAAGCTTTTGGGAGGTTTTTGAAATTTCCATGTTTGAAACCCAAACCACTTCTCTTCATGCTTGACTTCATAAGACAGAGTTTAGGGGTTAGGGGTATAGATACATGATTTGTCTGTTGAATATGTCTAGACCTTGTTTATCAACTTTAATGCTTACTATATGACATAAGAAAACAATTGCTTTGGTTTTTCTTTTTCTGATTTTTTTGAATTTTGATGCCCATTTGAATCTTGTCAAATTCTAGGTTTGACCAAGATTTAAACAAGTTTAAAACATGAAAATGAAAAGGGAAGCATGTAACCTTCTCACTCACTCTAAAATGAAGTTTTTGGGAGGTTTTTGATATTTCCATGTTTGAAACCCGAAACCACTTCTCTTCATGCTTGACTTCATAAGACAGAGTTTAGGGTTAGGGTAGATACATGATTTGTATGGTTTGAATATGTCCAAACCTTGTTTATCAACTTGAATATGCTTATGTGCTTTGGTTTTTTATTTTTCTGATTTTTTTGAATTTTATGCCCATAAATCTTGGTCAAATCCTAGGTTTGACCAGGATTTAAACAAGTTTAAAACATGAAATGAAAAGATAAGCCTGGATCCTTCTTAGTCACTCTAAAATGAAGCTTTTGGAGGTTCTTGAAATTTCCATATTTGAAACCCAAAACCACTTCTCTACATGATTGACTTCATAAGACATAGTTTAATTAGAGTTTTAGGGGTAGATATATACATGATTTTTCTGGTTTGAATATATATGTCTAGACCTTGTTTATCAACTTGAATGCTTACTATACATATGACATAAGAATGCTATATATGTGCTTTGGTTTTTCATTCTTTTGATTTTTTTCTGAATTTTTAGGGCCATTTGAATCTTGCATGGTTAAACTTGGGTTTTGCCCAGTTCTAAAGATCAAGGGTTCAAAAAAATCCAACTACGGGGTTCGAACAACACGATTCTAATCCAAGAATTTTTTCGACCTCATCCAAATGGCCTCAAACTATAGGGTTAGACAAGTTTTTCTGGTTTTTCTGGTTTGAATATGTCTAGACCTTGTTTATCAACTTGAATGCTTATTATGTGACATCAAAAGACTATGTGTTTAGTTTTTTTTTGAATTTGTTATGCCCATTTGAATCTTGGTCAAATCCTAGGTTTGACCAAGATTTAAACCAGTTTAAAACATGAAAATGAAAAGTAAGCCCGGATTCTTCTTAGTCACTCCAAAATGAAGCTTTTGGGAGGTTTTTTAAATTTCCATGTTTGAAACCCAAAACCACTCCTCTTAATGCTTGACTTCATAAGACAGAGTTTAGGGTTAGGGGCCAAGTATATACATGATTTTTCTTGTTTAAATATGTCTAGACTTTGTTTATCAACTTGAATGCTTACTATATGACATCAAAAGACTATGTGTTTGGTTTTGATTTTTTGAATTTGTTATGTCCATTTGAATCTTGGTCAAATCCTAGGTTTGACCAAGATTTAAACCAATTTAAAACATGAAAATGAAAATGAAAGCCTGGATTCTTCTTAGTCACTCCAAAATGAAGCTTTTGGGAGTTTTTTCAATTTCCAATGTTTGAAACCCAAAACCACTTTTCTCATGCTTGACTTCATAAGACAGAGTTTAGGGTTAGGGGGTATATACAATATTTTTCTGGTTTGAATATGTCTAGACTTCGTTGATCAACTTAATGCTTACTATATGACATAAGAAGCTTATGTGCTTTGGTTTTTTTTGATTTCTTTTTTGAATTTTTATGCCCACTTGAATCCTGGTCAAATCCTTTGTTTGACCAAGATTTAAACAAGTTAAAACATGAAAATGAAAAAGTAAGCCTGGCTCCTTCTTAGTCATGAAAATGAGTTAACTTGGCTTTCCAACCCTTGAATCCATAGGAAACTTTGTACTAATGCTAATAATTACCCGAGTTTTTACACCAACAGGTCTGTCACTTACGTGTGGTGCCCATGCGTGAGGTCCCAAACTTCAGTGAGCACAAGTCACATGCGGTAGGCACGCAAAATACCCGATCAATCCGGTGGTGTTAAGGACCCGATCGCATTTCTTGCTTTCAGACTGGGTCTACCATGTAAGAAGTTTGTTCCTTTTGGATGCATCACTCGTATTTGCAAGTTTTTTGGGGTCCCGCAAATTCAGGGTAGCATCATGCCCCACACGCCAACACAAACAGAGTTCAACACAACCTAATTAAGCAAGGTTCAACACAGACATAGTTCAACAACCCCTAATTAAGCTAATAGGTTCACCACAAACGCTGCGAGCAGCAAACATAAACAGAGTTCAACAAAAGATGCGCTTTTGAAGCAGTAGGAGAGACAAACATGCACAACAGTTACGGAGTATATTTACCATCTTCTTCCTGTCGCCTCCTCCCGGTCCCGCTTCTTCTGCTTCTTGCTGCCCATACCTTTAATCTTTGGTGGCTTGGGCTTGGGAGGAGGCACACGACCGGTCTCGATAGCTTGGTTCAATTTCTTCCTTAGGAATAGCCCATAGGCCACGTGGTTGGCTATGAAGCCGGATCGGTTAACAGTTTCCCCAACTTTGAGACAGCCGGACCCACCGGCTTCGGCATGCTGCAGGCGCTTCGAAAGTCAACCTTTATGCTCTTTGTGCAGAAGGGCTGTTCGGCACCAGTCCAGGGTTCACTCCAATACTTGTCGAACTTCCCCGCCTTAAGCTTGTTGAGAGTGGCCCTGGCCTTCCTATGACGCGACTCGACATCGCTGTCAACCTCATCAGTAGCAACCTGATACATGCCAAATAAACAGTGAAGCAAATATGTAGCAGCAACTAATAATGAATATGAATCTAAAAAGATTCTGACGCTAATTCAAAACCCTATAGCGCAAAAAAAAGAGGGAGAGACCATAGAGCAAATCGATACAGGGCTATGTTAAATAAGGGAGAGAGGTGAATCGGATGTGAAGCAAATATGTAGCAGTTGCAACTAATACTGAATATGAATCTAAAAAGATTCTGACGCTAATTCAAAACGCTATAGCGCAAAAAAAGAGGGAGAGACCATAGCGCAAATCGATACAGGGCTATGTTGAATAAGGGAGAGAGGTGAATCGGAACATACTTCCTCCCCCTCGTCGACGATATTCTCGTCGAAGGTCGGCGGCGGCGGTTCAAAGATGAGTTCAACCTCCTCCTCGTCATCTAGGGGATGCTTCCCAAGAGAGTGGACCCATCTACCAACAGCATCAGATGCCGATGAGCGACCGATGGCCCGACCTTCGGCAATGGCCTCCGCTTCGTCTTTGGCATCCGCTGCGGCAATGATCGCCGCCGTTGCGGCCATGCGTGCTGCGGTCGCGGCTCTGCACGCCTCCTCTGCGGCTAAGGCCAGCCGCGCGGCTTTCGCTTTCGCTGCGTTGACGGCGTCGGTTGGGCTCTCCATCGGTGGAATGGGAAGGGGAAGTGAAGAGAGGGTTTTTTCCTAGTCCGTGGAGAGAGGGAGAAGTGTGGACGTGAAATGGATAACTGACGATATTTCAAGATTTGGGAGACATAGCACGAACCGGCAGATGACAGCGCGTGGGTGCATTACCTCATACTGCCTCTGTCCTAGAAAGAGCGTACGTGTGGGTTTTCAAGTCATATTAAGGATTTTATTATTACATTGGGAAACTGTCATCGACCATCACTTTCCTCTTCAACTTTTCCACCTCCAATGATCTAAATGCATGTAGTAAATAAGAAAACCATATTATGCTAAATACTACTACCTCCATCCCAAAGCGTAAGGCTTATATTATTTTTAGAAGCTCAAACTATGTCAAGGTAAACTAAGATTTTACCAAAAATCATTATCATGCAAAATACAAAATTAATATCAATACATAGACAACGATTTTTTTTGGTATGGTATCTACAAAATATTATATTAGTTGATAGATTGTTCTAAATTTTCGTCAACCTTTACTTGCTTTGACTCTTAAAAAAGACTTAAGCTTTGTGATGGAGGTAGTACGTACTAGTCGTGAAGAAACTATATCCCTCGTGATGAGAAAGAAATATTTTTTACTACCACTCTTTTGTGGACAAATTTTGAAGTGCATTGCAAAACGAGAAGTACACTCTTTTATGGACAAATTTTAACTCTACACCCATTATTTCAGGATGGAGGGAGTATAACCCAACTTGTTTTTTTCTTCTGGGCACTACACTGCTTTTTCCCTGTGCAATGCTTGGTTCTACCCTTTTTCTCAATGTAATGGTCACTTTAAGTCATTTTTTCCCACACACATTTATTTTGTACTTCTCTACAGTGTTGACCGTGCTACTACTATTTGTGTTAGTGCGCCAAAAACAAAATGTTATTTTTTAAGTGCCAAATTAATCTAGGGCGTTGGTTGTGAATCGGTGAACAAAAAAGAGATAGCCCAAAAGAGGAACACACCAAGGTACAAAAACTAGCATATATGCATGTTTCTATGTACATATATATGACCCTGGGTTTGTAGATAAAAAACATTCATATATGCGCTTACTATTAATATACATAAGTTTATGCTGATTCTCTTGGTTTAGGTATATATATGGTTAGGCATCACTACTAATTCAGAAAAAACAAAAATGTAACTCTTCAAGTGAAGTCATTTTAAGTGACCTAACAACTAAAATTCATATATAGGATTTGTATAGGAATTATGTAGGATTTAGATCACATGTGAATTTTCCCCACACTAGTTGTTTGATTCATAGGAACATATCCTATAGGAATCTTGCAGTGCAAATCCTATAAGAATAAAACATTAGGTCATACCTCATGGAAAATTTCCTTTGGCACAATCAAACACAACTCATCTTCCTATATGATTCAACTAGCCATTAAATCTCAATCCTATGTTTTCCATATTTCTATGGTTTTCCCATCCTATGAATCAAAGGAGCCTTAGGGCTTATATCTTTTTTTAGAAAGGCAAACTATGTTAAGATTGGCCAAGTTTTACGAAAAACCTTTAACATGCAAAATACAAAGTTGAGTCATTTCGTTTGAATCGGAGGGAGTACATTTGACGTTATGGTACTATTTGACAGCTGCTTGGCACTGTATTTTTTTCGAACCAAACTTCCCCCTTCATGAAGCTTTTATTTTAGCTTCAGTGACTTGATACATCCATATATCTAGACAAAGTTGAGTCAATTCATTTGAATCAGAGGGAGTACATTTGACTATATGGGTATTGTTTGACAACTGCTTGGCACTGTCTTCTTTTTTGAACCAAACTGCCCCCTTCACGAAGCTTTTATTTTGGGATAGAGCTTCACTGACTTGATACTTCCAAGTTTCACAGTGACTTGGTGCCACCATCCACCATCCATCTCAGATCCAATGTATGCGATCGACTTAGATTTTAACCTAAATAATTATTATAATTGCTCAGAAATATTTCAAGAACTTCCAGTTAATCGTGCATATTTCGATTTATATTTTGGTGAAGTTTCATTCGATTTGAATCAAAGGTTTGTGAGCAAATATATACTCCCTCCGGTTCATATTAATTGACTCTAATATGGATGTACTAGACACATTTTAGTTCTAGATACATCCATATTGAAGTCAATTAATATGAATCGAGGGAGTATTTAGTTTAAACTAGTGCTCGTATACGTAAAAAGCTCTTTAATCACAAGCTAATCGTCCGAGTGGGATGAAATATTCACAGATTTTAGAACAAGGCATCTACATTTTACTGGATTTTTTTCATAATTTTTGTTTTTAGGTTCGAAATAAGAGATTAGTTTGGAACGTTGGATCTCAAATGGTTGGTAGATGGTGGCACCAAGTCACAATGAGATTTGGAGACTTCAAGTCACTGCAGCTCTGTCCTTTTATTTTGACAAACTGCAGAGCCGCTGGTGCATCTATGCTTGCGTACGGCCGACGCCGATTCTTAGCAAGGAAGTTCTTCCTATAAGTAGTAGTATCCATACTCCACTCCAAGGCATGTATAAAAAAAAGAACCCATCCCGTTCTCGTTTTCCCGATCACTCTTCTCTGAAGATGGAGGAGGCCCTCTTCTTGTGCCCCCTCTGCCTGCTGCCCTTCAAACCCCCCATATCCAAGGTCGCTCCCTTCCGATTTCATTCTTAGGTTCACCTGTGAGAAATGTCAATGACAACTGATGCCACGTACGTTGTTCCGTGCAGTGCAAGGGCGGTCATATGGGCTGTCGGCGCTGCGTCGGCGAGCTTGCGCCGAACCCGTGCAAGAAGTGCGAGCAGCCGGCGTGGTTGCCGCCGTCGAATCGATCTGGGCCAAGATTGCCGCCGTCGAATCGATCTGGGGCAATGGTCAAGTGCGTCGGCTGCCAGAGCTTGGTCGCCTCCACGGAGTCCTACAAGCACTATATCGCGTGCCCGCATGGTCCGTGCGGCTGCACAGAGGCCATCAATACCGGCTGCAGCTTCACCGGCCGCGCGGAGCTCCTGGTACACCTCCAAGCATCCCACTCCATCCCAGTGTTTACGTTCCAGTATGGCATACCCGCCTGGTGCATAGTTCGTGTTCCGGTACAACCGCGGGGACACCTGTTCATCGGCAGTGGGGAAGAAGACGGTAGCGTGTTCGCCATCACCGTTGGAGCGCTCGGCCCGACCACCATTGTGTCCTGTGTGTGCATCAGGTCGGCCGCGTGCTTGTTTCCGATGTACAAGGCGCAGCTGTTGGTGATTGGTCCGCCGGCGCCGGCGACGGCTGGGACCAGTGACCTCTCGACGGACACCTTGATGGCGGTAATCGAGCCGACGAGCTCCCCGACGCCTAGCTCGATCATGTTGCAGCAGCTCACTTCTTTCCTGGCGGTGCCGCCCCGTTACGCGAAGCAGAATGGAGGGCAGCGTGTGTTGCCTATCTGCGTTTGCATCAACAAGAAGGTTATACAATAATCTTCGTTTAGTCATACTGCAATGTAGTTACTCGAAGATCGGAGGGAGTAGTTTAGTTCGAAGTAGGGTTCGTTCGGATGTATTTTGGACTTGTATAGTAGTACTACTAC
The DNA here is from genome assembly GCA_030979885.1 of Lolium multiflorum. Lineage (NCBI taxonomy): Eukaryota > Viridiplantae > Streptophyta > Magnoliopsida > Poales > Poaceae > Lolium > Lolium multiflorum. The sequence continues at coordinate 101,547,049 of CM061749.1, forward strand.
TCCAGAACTATTAGCTAGCTAGTTGGAGTGCTAGAATGCAGCTCGGAGTATTATAGTATTTTGGCAGTACTACTAGTTATGTATGTGACTGCAAATTCAAACTAAAATGGAGTATTTCTTGCTAATGTTGTTCTTTTGGAGTCATCATTTTTTTCTGAACGTGTTAACTATGCTATTGTCTAAGGATTCGTTTAGATTTCTTTGGTTGAATTCATATTTCGTCTCTTCCTAATTTGGCAAAACTGCACTGTCATGGGCATTCTTACAAGGTCGCTGAAGTTTCAAAGTTTCTTAATGTATATTGCGTAGGGTGTACCCCCTTAACATGGATCTGTTGCATTTTTGGGTTGTATTTTTTTTGGCAATTTTCAGGACCATAAAATAGCACGCCTTCAGTTGAAATTTGAATTAGTGGCCGATACTAGCATGGAGTAGTGAAGTTTTTTTGTACTCCCTCGGTCCCACCAAAAGTGTCTCACCTTTGTTAAAATTTAGATGGATAGATGTATTTTTTTTTACAAAGTTGAGACAACTTTGGTGGGACGGAGCCACGGAGTCGTAGTTGATGGCGAGAAGGTTGATGCCTTGCTATGTTGGTGTACGTTGCAAAAAGAACAAGGTTGGTGTGTATTTGTTTTATTTGTTCACCATAATACTGACATGGCCATCGATTTGATTAGACAACACAAGCCTGGGGTGTTTCACTTATTTATTGTAGGAAGCACGATTAATGTTCTGTAATGATGGGGCTACTCCTATAGTCCGTCTGCTCGGCTCCTACTCGGGTGTCGGGTCACAGTCACACTCTCCTCTTTTTTTGAACACATTCACACTCTCCTCTTTTTTTGAACACATTCACACTCTCCTCTTTTTTTGACACATTCACACTCTCCTCGAAGGCAGTATATGAGCGTCTCGGTTCACCTCCGTCGTCTATCCCCACTCCGCCCATCTTCCATAGCACGCGCCTGCGTCTCCGCCATGGCGCTTTCGCATCCTATCCAGCAGTGCCCAGTTTGAGAGCCTCTGTTCTCCAACTCAAACCCCCACCTGCCGCCATTGATCGCCATCTCTCTCCCAAAGTTCGAATCAGTAGATCTCCCAAGAAAATACCAACCCCATTGTACCACCTGCCTCATTGCGATGGCGAAATCGAGCAGGGTCTGTGGATCTGGGCTGTTTCACAAGGTGTTTACGGAAGGCCCCCTTGAAGTGCTCATCAGCCAGTGCGACGCCATCACCGCCGCGTCCCTAGTCGGTTCCTCCAAAAGTATTCTTCAGTCAGCCAAATACAGTGCCACTCTGCCTCTTCTCAGCCGTTTGGCCTTCGTGTGTTCTCTGTTGTGACCCGGCGGATAAACCATGGGCGGTGTTCAAGGAGGATTTGCCGGTGCACAGCAAGTGCAAACTACTGCCGCTGGACAGGTTCTCCTATGATGGCCTAATGCCACACGGTAAGGATGAGGAGCGGGCAGGCGCCAATGGAGATTGGATCGCCATGGTTGGCCCCGAAGGCAAGTGGAACCTCCTCAATGTCTACACTCATCGCAAGATTAAGCTTCCATCTTTGAGGAACAAGTTGGAAACCACACACAATCCACTTATATTCGAGTATCAGCGTTCTGCTATTCAACTGCAGAAGATAGCTATTTGCCAAGTTCCTACAGCTGCTAGGGGGTATCAAGATTTCTCCCTTGTCGCAATCTTCGACTTTGCAATTGCCTACCTCCATGGAGAATATCCTCGTGAATGGATATTTCTTGAAAACCAGTTTCAGTACGGCGCCATATACTGCGATGCAATTATACATAACGGACTTGTGTTCGCCGTTACTGAGCTTGGAAATGTTTATGCATGGGATCCTAATCAATTTGGTAACATTTCCTCCCTATCTTTTTTATATACGTAACTTATATAGTATTTCACCTCTTATTTGTTGAACTGTCTTGGCATCTTTTGGCTTAAAGGAATTCCATAGGCGCACACCATAACCCTCTTGTGGTATGGACATATATAGAATTTAACATCTATAGGAATTTTAGTATGGTCTAATGTGCATGTTGTTCCTTAGGAAAAAGGCCCCCTAGTAATTAAGTTTCTTTATTATTACTCCCTAGAAAATTTAAGGTAGAGTAGAAATAGAATCAATAAAGGTGCCATGCAATATTGATAAAGACTTTCATTTGTTTATATTCCCCCGGTTCTAGAGAATAAGGAGTACTATATTCAAACCATCTAAAATTTGGACCAATATTTTCGGGAACATGTTTTAAATCCATATGAAGTTTTACCAAGATGTTCGAAATATATTTCAAACCATCTTATGTTCGACCATGATTTTATAAAGTACTAGTATTGGCATCCCAATATCAAATCAATATCACTAGTAGATAAATCATGAAATATATTTTCATGTGACGTGTTCTTTCCTTTTTCAAGGTCCTATAGTGCTCCCTGCTCCATTCATTCCGTGGACGGCTGGATTTGATGACGATGATGATTTTGACTCTAATAGTCGTACGTGGTGGCTGGCAAGATCTCAAGATCGTTCTAGACTTCTCCTGGTCTATGCACGTGGCGTAATGGATTTTAACGCTGACGGTGCTCCAACTCATTATGATAGTACCCCTTCTGTCCATTGCGGTCGCGCTGTTCACAGCTATTCGGGGTATACCTGCATTGTATTCTCGAATGACACTAGTCGGTTACTTCCAGCCAACCCGTGGGAAAGGGTTACTAATCTTGGAGACTATTCTATGTTCCTTGGGTTGAACTATCCGATTTTCATGCCAGTGGGTGGTGCAACATTTCCCCCAGGATATTTGACAAGAAGAAACTGCATCTACACCACGCCTCAGGCCATTGGCTCTCAGTTTGACACATCACATCAAGAAATTTTCCGCTTCAGTCTAAATGGCGAAGACCACCAAAGCATATCTTTCTCAAGCAGCGGTCCAGGGGCCAACTGGCATACGGGGTTTTGGTTCATCCCAAGCTACACCAACGCGCTGGACTGGAACAAAGACAATCAGAGTTAGGGATATTTATGTAATAGTAGGATCATACTACTAGCTAGCTCAGTTGGTCTTGACTCCTATTTAACTATTTATAGCTAATGTACTTAGGTGATAAATTTATGCTATTTGCATGAACCCAGGCGCTTCTTTTAATTTGATCAAATACGGTCTATACACATGCATGGTTGTTTGGCTGTTTCAGTGTCCCTAGAGGCATACATATATACTGTTATTTAGCAATCTTTATTACAGTACAAAGGTCTTAACCTCATGGTTCACAGAAAGTATAAACGTAGATCAACCATCTAAACATAGTAGACATTCTAGTGTATGATTCTTACATATACACATCAACATCCTATCAGAAAATCTTAATGTGAATTGTACTGGCTGTACAAACCCGTGCATCATTCTCTAGCCGGTTGCACCCAAAAACCAAATCGTGGTACTTCATAGTTGACTGTATGTAGGACAACATACAGATCCAATGCGAAGCCATGGGTATCACCTGCATGACAGAACCATATTTCACATGGTTGGAGGTACTCCATATGGCATTTAAAATCATTCCTTGTCCTTCATATGGCCCTAAAAATAGTACAGTTGGATTTGTGGGTTTTAATTTTTTATTAACACACTCAATTGATTGCCCAAACATTGATTAATAATATTATTAAGGGGTGTGATGTTGAAAGCCATAAGAACAATGTGCCAAACAATCTTTGCTAGCGGACGGTAAATGTATACCCATCAGAAATAATCAGCAGACGTGCATGTTTCTTTGGTCAGAATAACTGCTGCACCATCTTAAAAGTAAATGGCATGACCATTTATTTGATTTGATAGCGTGCAGCTAGATGGCGTACATTACTATCTCTACTTCCTTGGGTCGCCCAAATCTGGAGTACTAAAAGCAAATCCTGGTGATTCATTTGACAAGACAACACAGATGCGTCCAAATTTCTCCGTCCATATTATTATAATCTGGAGTGCGTTGCCTCGTTGCCTTCCAAGAGAAGCTGCATTCCTTGCCAAAAAAGAGAGAGAGGCTGTATTTATAACTATCTCACCGGCCGCCACTAGTACAAACCATCACTCCCTCTCCACCTCCACCTCCATCTCTTCCCTAGTAGCTCCACCTCCATATCGGCGACGGACCACAATCGCGCGGCTTCGACTTCCTCTTCGACGGCGGCGGCGACAGAGGCGTGAGGCACCTTCTCCGCGGCGCATCACTCATCCTCGTCCCGCGGCAACAATGGCTGTATGTGAAATCACCATACCCTTTTGTATGGTAGAGATGATGATGTGCGGATAAAATTTTATTGGCGGTTGCTCATCCTTGTTTGAATATTTGGTGTAGATTCACATCTAGGGCAGGGTGTCAAGCGGGGTGGGTAGCGGGCTAGCTAGTTTCAGTGCGAGTGCTTTAAATCTGCTCTAATCTCAACCACTATTTGCTCTAATTTTCTGCTTTGCGGGACGATTCGCGGACGCCGCTTGCAACCCTAATCTAGGGTATTGATCCTAGTTTAGTAGACTACTAGGATTTACATGCCAATTTGTTTTTAGACTAGATCCGGATATTTGTCAATACTACTACGTACTTCTTCCGTTCGTATTTAATTGACTCTAGTTGAAAGCATCGACAGTTCATTTTCTTCTCTCCCTCGCGTCGACTAATTAAAACCGAACAGAGGGAGTATTAGGAATCCATGTGCATCCGTACTACCAGTAAGGTATTGCGTTGTTGCAGAGGCTCAGTGTAATCAATATCTTTCGATATTAATATACTCACTTTATCAGAAAATAAATTAGTAATCCATGTTCAAACTTGCTAGTTTGATCGACGTTTGATGATGATTTGTGAGGCCATGTATGGGCCTAGTTTGTTTTGCCTGGTGGTCAGTAGGCTGATGATTTTTTTTTGCTTGGTCGATCTGTGGTCGTTCCATGGCCACTGCTGATTAATCATTACTAGAATCAACAATTTTTTGCTTGTCTGGTGATTGGAATTGTATGCGCTCTTCTGAAGAGCACCATCGCACGATGATTAGTCTTAATGGAGATGCAGATGTCGATCAAGAGGGAGAAACATATCTTGATCATGCATTTCTCACGAGATTACTTGGTGATTGGAAGTAGAATCCACAATTTGTTGTGCAAACTTCTCAACATATGCATATATTCGTTGAATTGGCTTTATGTGATCAATATTACTTCTTATTGCAGATGGATGGAGGGGAAAGAGCGAAAAAACCGATACTTAGTGAAATGACTTCTCATTCTGTGACTTCTGATATCCTAGATGACAAGGTAAATATATAGAACGATGATTCGTAGGTGATGAAAGCAGAATCCACAATTTGCCGTGCAAACTTCTCAACATATGCATATATTTGATTAATTAGTTTTATGTGATCAATAGTATTACTTATTCCAGATGGACGTAGGGGAAGGAACGAAAAAGCGGATGCTATGTGAAATGACTTCTAAATCTGTGTGTTCTGATATCCCAGATGACAAGGTAAACATATGGACCGACGCTTGTTTTGCTGCTGCCCCCGTTAGATGGCTAGATGCTCTGGTCTAATTTCTGTTCATGTGCTTATTATTGCAGAAACATAGAGTTGAAGAAAACTCTATATTGTCTGATGACAAAGGTGAAATGGCATGCCAGTCTTTTAAACCTCCGACGCCACCTTGTTTACTGTCTATGGAGACTGATGCAGCTGGACCTGGTACTGATGAGCCTATACGTGGCATCATCGTGCCACATGAAGAAGGTTGTGGATTGGGTTTACCCCCTGCTGAAGAAACTGGTGGTGCAGCTGGAGCTGCTAGTGTAGAGCCTCTAGTGAACGGTGTCGTGCCACGGGAATTCTCTGAACTAGAGCAAGACGGTTTACCTATTGTCAAGACCGATGTAACTGGTGCTGATGCTGGAGACTGATCCTGCACCCGAAGTTGCCACGCCACCCGAAGGAGGTTTTGTATTGGTAGAACCCGTCATGACTATGCCCACAGTACTGACTGGTGGTGGACCTGGAGCTGGTAGGGTAGAGCCTCTAGCGAAAGGTGTCGTGCCACGAGAATCCTCTGAAGTGGATATTGGTGGTTTACCCTCTGTAGATACTGGTGGTCTACCTGGAGCTGGTATTGTAGAGATTTCAGCAAACAGTGCTGTCCCACCCAACTCCTATGAACTGAGCATGTACCTGATGTGCCTTCTGTAGAACCTGATGCACCTGTAAGTAGTGGTGATGATTCCGCTGAATCTGATCAAGAAGGATCTGCATCTCGAGGACAAGATGTCAGCTGTCATTCACCTGAACCCGAGCTGAAGTCAGCAACGGTAGCTTATATGGCACGGACTGTCCTTCAAGCTCTAAAGATCCAGTTGGGTGGTTCACAGGACCAGCTACTCCAAGCCATTGTCACTACAAAAGACCAGCCAGCATGCTTCGTTATCTCCTGCATACTGTTTGACAAGCTGAAGCACTGCAACTGGCGCATTGTTCAATCCCATCAGCATGGAGAGAGGAGCTATGTTTATGTCAAGATGATTCATGCTGATTTGGTAAGGTTCCATGATAAGATGTATGGGTGGGGTGAGGCAAGAGCCACATTTTGCAGCATTCACACAGTCTTCGCTCTTGAGCCAGACCCCATGGATGCTTACCCAGTGGTGCAGCTGTCCTGACTTGATATATGTTTTATGATCAGTATGCTGCTGTCGTGGAACTGTGATGTGGAGCTACCTTTCTTATGGTTTCTAGGCTTTTGGTTTCAACATGTATTATGGAGCTTACCTTAGGACTTTCGCATGCGTTTGGCTGTTGACCTGTAATGTTTGTGGTTGGTTGTCTAATCTACTTGGCACAATCACATTGCAAAGGCAAATGTTCCTTTTCTCTTTAATTGTTATTATGACTTATGTGTTATAACCAGGCAAGAATATGCAATCTTGGTTCTCTGACCGATATATATGTACATACAACTTTTGTTCACATAATAACACTTACACGGGAAAAGAGTAGCTTTCTATGTTGGACAAACACCAAACCACAAAAGGGTAACAACACAATATCCAAACTAGGTACGGCACCTGTTGAGCATACATGACTTTTGTCGTAAAATCACGTTAACCAACACTAGCAGCATCTTGTTCTTTGCAAGGTGCTATGCTTATCAGTCTAATCCCAATACACAACCTACTTCAGGTGGCACGATGATGTCAGGTGCAGGTTCACCAGTACCAACTCTCTTGCATCAGTCTCCATTGAAGGTACGCCACTGCTGCAGTAGACACCATTAGCAATGCAAGCTGAAGGTGTTCTTATCCTCATATCAGGATCACATAATACAGGTGTCAAGCTTCATGCACTAGCCAACACAATGAAAAGTCCGAACTAGGATAGCTAGGAAAAAAACATGAAGATCTTTTTTCGAATCCCACGCTGAACATCTTTTTTTAACTAATTAGGTAAGCTCCTGCTGACAAACATATTACAGCAACTCCAGCAGTGGCTCTATATTTTGGCGCTGTGGGCTGAATGGCTGATTCTGCGCATGGAGCCGGCAATAGCTTCACCGGCAAACTGTGGCGGCCAAATGCAGGGCTGAAACAGATTTTCGAGGCGCTAAATGCAGCGCCAAAAACAGAATATAATGAAAAATAGAGTGCAGTAAAGATCAAACAAAGACTAGAAATAGACATAAAATAGGATAAAATTAGCTTGATAGATACTCCGTAGTTCATATTTGTACAAAGTAGTGCGATAAAACTAAACTAAAACTCGACATCGACGAGTCCGGTGTCGTGCCCGACACCGGATCCGACGAGAAGAGGTCAATCCAACGGGGGTCGTCCTCGCCAATGGTGGTCGGCCCGGCGAGCTGCGCTTCGATGAAGGCCCGCTTCGTCGCCTTCTCCGCCCTCCGTCGTGCGCGGTCCTCCTTCTTCGCTGCCCGCCTCGTCGCCTTCTCCGCCCTCCGTCTGCGGAAGTGCTCGTTCTCGGCGGCAACGTCCTCGGGGAAGCGGGCCGCCCACTCGCGCGCCGCGCGCTCGTCCCGCTCGGCAAGCAAACGGCGCTCCGCTCGCGGCGGCGGTGCTGTTCCTCCTGTCTAACGATGTACGGCGGCGGCGCGAGATCCTCGGCTGCTGCGCGCCCACACGTCATGGAAATTCATCGACGATCGCGGGCGCCCGAGCCGCCACGCCACGGCCTCGTGCGCGGTCTCGTAGGTGCCGAGGCCGATGCGCTCGCCGCCGTCACGTATCTCCGCGTAATACGTACCTTGGGGCGCGCGCGGACGCCGCGGTACCCCGTGCCCGAGACGCGGCAGTACCGCGCGCTCGACGCGAGACGAGGCATGCGGCGGCGGCGGAAGCGGAGCCGCGGCGGCGATATTAGGCGCAGATGGGCAAATTTCAGCAACCCGTGTCCATCTTTTTTTTTTGCAGGATTACGCCATGTACCACCTTCCAATTAGAAAATAGTACTGTTCCCATTCCCCTGTTGGGCCCAATATTTCACTTTGGGTTGCCAACGGCCATCTACATGGTAATTGCTCTCGGCCTACTTGCTCCGGCCGTCGAAGCCCAATAACTACAAATGGGCCTTTCTGCTCATGCAATTTCGGCCCTTTTCTAATGAAACACAGATCCTATGAATGGCAAAAGAAAAAAACGCGGAGATTCTACATAAAAGTTGTTTTTAGTTATTTTGAATTATTGGGTTCCAATTTTTGAAACTGCTCATGCCCAATATGAAAATCCTTGTTCGCTCCATACCCACATGGATAACGGTATTTTTAATAATTCATAAAGTGGATTTGAAATTTAAAACATATCCTAATAATTCCATGATTTAATCTATCAACTTGCAAGATCTTGGAGAGAAAAAGCTTGTATTAGTCTGCAGAATCCGCACCGTTTCAAAGGCGGCAGTGGATCAAAAGGAAAAAGGAAGTAGCCAGAAATTAGGGGTCAAAAATAACTCCAAGAAATGAAACTTTTATTGTTCGTAGAGGATGACATGCGGGACCCATGAGCCAGCAGCTTACTCAACGTTTCAAAGGCGGCATGAGATCGGAAGAAAAATGCAAGTGACCAAATATCAGGTGCCAAAAATAATCCAAGAAATGAAACTTATTGTACATAGAGGATGACATGCGGGTCCCATTTTGCAGCAGCGGTTTCAGCGAATGCGGTTTGAGATCAAAAGAAAAAGAAAGTAGCCAGAAATTAGGGGGTAAAAAAACTCCAAAAAAGAAAGTTGATTGTACATAGAGGATGACATGCGGTCCCATGAGTTAGCAGCTTACTCAACGTTTCCAAGGCAGGGGATCAAAAGAAAAAGGAAATAGCCAAAAATCAGAGGTGAAAAAAAACCAAGAAAAGAAATTTTATAGTACATAGAGGATGACATGCGAGTCCCATGAGCCAGCAGGTTCCTCAACGTTTTCAAAGGCCGGTGGGGATCAAAAGAAAAAGGCAAATAGCCAGAAATTAGGGGTAAACAATAAATCCAACAAAGGAAAGGTTTATTGTTCATAGATGCTGACATGTGGGACCCATGAGCCAGCAGCGTCAAGGCAAGTGACCAAAAATCAGGGGTAAAAAAAATCCAAGAAAGAAACTTTATTGTACATAGAGGATGACATGTGGGTCCCATGAGCCAGCACCTTACTCAACGTTTCAGAGGCGGCTTGAGATCGAAAGAAAAAGGAAAGTGACCGAATATCAGGAGCTAAAAATAATCCAAGAAAGGAAACTTTTATTGTACATAGAGGTTGACATATGGGTCCCACTAATACAAGCTCTTTCGCTCGAAGATCTTGCAAGTTGATTGTACATAGAGGATGACATGCGGCCCCATGTGTCAGCAGCTTACTCAATGTTTCCAAGGCGGCAGTGGATCAAAAGAAAAAGGAAATAGCCAAAATCAGAGGGTGAAGAATAAATCCAACAAAGGAGAGGTTTATTGTCCATGGAGGCTGACATCTGGGACCCACGAGCCAGCAGCGTCCTCTACGTTTAGAAGGCGACTGGGGATCGAAAGAAAAAAGGCAAATAGCCAGAAATTAGGGGTACAAAATAACTCCAAGAAAGGAAGTGTTTATTGTTCATAGAGGCTGACATGTGGGACCCATGAGCCAGCAAAGTCTTCAACGTTTCAAAGGCGGCAGGGGATCAAAAGAAAAGGAAGTAGCCAGAAATTAGGGGTAAAAAATAACTCCAAGAAAGGAAACTTTTATTGTTCATAGAGGATGACATGCGGGACCCATGCTCCAGCAGCTTCCTCAACGTTTCAAAGGCGGCATGAGATCGAAAGAAAAGGCAAGTGACCAAATATCAGACCCGAAAATAATCGAAGAAAGAAATTTTATTGTACATGAGGATGACATGCGGGACCCATTTAGCAGCAGCGGTCTCAAGTTTCCAAGGCGGCACGGGATCAAAAGAAAAAGGAAGTAGCCAGAAATTAGGTTCAAAAATAACTCCAAGAAAGGAAACTTTTATTGTTCGTAGAGGATGACATGCGGACCCATGAGCCAGCAGCTTACTCAACGTTTCAAAGGCGGCATGAGATCGAAAGAAAAAGGCAAGTGACAAAATATCAGGAGACAAAGATAATCCAAGAAAAGAAAACTTTATTGTACATAGAGGATGACATGCGGGTCCCAATTAGCAGCAGCGTCTCAACGTTTCAAATGCGGCTTGAGATCAAAAGAAAAAGAAAGTAGCCAAAAAAAAGGTCCAATAAAGGAAAGTTTTATCGATGAGCCAGCAGAGTCCTCAACGTTTCAAAGGCGGCAGGGGATCAAAAGAAAAAGGAAATAGCCGAAAATCAGAGGGTGAAAAAACCAAGAAAATGAACTTTTATAGTACATAGAGGATGACATGCGGGTCCCATGAGCCAGGAGGTTTTTCAACGTTTCAAACGTGGCATGAGATCGAAAGAAAAGGCAAGTGACCAAATATCAGAGCCAAAAATAATTCAAGAAAAGAAACTTGATTGTACATAGAGGATGGCATGCGGGTCCCATTTAGCAAAACGGTATCACCGTTTGAGAGGCTGCACGGATCGAAAGAAAAAGGCAAGTGACCAAATATCGAGCCAAAAATAATCTAAGAAAAGAAATTTTACCACATAGAGGATGACATGCGGGTCCCATTTTGCAGCAGCGGTCTCAACGTTTCCAAGGCGGCACAGACCAAAAGAAAAATGAAGTAGCCAGAAATCAGGGGGTGAAAAATCCCAAAAAAGAACGATTTCAATTGGTGCATGTGGACATCTGGGCATTCGAACCATCTGCCGGGCCTTTGACTCGTACAATTTCAGCCCACTCCAAAGCAGGATAGTTCAGATTTTTCTAAAAAACAGAAAGTCCTATGCTTCGCAAAAACAAAAAACAAGGAGATTCAGCATATAAATTTGTTTATGTAAAAATAAAGATTTAATTTATCCGTTGAAATAGCTCAGAGCGCAATACACGTTTATTGTCTGCAAAATAATCAAGATATCACACGTTTCTTGTACGGGGAGGCTGACATCGGGGACCCATGAGCCACCAGCTTTTAAAGGCAGGGATGGAAAGAAAAAATAAACCAAAAATCTGTTGGTAAAAATCCAAGAAAAGAAACATTTTCGTTCTGAGAGGATGACATGCGGGACCCATGAGGCAGCAGCGTCCTCAGCGTTTATTGTTCATAGAGGCTGACATGTGGGACCCGTGAGCCACAGCGTCCTCAACGTTTTAAAGGCGGCAGATATCGAAAGAAAAATAAGCCAAAAATCATTTGGTAAACAATATCCAAGAAAAGAAACATTTACCGTTCCGAGAGGATGACATGCGGGACCCATGAGGCAGCAGCATCCTCAACGATTCCAAGGCAGGGATCAAAGAAAAAAAGGAAATATCCAGAAATTAATTAGGGGTTCAAAAAAATCCATCAAAGGAAACTTTTATTGTTCATAGAGGATGACTTGTGGGACCGACCTGCCAACAGCCTCCTCATCGTTTCAAAGGGGTAGGAGATCCAAAGAAAAAGGCAAATAGCCAGAAATTAGGGGTCAAAAATAACTCCAAGAAAGGAAACTTTTATTGTTCGTAGAGGATGACATGCGGGACCCATGAGCCAGCAGCTTACTCAACGTTTCAAAGGCGGCATGAGATCGAAAGAAAAGGCAAGTGACAAAATATCATGAGCAAAAGATAATCCAAGAAAAGAAACTTTATTGTACATAGAGGATGACATGTGGGTCCCATTTTGCAGCAGCGGTCTCAATGTTTGTAATGCGGCTTGAGATCAAAAGAAAAAGAAAGTAGCTAGTAATTAGGGGGTGAAAAAAATCCAAGAAAAGAAAGTTGATGGACATAGAGGATGACATGCGGGTCCCTGAGCCAACAGCTTACTCAACGTTTCAAAGGGGGCAGGGATCAAAAGAAAAAGGCAAGCCAAAAATCGAGGGTGAAAAAAATCCAACAAAGGAAACTTTTATAGCACATAGAGGATGACATGCGGTCCCATGAGCCAGCAGGTTCCTCAACGTTTCAAACGTGGCATGAGATCGAAAGAAAAAGGCAAGTGCCCAAATATGAGGTGCCAAAAAACTCCAAGAAAAGAAAGTTGATTGCTCATAGAGGATGACATGCGGGTCCCATGAGCCAGCAGGTTCCTCAACGTTTCAAACGTGGCATGAGATCGAAAGAAAAAGGCAAGTACCCAAATATGAGGTGCCAAAAAAAACTCCAAGAAAAGAAAGTTGATTGCTCATAGAGGATGACATGCGGGTCCCATGAGCTGCAGCAGGTTCCTCAACGTTTCAAACGTGGCATGAGATCGAAAGAAAAAGGCAAGTGACCAAATATGAGGAGCCAAAATAATTCAAGAAAAGAAAGTTTTATAGTACTTAGAGGATGACATGCGGTCCCATTTAGCAGCAGCGGTATCACCGTTTGAGAGGCTGCAGGATCAAAAGAAAAAGAAATTGCCAAAAATCAGAGGGTGAAAAAACCAAGAAAATGAACTTTTATAGTACATAGAGGATGACATGCGGGTCCCATGAGCCACAGGTTCCGCAATGTTTCAAACGGGCATGAGATCGAAAGAAAAAGGCAAGTGACCAAATATGAGGAGCCAAAAATAATTCAAGAAAAGAAAGTTTTATAGTACATAGAGGATGACATGCGGGTCCCATTTAGCAGCAGCGTTTGAGAGGCGGCAGAGGATCGAAAGAAAAAGGCAAGTGAAAAAATATGAGGAGCCAAAAATAATTCAAGAAAAGAAAGTTTTATAGTACATAGAGGATGACATGCGGGTCCCATTTAGCAGCAGCGGTATCAACGTTTGAGAGGCAGCAGGGGATCGAAAGAAAAAGTCAAGTTACCAAATATGAGGTGCCAAAAAAAATCCAAGAAAAGAAAGTTTTATAGTACATAGTGGATGACATGCGGGTCCCATTTAGCAGCAGCGGTATCACTGTTTGAGAGGCAGCAGGGGATCGAAAGAAAAAGTCAAGTGACCAAATATGAGGTGCCAAAAAAATCCAAGAAAAGAAAGTTTTATAGTACATAGAGGATGACATGGGTCCCATTTAGCAGCCGTATCACCGTTTGAGAGGCAACAGGATCGGAAGAAAAGTCAAGACCAAATATGAGGTGCCAAAAAATCCAAGAAAAGAAAGTTTTATAGTACATAGAGGATGACATGCGGGTCCCATTTAGCAGCAATGTGTATCACTGTTTGAGAGGCAACAGGTGATCAAAAGAAAAGTCAAGTGACCAAATATGAGGTGCCAAAAAATCCAAGAAAAGAAAGTTTTATAGACATAGAGGATGACATGCGGGTCCCATTTAGCAACAGCGGTATCACCGTTTGAGAGGCGGCAGGGATCGAAAGAAAAAGGTAAGTGACCAAATATGAGGTGCCAAAAATAATTCAAGAAAAGAAAGTTTTATAGTACATAGAGGATGACATGCGGGTCCCATTAGAGCAGCGGTATCACCGTTTGAGAGGCGGCAGGGGATCGAAAGAAAAGGCAAGTGACCAAATTTGAGGTGCCAAAAACTCCAAGAAAAGAAAGTTGATTGCACATAGAGGATGACATGCGGGTCCCATTTAGCACAGCGGTCTCAACGTTTCCAAGGCGGCAAGGGATCAAAAGAAAAAGGAAGCAGCCAGAAAGGGGGTCAAAAAAATCCAAGAATAGAAAGAATTTTGGTTCATAGAGGATGACATGCGGGACCCATGATCCCGCATCGTAAACGGCTCGATCGGAGAACGTTGAACGAGATGGCGCGATCTAGAAAAAACAATGCCAGAGAGGCTGCCATCTGGGCCCTACATCCCTCGGCGGTGCGGATTTGCGTTGACTCGGCCGGCGAACCCGAGATTTCGAGATGCACCACGTCCCGGCCACCATACGCCACGTTTTGGCCGCTTTCGTCGGGCTAGGTGGCCTCAAAAGAAAAAGTTTTGACATGCACCACGGAGGGACCAAAATCGTCGGCCATGGTACACCAGCAACCACGGCGCGACTTCAACTTCGTCGGCCATGGCAAATTTTCTTGTAGTGTATGATAGTGCTTTAATAATACTACTCTTCAGGAGGGAAATCTTCGTCTTCACTGTTGAGGTGCTTGGCGATGATAGGCGTTGTCCAAATCCTGCGGTTTTGTGGCACCAAGTCCCGTGTGCTACATAGTGGTTCATCTCCGTGTGTGATGGCATGGTCATCGATCTTCCCATGGAGTCCTGTCTTGGGTAATAGATGAAACGAGTGTTCCGGATCTTGTTCTCATTTTGTCCACACAGACGGGCGATTGCTTCTTGCATAGCTCTGACTAGTCCTTCCTTCCTCTTTCCCAAGGTAAAACCATATGGTTTCCCACGGGGCTCCAAGCTTTCTTCCTAGATCCGCAGAAACTTCCCACCGGGGTGATCCTCCCAACTGATTATTGAAGGATGTTCCGAAGAACTCGGGGTACGGGTGTCCTAGATATTCCGCTAGTTGCTTCAAATCCTTTTCGAACCTTCAGTTCTCCTCCGTGACCAAGCTGATAGCATTCCCATTGGTATTCCATCTGTGAGAAATTTAAGATGAGTAAGTTAGAGAAGTGATCAAGTGTGCAAAATTTTATGTAGGATTACAAGGAAAAGTAGAGTATGGATCTCTTATTTTGGAAAAGATCTCAAGGATAAGAGTGAGAATAAGTTTTCATAAATATCTACTTCATTTGTTTTGAAACTAAATTTTTCAGACGTCCATTCTAACTAGGGTCTCCTAAGGTCAAACAATGGCTCTGATACCAACTTGTCAACACCCGGATTTTTAAGTCCAGATGCCTATTATGCCATTCATCGCAATCCCAGGAATATTGTTTTTGCGAGACATAATAGATTGATATCACAACACATCATTCATTACAACCCATAATTGTCTTACATAGAGGGATCACATGATCCAGTCTTAATACATCATAGTGGATCTAGAGATCCTATTACAAAACACATAGCGGAAGCGAAGTAACGATTGCGGTCCATCTATTCCACAGGCAACTGTTGACGTCGGAGGATCCTAGTTGTCGTAGACGTCCTGCTGTCCATCTTCCTCGTACTGCTGTTCCTCTTCATAGTCTCGCCATTTGAATAGCCAGGGACAAAGCCATGAGTACTTTAAAGTACTCGCAAACTAATACTAATGTAAGCACTATCAACTATAGTAAGGGGGATGCTAAGCTCTAGATTTATTTGCATAAAGCCAAGTTTATTTCATAAACATTTAGTAAAGATGCTTGAATCGCTAGACTAACTCAAGTGGGAACATTAGTGTCATTCCCACAACTCTGTTGTGATTCAAGTCAAAGTCACCATTTCAAGTTCAAATCACAAGTCACCCTTCACATGTCACATTTTTGAAAATGGTCTGATGACGGAACAGTATGGCCTTTCCAATCGTCGTAACCGTGGACACGGCTATTCGAATAGTTCTACACTCTGCAGAGGTCGTACACTTGTGCCACAACATTTGCAATAATCCGTCAGGGTTAACTGGCCCTGATTTATCACACTCCGTGTGCGGACTACCAACCATAACCTTTCACTTACATACCCTAGTATAGGCACCTCTCCCCATGAGCTTGGCCTCCCAGTGAAGACAAACCGTCAACCTGGGAACTGCACAGGGCTTGGGCCGGACATTCACCTCATTTCATGTCATTTCACATCATTTCATATTTCTTTGGAGGCAGCCCTTGGCATAACCCCGATGACGCTTGTTTAGAGGGAACCCATACTAAGATACGTAAACTTCCAGTTAAGCCCTTACCCATAATCAGGTATTGTGGGGGTACTTGCAAATTGGAATGGTATCGCATCCGAACCCAACCATCAGTTTTTGTAAAGTTCACCATGTAATTCACAAGTCACATTCACCTTCAAAATCTTTCAATAGAATGACTCATCATTCCAAGGTTTTCAAAGTCATTTCATTTCACATGTTCCCATCTAGAGTAGTCAATTTTATTTGTTAGCACTAGCAACTAATCATGAGGGGTGCTATCTAGCTTTCATTGCTCTAGGCTACATGTGATGATCTTGTTCTACTCTAGACCAAGTGAATTATGAATCAAAGGTAACCTTGATAAACCCAAAAGCAATAAAGCTTGTAAAGTAAAACTTGGGATGGGATCATTAAGCATAAAGTAAAAAGTGGTGGTGCCTTGCTCTTGTAGAGCTTTGCACTTAGCACGAGTATTAGCTTGCAAGAGTATAGCTTGCCTTGAGTGGTGTACTGATCAAAGTGGTCTTCCCCTTCCTGGAAGTAGACCTCCTCCTCCTCGGTGTACTCCTCGGTACTAGCGTCTAAATACGAGTATAATACACACCATTACCACACAAAGCCTAAGTACTAGACTAAGCACACACATAAATCACTCCTACTAAGCTATCCATCAACATGCTTATTAGGTGAGTTGATTTAATTTTATTCTTGAGAAAAATAATTTCCTCTCATTATACAATATTAATTAGAGTTTCTATTTCTTTCTTGAGAGGAAATAATTTCCTCTCATTGAATATTATTAAGATTTAATTTCCTCCATTAATGTCATATGACCTAGGTTGGACCCAAAGTCAACCTCTTCATAAGTATTAATTGGGAAGTGATTTAAATGAGGTACACCACCTCATGCCTTTTTAATACCCATGATTAATGATTTAATATCATCAACTAATTTAATATGAGTTTAAAATTGACCATAGTCTCTACCCCATATTAACTTAGTTGAGACAAGATTTAAATGAGACCAAAACATCTCATATGATTTAATAAGTAATTTTGAACAATTTTATTACTACGGTGGGAATGATTTGATATTTTCAAATAAGAACATATGGGTCCTTAATACATGTGTGTTCAACTCACATTGAAACACTTGGAGTAATGATTTAAATGATATGCTACACCTCATATACTTTTAATACTATTTTTGAAGTAGATTAGATGAGCTAGAAATGGCCACATAGCCACTTTTTGAATCTAGCCCATGATCATATACAGTACCACTATCATATTTTTACATAAACAATTAGAGTATTTGAATTGTGATTTATGAGAATTTAAATCATCCCAAAATAGTTTATGGTTGATTTTAAATAATTATTTGAAGTTTAAAAAGGCCCTGCCTTGTTTATTTTGTCATATTTATTCTACAAATAATCTAGGGTTGGGACCAGTGTAGTTATTTAGATAATTTAACAAGGTTTCCAAATATATAAACTTTGTTCAATTTGGTTTAATAGATTTTAGTCTATTTAATTTTCAAAACAGCATCTGAGAAGAAATAATTAATCAAATTTGACTAGTCTGTAATTTGGGCAAACCAGGTACTGCACAGCTGGAGGAAGATGGGCCTGCCCAAAGATCGCCACGTGGCTGGGGTTTAGTCCACAGACATGGCGGAAGCGCACGTGGCGCTGTCCGGGAGCGTTCACAGATCGAGCGGCTCACCCTTTCTCCCGGCGAGTCGTCGAACCCCAGGGTCACAGAGGTCTCTCTGCGACGGCATGCGTGGGTGCTCCTGTGCCGGCGACAGGGCAAAACGACCGCTGCGGGAACGGGGAGTCGAGCGGTGGCCGTGGCTGGCCTGTGTGGTGCTCCTGGAGTCGTCGTTCGTCGAGCCACCGCAGCCGCGGGCTCCTGCGAAATTCATGGAGTGGGCAATGTAAGGTGGGATGGTGCAAGGAGAGGCAGAAGAGAGAGGGGAGTGTGATGGCGTGCTCAATGGAGGCTGGGGCGCTCCCCTTTTATAGCGACGCGAGGTGGCCGGGACGAGCGGGAAAGTGTGCCGTCGACGCCGCACCCGCTACGGTAGGTTAGCGCAACGGCGAGGGTGCTGTGCGTTGCTGGCGACGGCCACCGCGTACACGACGGGCGTCCCCGGCGTTGAAATTGGGGTACCTGTGAGCGCCGGGGCGCTATCCCCATGTACCAAGGTACCGTGGGCAGATGGCCGGTGACGAGGGCGTCGTTCGCGCAGCACTCGGGCGGACCAACGGCGTGTCCTGGGAGGTAGCAGAGCCACCGCGGGAAGGATCGGCGCGGGCGCGAGAGAGCGAGGGAGGTGAGGCGACAGACGAGGACGTGTACTGGTGCGTCCAAACCGTGCCGGTGCGCTCCGGCGCGACGTGGCCGTATGGGCGTGTCTCTCTGGGCGCGCCGCCGCTTGGGCCGGGCCCCTGAGCGTCTCTGCTGTGGAGGGTACAAGGGGTGACGAGGGAGGTGGCTACCCCGTTGACATGGTTTGGCAGAGAGGAGGAGGGTGGATGGAGAGATGGCATGTGTGTGTGTCAGCCACGGCATGACCTAGTTCTTGAATATTTGGCACAAATAAGTGAGTCTCTGGTACTGCAATGATGCAAGGGGTTGCTAGAGGTACTCAACATGACATAGGTTTGATAGTTTGGGCAAAAATCTGCTGGTTAATAGCATGTAGGGAGTTGGTGGGTTATTGCACATAAGGTGTTCGACACGGCCGAAAGAGAAATGTTTTTGAATTTTTCAAAAATATTTGGTGGAGTTGATTTAAATAATGTTTAGAGCACAATGGTGGTGGTGGTGTTCAAAATGAAGTTGATTTGTGAGATTTCAAAATGGGGATGATCTTCCCTTTGTTTCAACATCACCACTTGTCACATTCCTACTGGTCAACCTAGTCAACTCTGACCTTGGTGGTCAACATGAAAGTTACTCACCTTGACATGGTCTTGGATGACATGGCTTTGGTTTAGCCATTTTAGTTTAAGAATAGAGAAAACCAGAGGGGTAAAGTAGTGAAGAAAATATTTTGGTGACATATGACCATTATCATATGAGTGAAGATTTTGAGATTTCCTTTGGTTTAATTCTGGTTTCATTGATGCAATTGTGTTAGTTTATCATATTTAGGTATTCTATAAGCAAGAGAGCAAGCAATTATGGCCTAGAGTGAAGATTTGTAATTTTGCATAATGTGTATGTGAGTGAAATTGGGATTTTCTCCCTATTTAATTTCTCTCCATTTAATTTGACTTTTGTTGACTCTAAGGTGATTCTTATTAGTTTATAAACATCTCCAAACCATTGAATCCATTTAAAAAGGTCTTGTTCAAAGATTTGCAAAAATGGCCATATACACATATGTGTATTGGAAAATCTTCTTATTTACAATTTGATTTGGTTTTTCTTGATCCCATTGATGTGGTTGAGGTTTAATATGATATAAGAAAACAATCCAAGCAATGGAAACAAGTTTGGTGGTCCTTGGCTTAAATTTGTATTTTTGGCCATATGCACATATGTGCATTTCATATTTTTATTTCCTTTTCTTTATCTATGATCAAAGGTCATGGTTTAGGGTTTATTTAATGTTAGATTGGGTTTGGTAAAGTTTTCAAACCATTTGTGCAAGGTAGAGGTGTTTAGGTCAAGTTTTGTAAAATGGCTATGTGCCACATATGCTCCTATGCATAGGTTTAATTTCTTTTTATTTCACCTTGGTTTTGGTTGGGGAAGTACTTGATTAGTTTGGTTGATGTTTTCAAAGCATCTAAACAAGGTAGAAAGGTTTAGGTAGAAGTTTCACCAAACATAGTCATAGGCACATAGGCCCTTTTCTTATTTAATTTCATTTCTTTTTATTTGGTGTATAAAGGATGGTGAAAAGGGGGTGAGGTTTAGGGTTTAGTGGAGTATCTCAATGGTTCACCACTATTTTGAAAGGTAAGAATGGTATTTGTCAATATTTGCATGCTAGGGTTATATGCCCACATATGCCTTTTTACTTTAGTACCTTCTTACTTAATACTATTTTGTTTTGAGAAGATTAGGGTTTAGGGTTTTGGAATTAGGTTTAATGCAATAAATAAACAATCATGGCAATATCACAACATATAAGCATGCTTATTATGTACCAAACTTAATTTAATAAAAGTTTTTGTTGGTTCTCATTTTTGGAAAAAGGGAATTCATTTTCTCTTTGTTTTAAATTTTTGGGATCTTCCCTAGAAAGAGAATGAAGTTGCCTTTGATTCTATTATTAGAACAAGTTATGATGTTGATGCTTCTACTCTTGATGCTACTTGATTTGCACTTTGCGCCTAGTCAGTGCGTGAAGAAAAGCGCTTATGGGAGACAAACCCATGTTTTTA
This sequence comes from Lolium multiflorum, assembly GCA_030979885.1. Lineage (NCBI taxonomy): Eukaryota > Viridiplantae > Streptophyta > Magnoliopsida > Poales > Poaceae > Lolium > Lolium multiflorum. The sequence goes on from CM061749.1 coordinate 101,567,767, forward strand.
CTACAGTACTTTGTCTTGGAAGTTGTTTACTACTGTAGCAACTCTTTAAAAAGCTTTTGCTAAGTAAAGTTTCTATGTTAAAGTTGATGTTATATTTGGAATTATTGCTGCAGTAAACAAAGATTGTCAGTCATTACGAATTCTCGGTATAAGTCCTCAGAAAATTCAAACAACAGTGCAAAATTACGAGCGTGATCCTAAGATATGTACGCAACTTTCATTAGTTTTGAGTTTTTCCATTTGAGCAAGTCTAGTGCCCCTTTCAGGTTCGTCTTGACGGACTGTTCTGTTTTTGACAGATACTGCCTTTTATTTCGCATTGTTGTATTTGCTATGTTGGATGAATTCCTTTGATCTATTAATGTCCAGTAGCTTTGTGCAATGTCCAGAAGTGTTAAGAATGATTGTGTCACCTCTGAATATGTGAATTTTTAATTGTGCACTAACCCTCTACTTGCTTGAAGTTTGGTGTGAAGGAAGTTTTCATGGTCAAGAGAGAGGAGTATGATATATCATGATCAAGAGGAGTGAAAAGTTTAAGCTTGGGGATGCCCCGTGGTTCATCCCTGCATATTTTAAGAAGACCTTCAGCCTAAGTTTGGGGATGCCCAAGGCATCCCTTCTTCATCGACAACATCATCGTGTTCCTCCCCCGAAACTATATTTTATTCGCCTGCCATCTGTGTTCTTTACTTGGAGCGTCTGCTTGTTTTGTTTTTGTTTTTGTTTGAATAAAATGATCCTAGCATTCACTGATGGGAGAGAGACACGCTCCGCTGTTGCATATGGACAAATATGTCCTAGGCTTTACCATAATGTTCAAGGCTAAGGTTGAAACTTCTTCGTTAAATTGTTATATGGTTGGAATCTGGGAAACGCTACATGTAGTAATCTAAATGTCTTGGATAATGTGATAATTGGCAACTGATAAAGCTCATGTTTAAGCTCTTACATCATATATTTTGCACCCATTAATGAAGAAATACATAGAGCTTACTAAAATTTGGTTTGTATATTTGGTCTCTAAGGTCTAGATAATTTCTATATTGAGTTTTGAATAAATAAGGAAGATCAGGTAGGTCTTATAATGTTTACACATGTCTTTTATGTGAGTTTTGTCGCACCGGTTCATCCTTGAGTTTGCTTCAAATAACTTTGGCGTAAACCTTGTATCGAGAGGGAATACTTCATGCATCCAAAATCCTTGAGCCAACCACTATGCCATTTGTGTCCACCATACCTACCTACCACATGGTATTTCTCCATTCCAAAGTAAATTGCTTGAGTGCTACCTTTAAATTTCCATCATTCACCTTTGCAATATAGCTCAGACAAAATAGCCTTAAAACTAGGGATTTCTATTTTCGTGCCCTCGCTTCGCGTTAGTTGTACCTGCTTCTTCCTGTTCCTCAGTTTTCCCCTCCCCCTAGTTTGAAACCCATCGAAGACGCGCTTGCCGTCGTCGAGGCCTTACCGTTACCGTGAGGTCGGTTCCTCGCTGACCGTCTCGTGCTGACTGGTGGATCCATCTACCGCCGACGTGTGGGCCGTTTTTATTTATCGATTGTATACGCGTCGCTAATGACAAATGGGGCCGTCGTATGGCTGCCGTAGCCAATGACCATTGAGGTCGTGTAAAAAGACATATATTGCCGCTTTCCAGGGCCTCCGTACCAATGACCGTCGTATCAAGCCATTTTATTTAGAGAATATAATATAGAGCCGTGTGAGGCCGCCTCAGCCCATGGCAGTGACTATTTTCGCAACTTAATCTAAAGTGACTTTTATGCTAAACATTGTGCATCCCGGCGTTGACCTAGTGGCGGCGAGGATGTGGTGCTCGAATAATAGTGGAAATGCGATATTATTTTTTACATGCATAATATATAGAAAATAGCTAAATCTTAAATCGATGCATATGAAGCTACATATATATTCTTGGTCATGATCCCCTTAATTATCTAAAGGGATGGATGCATGGCTTCACGTCATTGTCGCTTTCATCGTCAGTATCTTCTGCCGTCTGAGTAGTAGTACCTCCCGCACATTGTTCCGTCAAACACCTTCACTGATCACACATCATCGCCTTCATATTTGAAGTGGGTACGAACCACCGAAATCCACACCTGCGCGATGGCGAATTTCTCCCACCCTTGTCGAGGTACATCCCGCCTTGTCCTCGCGAATAGGACCTCCACGGTCTGTAGAGATCCAGGACCTAACACCGGCCGCGTATACACCTTTAGCCGCTCCTTGCCGTCAAGATAGTCCGCAAATTTTTTTGGGAGTTCCCGCAAAGAGATCGAGCGCCGATCGTTTGAAATTAGGGAACCCTTGAAATTAAAGGTTTTTTAGAACATGCCCATAATTAATCACATGAATCATATATGTGGGAACGCGTACGTACCTTCTTGACCAAAGGGTCTTCATGGACGACGATGAAGAACTCCTCTATGATCAATGGCAGTGTTGACGATGGTGGTGGCAATGATGATGATCCACTTCCCATTCCCTCTCCCATTCCCTTCCTTCCTCCCCTGCAAGACGTGGAAGCCATTGCAATGGATAAAGTGTATGAACGAAGAAGAGAGAGGGCAGAACCTATTGACACAAGGGATGGTCGCGGTGGGTGTTTATAAGGGAGAGATGACCGCTAGAAGCTTACACAATAAAATAAGGGAGGAGATGACCGCAAGTTTATACAATAAATTAAGAGGAGACTTAATCGTTGTGGGGGTATATATCCAAACAAAAATAATGCGGACTATGTTGACTAGTTTATCATTTTACCGAAAAGTAATGCCTAAAAGAAAAGTAATGGCTACAAGAAATTCCAAGATGGTTTATCATTTTTTGGCGTGAAAAGTAATGGTAACAACAAGTACGGCCATATTTTTTTGCGAAAAGTAATGGCTACAACAAAATCGGTGATGGTTTATCGTTTTTTGCGTAAAAAGTAATGGTACATGAAATGGGTGATGGTGTATCATTTTTTACGTGAAAATAAGTAATGGGTCCAAGAAATGGGTGATGGTGTATCATATTTTTATGATAAGTAATGGCTACAACAAAATCTATGATGGTTTATCGTTTTTTACGTTGAAAGTAATGGCTACAAGAAATGGGTGATGGTGTATCATTTTTTATGTGAAAAGTAATGGCTACAACAAAATCGGTGATGGTTATCATTTTTTACGTGAAAAGTAATGGCTATAAGAAATGGGTGATGGTGTATCATTGTTTGTTAGTAAGTAATGTATACAACAAAAATTCCAGATGGTTTATCACTGCTTTTTATGCTAAGTAATGGCTACAAGAAATGGGTGATGGTGTATCATTTTTTGCTGAAAAGTAATGGCTACAACAAAATCGGTGATGGTTATCATTTTTTTGGCGTGAAAAGTAATGGCTACAAGAAATGGGTGATGGCGTATCATTTTTTTGAAAGTAATGGCTACAACAAATCGTGATTGTTTATCATTTTTTTCGTGAAAATAATGCCTAAAAGAGTTTATAATTTAGCTCATGAAAAATAATGCAGAAAACCAAACTTTAGCGTACTGGGTAACCGCCCTTTCGCATACATAGAGTGTGGAAGCTAACCGACGACAGAGAGAGAGGCGATGGAGAGCGCGTGCAGAGAGAGAGAGATAGTTACTCTGTCCGTTAGATCATACGATCAACGGTCGGCGGGCAAGATCCGCGTGACATGGGCTAGACCAATCAGTGCAATGTTGGGCGTCTGTGAGAGTTTGTGAAGGGAGAGGGCAAAACTGAGTAGTATCAAGAAACCAAGGGCAAGTGAGTAGTAAACAGACTAAGGGATTCAAATATGAGATTTAAAAATGGAAAATGCGTGTTTTGTACAATGAAACCCATCTTGGCTCACCTCAAACTATTTGCAATACCAATATACATCGGTGTGAGAATTGTGGCCTCATTCGGACAAAGTATGTTTTGGGGAAAGCTGCTTTTGGGTAGGGCTTATTATGGAAAACCATGCACCTTCATAACTACTAGTGATTTGATAAGTGGCAATTTGTGGTGAACCTTTCTTGATTTATCTATGATTTATCTATGATTTGAGAAGTGGCAATTTGTAAAGACTCCATGAGTAAGTGCCACTTTTTCTGATTTTTTGCACATTAAATAACTCATTTAACTAGTTAATCCCATTTGTTGACTCTCTCTTGACCAGCCACTTGAGGGTAAAACTGAGTATATTGCACTAGCCAGTATTAGCACTCGAGGAGAAAACCGAGCACACAAAAAATGCTAGTATATGACTCGAGGGTATACCCGAGTATATCTAAATTTCCGTGGTTAGACTCGAGGACGCGTGTTATGCGTATGGAAGACGTGCCATTGCTGGGACGCGTAGTCGTGCAGACGCAGTAAATAGTGGACGCCAGAGGGACGCGGGTCGATTTAGGACGCCGTAAGTCTCCTCCCTCCCTCCTCTCGCACAGCGTCTTCCATTTCGGCCGCCGTCGACGGCCTCCCGACGGTGGTGGTCGCCGACGCGCAGTGCGCGGTGTGCAAGGACGGCATCGAGGCCGGGGAGGCGGCCAGGAGGCTGCCGTGCGCGCACCTCTACCACGGCGCCTGCATCCTGCCCTGGCTCGCCATCCGCAACACGTGCCCGCTCTGCCGCCACGAGCTGCCCACCGACGACGCCGAGTACGAGACGTGGAGGGCCAGGCGGGCCGCCGCCGGCGGCGGCGACGACGACAGGTATGGGCAGCGTCGCTCGTCGGGCTGAGGCTGCGCTGCTGAAACAGCCTGTAGTTTCAAACAGGGAGAGAGTGATTTGCTTCACGGGTGCCTGAGCCCGACGTGTACCTGGACGAATGGATCATGGTAACACCACGCCCTTCCACACGTCGCCGAGTTCACCTTCCTCCAACTCCGACATCACGCTACGTCACCATAGATCTATCGCAAGTTCATAAGCAAGGTCTAGACATTCCCCCATATCTACCTCTTTATTTTCAATCTTAAACATCTTAGTGCTGAATGTTATCGTGTTTGCCCAGATACTACTTCGTCGGCTTTTGTCGTGGCGTCATCGTGCTTGCCCAGAAGAACCCGCCTCACAACGTGCTTGCCCAGAAGTACCCGCCGCACAAGATACGGCTTCTGAAATCAGTCGATGTGATCAAATCCCCGACTATGGTCTTCGTTACCGCACATTACCCGTCGGAAATTGGGTGGGTCGATGAGAGCACTCCAACCAATATAGATGAACATTGGGGAGAAGAAACATTTTCGATCAAGAACCATTGTCTCCATGTTGCATTACAATCGCTCAATGGTGAACCGTATGCACTAGCTTCGTGGACAATTTAGAGCATGGAAGAATAGTGTGCACCAATGTACAGCTATGTACGCGAGCAATCGGGCCAAGATGGAGACACCACTCATTTCCAGAACTTGACATCAGGAAGTTCTTGCACTGGTGAAGCTGATGGTGATTCGTCGTTTGTGTTGTTGGTCACCGTGGCTTTATGGGCGTACCTCATTGGTGTACCGTGTGGACACTCGGAGCCGCTCTCTCCCAATAACATTGGCAGTAATGCCTTCTTCGTGAATTATACCTGGTGTATCTCCGTCGACACCAGTGTACCCGACTTCGACCCGTCGTGATCTACTACACGGATTTGGTTATATCAGAGAGTACTCTCATGATACAAAGGCCTGGGAGGAGGCCAGAACGTGTGGATAGAATAGGAAACTCCGGTCTGAGAAAATGAACACATGCCATACCGTTTGGAGGATGTATCGGCCGCACACCGCAGACGGAAGGAGTTCAATCAATATTTCTTTGGGGTAATGGAACGACGAAATATATGAGGAGGAATGAACAAATTCATACCTCGTGAAGTCGGATGGTGATCTGCTGCTTGTGTTGTTGGTCAGCGTGGCTTTGGCGGGCAGACCATTGGTGTACCGTGTGGACACTCAGAGCCGCTCTCTCCATCCGGTCAGTAACATTGGCAGTAATGCCTTCTTCGTGAATTATATCCGGTGTATCTCCGTCGACACCAGAGTGTACCCGACACTTCGACCTGGCTGCATCTACTACACGGATTTGGGTTATATCAGAGAGTACTCTCATGATACAAAGGCCTGGGAGGAGTGGCCAGAACGTGTGGATAGAATAGGAAACTCCGGTCTGAGAAATGAACACAGGCCATACCGTTTGGAGGATGTATTGGCCTCACACTGCAGACGGAAGGAGTTCAATCAATATTTCCTTGGGGTAATGCACGGCTGGACCGACGCCGAAATATATGAGGAGGAATGAAGAACAAATTCATTCATCCTAATCTTCTTGTTGTCCATACATTGCGTGCGTCTTGTATATTACAACGTTATTGGCTGCTTTTGGCTGCTGTATGCAGTTTCCCTATGTATTATACTTAGCTTTCTGATTATGCAGTTGTCAATTTATCATATACTAGCTTCTAGATTTGCTACTAGATTTGCTGCCATATTGGGCAAAAAACGAGAGCCAAAAGGCATAAATAACCCTAGAGATTTGCTACTAGATTTGCTGCCATATTGAAGAAAGACAGAAATAGAAGCTTCTCTAGATTTGATACTAATTTGGTGAAAAAGACAGAGAGAGAAAGAGGGGAAAAGGTGCTCTTAAAAATGCCAATTTGGGCCGAGAGAGACAAAACCCAGCTCCTGCTCACGTGCAACCAAACGCTTCTCTTCCTGTCCCACGCGGTCCCTTTCTACCAGCCCCACGCGACGCGGCCCCACACGTCGCGGCCCCACAGACGACGCGGCGCAACACGCCAGCACAGAACGTCCAAATAAACGGATTCCTTCCGTCTGAGCTCGTTCTGCGGGTTTCAAACATAGGCTTGGGGAAAACTGAGGAAAAACTAAGGGGCTGGGGAAAACTGAGTACAACTAACGACCCGAGGGCACGAAAATAGAAATCCCTAAAAACTATTGTGGTATTGAATATGTACTTATGCACTTTATCTCTTATTAAGTTGCTTGTTGTGCGATAACCATGCTTCTGGGGACGCCATCAACTATCCTTTGTTGAATATCATGTGAGTTGCTATGCATGTCCGTCTTGTCTGAAGTAAGAGAGATCTACCACCTTAATGGTTGGAGCATGCATATTGTTAGAGAAGAACATTGGGCCGCTAACTAAAGCCATGAATCATGGTGGAAGTTTCAGCTTTGGACATATATTCCTCAATCTCATATGAGAATAATAATTGTTTCCACATGCCTATGCATTAAAGAGGAGTCCATTATCCGTTGTCCATGTTGTCCCGGTATGGATGTCTAAGTTGAGAATAATCAAAAGCTAGAAATCCAAAATGCGAGCTTTCTCCTTAGACCTTTGTACAAGCGGCATGGAGGTATCCCTTTGTGACACTTGGTTAAAACATGTGTATTGCGATGATCCCGGTAGTCCAAGCTAATTAGGACAAGGTGCGGGCACTATTAGTATACTATGCATGAGGCTTGCAACTTGTAGGATATAATTTACATAACTCATATGCTTTATTACTACCGTTGACAAAATTGTTTCATGTTTTCAAAATAAAAGCTCTAGCACAAATATAACAATCGATGCTTTCCTCTTTAAAGGACCTTTCTTTTACTTTTATTGTTGAGTCGTTTACCTATCTCTCTCCACCTCAAGAAGTAAACACTTGTGAACTGGGCATTGATTCCTACATACTTGCATATTGCACTTGTTATATTACTACATTGACACTATCCATGAGATATACATGTTATAAGTTGAAAGCAACCGCTGAAACTTAATCTTCCTTTTGTGTTGCTTCAATACCTTTACTTTGATTTATTGCTTTATGAGTTAACTCTTATGCAAGACTTATTGATGCTTGTCTTGAAGTACTATTCATGAAAAGTCTTTGCTTTATGATTCATTTGTTTACCCATGTCATTACCATTGTTTTGATCGCTGCATTCATTGCATATGTTTACAATAGAATGATCAAGGTTATGATGGCATGTCACCTTAAATTATCCTTGTTATCGCTTTACCTGCTCGGGACGAGCATAACTAAGCTTGGGGATGCCGATACGTCTCCGACGCATCGATAATTTCATGTTCCATGCTACATTATCGATGATATCTACATGTTTTATACACATTATATGTCGTATTTAATAAAGATTGGAACTGTCCTATTAACAGATGTCAAGAGCCAGTCATTGCCGCTGTTTTTGGTTTCGAAATCCTAGTAAGGAAATATTCTCTAATTGGACGAAATCAACGCCTGTGGTCCTATTTTTGCACGAAGCTTCCAAAAGACCGAGGGGGAAAGGAAGTGGGGCCATGGGGCGCCGCCACACTAGGGCGGCGCTGCTCAGAGGGCCCGCGCGGCCCTAGCGTGTGGGGCCCCGTGACTCTCCCTGACCCGCCCTTCCGCCTACTTAAAGTCTTCGCCGCGAAACCCTCTCTGCACCGAGAGCCACTGATACACGGAAAACCTTCCAGAGACGTCGCCGCCGCGAATCCCATCTTGGGGGATCTAGGAGGACGTCCTCCGCACCCCCGCCGGGAGAGGGAATCATCTCCTGTGAGGACTCTTCATCGCCAGATCGCCTCCGGAGTGATGAGGGAGTAGTTCATCCTCGGACTATGGGTCCATAGCAGGAGCTAGATGGTCGTCTTCTCCTTACGTGCTTCATTGTTGGATCTTGTGAGCTACCTAACATGATCAAGATCATCTATCTCTAATACTATATGTTTGTTGTGTTTGTCGAGATCCGATGGATAGAGAATACTATGTTATGGTGATTATCAATCTATTACCTATGTGTTGTTTATGATCTCGCATGCTCTCCGTTATTAGGGCTCTCGCCAAGTTTTTGCTCTTAACTCCAAGAGGAGTATTTATGCTCGATAGTGGGTTCATGCCTCCATTGATATCTGGGACAACAGTGACATAAAGTTCTAAGGTTGTGGATGTGTTTTGTCACTAGGGATAAAACATTGATGTTATGTCTAAGGATGTAGTTGTTAATTACATTACGCACCATACTTAATGCAATTGTCTCAAGGCTTGCAACTTAATACCGAAGGGTTCGGATGATAACCTGAAGGTGGATTACTTAGGCATAGATGCATGCTGGATGGCGGTCTATGTACTTTGTCGTAATGCCCACTTAAATCCCACTATATTTATCATATCATGTATATGCATTGTTATGCCCTTCTCTCTATTTGTCAATTTCCCGACCGTAATTTGTTCACCCAACATGCTTTTATCTTATGGGAGAGACACTTAGTGAACCGTGACCCCGGTCCTATTCCTTTACATCGCATACACCCATCGTAATACTTGTTACTGCTTTCATATAAACACCATCTTCCACACACTGTTAATCCTTTGTTATAACAGTTTGGAGATTGACAACCTCAATAAGCCACAGTTGGGGCAAAGTACTCGTTGTGTTGTGCAAGTTCCACCTTGGCGTCAATCCCCAGGTGTTGCGCCGCATCGTGACTAGCTACCATCAACCTTGAACGTGCTTCTGACTCCTATCGGGTCCGATTAAACCTGGTTTCTTACCGAGGGAACTCACCGTGCGCATCATACCTCCTCTGGGTTCTAACCTGGACGTGTACATCTACGCGCATCGCCGCTTCTTAATTAAATTTATCATGTCATGTAGATGGATTTGTGAAAGATGCAGCGGGTCGTTCTTCAGATCGTCTACATGGGATTCCCATCTACATGTATGTTCATGGTTTCATGGAGTACTTCAGCTCATAGCAGCCACATACGATCCTGCAAGATTTGCATTTTTTTGACCTTGCAAGATTTGCATTCAATGTATCGCCAAGGCGCGTCCGTGAGAACTCTAGAAACATCTTCGTCAGACTCGTTTTGGCGCGCGCAGTTCCCGAGCGAATCCAATGAATTTTGACCGTTCTCTTAAAAAAAGGAACTTTGACCGTTGGATCAAGCGTTGGAGAACTGATGTGCCAACGGCCAATAATTATGATCGTGGTAACCGATTTTCAACGTGATGATGAATTGATGTGACATTTGGCCGTACTAGTACGGTCTCATATTTTTGTATTACTTAGTACTTGGACTGTGGCCAAATTCGAAATCTCATTCCAGCGGCAAAACTTCCCGCCCGAAAAATACAAATATTTCACACGCTTCTAACTTCCCATTCTACCCTCGTAAAGATGACAACAATGTCCATGTATAAGTCGGTTGTGTCTAATCTGCCATTTTTTCGATAACCACCCTCCCAGCTCCCCCGAAACTTCCCGGAATAAACGATTTCCCGCCTCCTCCGAGACTACCCACCGGAATCCAAGTTCCTCTCTCTCCCACCTCCACGACCACCGCACCGGAACATCCCTGCCGGACTTCCCTGGCCTACCCGAGGCCTCGCGATCCTGGCTATCCGGGCTGTCCGCTGAGCGTTTCATCGACGCCGTCATCAACCGAACCGGATCATCCCCGCCGAACCTCCAAACTATCCAGCGCTCTACCGTTAGCCGTCACTGCGTATCGTCCACCCCACCGGAGCCGCTTCTCGCCGGATCCGTCGTCCACCGCACGGACGAAGCTCACCTACACCGCGTGCATTAACCGATCTAATACTTCAACGGGCGTCGTGCATGATCTAAATTCTTACCTAAGCCGTTTCTATTGCTTGCCCGGCAAGTTCTCTTTAATCTTGGGGAACTCCTGCTTGCTCTAACAACGCGCCACCATGGCTTTTTGCAGATGAGATGAGTAACCATGAAGTGTAATGACCGTCTCCTCCAACCCTGCCAGCACATGTAGTGTAGTTCAGTCACCTGGATCATCAACCACAGAAGATCTTCACCAGACTTACTGCAGTGCTTCTCCTAACAAGTCCGTTGTTTTAGCGCCATGTCTCGGGGTTCGATGCTTGTTTGTCCAAGCTCTTTTTAGTTCATTCCTAGCTATGACAGTAACACCTTGCTATTTCTAGTTCATTGCTAACTTTAAGCGATTAAACATTTTGGTTTGCATTCCCTGCTCCGTAGATGTAGCCATCATAACTCCTATTCTCAGTCGTTGTTACAAAATTATAGGTAGCTACTATTTTGTTCATGCCAATCTTGTTCTCCCTGAACATGTTGGTTCGCATTCCCTGTACTACAGGTGATGCCGTAGTTATTTCTATCTACTTCGTCGTAAGCTAACAAAGTAACTGCCTGCTATTAGTTCCTGCATGCTATCGCTCTGCCATCCTGCAGTACAAATTTATTTGATCTCGTCACAGTAGCTACTTCGATCATAATTTTGTCTGCAACCTGATTCTTCAAATGCTGCAATATTAACTTGTTTCTCTTACTTGGCATGGCGCTCACATATGGAATGCTGAACATATTGGTGTGCATTCCCCCTTCTACAAGTTCACAGGTGATCCCACTATATTCCGTTTCTGGTCCATCCTAAGCCGTAGCATTTACTATCCTCTATGTGTTGCTCATTACAACTTTATATCCCGAAACAAATTGGTTTGTTTCCCTTATCTACAAGTTTATGAGTGATGCCATTATAACTCCTATCTATTTTATTCCTAGCTATTATAGAAGTTTATATCCCGAAACATCTTGATTTGCATCCTTCACTATAAGTTCAGGAGTATTTTGATTTGCATCCCCTTCACTATAAGTTCAGAGTATTTTGATTTACATCCTCTAATATAAGTTCAGAGTATTTTGATTTTGCATCCCCTTCACTATAAGTTCGGGAGTATTATTTAGTTCACGACCAATTTGAAGTAATTGCACTTGTCACATGTTGGTTCACATTCCCTCCTAGCTTCGCCATCGTAATTTCTATTTTTGGTTTACATTCCTTGTCCGTAGATGTAGCCATCATAACTTCATCTTGCTTAGTCAGTCATTGTTACAAAATTTATAGCCTTCTACTATGTTGTTCATGCCAATTTTTATAGCCCGCTACTATGTTGTTCATGCCAATTTTGTACCCTCGACTCGGCGCAGTAAGTCCGCTGCTTCATTCTAACGTGCTCGTTATATTTAAGGTTGGTATGTGCATGCATTCTTTGTTTGCTTATTGTGCGCATTACAATGATCTTGTTATAACAACGAAATTATGAGTTCCAAATTCTTTGGCAAACAATTTTGTAGTGCCTTTGCCTTTTCATTGTTGCTGTCTTAACTTGTAATGTTTTTGTTTCAGATATAGGTGTTGCATGGACAACTTAAAAGATTGCCGAATGGCTTCATTGTATTGCTAGGTTTAATTACCATTCAATTTCTCTGGGTTCTGTAATTTTTCAAAGCCTTGCAACTGATGTAATATTTAGTTAGTTTTTATAGTTCTTCGCGCATTTTTTCTATGGTGCTTGTGGTAAGTGAGGCTATCCGACAGAAATCATGTGCTGCATAAATATTCTCAGTATCTAAATCACAAATTCCCATCCCTTAAACGGCCCAATTAAGCTAAATCACATATATGCCGGCCCGCAAAATCCTAAAGCGCCTATTATGCCGGCAACTAAACGAGTGGGCCAGCCCACTTGATTTACTTCACAGAATGTGAAAGCTAGCCCCACAAGCTTATTGGGCCGGCCCACTAACTTGTTGGGCCAGCCCAAATGATTTGTGGTGGATCTACAAGAAATATGCTGACTCACGACCCTCCATATTGGTCACATGAAGGTCATTGTGCGCCATTTATGACCACGTCGTGACCAAAAGACGTTGGTCGCCAGTTGAGCATCACTGACGGCTCACAACGACCTTTATTTTGTACTGGTCATATACGGATTACGAATTAAAAATGTGATTGTCGTAGATTCTACGACTAATTTTTCGGTCATGAGCACGCACACCCATGCCGGACCCACTAAGCCAATCCTAGGTGGCGCATCCATGACCAAACCAAATGGTTCTAAATCAAATCCAGTCTCCAATCCAAATTTGGTGCTCCACATGGGCCGATCCCAACAATGTTGCTATGCTACATGGGCCAAGCCCAACATTTCAGCCTTTTTATTTTCAACTACTTTTTTGTAATTTATTTTCGATTTTAGCAATTTTGTTATATCCATTAATGTGCCCCTGCACAGGTGATCCAATCATCATTTCTAATTATTTCATCACAAACGAAATCTAAAATAACATCCAATACTGTGGACATAACAACATAGAGAGCACATGAAACTTTACAGTAGTTCGAGTCACAACCAATACACCATCGTATCTTTAATACGAAGAAATATCTATTGCTGCTTGCTGCCATAGTTAAGTCAATTACAGTATTTGCACATTACGTATCACATGTACAAACGTCTATTTTAGACCTAGCTCAGTAATAACTAGCTACCATTTCTTTGCCGAGACTTCTTTGATCTTCCTCAACCTTGAGCTCAATCATACTGCCTTTGATCACTCCCGCATGGCAATACAACAAAAAGATCATACCATGAAAGTGTTTAAAAATAACACAACATAACATCATGTCCATATCTCGAAGCTTCGTACGCATACTAGCTTGCAAAAGGTGCATGATCTGTCTGAACATTTGGTTCAAAACTGGTTTAAAATCAAGGGCACATTCTGGAATACCTACAAAGACTTAAAACTTAATATGACCATACAGGTCTTGGGAAAGGTTGGTTAGCTAACGAAAACAGAAGTATTTTTATCTGAATGCCAAGCAACCAAGAAGGCAAGGATGCATGTTACACCAATATATCAAGGTACTTTCCAATTGCAAAATACAACCATGTGTAACTTATGACCTGACTACTAGTAGCTTTCTAGAGCCAAAAATATTCTTTACTTCAGTTTCAGTTTGAGAAAGGCACAATTAAGCATAGTATTTATAGTCAATAATGAGACAAGCAGCAAATAAGACATTTTTTACTTCAACCAGCATGAGTTCATCTCATGATAAGTGCGAAACCAATATTATGTCCAACTTCCAAATGTCAACAAACAACTAAGTGTCATACAAAGTTGTAAAGGAGTTCCAAGCGCACACATACAAAAATATATAAATTACGCAGCAGCTTGTTACAATCATCCACAGCTCACACAAACATCTCGTAGCAGAAAAAAAAAAGAACAGATAGTGCGAAGAAACAAGAACATGGTTTAATACTTACCACATTGACTTGGGAAGAACCCAGTGTATACAAAGTACCTCAGCAATTAGAAAAACATGTGTCGTGCACCTGACGGCACGACCCTTCTAAACATTATGCAATGTCCATCAATCTACCTACAATGCACACAATTTTAAGCAAAGATGCCTGAACAGGAGCAGGAACAATCACTAAAGTTACTGTAAACAGTTAAAGGACAACAACACACAGTAGCAGAGTACCTGAAATATTCCAGAAGGTTACAAACGAAAGTCGCACACGATGCTGATCTTCAATATTATTATGCAGAAAAAGAGATGGAACAAGCAACTTATCAATAATTTAGCTAGGTGCAGAATGGATTAGGGCATGAGAAACTATAGAACATAATCTGGGAAACTATAGGGCTTTCAAAAAAAATTAACATTGTATACATGCAGTCCAAACCTGTGCATAAAAAGGATTTTTTTAGCTTATACTGGATGAATCTGAGTACACTTTCAGGAGATCATATATTGCATGCTAAACTATAGCGACTCAGAAACAATATATACCGTTAGCAACAGAACATTTTGGTTCTCACACTATACAAGATAAACTGTAGTACACAAACCACAACCGGGGTAGGATGTGTCAATTTTCATACTAATACAAGAATATATATCGGTAGTGCCATGATAATGAGAACACCCAAGAATACATACTTCTAGTAAAATGTAAAATAAATGCTCATTTTCATAATTAGTAAGATCCAGTTTCTTTTTTTTTTTCTTTTTTTCGCGAGTACGCCAACGGCGTACCATATCTTTATAGGCGTAAAAAAGATACAAGAAGACTGCCACAACTGGTTAAAATAACGGCGTAGCACACACACTCCACCACAGACACAACAACAACAAAATCTAGAGGAGCCTGACCTAAGCTAAACTACAAAGCCGCGTCACGACCAACATCGAACACTTCCAAAGAACAGACTAGTAAGATCCAGTTTCACTAGTGAAAAGTAAGATCCAGTTTCACTAGTACAGTACTTGCAAAACAGGACGTGCTCCAGTTCAATAAGCAAGCAAGTATACATACAGACCATGCTACCCTCCAGATTCACTCAAATGCACAAATACTAAAATGTTCAGTGAATTTTCAGAGATGAACATGCAAATTCTAGCTGCAGATTCACTCAAATGCACAAATACTAAAACATCACTTAAAAGCACAGACATTAACTGGAACCTGAACCTCTACCAAAAAGTGTTCTAGCTTTGAAACACCAGGCTTAGAACCTGATTAGTATACGCACCTCTAAAGAAGTTTCTGCTGCAAGGATACGAAACAATGGTGAACTAAACCTACAGAGAATTTATTAGGTATGCCCTCAAACAAGGTACCAGGTCTTCGCATAAGAAAAACAAAAACTGGTCCCTACAGAGAATTTATTACCTGTGCCTCCAATATGACTTTACCTAGCTTGTTTGAGGATGCCGACCGTCCTGGCGTACTCCTGACTGCACCTTTGCTGCCCTCTCCTTGCAAGAAACTTGGCCGCTCTTCTCAAGCATCGGGAGAACATAACAGCATTACAATAAGCACCACTTTAGGACTATAGAATTGTAGCATGTATTACAATCCATGGGACGATTTAGAGAACGCAAAGGAGTGAAAGTATGTCGTGTACCTCGATGCACATTTTGGTCAGACGTTAGAGTAGAAGTCGTGGTACTGGATAAACTCACGAGGTCCTTTTCTCGGTTGTAGGCGTCAGGAGAGCACATAGTTGGGGAAGCAGGTGATCTGCAACCGCTGGCCTCCCTTGCTTATCCGCACCATAGAAAAACGCGAGCAATCAAATCAGATCAGTTGCAACCACATCAAAGGTCAAGGAAACACATCGATAAGGGGGAGACTAATCGATCAGGCCATCGACCGATCTCGGGAGGAGATGGGACCTGCTCCGCGAGTGAGCGCGAGCCTGCGTACGGTGGCTCGTAGCGACTCGTCGCATCGGCCGGATCTGCGGGAACAGAGCTCTCGGCATGGCCACGACATGGGGAGGCCTAGATGTTCCTGAGTGTAGGCGTGGGAAATGAAGATGAAGTCAGCCGGAATGGAGCGCGGGCGGCACTGTCGGTGCAGTTTAAGCTGGGGCTCAACGCCTGAATATTACGAGGTCTTCTTCATCAAGCTAGGCGGCGTGGTGGGAAAAGGGAGGGGCGATGCGGCCGTTGTTTCCCCAAATATTACGAGAGGCTATGGGCGGCGTATGAGGATGGGGGAGAAAGAGCTAGGGTTTGTTCTGCTGGTGTGGTGCGCCTGGGAACTTGAAAGAAAAAAATCGCTCGCCGTGGGGTGGGGTGTGGGCGATAAGGGAAACTTTTTAGGGGTGTGTGTTTGGTAGCCCCGGTCAACAGAGAATGACTATCTCTTCCTCATACATGATGACCCTAACCAAGTTGGAATGAGATAAGATGTTGTTTGGTAGCACATGTATGAGTTGGGATAAGTTGAGGTGAGATGTTGTTTGGTAGCACATGGGATGAGTTGAGATGAGATTTTAGCATTAATTCAATATTTGGACAAAGTAGACACTATATCTAAATATAAAATACACACATTACAAAATACACATTGATTCAATATTCCATAAAAGACACACTTATTTAATATTCAAAAGGTGCGCTTTTTTTTTGCAAAAGGCCCTAAAAACAGAGTCAAAATCAATACTCCGATCCTCTCCATCGTGAAGCCCGGACTGGCATCGGAATCCCCGGAGCAACAGCGGTCAGCTTCACACTGACCAAGGGAGGGGCAGGGCGGCGATCGACGCAGGGGCGGGCTGGCTGTGCCGCGCGGCTGGGGTGGGAAGGGCGGCGGGCAAAAGGGTGGATGCGGCCGTGCAGGGTGGCGCCTACGAGCCGTGAGGGGCCATGGAGCTTTCGCCGCGAACTCATTAGTCCCATGCCAAGGGAGGGGCAGGGCCGGCGGCCATGGAGGCTTGCGGCCGAGGGCGGTCTCAAGCACGAGATCCACGTCTGGCGCTGGCCGTCGGCGATCAGTCTGTAGGAGGAGCGCTGTGGGGAAGGCGTTGCCTGCACTGCTGGAGGGGGCTACCAGGAGGCGGGCATGTGTCATACAAAAAGAGAGCTGCGGCGGCCCGATTACGGCGGTCAGACAGTGGAAGGGGAGGAGGAGAGAAGAAAATGAGCTAGAGGAAACATGTTTCTGTCCGGGGTCTCTCGCGCGACTCTCGAGAGTTTTGCGGATGCGTTCAGCCTCGGCCGAGCTGTGAAGCTCGATTTCCAGCCTACAACCCGGCTTGGCCGAGGAGCCGCTGTGAGAGGTATATACATGCCTTGATGTGTTGGCCCGGCTAACAAACACATGTATCTCTAAAATCTCTGCTGAGATAATGCATCTTGAGTTGCCCCTAAGCCTACCAAACACACCTTTATTTCCGCAGTGGCGGGAATCGAGCGGGTGGCGCCCGGCGCGGGTCCACGCCCGTGCATGTTTCGCATTGCTTGACTCGGCTATGAGGACCATGTTTTGAGCTCCCATGTGATTGAAGGTGTCCTATTATTGCTACATTTAATTTTGCGCTCTTTTCTTAATTTTTAAACTTAGTATAGGTACAAAAGTAAACTATACCAAATTAGTGTTTAAAATTTTATATCCATGTATATTTTTATACAAATGTAATAAGTTTGTTGTGACATAAGTGCCGTGTCGGTTTGGTGGCCTGGTGCATCCCTCCCTCCCGCCATTGGGGGTCCACTCACACCGTGCCAGAGCAATGCTTCATAGCATGGTGAGAGTGGCAGGTTCCACATCTCTGCTGGATATGTGTAGTCGAGCTTCGGTCAATCTGGGCAATTACTAATGATATCTAGACACCAGAAGGAAATTGACACATGGATAAGACATGTAGATAAAATTGCTGAGGTGGCCGTAATCGCTCATTTTAAGGCATGAGGAATTAGTAGTCATGACTATTTCAATTGGTCGTAGTCGGCTAAATTTAAGGTTGTGTGACCATGCCATCTATGTTATGACCAATTTGTATGACTAAGAGTAACCTTTCCACTGCACGGTCGTAGAAAATTAAGGTTTGGACCCTTTCAAATGGGCTACGTAATTATTTGTTGTGAAAATGGTCAAAGAGTTACGACCAATTTATTTGTGGTCACTGTAAGAAGGTCACTAGTTAGCACATTTCTTGTAGTGGGACCCCACTTGCTAACTGGGCCGGCTCACAACAGACAAAGGGGCCCCGCATATATTATTAGCCGGGCTCGTCAACGCGGCCAGTTTAATTTTGCTATATGTAAGGACCCTGCATACTAAATGGGCTCCGCTTCTTTAATAGTAATGCTGAGACCCACTGTAGTTTTTGGTTCCTACTTACTATCTTGTTGGGCCTACCACTCCTGCTATATGGTGGACCCCACATGTTAAATGGGCCGGCCCTTTAACAGAAAGTGGGACCCACCCGTGTTTTTTGCCCGCCCATCCACTCTGTTGGGCCTACCACTTGCTATGGTGTACCCCACATACCAAATGGGTCGGCCTTTAACAAGAAAGTGGGACCCACATGTGTTTTTGGCCCGGCCCACTATTTTGTTGGGCCGCCACTTGCTATATGGTGGACCCCATATACTAAATGGGGCTGCCTCCTTTACCCAGAAAGGACCCTTGGTCTCGCCACTATTTGTTGGGCCGCCCACTTCTTCAGACAGGACCCCACATACTAAATGGGCCGCCCTCTATCAGGAAAGTGGGACCCATGTTAATTGGGCCTGCCCACTACCTTTCGGGTCACTTGCTGCCAAGGCGGACCCCATTTGTTAAATGGGCCGGCTCCGATAATAGGAAAGTGGGACCCACATGTCTTGTGGGCCGGCCTCGTGGCTCCTGCTGACCGCTCAAACGAGTGCATTCGCGGCCCGCCATATAAGCAGCGTGGTCATCATGGCTTCTTGATCATCAATCTTTTAGAGGTTAGGTCCTGCCCATCGCACTCACGGACTCAGCTCCAAATGATAGCTGATCCACAAATCCAGGTCACTGCCCGGCCCGCAAACTTAATGGGCCTACCGCTTTAAGACGTGGTAGGCCTTGCATTTAACATCTACCACTGTTTCTAGCTAAGCAACGTCACAACGGCCGGCTAATCCAAGGCTCGGCCACGTGTCCTGTTTGCATGACGCCGCAACTCAACGGGTTCGAAACACTTGTACAACGGTCCGACTGCGGGGCGAAGGGCGCTCAAACTCGACGAACCACCAAAAAAAACGTCGCCGTACGACTTTTCTCGGATGCACACAACGTAACCCATATCGTCTGTTAGTCCCATAGGCGACGAAAAATGCCCCTTAGCGGACGATTTTGAGATGTTGTCTAATCTTGATGTATATAGAATGGGATAAAGCTTGCATATGCCTTATGATAAGCATATAATTAGTGTGTGCAAGAGACATATATTATTTGACCTAATTAACCAAACATTTTCTGATTTTTTTAAATAATTTAATTATTAAGGATTCTAGGAGTTTCATATATCCCTATATTATTATCATTAAAGGAATGAAGGTGACACACGTTTAATTACATGATATTCTGTTTTTAAAAATATTTTAACCTACACCAAATTATATGCATTATTGCGCATTTAATTATTATTGTTTTGCACAAAAAAGCCCCAAAAATTCCCTCCAAAACCCCAAAACCCCAAAACCCTCCAAAACCCCAAAACTCTCCCGCCCAGCTTCTCCCGCCAGCTCCAGCGAAATGTTTTGAATCCGCCCGCCACTAACCTAAGCTGGAAAGGAGGGCAAATGTCCGAAACGCCACTAACCTAAGCTGGAAAGGAGGGACATTTCAGTCAAATCCCGTACGAGCTCCCTCAATTCCCCAATTCCCCTCCCACTCCGGTGCAATACGAACCCCAATTCCCCTCCCACTCCGCTCATCCCCACCCGCCGACGGCCACCGACGAGCGGCGCTCCGACGAGCGGACGAGCGGAGAGCTACCCGCCGACGACGGCCGCGCGTGCGTAGACGCTCGCCACAAGATCTTCAGGCGAGTTCCCTCCTCAACCCGACCCCTCGCCCCCACTTCTATGGCCTTTTCTTGGCCTGCTTAGGGTTTCGTCGGCCATGGCTAGGGTTACGGTTTGCTTGGCATGGCATGGTTAGGGTTAGGGATTTCGGTCATGGTTCTTGCTGCAACCAGTCCATGGTTGCTTCGGATCTTGCTTTTCATGTTCTTGCAGCAACCAGTCGATGATTGCTGCGGATCTTGCCTGGCTCAGGCTCTGTAGATTTTAGATTTGGTTTTCTGCAGTCCCTATATGATTACCTGCTGCCGATCTTGCTTGCTATATGCAAGCAGTCCATGGTTGCTTCGGATCTTGATTGGCATGTGTCTTGCTGCAACCAGTCGATGATTGTCATGATCTTGCTTGTCCAGGGTCAGGGTTGCTCGGCCTGTCATGGTTCTTGCTGCAACCAGTCCATGATTGTTGGGGGATTTTACTTGGCTTGGGCTCTGTAGATTGTACATCTAGTTTACTGCAGTCCATATATGATTAGCTGCTACAGATCTTTCTTGCTGCAACTAGTACATAATATGATTACCTGCTGCGGATCTTGCTTGGTACAGATCTTTACCAAGGCATGCCCTTTTATATTTCGTCGATGAACATTTATATTGCCCTTTTATCCTGTGTTGATGAAACTTCTCCCAAACAAAGTTTGGGAGCCCTGTTTATCTGTACATGCCTACAGCTTTTTCTGTGTACATGTCTATTGTTGTATGAAGGGATATGTCTAATGATTATAACCTGTTATCTTCTTAGGTAATACTATCAAGGTCTGACCTACTTCAAGGAGCAAGGTGAACCAGGTGATTGTTGATCCACATGAACCTATGTTGCTTGGTTCTTTAATTGCATCCATATGTTGTATCTGCTGTCACTAATTGTTATTCTTTTCGTGCCAGCACATATCCAACCCATCAACATCAGGCATGGCAAAGACTGGGAAGAAGCAGCTGGCTGGTATGCGGCTTCATCCTAACATCATTGTGTCTAATTGATGCTTTTAATCGGGTGCTGGGTTTTTTTGGCTCTGTCTGAATATTTCTGTACCCTAGGATTAAATGAAACTAAAAGTTGAAAATTGCTATGATTAAACAATTTACCTTAGTTGTTCGAGTTGGCTTGCTTCTATGCATTTCAACCATCAATCTAATGGTTACATATTTTTCTCATACATGTAAAGAAGCGCCACTCACCGAGATAGAGAAGGACAGGGCTAGGACAATGATGCGGAACAACCGTGTCTTACAATCCCTGGGTATCCCCGCCGTAGTGTCAATTTTTAGGAAGTCACATGGTGGTCGAGGTGGAGGTCGTTCCACACTTTCAAATGATGAGTCATCTGCCATAACACAAGGCGAGAGCTCAGATTATCATCCGAGCAATGACCAATTGGTTGACCAGGAGGATGGGGAGGTTGAAGGGAGTATAGGGGAACACATTGAGAAGGTGCATTCTGCTTATCATCTTTGGAGGGCTGGCATTACTTGTATCTGTTTTCTTATTTCTGTTTTGCTATAACCTGTGATGTAATGCCATTTTGTTTTGCTATTTTTGCGAGGCATTGAAGGATCCCAAGAGTAGAAAGAAAAAGGCTTCTGTTAGAAAGACAAGCCCAGGGAGGAGGAGTAAGAGGTTGCAAAAGGAACAAAGTTCAATGCCTCCTGTTAGAGTGTTTGCTGATGCTCCAGGAGGGAGAAAGAGGCATCTGGAACCTGTTGCTGAAGCTCCTTCCAAAAGAGTCACCAGGAGGACATCAAGTGAAGCGTCTGCAACCAACAATGAAGATACTCCGCCCCGCAACAATCGCAGTAGCTCACCGCAGATTGATGAAAGGATCGATGAAGCAAGCACTGTTCGCAGGGACACAGGTCCTACTGCATCTGATGTCATGGTCCATCAGCACTTTGATTCTGATGGTTTTCTTGATCCTGAGGATGATGAAGGCAAGTTTTTGTTGGACAGCTGTCCACACTATCTACTGCCTTTTTTGTTTATCTTTATAAACTCTTTTGGTTGTGGGTGCTGCTTTCTGACATGATCTTTGTATGTATGCTATTCAGGTGGAACCACTGCTGCAGGTGGCCGTAAAAGGAAGGGCACCGGGCTGGAGCAGATTTGCAAGGGGATGGGAGTCAAGCTTACCATTGAGATTCCTCCAGGGCTGAAACGTCCTGAGAAGCCTTTGCCTGCTGCCAAGTTTGCATCGGAGGGTGGAATGCTTGCAAGAGGCCAGATGCCACTCCTTCCGCATTTCAAGTTGTACAAGAGGGATGAGAATTTGTTGGCCGACTTCGTTGGAAAGATGGGGGTAATCTTCTTCATCACCAGTTCATTTGTTAGATGATAGGAGTGCTTGCTTGATTGTTCATAGTTCATGATAACTAACCTCGTCCTTGCCCTTGTTTGCTTTGTAGGCAAATTTCAACATGGACACAGAGTCGGAAGACATCCAGAAGGCTTGCTATGACGTACTGCGGAAAGTGTCGAAGAACAGGCGCTACATCCTGAAAAGGGACTACTTCGACAAAGTACCAGCAAATGAAGTCAGCATCAAGTCCCCTGTTAAGGATGTCTCAGATGAAGAATGGGAAGCTCTAACTGCTCTGTGGGTAACCCCAAGACACAGGGTATGTTCTTTGCTTCAGTTGCAGTCATTAGTGCTTGCATGGTAGACATGATGCTCATCGTTATAGTGTGCACATTGCTGAATATCATGATTGTGCCCTTCTGCAGAACACATGTACCAAGAACAAGGACAGTCGTGCTGCGGTCAAATTTGGCCAAAAGACTGGCTCTCGTAGCTATGCTGCTCATCTGTATGCAACTGTAAGAACACTCTTACAGAATTTCCTTTTGCATCTTACTCTTGTCTCCACAAGCTTATGTTCTGATTCTTGGTGAACATCATTTCCAGAGGGAGGAGCGCAGAGGTGAAGAGCTAGATGCAGTCGACATCTTTAAGGCGACCCATCACAGCAAGAAGGATGGTTTCTCTGAGGAAGCTCTAGCTGCAATAGTAAGTGACTTGTTCATTTCACTTTTGTGAACCATTCTTGGACCTGTGCGTTTCCTGAATTGATGAATCTTTTGGAAATGGATCTCCAGGCTGATATGGAAGCTGAGATGGCTATTCCTGTGCCAGAAGGTGCACCGCCAAGGTCTGCAGTCGCTGTTGTTGCAAAGGTTCTTAGCAAGGAAGCCAAGCACAACACTTTCCTGAAGAATGCTGGACTTCAGCCCAGTTCCACTGTCAAGCTCAACAAGCCCACCGCAGCTGCTGTATCGGCGCATGTTCATGACCTGGAAGCACAGCTGAAGAGGTCCCAGGAGGAAGCTGAACAGATGAAGCAGCAGTTTGCTGCCATCATGGAAGAAGCAGCTGCCCAGAAGGAGAAGCAAGCGGCAAATGAAGCCGCACAAGCTCAGCGTGACAAGGACTACATGGAGCTCCTCAAGCGGACTGAGGAAAGTGATAGGAGGCTTGCTCACATGATGTCCATCTTCGGAGCATCTGCGAATTAGCTCCTGCTGCTGGTCGCATCCCTTTTTTGTGTCCCGCCATGGAACTTGGTCATATCCTGGCAGCGTGACAATAACTTGGTCATATCTGTTTTGTGCAACTTGTTGTTGCGAATTGGTTGATCTTGTAGTGAATCTGTGAACTTTCTTGACATGTTGGTGAATCTGTGAACCTGGTCATTTTGCTGCTGTCACTCTGCTGTGAAATTTGCAGATTTGAAATGTTGTCTTTTATATTTTGCTGTTGAATTTCCTAATTTAATATATGCACTGTTGGGCTATTGTGGGCTCTTAAAAGGCCAAGGCCCAAAGTAGCCTAGAAATATATGGGCTCTTAAAAGGCTAGAGCCCAACAAATAATTAATTGCATTTTCGAAAAATGGGAGTTGAAAAGGCAAAAAAGGCCGAAGCCCAAAAAACTTGCAGGACAGTAAAAAGGCCAAAGCCCATAACTTTTATGGACCCAAAAAGGCCAAGGCCCAATATCTTTATGGACCCCAAAAAGGCTGAGGCCCAAAACCTTAATGGACCCTAAAAGGCCAAGGCCCAAAACCATAATGGACCCTAAAAAGGCCAAGGCCCAAAAGTGTAATGGGTCCTAAAAAGGCCACGGCCCAAACTGTAATGGGTCCTAAAAAGGCCACGGCCCAAAACTGTAATGGGTCCTAAAAAGGCCACGGCCCAAAACTGTAATGGGTCCTAAAAAGGCCACGGCCCAATGAAAATTGGCCCAGGCCCAGTAAGTACAGCAGCTAAAAAGGCCGTTGAAAAAAAAATAAGCTAAAAAGGCCGAGGTAATTGGGCCAGTTACGGGCCAAGGCCCAACAAAGCCGAAAAAAATAATCAGAACTAATGGGCTCAGCCCACATAAGGAGCTGAATGGACCGGGCTGAATTCAGATAACGACGTTTCTAATTCGTCACAATTTTGCCACGTCGGATTGCCACGCTGGACTCGGGGGCAGGTGCCCATGACGTTTTGGGAACGTCATGCCGTCAGTGACATTTTAAAACGTCACAAAGCTCTACGACGTTTTCAAGTGGAACGTCTTAAGCAGTCACTGCTGACTCCCAGCTTTCGATGTTTTGGAAAGCGTCACCATAACGTCACAAGTAGCCATTAGTGACGTTTTAGTGACACCTTATTTTTGTCAACTTATGGTAGATTTCCTGTAAAGTAGAGGTTCCGGGTTTTTCATATAGCATCCCATATGCTCCATCTTGCCCCAAGGTCTTCTCCGTGATTCAGACAATCTAAGCATGGGATTATAAGAGGTATGAGTACGAGCGTACTCAACAAGTTCATTATAGGAAAGAGGTGTTTAATGCACTAGCTACGGCACTAGACCAGAAATTCGAATACCAATGCATGTTTTTATAAACATTTCTTCAAATGGTGTCTTTATCTCAAGAACTATGTCCGCCGTCACCACCGGTGTCTAGAACTTCATGAGTTCCTTTCCAAGCCAATGTAGTTCCATAACCCGAACAAAGTGAGTGACAAGTCACGATTCATTACACTCTGCAGGGTGTGTTGTTTTACCCATAAGAGATCTTAACCTGTTAACGGGCAGCTTTCCCATCCACACTTCCTTCGGTGTGAGGCCCGGTATAAGGTCCTAGCCAATCATTATGTTTCCTCCGACCCCGCACACCCACCCTGCCACACCTCCTTCGGGTAATCAAGTGTTGCACTATCTCTTGCGGTCCAACCAGTGGGCCCATGAAGGCGCCGATGGCCGAAAGGGCTACCATTGCCTGCCCAAGAAGAATTCTTGAAGAAGAATACATGGAAAGTTTAGACCTAGGATCTTGTAACCTAAGTCAGACTCCGGACAGATCTCTCACAGATCCGCTCCCAATATAAGGGCCGTGAGAGAGGTCGCGAGACACATGCAATCTTAGTACTCATAGTTACCCATAAGTCTAGATTAGGTCCCTGCACCTAGCCTCTCGACTCAGATCATAGCCAACCTTCACACTCCCATTGTAACCCGATATTTTCATAATCAAGATCAGACGGTGCAGGACGTAAGGGTTTTGCCTCATTCATCGAGGGCCCCGAACCTTGGTAAATCTTCCTGGCTTGTTTGATAAACGATGTCTCGTGTCACCATAGGATTACATCTAATCTTAAGCCCCAACGGAGGCATTGCCGAGGAGTACCTCGGATAATCAAGCGCCGGCTCTGTGGGGATCGAACCCACGACCACGTCTAACATTCTGTACAAGATCCTTCATCTGCATTCAGCCATGTCATCGCGCTTTCATCGACACCGCCGGCCATCATCGCACCCTCATCGCCAAGCTCAGGGAGTTCGATTCGTCGGCCTCTTCGAGTTCACCCCGCACGCCCACTGGGTCCTCTGCTCTCCGACTTTGGATCTCCAAGGAGGCTTGGGCCTGGCCTAAGTGTCCACCGCAACCAACGCGGCGAGTCCTTCTACTGCTGGAAATGCTTGTCCCTAGATCTGGAAAGAAGGAAACCACCACCATCACAAGGATCGATCATGTCATCATCGCGCCGATCGGCATCGGCTGGTTTAACGAACTCGATGAATCTATCTCCACCATCAACCCTCTAGCCGATATCCTCGATGCTCTGATCAGATCCGATGACTCCATGTCATCCGATTTGACCTTGTACTCACTTTTTGAACCGGCGATTAACACCCGCACACGGATTGGGATCAAGCGACACCGTCTCATCCAGCGCCGCATATTCGTCTGGGAGAGGAAAGCATCGAAGCAACGCCGTCAAATGATGACCACACTGAGGGCAGCGCATCACAGCGAAGTCTATGATACCCCTCAATGAAACGCGGGATACCGGAGAGAAGAAGGAGATCGCACTCCCCGCTTCCCGCATAACGGCGGCAACTCAAAACAGCGCCAAGAATAACAATAGTGATTATACCATCGTAGAGGAAGAGTGTGGGTAGCAGCTCGGCAGCTATACTCAACAACACGCCGCTTCCTCGCCGGAACTTCGTCGGGAACCCTCAATGCTTATCATTCTATTTTGAGAAGAATCGAGCGATCATTCTAACATGTGCCACCAATGACGTTTACTTCAGCGCAGATCAATCTAGTGAACAACGAAGGGCCTCACGAGAGGAGCTGTCTCAAGCAGCCAAGGTGCAGAAGGCATCTACGAGACTGTTCTGACTCTTCGTAAGATGATGTTAGGGAAATAACATCAAACTTGTCCAAGTCCTTCATGACCACTAGACATCGCGGTATGTTGAGGCCAAAGACTGCCGAGGAGCACCGTCAACCTTGCAAAAGATATCTGATCAACCAAAGAACCAAGACCAAGGTCCTATGGCCTGCCCACGGCGCCTCGAAAGCCTCGCGATCCTAGGACAACCTAGTCCACTGAAGGAAAAATCCTCGGCTTCAAGCTAGCTGCTCAAAGCATCGGCCGAGGGATGAGATGAATCACTCCAAAGTATAATCGACAGAGTCAAAGTGACTACGAGAGGCAAGGGAAGAGTATGATAGTGATGAATTCAAGAAAGCCGGGAGTACGATGGCGGATGAGGGGAGCCGATCGCTCTGGGTTATAAGATCCTGAGACACGTCGCCTAAAAAGGTCTAAGCCCACTCCTACTGACGCTGGCATGATGAGTATCAGGAGCCGAGGTCTTGATAGATGATTATCTTTGGCGACTGCACTCACATATGGAAACCAAATACGGCGATGCAAAGAAGCTTGCAACTCTATCTAAAAGATTCCAAGACGAGCCCTGGCCGAGAGGCTCATTGCTGATCCAGTAAATCATGGGACGCATCCGGTGGGTGCCTTCATAAAAACTTCCAGCGATATAAAGGTCTGAATGGAATTGATAAATTACGTCACCGGCGCGGTTGTAGTGCCGAGGGAGTCGATGCATACATACATTCTGAGGTTCACCAAACTTTGAACTCGCCGAAGATGTTCCCTGCTGATAGAGCAATCGGGACGTCGGGGCCGACGGTATTCGAAGCGAAACCTACATAGAGGAGCTTGGGCGTAAGAAGCCGAAGACCATAACTGCTTACTTTAAATCGCCAAAAAGTTGGGCTTTGGAGTGCTTGAGGATAACGCATTTAAGGCCTCAAGGCTCACAAAGAACGAAGAAGAAGACGATCAGCCGGCACATGATTCGGTGGCCGAAGAGACGCCGCAAGAAAAGGAAGGACCGGGATGGCCATGACACTAACATGGTAGCCGCAGGGTATTCGATCAAGCCGAGATGACCCACGACGACAAGGACGATTGACAGACAACAATCGCAGAATCTTCAGAACCGGCGTAACTACAAAAACACGGCCCTCAAGGATCCTCGAGCTACCTTTTGCTGAACGCATAAACGCCTTGTTACTTACATGCGTACATTGATCCTAAGGATGACAAGAAGAAGTCGAGTCATCTGCTCAGAGACTGTCGACAGTTCACGCCGCCGTCGCCCGCTCGCACCATACGCAGATCACCGCCACCACCACCACCCCAGCACCAGGTCCAGCAGGCTCAACCTCACCAACCCAACGAGGCATTCCCACCACCACGGATAGATGAGAATGATTCAAATAATCACATGCTTTGAGAAGAGAGCTGAAGAAGCTCACCCAAGAAATCAACTCATGTAGTATCATGGCCATTATTCTCAACATGGTCGATCGGTCATCTCAGAGCATTCTGCTCGGCAGAGCGACCACCCGATGACAACTCTGGGTGCTGACACGCTGCCTTAGTAGTTAAGCGCAAATCGAAAGATTCACATGAGCAAGGTCTTCATATCTATGAAGGATTAAATCTGATATTCTTGAACACAATCAAAAACATGGGAATTATGATGAGGACGTCAAGAAACAGATACTTGTTTCATGGGATCCTCCCCACTTCACCGGCGTACTCTCTTGGCAAAGTTTACTTGAACGTTGTCTTTGGGAAACCCGATAACTTCAGGAAGGAAAAGATCGTAGCTTGAAGTGAAAATTGGGAATCACAATACCATGCCATACTGAGATCAGCTTGGCTAAGTTCATGGATGTGCCAATATGCTTAGGTCTCACAAGCCTTGGGATACCAGAATGCAACAAACATCACAGCTTATGAAAGCCGTCACTGACGAGAATTCCTGTGAGGATTGCTGCCAAGTTTGAATGAAATGCTGAACCTAACGACTTTCCTTCAAAATCGTTAGTACTCGACGCATAAGGAAGACGAATGCTAGTCAAGAAACTAAAGAAACAAGACGACCTCGCTTGAAAGCTTCATAATGACCTTCTATGAATTGACTACAAGGCCACTATCGAAGAAAGTAAAACCTGCTTGCTGCAAGAAATCCTTGATGAAATCAAGGATGCCTCCAGAAGCCACCTAAGAAGATAGACAAGATCGAAGATAAGAAGAACCCTCCTCTTGTTTAAAAGGATGGGTAGCATTATATTTAGTTTTTTTTTTGTCTTTCAAAGAAAGGCTTTCTTAGCCCTTAGTTTGCTTACTTTATTAATAAAGACTCAAGTTTCGTTTATTTGAAGTATCGCAGCAATTCGGGGCACCCGAACAAGTTTATTTACTTGAGTTTCTTATACTATAGCAAACATTGGTTTAATTTGAAAATATACCCAAATTGCACTCTAAAGCCTCTGAAAATACGAGTGCTGCAATGGATGGTAATCAACGGGGACATTGCTCTTTTCCTTTGCTATAGATGTCGCCTCAAGAATACGAGAGCGCTACGTATAGCTAGGGATCATGAACGCATACAAACGACCCATGACCGGTACTTTAAACTACAGAAGTACTAAAGAGCGACGGAGTCATCGGCAGATCTAGTGCGGCCAATTTATCTCGGGAGTCAAGTAATAAGTCATACATCTGAAAGCAAAGTTGCACATACAACAGGTTTAGCAAAACCTGCATAATACGTATGTACAACGAGTAATTAAGATTTACTCCATTAATGAAAAAATTGCCAATGGCACTTACAAGCAATTAAAAGGAAATTCATATATACAACTTCCATCGGGTCGAACATCCTCAATATTCGGATGCGACAGTGTTTATATTACTCAAGCATAACAAAATTTTTCAGACTCCCCTTCCAACCTTTTCACCTACCTTAGAATCCATGTTCCACTGTCGGCTACAATGGTAGAAGGAATATGAGCCTTTAGAAAAGATGGCCCACATCACCACATCTAAGATTTACACGGCCATCAACCCATGGTCAAGGTTTTGACAAGAAGAGCTAAAGTGATTGATTTGAAACCATAAGTTGTGAACGGACCAACCTTCTGATTTTCTTGACGTTACCAAATTCAGACATTAAGCCAAGAACGTAGGAGGAAATGGTATCTGTGGGGAACATAATCTTCCACGTTAATCTCTACAAGACAAGATGGCATTTATGAAAATCTGCAGCACTTGTTGCACTGACTCAAATTTAGAATGACAAAAGCTTTCGATTGATTCCTCCAGAAGACTTCCCTGAGAGTTCCAAGATGAGTCAAGGCATTTACGCGTTCATGAATATGCTTGTTCTCTTCCGATAAGTTCAGAGCTATGAATGCAGGAGGCAATGAAGCCAATCAAAACAAGGGATCATCCTCATTACATGTTAGCTGCAGTTAGAATACTTACAATTCAAGCTTTCAGGCTTCTCAGGTAATTCAATAAGGGCATATCATTCTTCTTAGCAACCGCTTCTTCTTCCTTATAATAAGAAACAAAGATAACAATACCACGCATATCCTTCTCCATCCGAGCTTATCCAATCTTTCATACTGGAGGCGATCACTTTCGAAGAAGCACCCAAAGAATCTTCTGTGTGAAAGGAGGTACAGAAATACCTGCGCAGTTATGCCAATAAATAACACAATGAAGCTATATGAGATCATTATCGGGATTAACCTCCCATCGGGATGCAAAATTAAAACTTTGAAAGTATTACAACACAAGGGTATCTGCAACATTGCCAATACGAAATTTGTTACAATTAAAGAGTCTTATGGACAGAAATTGTCTTAAAACAAGCAAGATTGACAAACTAAACAAAAAGAAGTCGTGGGCCTTGGGTCCGACTCTCAGGACAAGCTTGGGCCCGGGCTGATCCGTTTGATGAAACCAACTCAAGAAGTCGGCGAGCACACTTGAGCGCCGGTTTTATGGACACTTAGCCAATAAGTTGCCCATCCCTGCTCCTTTGGCAAACACCTCTGGTCATTTGTTCAATATTGGCTTCAAGCCATGACCCATCATAGTCGAAAAGCTAGGAAGACAGTAGGTGGCTGTGAGGTGTGACGCTGAATACCCTCGATAACTCCCTTCGTGTCGACAAAGAAAGTATCTATCACGTCCACATCTGAGTGCATCCGCCATGACTTCTTTGTTCTTCCGAAGAAGAGCTGAATAAGCTGTGAGATTCAAGAGTCAATGTCAAAGCATCACAAAAGTGTTATCGTAGCTTTCAAAGCGTCAGCGAGGTGGTATCTAAGATTCTTAAAAGAATAAACAAGAAAAAATTCATTAATCATGGTTGAGTTAAGAAAAGGGAATTGAAAATGAAAGGAGGAGAATTAATGAGCAAGCCTAAAACAGATTGGCGAATATTATATTTCTCATTCTTTTGAGTTTCAAGAAAGAAGCTTCTAAAGTTTTTCATCCTTCAAATTTTGTTACCTTCTCAAGTTCCTCCTTCCAAAGAATCGACTTCGCTGCCTGCAGCCATTTTAATTGCGCTTCAAGTTTTGAAGAAGTAGACTCGACTCCTTTTTGCAGCCGAATTTTATTAGTTTAGAGAAGAGAATCATCGAGGTTTGCTGCCTCCAGGGAAGAGATGACCGCTCAAAATCCCGTGGGCAAGTTAGGTACTTATTAATGCAGTGCTGAAACCTTTTCTAGTAAAGTTGATAATCTGGATGAAGACTCACTTGGAAGCTGCTAATCGAATAATATCATCAAAGGTAATAACTTACAAAGTTTTTCAGAAGGAGAAGTCAGAAAATGTTAAATTAAGGAATCTCCTTCCCTTTGAGAGGGGAAGAGGCCGTTGAGACTTGACCCGTTAGAGTCAGAGCTGCAAATTAAGTTCCAATGCCGCCGGGCCAGTCTTGCCGGAGCTCGCCTGCCTTCTTTGGAGGATAGTTCCCATGGAGCCTTCCTCACCTAGCATGCAAATTAGATAAATGGGAACTGGGACACGATGAACTTCATCAAATCAAATTTGGAGGAAGTAGTAAAGACTTACAGATCAAAAAGATCATCTTCATCGGCAAAGCCGCCGATCGATTTATAAGTAAAGACGCTTCATTTTCTTCTCCGTAGCTGCATCAACAAAGGCAAAGGCACAAGATCATCAGCTATGGTTCGACTCCTCGCCGTATCGCCACAAGAAGTGATTGCATCTGGTGGAAAAAGCTTCAGGATTTATCTAGTCATTTTTGGTTCATAAGCCATAAATAAAAGGCAAGACGTGGAAATTACGCATCCTCGATGATATAATCTTCTTGGCACTATGTTTGTTCACAACTTTGATATATATCTATAAGCTTCTCACCCGTATCCTTCGATTTACCGCTAGAAAATGTGCACTCTTAGGTGAACCGGTCCACGACACCCATATCATATCCTTCTTTTTAGTAGTCATGGGTAGTGTGATAAAATCCATTCCTATTTCTTCACATTTCCACTCCGATTGGTAGAGGTTGCAGTGGTCCCGGCTGACTTCGATGTTCAGCTTTCACTCTTGGACAAGTATGACACTCGCCACGCACCGGGCAATTTCTCTTCATGCTGTCTCACCAAAACAACTCTCCTTTTAAATCCATGTACATCTTTGTACTGTGATGAATTGAATATGGTGTTTCATGGGCTTCTTCTGTAGATTACTTCCTTGGATTTTAGCGATGTCTGGAACACAAATCCTCTTAAAACCATAAGGATCTAGACTCGCCTGTGTTGAACTCGATGGTCTTCCTTCTCTCACCCGTATTTCTTCCACGATAATGATCATCCAACCCAATTCTGCTTGTAATCTCATTTTTCAGCTTCTGTTCACTCTTCCGCAACTTGTAGTGTTGATAATCCCTCACTTGAGCTTTCTTCTCCCAAAGTTGTATGCTTGGCTTTATTTCCTTCTTCAACTCACATAGCTCTTGTTCAACTCCTCCGATACTCTTTCCGATCTAAGTACCTGCCACGACATTAGCCTTTCCTAGTGTATAGTTGATGGTCAAATCATACCCTTTGATCAATTCAAGTCATCTTTCGTCTCATGTTCACTTCCTCTGAGGAAGAAGTACTTTGAGACTCTTACATCCATAAAGTTCACTTGGCTCCAGTATAAAGGAAATGGCCTTCAAACTCTTTCAAAGAAAATGCCAACGCACCGCTAACTCTAAATCATGGGGTAATTGACTTCATGAGGTCTGAAGGTTTTGATCTAGTAAGATATCACTTTTCGATCTGCATAAGTACACATCCCAACCATGCTTGGATGCACCACAATATACTGTATAATCCTTACCAGCTTCTCAATGCTAACACAAGGTGTCGTTATCAATTTCTCCTTCAGAATCAAAACTATGTTCACACTCATCCTGACCCACACAAATGGTGTATACATATTCCTTAACAACTGGTCATTGGTCCTATTTTGTAAAAATCCTTCAATGAATCTCTCTGGTAGTATCCTTTTCCATCTAAGAACTTCTTATTTTAACATTTTAGGTGCTTCCCACTCCAAAACCTGCTGCTACTTTGCTTGGGTTTACTGCTATTCCATCTTTACTAATCACATGTCCAAGAAATTCAACACTAGCCAAAACTCACACTTGCTGAATTTGGCATAGAGCTGATGTTCTCTTAGTGTTTGTACTACCATCTCCGAGATGTTCTACATGTTCACTCTATCATTGAATATATCAAGACATCCACCGGCGAACACGATGACAAACTTTTCAAGATAGGGCATGACCATCTTATCTTCATGAGGTTCATGAATACCGGGGCATTTTTCAACCCAAAAGGTACTACTAAGTACTCATGATGTCCATACCTTGAAACAAAGGCAGTCTTTGGAACATCTTCTTTCTTGATCTTGATCCGATGATAACCCGATCTCGCATCTATTTTGGAAAATACTCCAGGCTCCTCTCCACTTGATTAAATAAATCTTGGATCAACAGTGGATATCTGTTCTTATTAGTAACATTGTTGAGGTTTCGATAATCTCCGCACATTCTACCACCTCCATCTCTTTATCCATAAATATCAATCGTGATCCTCAAGGTGATACTTTCTTTCAGATGAATCCTTTCTGCTCCAATCTCATCTAATTGCTCTTTGAGTTCCTTAAGTTCCTTTTGTCCCATCTATATGGTGTTTTGGCAATTGGGGCTGTTCCCCGGAATTAGGTCTATGGTAAACTCTATCTCTCTCCTCGTCTCGTGGCATTCCGTAACTCCTTTGGGAAAACATTTTGGAATTCATTGACTATTGGTGGCAACTTCTTAGTTTCACTCTCATACTAAGTGCCGTAGCTCAACCTCATCTCAAGATGCTTATCTCCTGATAGATATCCTTCCATCCGACTTTTCGTAGACACCGTCTTGTTGGCACCTATCAAGGCTCCATTCTCTCTAACCGCCATGGTATCAAGAATGACATCGCAACCTTCATGGGTAGGACAAACAAACATGTCAAACGTACATCTACGATCATAATGACCTGTTTTTTGCTTAACGTGGGTAACTAATATCGTTCCCCCCGCAGATAATATGGTAGTGTTTCTAACTTAGTGCAATTTATCCCATGTTTGATGATGAATTGTTGGAATGAACGATGTGTTAAATTTATCAAAAAGTACTGCTTATTATAAGTATCTAAGCGTATCTATGACGTGTGTTTATCCTAATTAATCACCTCCTCCAGCTGGTACACTTAGCTTCCGGGTTGGGCTTCTTGTTCTTCCATCTCTCCAGAGTTTCCATTCCCACTTCCTCTCCCGACTCTCTCCTCCATTGTTTTTGTTAGGCAATCTCTCATCATATGCCCTTCCCGGCGACAACCGAAGAAAATCACTTTTGGCTTCCGTAATCCTTCGAGTAATGTCCTTTGAATCCACATACACAGAGCACATTTGCTGCTAACTGGATCCTGGTCCTCCCGTTGTTATTGGGGTTGTATCCGGGCTTGAAGGTCAAGTTGGCATTGGTTTGCTGGTGTTAATGAACTTCTTCTGCCCAAATTTTGCCTTTCTGCGTTTCCTTCCACCGCTAAAAGTCTTCTAGCGTGATTGCTGACCAACTAAATTTCTTTGGAATTGCTCTCAAAGATCCCAAGTTACATCCCGAAATTGATTCAACTTTCTCATGAATCTTTTCTTCCTCTTGTCCCTCCGACTCACTTCATCTACTCATATCAAAGATAACTCCTAAGAACTTTCCGATATAGGTCAAGATCGCCTTATCTTTCTCGTTCCGCATTCTCACCCCGATCACGTCACTCCATCACACTTTCAACACTTGATTCCCAACCGCTGAACTCCTCCCATGTGAATACCTTTCCAGCCGGATATAAACAGCTACTATGTTATCCCACCAAGATGCGCTAGTCTGAAAGACAACAGATGTGTGTTGCGATCTCAATTTTCTCTTCATTTGTGCATCCAACTGTCTTGAGTTTACTACTGTCCAATGCCATCCTCCGTATCCATTGGCTTTGGTGTGTATGCAAAGGGATAAGAGGCTTGGTGTTCCGGGAAGTCCTATTGCTGCAACTCCTTGGTTTTCAGTCTCTTACCCCTGCTCTGGTCTCCAACTCTGGAAAGAATTTCCGTTTCGCTTCTTCATTGTTGCACTGCTATTCTTCCTCCGCATTTTGCAATGGCACTCAAGGAAGCTCTATGTCATCGAAGGTGTGGTGGTGGAAACTGATTGGCCGCTGTCGTGCCGTGATTCGCTCCTCCTTTGTAATGTCCCGTGTTTAGAGACGATCGAGGGGGCAGATTTTAGAAAGGGATGTGCATTGCATTGTAAATTCTGGGGAAATTTCGCGCTTTTAAACAAAAAACTGCATCGAAGGGGGACAAGTTTCTCTCTCGACACCTTAAGGTTAGGTTTCGAGAGGCGATAAACTTGCTTCATATCTAACTAAACTAGGGTTTTGAGAAGAGAGGGGAGAGATTGCATCACAACTTAAGTTGCACAGATTAAATTCAAAACTTAAGTTGCATGATTGAATTCAAATTTAAGTTGCAATTGAATTCTAAATTCAAATATTAAATAAATATCTCATAATTCAATTGTGAGGAAATTCATTAAGTAAATTATAAATAATAAACAATATTGAACAAGACAATTAATAAGTAAACTCAATAGAGAAAACTTTGAGCTTTATTGATTAACACACAAGATACAATGTCATTTACAATATCCAGAAATAAAATAAAGAATATTACAACATATTACAAGTATTGAACAAATGGAAAAAGAAAAAGAAAAGAAAAATTATGTTGAAACATCTATCCTAAATTCTATAAGATGAGTTGATCTTCATCTTGATCATTCCATAGATCCCTGCACACACACAAAGAACAAATAGTGGCCAAGGGCATTGCCACTTGACAGAAAGGGGGAAACAAATGAAATTGAGTAGATATGGATCAGTCATTGAACATCATCTCACACCCAAGTACCAAGACAAAAATTAAGCACGTACACACACAGCCTAGTAGCCACCAGCATTGTGCATGTAACACACACCCAAGTGAGTCACTATGCTGGTCAGCCTTGTCGATCAGAGATCAAATCAAGGGTGGTATAAAACCGTTTGACCGCTGCACCGCAAACTATCGACAAGCAGCTTGGTAAGTCACAGATAGAAAGAACACAAGAACAAAGAAGAACAACACCGCTGTCAACCCGTCCAAAGTCACCACAGACCAACTCAAGCATCACATGATTGCTAGAGGAGCAGCAAAGAATAAGATCATCCTAGAAGCAAATCCTCTACAACAACAAAACCATCTAGAGCTAGTGAGGTATAACCAATCAACCCAGAAGACTCTTTGCTCATAAACAAGTGATCCAATGCATCACAAGTGCTAATGTATGGGTAGAATACCGTTTGTGTCATCATCCTGCTACCAAGCCGCTTGGTGGAAGCAAGATGGGTGGAAGCCAAACAGAAATTCCACAGAACACTGTTGCCCAACACATGGCATAACCAAGAAAATCCAGCAAGGAAAGAGATCTGCACCTCCAAATTAAAGTCACCTACACCTACAACCTAGCACACAATCGCATAGAAAATTGTTATTTTTGTGTCAACATCAAAGCACTGGTAATCCAACAAAAGGATCACCCGTGAAGCATCTAGTGAGCCACAAAGAAGCCAACAAGAGGGAGACCCAAAAGCAATATATGATTACCTAGGGTCACCAACCCATCGAAACAACCCAAAACTTAAGCCTTGCATGTTTATCATCACCAGATGGTTCAAGAGAAGGGCTAGGTTACAACCAAGGGCTGGTAATCCGTCTAGCCCGTCTCAAGTAAAAGGATGATCACAATCGGCAAAGCTCACATCATTTATCCATCTATTGAAGCAAGATAAGCAGTAAAATGAAATAGATAAGCAATGATGTACTGTGAAGCTTGCTTATGATCCAAGGATCATTAGCATCACCGATGCCACCAGACGCAGCACACCAGCAAAGGTCGTGATGCACACACCACACAAGATGAACAATATGAGTCACAAGTGTTAAGATCATCATAAGCAACCCATGATCATGTGATCATCGTAGCTCTAAAGATGCACATGCTAGAGTACACTGGAGCAGCGTAGCTAGAACCAGATAAGGAGATAGCCACATATAATAAGGTCCGCATAATCAAATCAATGAATTGTGTCACATATATGTAAATCATATACATGATTGTATCCAAGAGTCTTCCATCATGGGATGGAGCTGTTCGTCTATAGCTGTCCACCTCTAGCATTTCTTCAATCAGCAGCCTACATAGCTCACCAGCCACTGTTCTTGCAAATGTGCAAGAATCATCCATTGACAACAAGCCATGGGCCAACTATTACTCACAGAGAAACAGCTACACATAAATCAAGAGAGGAGCCAACAATATTAAGCAAAGCTCACAAGATACCTGCGAGCAAGAGCTATGAGTGTACCATCCAATTACAGTGAGAAGAAAGCCGTAGCGAGCAATAGCACAACAAGACAAGAAGACGAGCACGAAGGTAAGACAAGAAGACAAAGAAAGACGAGCAAAAAAGAAGCACAACATCACAAGAAGACAAGCAAAGTGGAAGACGCATCACGATGGCCGCACTCTACGAGAGAGCAGCCCACCAAGCGGGCCCAGGCGTGAGGAGGAGGAGAAGGAAGTAGAAAAAGAAGAAGAGGAGGTGGCGCACATATCGATAGAGCATCCACGGCGGCCATGCATAATTTTTTTACAGCGACCACTTTGTGCGCCAAGTCGCGTTGCTTCCCAAGGCTGCCGCACGAGCGAAGACCACCACACGACGTCACACGGACAAGGCTCCGCATCCGGCTCGCTTCTGGAGAGCGACGCATTCCGCGAACCCACGCTAGCGGAGAACGCGCGAAGTAGCCGGGGCGCACAAGCCGGTGATCGACGCGAGGATCTAGTGGCGCCGTCGCAAGGCGGTCCGACCGAGACACCCGTTTCAGCGAGAACCTGAGGCTACGACAAAGCGGCGGCCGCGAGGCTACTGAGTCGAAAGCCGAGAGAGGATTAGGTTAGGCGACGCTGGAAGAAGATGGATCGTCTGGACCCAGCCTGGCACTCCAACTAACCAGCCTGGCCACCCCAGGGACCGAGGTATTTGTCAATTCAAACAATTACTGGGAGGATTTCAAATAATTTTATAAAATAAAAGATGACTTCTAAAAATAATTAAAATATGAAAATTGCTCTCAGCATAAAATCCTTATCATAATAACAATACAAATAGAAATTTTGAATAATATGACATGAAAATTGATGATTAAATAATCACTAAATTACACACACTACAAGAAAAGTTCTGATAGACAACGTCTCAAAATCGTCCGCTAGGGGTATTTTTCGCTTGGGCCTAACCCGACGATATGGGTTCCGTTGTGGAAACTCGTTGTCAGCAAAGTCCAACGACGATTTTTTCGGTCCGTCGCTGGGCGCCCTTCCACCACGAAAATCTGGACCGTTATGAAGTGTTTTCTGGATCGCCATAAACGTGGACACTTGCAGACGTTGCTAATCACAGCTAACGGCGTTAACCGCCGAAACCCGTGGTAGATGGTAGGCTCACACGAGGCCTGCCACGTCTTGGGCGGGGCCAGATGACATAGTTTGACCGTCAACTATATAGCTGGGCTGGTCCATTAGTTAACCTCTAATGTTGATCGGGTCAAAAAAATGGTCGCCATTTAACATGTGGGGTCCACTTACGCAACGGTCGCCAAGCAAGGGGCGGCCAAAACACAGGTGGGTCCCACTTTCCGTTAAAAGGTCGCCCATTTAGTGTGTGGGTCCACCGTATAGCAAGTGGGCCCCCAACAAGCTAAGGGCCAAAACACAGTGGGTCCCACTTTCCGCCAAGGTCTACCCATTTCGTTAGGGTCCACCATACAAGAGGGCCGCCAACAAAATAGTGGGTCCAAAAACACAGTGGGGTCCCACTTTCCCGCAAAGGTTTCCCATTTAGTATGCGGGGTCCACCATATAGCAAGCTGGTCGGCCCAAGAAGATAGCGGGTCGCAAAACACGTGGGTCCCACTTTCTCAAAAGGGCCGGCCAATTAGTATGTGGGGTCCACCATATAGCAGGTGCCGGCCAACAAGATAGTGGTCAAAAAACACAGGTGGGTCCCACTTTCCTCTTAAAGGGCCGGCCCATTTAGCATGGGACCACCATAGCAAGGGCCTACAAGGTAGTGGGCCGGCCAAAACACATGTGGGTCCCACTTTCCAAAGGCCGGCCCAACACGTATGTGGGGTCCACCATATAAGGGCCGCCCAACAAGAGGGCCGGGTCAAAAACACAGTGGTCCCATTTTCTTGGGCCGGCCCATTTATTATGTGGGGTCCACCAAAAGCAAATAATGCCCAAAGAGTTGGGTCCACCTAAAGCAGTGGCCACCAATTGGTGCGGGTCCACCGTAAATGGGCTGGCCCAAGAAGTATGGGCCAGCCCGTTTAGTTGTTGTTATATGCCGCATAATATGCGCTTTAGGATTTTGCGGGCAGGCACATATGTGATTTCGCTTAATGCCGTTTAAGGGATGGGAATTCGTGATTTAGATACTGAGAATATTTACGCAGCATTGATTTCTGTCGGATAGCCTCACTTACCACAAGCACCAAAGAAAAAATGCGCGAAAGAACTATAAAAACTAACTAAATATTACATCAGCTGCAAGGCATTGAAAAAATATTACAGAACCCAGAGAAATTGAATGGTAATTAAACCTAGCAATACAATGAAGCGATCCGGCAATCTTTTAAGTTGTCCATGCAGCACCTATATCTGAAACAAAGACATTACAAGTTAAGACAACAACAATGGAAAGGCAAAGACACTACAATATTGTTTGGCAAAGAATTTGGAACTCATCATTTCGTCGTTATAACAAGATCATTGTAATGTGCACAATAAGCAAACAAAGAGTGCATGCCGCATACCAACAGCCAATATAACAGAGCATGTTAGAATGAAACAGCAGACTTACTACTGTCGAGTCCCATGCAAACCAACATGTTCAGGGAGTACAAAATTGGCATGAACAACATAGTAGCAGGCTATAAATTTTGTAACAACGACTGAGCAAGATGAAGTTATGATGGCTACATCTACAGAGCAGGGAATGTAAACCAAAAATAGAAGTTACGATGGCAAAAGCTAAAGAGGAGGGAATGTGAACCAACATGTGCCAAGTGCAATTACTTCATTTTGGCCGTGAACTAAATAATACTCCTGAACTTATAGTGAAGGGGATGCAAATCAAGATGTTTCGGGATATAAACTTGTAATGAGCAACACATGGAGGATAGTTAATGCTGGAGCTTAGGATGGACCAGATACAGAATATAGTGGGATCACCTGTGAACTTGTATAAGAGGGAATGCAAACCAATATGTTCAGCTTTCCATATGTGAGCGTCATGCCAAGTCAGAGAAACAAGTCAATAATGCAGCTTTTGAAGAACAAGATGGCACGCAAAATTATTATCTAGTAGTATGACAAGTTTATTTGTACTACAGGCTAGATAGCAGAGTGATAGCATGCCAAACTAAGTCCTTACTTTGTTAGCTTACAATGAACTAGATACAAAACAATGGCATCACCTGTAGGGAATGCAAGCCAACATGTTCATGGAGTAAAAAATTGGCACAAACAACATAGTAGCAGGCCATAATTTTTGTAACAACGACTGAGCAAGATAAAGTTATGATGGCTAGATCTACAGAGCAGGGAATGTAAACCAAATATAGAAGTTACGATGCCAAAAGCTATAGAGCAGGGAATGCGAACCAACATGTGCAATTACTTAAAATTGGCCATGAACTAAATAATAGCAGGATGTTACTATAATACCTACAGTATAATTTTTGTAACAACGACTGAGCAAGATAGAAGTTATGATGGCTACATCTACAGAGCAGGGAATGCAAACCAAAATGTTCAATCGCTTAAAGTTAGCAATGAAGTAGAAAATAGCAACGTGTTACGGTCATAGCTAGGAATGAACTAAAAGAGCTTCAGACAAACAAGCATCTGAACCCAGAACATGGCGCTAAAACAAGGGACTTACATTAGGAGAAGCACTCTGTGGGAGTCACAGCAGATCTTCCTGGGGTTGATAGATCCGGTGATGAAGTACGCTACATGTGCTACTTGGGGTTGGAGAGACGGCCATTACACTTCATGGTTACTCATCTCATCTGCAAAAACGTAACGGCGCATTCGTTAGCACAAACAGGTTCCCCCAAGATTAAACAAGAACTTGCAGCAAGCAATAGAAAAGGACAGTAGAAGAGTTTAGATCATGACGGCGCCGGGAAGATTCGGTTCATGCACACGGTGTCGGTGAGCAAGATCCGATGCGGACGATGCCGCAATTAAGCGATCATGTAGGTGCTGGATGAGCATATGGTTTCGAGGTTCGGCGGGGATGATCCGGTTGATGACGGCGTCGATGAAGCGGCTCCGGCAGACAGCCGGATGACGAGGATCGCGAGGGCTCGGGTAGGCCAGGGAAGTCCGGCGGGGATGTTCCGGTGCGGTGGTCGTGGAGGTGGGAGAGAGAGGGACTTGGGAAGTTCCGGTGGGTGGTCTGAGGGAAATGAATTTTTTTGGGAGGGTTTCCGGGGCTAGGGAGGTGGTGATCCAAAAAATGACGGGCAGACCCCCCCACCAACCGACTTTCTGTCATCTCCACAAGGGTAGAATGGGAATTTGAAAGCGTGTGAATTTTTTGTATTTTGTGGGCGGGAAGTTTTGCCGCTATGAGATTTTGAATTTGGCTAAGGTCCAAGTATAATGATAAAAAATTGTGAGACCGTACTAGTACCTCTGTTCAAGGCCGAGTGCAAAATCAAATCATCATCACCTTGAATATCGGTTACTATCATCGTGTTCTATCTTCTTATCCCATTCAAAAACACGCCTGAAATATTTCTAGATTGGCGGGAGATTTTGCCGCCCGACTGAGATTTGATTTTGAATATGGCTATGGTCAAGTAATATAATATAATACTAATATAAAGACGGTACACCTGGTTAAGTACTAATTGCTCTGCTTCGGCAGTTAAGGCCAGCAGCCACATCAAGCCATCATCATTACAAACAAAATCAGTCAAATCTAGAAGCTAGTATAGGATAAATTCACAGCAGCATAATAAATCCAGAAAACTAATATAATACTACATAAACTGCATACAAGAGCCAAAAGCAGCCAATAACAATGTTAATGTTCACGACAAACTAATCTGAAAATAATACAAGACACAATGTATGGCCAACATGAAGATTAGGATACCCCAGGATGAACGAATATGTTCTTCATTCAGCATATATTTCTTCGTCACTCCATTGAAGGAAATTTTCATTGAACTCCTTTCGTCTGCAGTGTGCAGCCAATACATCCTCCAAACGGTATGGCCTTTGTTCATTTCTCATACCGTAGTTTCCTAATCTATTCACATGTATTGGCCACTCATCCCAGGCCTTTATATCATCAAAGTACTCTCTGATATAACCAAAATCTGTGTAGTAGATGCAGCCAGGTCGAAGTGTCGGGTGCACTCTGGTGTCGACGGAGATACACCGGATATAATGGACGAAGAAGGCACGACTGCCAATGTTATTGACGGCATGGAGAGAGCGGCTCTCAGTGTCCACACGGTACACCAATGGTTGACCTTCCTCCAAATGCTTGTTGTCCAACAACACAAGCAGCAGAGCACCATCCGACTTCACAAGGTAGAACTTGTTATTTCCAAGTTCTGGAAATGAAAATAGTGTATCCATTTTGACAGTGCTCGCACGCTGCTCCAACTGGACATTGTTGGTGCACACTAATTTTCCGAACTCAAAATTGTTCACAGCTATTGCATACAATTCACCATTGAACGGGGTAATGCAACGCAGACAATGGTGCTCGATCGAAAATCTTCCTTCTCCCCAATCTTCATCTATACCCTTAGTTGGAGTGCTCTCATCGACCCAAGCAATTTCCGCCGGGTAATCTTTGGAAACGAAGACCATAGTCGGGGACTTCATCACAGCGACTGACTTCAGAATAACGTTTGGCATATGCGCCTCAAACATAGTATTCAATGTCTTTGTGAGTGGGTTC
Organism: Lolium multiflorum; assembly: GCA_030979885.1. NCBI lineage: Eukaryota > Viridiplantae > Streptophyta > Magnoliopsida > Poales > Poaceae > Lolium > Lolium multiflorum. The sequence continues at coordinate 101,611,383 of CM061749.1, forward strand.
AGAAGCCGTATCTTGTGCGGCTGGTTCTTCTGGGCAAGCACGATGACGCCACGGCAAAAGCCGACAAAGTAGTATCTAAAATATATTGATGAAGATAACATTCAGCACTAAGATGTTTACGATTGAAAATAAAAATAGATTAACTCTATAGATATGGAGGAATTTGAACCTTGCATGAACTTCCGTTAGATCGATGGTGACGTAGCGGGATGTGCGGAGGTGGAGGAAGGTGAAATCAGCAGCGCGTGGAAGGCCGTGGTCTAGCATGATCCATTCGTGCAGGTGCACGTCGGGCTCAGGTAAACCTGAGCGCCAATTTCTACAGACTTGCCTCATAGCAGAGTAGGTGTCAGCGTACTGCTCGTTCGCCAGTAAGCATTCGCCGATCTTGTGAAGTGGTCCATCAGCCGAGAGAGAGGCCCAGTTCACGGAGGCGACGGCCGCCGGCGCATTCTTCTTGTCCATCGCCGGCAGGGAGCGCGCGTGGGCGGTTGGTGTTTTTTCCTTCGATTTGGAGAAGTTGATGGGACGTGAGAGGCGTGGTTGCGTGCGTGAGTGAGAATGAGACTGTGTGCAGAGGGAGGGAGAGAGGGGGCTCTGGCAACGTGACGGTTGGTCTCGGCAGTTTCTCAAAAAAGCTAGACGTTTGGTCTCAACACGCGCACCGCCTAACCGCTGTGCACCGCGACACGCGTCCGTGGTACTGCACGTCTGCACCGTTACGTGTACTCAGTTAGCCTTACACTGGAAAAATATCTGCACTCAGTTTTCCCCTCGAGTACTAATACTGGCTAGTGCATTACCTCATAAAAAAAATACTGGCTAGTGCAATATACTCAGTTTTACCCTCAAGTGGCTGATCAACAGAGAGTCAACAAATGGGATTAAGCTATCTAATTGAGTAATTTCATGCGCAAAAAAAATCATAGTGCCTCCTACTCATGGAGTCTTGTTAAGAAGAGGAGGTCTAATACGTGGAAAACAGAATAGCACACCACAGGTCCGAAATGATGGAAAGGGCTAGGCAATCCACTTATTATAGAACTCAACAAAAACCACATGGAACTATATTAAACTTATGCAGTAGCCAACGCAACCAAAAGTCAGAAGTGCAGGCTGAATCCCAAAGGCACAACACAAAAAGGAAACTTGCAACCTTATATAAAAGGGGCTATGCAACCCACTTATATACACATTAACAGCCATCCTCGTGTGTGACAAGAGAAATTCAACACTGGATTCGGAGGTAGGCACATGAAGCTTTACAAGGGCCAATGGGGCACCAACAATTTAAGGATGAATTGAACCACACCGTCAACAATTCAAACTCGAGACCTTGGCTCTAATACCATTTAAGTTCGAACGGATTGAAAAGGCTAGGCAACCAATTTCTAAAACATCCACAGGAACAACTACCAAGTTGATCCCAGCCGTAGATAAATGCATCCACCAACAAAATAGGAACAGTGCCTCAGTCTCAGTAAACATTTCACAATACAAGGTACTCACATGTCAATGTCAGTGTTCATCTCCAATTATCTATGGCATTTTATTAGTCTTTTGAGAGATTATAACAAACTTGATTGGCCTCCTGCAGTAGGGCATCACATGCTTCTGATCTCGATCTCAACATGTCAACTTGGTTTCTTAACACATCTGCTGCAGCTCGTTCTATTTGGATTTGTTCCTCCAGAACTTGTGCAGAGAAAGACTTGGACTTGGACTTGGACTTGGACTGCAAAAACCCAGCATTTCGCAGGAAAGTGTTTTTGGTGATATCTTTATTTTTAAGTACCATGGTAAATGTCTCCATACATTCTTCTAGAGTTTTTTCCATACCATCTTTCCCGGGTTTTGCCATCTCCAATTTCATATTTGCCTGAAAAGTTTTGAGTCGTGTAAAAATAAAAGTTATTACAGAGAAACATGCAGACGGTAGATTTAATGTGTATGAACTACTTCTAATCCTACAAGTTGGTATGCCTGATTACACATCAAATGCATTTTCACAAAAACGCCTACAAGATCATATTGACATATTGCTCCTACAAATTGGCAAGTGTGTAGTTAAAAAATTTAAATCATAAAGAAGACTTACAATAACACTTTCTGCAAGTTCTCCTATCACATTATGTTTGTTCTTCTGGCATGCCTCGAACTGCTCTGCCAGAGTCATCTCTTTGTCTGGTTGCATGTTGTTTGCATGATCTACTTTCTGCATTTTTGTACAATCATATGGAGATCAAATAACGTGGTTGAAATGGAGGATGGAAATATAACATGCACACGGAGTTCTACACAATTTACGAGTAACATATGTAGCAGTACAGACCAGCGGGGCATTACTTTTTGCCAGAGATGCCCAACCAAGTGACGAGATCCTGTACGGCTTGGTAAACGTTGTTTCAAGCGGTTAGCCTGGTTCCTTTTAGACAACGTCTGCAAAAGGAGACTAGTGAGACACTGGCGCAAAATAAGTATTCGGAATTTAATCTGGTTTCACGGTCCTCATAAGCCATACCACATTCTTTGGATCAGACCAATGCTTGACAAGATCTCCCCACTGCTCGTCAGTCATACAGGGTGCAGGAGACTTTGTTCGAACATTGGCAGTAATCTGGCCAGTGAAGTATGTCGCCTTAAGCTTATAGCGGTGCTGGCGCAACAATTCTTTGAATATGGAAGCGATGACAAACTTTACATCCTCATTATCCTCATCGAATTCAAACCTTAACTGCTCACAACGGTGGAATGATTGGTGAGTTATATAGCATAGAAACAACAGTAAGCTACAAGAAATGGGACAGATCAATGTGGAATAATTTATCATTACCAGGAGAAGCATGACTTACGTGTAAATTATGCACTAAACTCTCGAACTGTGAAGGGGTGTCAACGTGCTGCTTCCACAATGGGAAGGTAGGAAGTTCATTCCTGATAAAATGGCCAACCTGTGATACAAGATATGAAGATTCATGCGGATGAAGTGGCCTTCTGCCACCTACAATAGATGTGATGCGAAATCTTGAACCCATTCCGGAAATCTTAGCTGCAAGTTTTTTTCCTACCGTTGGCCCCCTCGTTTTTATTGATCGTGGCGAACCTACCAAGTTAAGCATTACATCAAGCTATCATGGTATATAGATACATAAGGGAGCATTAAACTACAAGTCTTGAAAAAAGTATTACCTTTTTTGGCGTGGGTCTCATCATCGGGAGAGGAGTTGTCTTTCGCAGGACTAAGGGTCGGAGGGAGATCATCACCAGTTTGCTGGTGTTGTGGCAGCACTGTTTGGACATTTGAGGCTGTATCATCTGGGACTAGCATCATGTGTCCTTGGCCATTATTACCTACCACCACTCCTGATGGTGCCAATTCTTGGCTAGAATTTGCTGTGGAAACTGGTTCTGTTGGCAATTGTTGCTGAGAATCAGTATTGGCAACTGGTGGTTGTGGAATGTGTGGGCTGGTACATGCTGGGGCTACTTCTGTCTGATTCGATGGTTTGTGGTTTTTACGAGACCTTTTACTGTTATCATTCTTGGCCTGTTCGCCACCTCGTGTCAGTCTCTTGTTAGACCTTGTAATAGGAGGAGCAGCACGAGCATCAGGCTTAACTCTTTTTTTATTACGCACTGTCACCCATCCTCCGGTATCAGCCTGAGGTTCCTGTTGAGTGTTCTTCCTCCTATTCGTTCTTGAAAAGTTCTTTCCCGAATCTGCAGATGCCTGTCACACATAAATGATATTTCAATGTACAATATTATATGATGATGATATGCAGATGGAATGGAAAAACAGTCAGGCAACATATGCCAAAACATATATGAGGCGTTAACTAAGCAGGAAAAATTGTAGTAATGAGATTGAACATGGCATGGGTAACATATTTGGTAGGACTGGGATACAACAAATGGAAGTTGGGACAAATAATTCGATGACAGGACAGAGAAAACTCACCTTGTTGTGTTGCAGACGATAGTCGACCAGGGCATCTTCCTGAGTCAGCTCGCCATCACAATCAGCAGGATCAAATTCTGAATCAGAGGAATGTTCCGTATCCTTTGTGAGGGAGGTGGGTGGCGTTTTTGCACTAGACCTTGTAGAAGGATGTAGTGTTAGGCCCAACGAGGCTGCAACTCGGCTATTATGCAGAATAGTTTGCCTCCGTTGCTCTTCGTACTCATTCTCGAGTGGAAGACCTAACATGCATTGGCGAGAAATGCAGATGAGATTTATCATGGAACTGTGCATATAAGAACAAATTAATAGTAGCAGTGAGACTGCTCAAAAGGTGTAATGACAAACAAACTATGGCTCAAAAATAATTGATGTTCATATTGTCAAGCTTCATGCACTAGCCAACGCAACCGGAAGTCCGGACTGATGGAAAGGGCAAACAAATTATGGCTCAAAAATAATTTATGTTGGGCAACAAAGGGCAGCAGCAACAATTTTTAGGATAAGTATGATGTCAAGCTTCATGCAGTAGCCAACGCAACCAAAAGTCCGAACTGATGGAAAGGGCTAAGCAATCCACATATAGACTCAAACACATATAAGTGTCATTTTCATGCCAATGGTTAACCATATGGAATGGCGTGTGCTTAATATAATTGCCTAGGGTCTTCCAAATTCCAACAGATCGATCTATTGGATGAACTTGCTAGAGCATGCAATTCGAAATGGTATCAGACCTACAAGGTCCTGAGTTCAAATCCTAGCAAGTAGCAACGCAGTATTCAAAATAAATATTTGCAGCCTTCCTAAAAAAATATCTAATGATACATGCCTAAGGCTCGGTCTATTGAATGAGTGGTTTTATCACTTAGCACCACAAGTTGGGGATTTTTAATCACAAAACACCAACATTTGGGGAAATTATTTCACATAACACATTATTTGTCATTAGTCGGCTTGACAAGAGCATGACCCTACAGCGTGACACCAATTTACAGTACGTGAGCATGTTTGCTACAAACAAATGAATTTTGGTGTGAAATTTTGTAGACACTCTGTGGAAATGAGAATATGAGTCACACTTGTTACATATGCTACACACAAATGAATTACCATATGACAAATATCCACAAGAAATTATAACCACACAAGAACATGAGATTTGGGTAATATATTCTGTACCAGCATAAGGTTTTGATAATGTTTACCAATACAACTACCCTGGACATAAGATTTTATTTTGAACTGTCTGGACTTAAGATTTAACAACTAGTGTTGACAAACAGCTTTGTATTTGCGTTTAACAGCAAATACCACAAAATAAAGTCTAATTGTCTTTCTCCTGCGGTCACTCTTAAACTGACGGTGGCCGGAGGTCACTAATGGGCTATCAAACAGAGATCGTGTATTCTGCGAAACAATTACCCCAAATGTTAGTGTTTTGTGATACAAATTTCTAGGGTTGTGGTTCTGTGATAAAAAAATCCTGAACTTCTGGTGTTAAGTGATAAAACCTCATTGGATGAACTGGCTAGAGCATGCAATTCCACATGGCGCACACAGAGTTGCAAATAGAAAAAAATACAGGCAGTTTAATACTATCAATAAATTGCTCTCCTAGCTTGACTGCTATCATAACCTTTGTAATACGTACTACCACCATCCCGAAGTTTTTATCAAAAATCATTAACATGCAAAATACAAATTTAATATCATTAAATAGATAACGAATATATTTTCGTACGGTATCTACAAAATATTATATTTCTTGATAGATTGTTCTGAAAGTTTGGTCAAACTTTACTTGGTTTGACTTTTATAAATAAGCCTTCAGGTTTGGGGTGGAGGTAGTAATGTACTATCCTCCGTCCTAAATTAGTTGTCTCAAGTTTGTTAAAATATGGATGCATCAAGACACTAAAACATGTCTAGATACATTCATATTTAAAAAAATTTGGGACAACTAATTTGGGACGTTCAAACCCCAAAAAAGTACCGCACAGAAGTGATATTTGGAAAAGAAATGCGTAACGAAAGCGGACATAAGCTCTGCCTCTCCATCAGCAGATGTAAGGTTACGATCAGCAGAGTTCCGAGATAAAAAAAATACAGGCAGTTTAATACTATCAACAAATTGCTCTGCTAGCTTGACTGCTATCATAACCTTTGTAAAATGCATACTTCAAACCCCCAAAACATATCACACAGAAGTGATTCTCGGAAAAGAAATGCATAACGAAAGCGGACATAACCTCGATCTTCCTCTCGATCAGCAGATGTAAGGTTAAGATCTCATATAGCTACGCGGCAAACAACTATCTACACTGATCTAATATCAGCAAGAATGCATTGCAAGAAAGCAACGAAAACTAGTGTAAGAAATCAAATGCATATAACAAAAGCGGACATGTAAAGTATTCATCAACCTTCGTCTGAGGCCCGGGCGGATTTACTCTTTGGTTGGGGGTGGTCGACTTTGGGGCCGCGTTTTTTGCCCATCTCGATCTCCGGTGAGGTGGACTACAGAGTCGGGGAAGCAGATCCGGAGGAGATATGGCGCGGTGAACGTCGGCGTCGAGGAAGCTAATCCGGCTTGCTAGGCAGCAAGGGAGCCGGTAAAACGTGGTCGGTCACTACGGTGGCCGGTGAGAAGGCAGTGATGGTGAGGAGGGGCGGTGGGGCACGGCCGTCGTCGTGGGAGTGTGCCTGGTAGAAGCATGAGAAAGATGTGGTGTTCGAATTGTGCTCTACAGGGAAATATCCTCTGTGGACCGATGTTTATAGGCCGACGGGCAAACCGCAGGTTTTGGGGTAGCTTGAAAATGGGACGCGCCAACAATTTCGGCGCGTGTTTTGCGGCAGAGATGAAAGTCACCCATAAGAAACTTTCCTCATGGATGCTTGTTGCTTGGTCGTGTGGACAACATATATAGTGGGAGATGCCCATAGCTAGCTAGGCCATTCATATCAAACTCGAGTGATTATCACTAAGTTTACAATGAATATATTTCATGACACTTGATATTGGCCGGATAGTAGAAAATATATTTCATGACTATCGATCCCATATTAGTTAATTTATATTATTTCAATTGCTAAAATATTTTCATATTCTTTTAGAGTTCTAAAAAACACACTACACAAGGGATATCACTACCTTCTAGGTCCCGGTCATCAGATTTAGAGTAAAGTAGCTTAGCGACAGATTTAGACCTTTGTGCAACAAATACATGAGTTGGTGATATGTGCAAAAGAACAGGTTAAGTGAGTGTTTTGTGCAACAATGACAACAATAAGTGGAGTTTCGATCGTGCAAAGGATAAAAGGTGGAAGAGGGATCACACGGAAGGAGAAATTAAGAGAAAGGGAGAGCAGTGCCTCACGGGGCCGCTGTTATTTATGGTGAAAAGAAATGCTTCACTTTTTTCGGTGAGTGATGTTGACTGGCACACAGGGTTTCAGTTATGTAGACCTGCAGTGCAGGCTACGCGCCCGTCTAATATTCATTTTTTTCAGCGACAAAAGGGAGAGAGAGAGAGAGAGAGAGAGAGAGAGAGTCTTGACGACGAGTCTTTACTTGACAAAGAAGATTGCTGGGAGTTTGCCTACCTACCGCACGTGACTTGTGCTCACTGATGTGTGGGACCTACACGCATGGGACCACACGTAAGTGACCGACCTACTTTATTCTAGGGGTGCCCCTCAAGCTAATACATAATCTGCAACATGAAACTATATTCGCTTATAAAATCTGAACTTTGAAATCCAATTTAATTTAAGTCTATTATTGGTCATATCAACTATCAAGTCTAAAATTACATTCTGAAACTTGTTCAACGCTTTCTCATGAATTATTATGGTAGTTTTTTAAAATCAAATGCTAATTGATTGAGATAATAAAAAACATATTTTTTTTTGAGAAACACAGTACAAACGCAGATGCTCACATACACGCGTATACACTCATCCCTATGAACACACACACGCACACCCTACCCCTATGAGCACCTCCGGAAGACTGAGCCGGCGGATTGAATCTTGAAATTGACGAAGTCACCACAGGCGCCTCGCTGTCGACGGGAACGTCGCCTCCTATTTGTAAATAAAAATAAGAAGTCAATGTTGTGGTAAGTTAGGAGGTTCAAAGGGTAAACCAAATATAACGTTTTGTTCAATCTCATAGTTCATATTACCAAGTTTGATTATCCCTGGACAACATTGTTTGTTATAGTGTTCCCTAATTGGGCATGGTGGTGCATCTTGCCATTTCTAACAATGTTGATGACTAGACTTTTCAAGTTTTCGGTATAAAAAATCGTTTTTCATTTTCTAGATGATAAAATATGTTTTTTTGTGCATGGGGTAGAAAAGATATGGGTCAAAATGGCGCATCTACATTTTTTAAATAAATTACGCCATATTTTAATGACAAATCCCAAATTTACGGTTTTTAGTGCTTTCTAGCTAGTTTCGCACATTTAAATGACTTTATGCTGATTTATTCAAAGTAATTCAAATTTGAATTGTAGATATGTTATAACTTGGTCCTACAAGTCCCCATAAATAATTTTTATATACATATTACTTACTATATATAGAAACCAGCGATAGTACTGAAATATTCAACCCCTTTGCAGGATAATCATGTAAAACATTTTGACCTGGTTTTGAAATAAATAAATGAAACTGAAGAAAACCTGAAAAATGAAACCCTTCTACATGGAGTGTGCTTGTATGTGTTAGTTGACAGGGAAAATAAGAAACATGTGATAGGGTAGTGAAAAACAAAATGTCTTCACAAAGCGGACTATCGTGTATGAAGATTCATGGTTTGCAAGCCAAATGATATAGTTATGGCCATATTTGTGGCACAGTTTGTTACAATGTGCCCAAATTGGGCATGGTGGTGCATCTTGCCATTCCCAACAATGTTAATGACTAGACTTTTCAACTTTTCGGTATAAATTTTTTTTTTCATTTTCTAGATGACAAAATATGTTTATTTTGTGAATGGTGTACATATAAGATACGGGTCAAACTGGCAACTCTACATTTTTTAGATAAATTACGCCATATTTTAGTGCCAATTCCCAACTTTTACGGTTTTAGTACTTTCAAGATAGTTTCGCACATTTAAACGACTTTATGCTGATTTACTGAAAGTAATTCCAATGTGAAATGTGGGGGTGTTATAACTTCGTCAAAGAAATCCCCCAAAAACATAGTTTAGGGTTGGGGGTAGATACGGAGTACATGATTTGTATGTTTTGAATATGTCTATACCTTGTTTATCAACCTGATTGTTAATTACTATATATATGACGTAAGAAGGCTATGTGCTTTGGGTTTTCATTTTTTTTGATTTTTTCTGAATTTTTATGCTCATTTGAATCTTGGTCAAATCCTAGGTTTGACTAGGATTTAAACAAACTTAAAACATGAAAATGAAAAGGTAAGCCTGGATCCTTCCTAGTCACTCTAAAATTAAGCTTTTGGGAAGTTTTAGAAATTTCCATGTTTGAAACCCGAAACCACTTCTCTTCATGCTTGACTTCATAAGACAAAGTTAAGGGTTAGGGGTAGATACATGCCTTTTCTGTTTTGAATATGTCTAGACCTTGTTCATCAACTTGAATGCTTACTATATATATATATGACATAAGAAGGCTATATATATATGTGCTTTGGTTTTTGGTTTTTGTTTTTTCTGAATGTTTATATATGCCCATTTGAATCTTGGTCAAATCCTAGGTTTGACCAAGATTTAAACAAGTTTAAAACATGAAAGTGAAAAGGTAAGCATGGATCCTTCCTAGCTAGTCATTCTAAAATGAAGCTTTTGGGGGGGTTCTTGAAATCTCAATGTTTGAAACCCAAAAACCACATCTCTTCATGGTTGACTTCATAAGACATGCAGAGTTTAGGGTTAGGGGTAGATACATGATTTGTCGGGTTTGAATATGTCTAGACATGCTTGTTTATCAACTTGAATGCTTACTATATGACATAAGAAGGCTATATATGTGCTTTGGTTTTTCATTTTTCTAGTTTTTTGAATGTTATATGCCCATTTGAAGATTTTGGGTGGTTCTTGAAATTTTCATGTTTGAAACCAATACGACTTCTCTTCATGCTAGACTTCATAAGATCGACCGAGTTTATGGTTAGGGGCTAGATACATGATTTGTCTGGTTTGAACATGTCTAAACCTTGTTTACCAACTTGCAAGGCTTACTATATGACATAAGAAGACTATGTGCTTTTGTTTTTCATTCTTCTATTTTTTTATTTTATGCCCATTTGAATATTGGTCAAATCCTATGTTTGACCTGGATTTAAACAAGTATAAAATATGAAAACGAAAAGGTAAGCCTGGATCCTTCTTAGTCACTCTAAAATGAAGCGACTTTTGGGATGTTCTTGAAATTTTCATGTTTGAAACCCAAAACCACTTCTCTTCATGATTGCTTGACTTAAGAGAGTTTAGGGTTAGGGGCAGATATATACATGATTTTCTAGTTTGAATATGTCTAGACCTTATTTATCAACTTGAATGCTTACTATATGACATAAGAATGCTATGTACGTGGTTTATCATTCTTTTGGTTTTTTCCTGAATTTTTATGCCCATTTGAATCTTGGTCAAATCCTAGGTTTCACAAAGATTTAAACAAGTTTAAAATCTGAAAATTAAAAGGTAAGCATGGATCCTTCTTAGTCACTCTAAAATGAAGCTTTTGGGAGGTTTTTGAAATTTCCATGTTTGAAACCCAAAACCACTTCTCTTCATGCTTAATTGACTTCATAAGACAGTTTAGAGTGTTAGGGGTAGATACATGATTTGTCTAGTTTGAATACGTCCAGACCTTGTTTATCAACTTGAATTCTTACTATATGACATAAGAAGGCTATGTGCTTTGGTTTTTCATTTTTCTGATTTTTTTGAATTTTATGCATGCCCATTTGAATCTTGGTCAAATACTAGCTAGGTTTGACCAAGATTTAAACAAGTTTAAAACATGAAAATGAAAAGGTAAGCCTCGATCCTTCTTAGTCACTCTAAAATGAAGCTTTTGGGGGGTTTTTGAAATTTGCATGTTTGAAACCCAAAACCACTTCTCTTCATGCCTTACTTCATAAGACGGAGTTTAGGGTCGTTAGGGAGTAGATACATGATTTGCCTGGTTTGAATATGTCTAGACCTTGTTTATCATCTTGAATGCTTACTATATGACAGAAGAAGACTATGTGCATTGGTATTTCATTTTTTTTGAATTTTCATGCCCATTTCAATCTTGGTGAAATCCTAGGTTTGAGCAAGATTTAAACAAATTTAACACGTGAAAACGAATAAGCATGGATCCTTCTTAGTCACTCCAAAATGTACCAATTGATAGATGTGTTAACTTTGCTTCATGGAAAAAATAATGTCATGTAAATGAGTTAACTTGGATTTCCTGCCGTTGAATCCATATATAGGAAACTTTGTTCTAATGCACTATAATAATCAACCGTGTTTTTACACCAACATTGCCAACAGGTCTGTCACTTACGTGTGGCGCCCATGCGTGAGGTCCCACACTTCAGTGAGCACAAGTCAAGTGCAGTAGGTACGCAAACTCCAAGCCATCTTCTTTGTCAAGAGAAGACGATCAGGATGCGTTTTGGAAATCTGTGGTCCTTCTGGATCCTTCGGTTGTCCCTCTCACAAAAAAAAAACAAATCTCTCTCATTCTCGGCCTCGACTCGCTCGCTCGCTCGCTCGCACCTCCTGCTCACTGACAAACCCTGCACAAAAGTCAACATCATCACCCGAAAAAGGGGAGACACCATAATGCTCTCCCTTCTTCTCTCCTTCCGAGTGATCCTCTTCCTCCGAGTTTCACTCGACGGGCAAACACACATGTGCTGCATAGTAATAATAATAAAAAGGTAGAAAAATCAACCTACGAATCTATAATTAAATACGTTAAACTAGGGTTTTGCCCAGTACTACAGATCAAGTTCATAAAAAATCCAACTACGGGGTTCGAACAACCCCATTTCTAATCCAAGATTTTTTTCGACCTCATCCAAATGGCCTCAAACTATAGGGTTAATTAGCATCTAGTGCAGAATGTGTGAACATGTATGCACTATGTGTGCTATAACTTGTATGTCTTTCAAATTTGAACCAAATTTGAAATATATGAAATGGGGCTTTTGGCTTAAACGTTTGAAACCCAAAACGACTTCTCTTCATGCTAGGCATCATAAGACCGAGTTTAGGGTTAGGGGGTAGATACATGATTTGTCTGTTTTGAATATGTCTATACCTTGTTTATCTACTTGAATATGCTTACTATAGATATATATGACGTAAGAAGACTATGTGCTTTGGTTTTTATTTTTTATTTTTCCAGAATTTTTATGCCCATTTGAATCTTGGTCAAATCCTAGGCTTGACCAATATTTAAACAAGCTTAAAACATGAAAATGAAAAGGTAAGCTTGGATCCTTCTTTGTCACTCTAAGATGAAGTTTTTGGGAGGTTTTCAAAATTTCCATGTCTGAAACCCAAAAACACTTCTCTTCATGCTTGACTTCATAAGACAAAGCTAGTTTAGGGCTTTAGGGGGTAGATACATGATTTGTCTAGTTTGAATATGTCTAGACCTTGTTTATCAACTTCAATTCTTACTATATGACATAAGAAGACTATATGTGCTAGCTTTGGTTTTTGATTTTTTGATTTTTTTGAATGTTTATGCCCATTTGAATCTTGGTCAAATCCTAGGTTTGACCAAGATTTAAACAAGTCTATAACATGAAAATGAAAAGGTAAGCCTGGATCCTTCCTAGCTAGTCATTCTAAAATGAAGCTTTTGGGGGGTTCTTGAAATCTCAATGTTTGAAACCCAAAACCACTTCTCTTCATGGTTGACTTCATAAGACATGCAGAGTTTAGGGTTAGGGGGTAGATACATGATTTGTCGGGTTTGAATATGTCTAGACATGCTTGTTTATCAACTTGAATGCTTACTATATGACATAAGAAGGCTATATATGTGCTTTGGTTTTTCATTTTTCTAGTTTTTTGAATGTTATATGCCCATTTGAAGATTTTGGGTGGTTCTTGAAATTTTAATGTTTGAAACCAATACGACTTCTCTTCATGCTAGACTTCATAAGATCGACCGAGTTTATGGTTAGGGGCTAGATACATGATTTGTCTGGTTTGAACATGTCTAAACCTTGTTTACCAACTTGCAAGGCTTACTATATGACATAAGAAGACTATGTGCTTTTGTTTTTCATTCTTCTATTTTTTTTATTTTATGCCCATTTGAATCTTGGTCAAATCCTATGTTTGACCTGGATTTAAACAAGTATAAAATATGAAAACGAAAAGGTAAGCCTGGATCCTTCTTAGTCACTCTAAAATGAAGCGACTTTTGGGATGTTCTTGAAATTTTCATGTTTGAAACCCAAAACCACTTCTCTTCATGATTGCTTCATATATAAGACAGAGTTTAGGGTTAGGGGCAGATATATATATACATGATTTTCTAGTTTGAATATGTCTAGACCTTATTTATCAACTTGAATGCTTACTATATGACATAAGAATGCTATGTGCTTTGGTTTATCATTCTTTTGGTTTTTTCCTGAATTTTTATGCCCATTTGAATCTTGGTCAAATCCTAGGTTTCACAAAGATTTAAACAAGTTTAAAATCTGAAAATTAAAAGGTAAGCATGGATCCTTCTTAGTCACTCTAAAATGAAGCTTTTGGGAGGTTTTTGATATTTCCATGTTTGAAACCCAAAAACCACTTCTCTTCATGCTTGACTTCATAAGACAGAGTTTAGAGTGTTAGGGGTAGATACATGATTTGTCTAGTTTGAATATGTCTAGACCTTGTTTATCAACTTGAATTCTTACTATATGACATAAGAAGGCTATGTGCTTTGGTTTTTCATTTTTCTGGTTTTTTTGAATATTATGCCCATTTGAAGATTTTGGGAGGTTCTTGAAATTTTCATGTTTGAAACCAATACGACTTCTCTTCAGGCTAGACTTCATAAGATCGATCGAGTTTATGGTTAGGGGGTAGATACATGATTTGTCTGGTTTGAACATGTCTAAACCTTGTTTATCAACTTGAAAGCTTACTATATATATGACATACGAAGACTATGTGCTTTTGTTTTTCATTCTTCTATTTTATTTTATTTTATGCCCATTTGAATCTTGGTCAAATCCTATGTTTGACCTGGATTTAAACAAGTATATAATATGAAAACGAAAAGGTAAGCATGGATCCTTCTTAGTCACTCTAAAATGAAGCGGCTTTTGGGATGTTCTTGAAATTTTTCATGTTTGAAACCCAAACCACTTCTCTTCATGATTGACTTCATATATAAGACAGAGTTTAAGGTTAGGGACAGATATATACATGATTTTCTAGTTTGAATATGTCTAGACCTTGTTAATCAACTTGAATGCTTACTGTATGACATAAGAATGCTATGTGCTTTGGTTTATCAATCTTTTGGTTTTTTCCTGAATTTTTATGCCCATTTGAATCTTGGTCAAATCCTAGGTTTCACAAAGATTTAAACAAGTTTAAAATCTGAAAATTAAAAGGTAAGCATGGATCCTTCTTAGTCACTCTAAAATGAAGCTTTTGGGAGGTTTTTGAAATTTCCATGTTTGAAACCCAAAACCACTTCTCTTCATGCTTAATTGACTTCATAAGACAGAGTTTAGAGTGTTAGGGGTAGATACATGATTTGTCTAGTTTGAATACGTCTAGACCTTGTTTATCAACTTGAATTCTTACTATATGACATAAGAAGGCTATGTGCTTTGGTTTTTCATTTTTCTGTTTTTTTTGAATTTTATGCATGCCCATTTGAATCTTGGTCAAATACTAGCTAGGTTTGACCAAGATTTAAACAAGTTTAAAACATGAAAATGAAAAGGTAAGCCTCGATCCTTCTTAGTCACTCTAAAATGAAGCTTTTGGGGGGTTTTTGAAATTTGCATGTTTGAAACCCAAAACCACTTCTCTTCATGCCTTACTTCATAAGACGGAGTTTAGGGTCGTTAGGGAGTAGATACATGATTTGCCTGGTTTGAATATGTCTAGACCTTGTTTATCATCTTGAATGCTTACTATATGACAGAAGAAGACTATGTGCATTGGTATTTCATTTTTTTTGAATTTTCATGCCCATTTCAATCTTGGTGAAATCCTAGGTTTGAGCAAGATTTAAACAAATTTAACACGTGAAAACGAATAAGCATGGATCCTTCTTAGTCACTCCAAAATGTACCAATTGATAGATGTGTTAACTTTGCTTCATGGAAAAAATAATGTCATGTAAATGAGTTAACTTGGATTTCCTGCCGTTGAATCCATAGGAAACTTTGTTCTAATGCACTATAATAATCAACCGTGTTTTTACACCAACATTGCCAACAGGTCTGTCACTTACGTGTGGCGCCCATGCGTGAGGTCCCACACTTCAGTGAGCACAAGTCAAGTGCAGTAGGTACGCAAACTCCAAGCCATCTTCTTTGTCAAGAGAAGACGCATCAGGATGCGTTCTGTCCTTCTGATCCTTCGGTTGTCCCTCTCACAAAAAAAAAACAAATCTCTCTCATTCTCGGCTCGCTGATCGCTCGCACCTCCTGCTCACCGACAAACCCTGCACAAAAGTCAACATCATCACCCGAAAAAGGGGAGACACCATAATGCTCTCCCTTCTTCTCTCCTTCCGAGTGATCCCTCTTCCTCCGAGTTTCACTCGACGGGCAAACACACATGTGCTGCATAGTAATAATAATAAAAAGGTAGAAAAATCAACCTACGAATCTATAATTAAATACGTTAAACTAGGGTTTTGCCCAGTACTACAGATCAAGTTCATAAAAAATCCAACTACGGGGTTCGAACAACCCCATTTCTAATCCAAGATTTTTTCGACCTCATCCAAATGGCCTCAAACTATAGGGTTAATTAGCATCTAGTGCAGAATGTGTGAACATGTATGCACTATGTGTGCTATAACTTGTATGTCTTTCAAATTTGAACCAAATTTGAAATATATGAAATGGGGCTTTTGGGATGTTCTTGAAATTTTCATGTTTGAAACCCAAACCACTTCTCTTCATGATTGATTTCATATATAAGACAGAGTTTAAGGTTAGGGACAGATATATACATGATTTTCTAGTTTGAATATGTCTAGACCTTGTTAATCAACTTGAATGCTTACTGTATAACATAAGAATGCTATGTGCTTTGGTTTATCAATCTTTTGGTTTTTTCCTGAATTTTTATGCCCATTTGAATCTTGGTCAAATCCTAGGTTTCACAAAGATTTAAACAAGTTTAAAATCTGAAAATTAAAAGGTAAGCATGGATCCTTCTTAGTCACTCTAAAATGAAGCTTTTGGGAGGTTTTTGAAATTTCCATGTTTGAAACCCAAAACCACTTCTCTTCATGCTTAATTGACTTCATAAGACAGAGTTTAGAGTGTTAGGGGTAGATACATGATTTGTCTAGTTTGAATACGTCTAGACCTTGTTTATCAACTTGAATTCTTACTATATGACATAAGAAGGCTATGTGCTTTGGTTTTTCATTTTTCTGATTTTTTTGAATTTTATGCATGCCCATTTGAATCTTGGTCAAATACTAGCTAGGTTTGACCAAGATTTAAACAAGTTTAAAACATGAAAATGAAAAGGTAAGCCTCGATCCTTCTTAGTCACTCTAAAATGAAGCTTTTGGGGGTTTTTGAAATTTGCATGTTTGAAACCCAAAACCACTTCTCTTCATGCCTTACTTCATAAGACGGAGTTTAGGGTCGTTAGGGAGTAGATACATGATTTGCCTGGTTTGAATATGTCTAGACCTTGTTTATCATCTTGAATGCTTACTATATGACAGAAGAAGACTATGTGCATTGGTATTTCATTTTTTTTGAATTTTCATGCCCATTTCAATCTTGGTGAAATCCTAGGTTTGAGCAAGATTTAAACAAATTTAACACGTGAAAACGAATAAGCATGGATCCTTCTTAGTCACTCCAAAATGTACCAATTGATAGATGTGTTAACTTTGCTTCATGGAAAAAATAATGTCATGTAAATGAGTTAACTTGGATTTCCTGCCGTTGAATCCATAGGAAACTTTGTTCTAATGCACTATAATAATCAACCGTGTTTTTACACCAACATTGCCAACAGGTCTGTCACTTACGTGTGGCGCCCATGCGTGAGGTCCCACACTTCAGTGAGCACAAGTCAAGTGCAGTAGGTACGCAAACTCCAAGCCATCTTCTTTGTCAAGAGAAGACGCATCAGGATGCGTTTTGGAAATCTGTGGTCCTTCTGGATCCTTCGGTTGTCCCTCTCACAAAAAAAAAAAATCTCTCTCATTCTCGGCCTCGCTCGACTCGCTCGCTCGCTCGCACCTCCTGCTCACCGACAAACCCTGCACAAAGTCAACATCATCACCCGAAAAGGGGAGACACCATAATGCTCTCCCTTCTTCTCTCCTTCCGAGTGATCCCTCTTCCTCCGAGTTTCACTCGACGGGCAAACACACATGTGCTGCATAGTAATAATAATAAAAAGGTAGAAAAATCAACCTACGAATCTATAATTAAATACGTTAAACTAGGGTTTTGCCCAGTACTACAGATCAAGTTCATAAAAAATCCAACTACGGGGTTCGAACAACCCCATTTCTAATCCAAGATTTTTTCGACCTCATCCAAATGGCCTCAAACTATAGGGTTAATTAGCATCTAGTGCAGAATGTGTGAACATGTATGCACTATGTGTGCTATAACTTGTATGTCTTTCAAATTTGAACCAAATTTGAAATATATGAAATGGGGCTTTTGGCTTAAACGTTTGAAACCCAAAACGACTTCTCTTCATGCTAGGCATCATAAGACCGAGTTTAGGGTTAGGGGGTGATACAGGATTTGTCTGTTTTGAACATGTCTATACCTTGTTTATCTACTTGAATATGCTTACTATAGATATATATGACGTAAGAAGACTATGTGCTTTGGTTTTTTTTTTCCAGAATTTTTATGCCCATTTGAATCTTGGTCAAATCCTAGGCTTGACCAATATTTAAACAAGCTTAAAACATGAAAATGAAAAGGTAAGCTTGGATCCTTCTTTGTCACTCTAAGATGAAGTTTTTGGGAGGTTTTCAAAATTTCCATGTCTGAAACCCAAAAACACTTCTCTTCATGCTTGACTTCATAAGACAAAGCTAGTTTAGGGCTTTAGGGGGTAGATACATGATTTGTCTAGTTTGAATATGTCTAGACCTTGTTTATCAACTTCAATTCTTACTATATGACATAAGAAGACTATATGTGCTAGCTTTGGTTTTTGATTTTTTGATTTTTTTGAATGTTTATGCCCATTTGAATCTTGGTCAAATCCTAGGTTTGACCAAGATTTAAACAAGTCTATAACATGAAAATGAAAAGGTAAGCCTGGATCCTTCCTAGCTAGTCATTCTAAAATGAAGCTTTTGGGGGGGGTTCTTGAAATCTCAATGTTTGAAACCCAAAAACCACTTCTCTTCATGGTTGACTTCATAAGACATGCAGAGTTTAGGGTTAGGGGGTAGCTAGATACATGATTTGTCGGGTTTGAATATGTCTAGACATGCTTGTTTATCAACTTGAATGCTTACTATATGACATAAGAAGGATATATATGTGCTTTGGTTTTTCATTTTTCTAGTTTTTTGAATGTTATATGCCCATTTGAAGATTTTGGGTGGTTCTTGAAATTTTAATGTTTGAAACCAATACGACTTCTCTTCATGCTAGACTTCATAAGATCGACCGAGTTTATGGTTAGGGGCTAGATACATGATTTGTCTGGTTTGAACATGTCTAAACCTTGTTTACCAACTTGCAAGGCTTACTATATGACATAAGAAGACTATGTGCTTTTGTTTTTCATTCTTCTATTTTTTTTATTTTATGCCCATTTGAATCTTGGTCAAATCCTATGTTTGACCTGGATTTAAACAAGTATAAAATATGAAAACGAAAAGGTAAGCCTGGATCCTTCTTAGTCACTCTAAAATGAAGCGACTTTTGGGATGTTCTTGAAATTTTCATGTTTGAAACCCAAAACCACTTCTCTTCATGATTGCTTCATATATAAGACAGAGTTTAGGGTTAGGGGCAGATATATACATGATTTTCTAGTTTGAATATGTCTAGACCTTATTTATCAACTTGAATGCTTACTATATGACATAAGAATGCTATGTGCTTTGGTTTATCATTCTTTTGGTTTTTTCCTGAATTTTTATGCCCATTTGAATCTTGGTCAAATCCTAGGTTTCACAAAGATTTAAACAAGTTTAAAATCTGAAAATTAAAAGGTAAGCATGGATCCTTCTTAGTCACTCTAAAATGAAGCTTTTGGGAGGTTTTGAAATTTCCATGTTTGAAACCCAAAAACCACTTCTCTTCATGCTTGACTTCATAAGACAGAGTTTAGAGTGTTAGGGGTAGATACATGATTTGTCTAGTTTGAATATGTCTAGACCTTGTTTATCAACTTGAATTCTTACTATATGACATAAGAAGGCTATGTGCTTTGGTTTTTCATTTTTCTGGTTTTTTTGAATATTATGCCCATTTGAAGATTTTGGGAGGTTCTTGAAATTTTCATGTTTGAAACCAATACGACTTCTCTTCAGGCTAGACTTCATAAGATCGATCGAGTTTATGGTTAGGGGGTAGATACATGATTTGTCTGGTTTGAACATGTCTAAACCTTGTTTATCAACTTGAAAGCTTACTATATATATGACATACGAAGACTATGTGCTTTTGTTTTTCATTCTTCTATTTTATTTTATTTTATGCCCATTTGAATCTTGGTCAAATCCTATGTTTGACCTGGATTTAAACAAGTATATAATATGAAAACGAAAAGGTAAGCATGGATCCTTCTTAGTCACTCTAAAATGAAGCGGCTTTTGGGATGTTCTTGAAATTTTCATGTTTGAAACCCAAACCACTTCTCTTCATGATTGACTTCATATATAAGACAGAGTTTAAGGTTAGGGACAGATATATACATGATTTTCTAGTTTGAATATGTCTAGACCTTGTTAATCAACTTGAATGCTTACTGTATGACATAAGAATGCTATGTGCTTTGGTTTATCAATCTTTTGGTTTTTTCCTGAATTTTTATGCCCATTTGAATCTTGGTCAAATCCTAGGTTTCACAAAGATTTAAACAAGTTTAAAATCTAAAAATTAAAAGGTAAGCATGGATCCTTCTTAGTCACTCTAAAATGAAGCTTTTGGGAGGTTTTTGAAATTTCCATGTTTGAAACCCAAACCACTTCTCTTCATGCTTAATTGACTTCATAAGACAGAGTTTAGAGTGTTAGGGGTAGATACATGATTTGTCTAGTTTGAATACGTCTAGACCTTGTTTATCAACTTGAATTCTTACTATATGACATAAGAAGGCTATGTGCTTTGGTTTTTCATTTTTCTGATTTTTTTGAATTTTATGCATGCCCATTTGAATCTTGGTCAAATACTAGCTAGGTTTGACCAAGATTTAAACAAGTTTAAAACATGAAAATGAAAAGGTAAGCCTCGATCCTTCTTAGTCACTCTAAAATGAAGCTTTTGGGGGGTTTTTGAAATTTGCATGTTTGAAACCCAAAACCACTTCTCTTCATGCCTTACTTCATAAGACGGAGTTTAGGGTCGTTAGGAGTAGATACATGATTTGCCTGGTTTGAATATGTCTAGACCTTGTTTATCATCTTGAATGCTTACTATATGACAGAAGAAGACTATGTGCATTGGTATTTCATTTTTTTTTGAATTTTCATGCCCATTTCAATCTTGGTGAAATCCTAGGTTTGAGCAAGATTTAAACAAATTTAACACGTGAAAACGAATAAGCATGGATCCTTCTTAGTCACTCCAAAATGTACCAATTGATAGATGTGTTAACTTTGCTTCATGGAAAAAATAATGTCATGTAAATGAGTTAACTTGGATTTCCTGCCGTTGAATCCATAGGAAACTTTGTTCTAATGCACTATAATAATCAACCGTGTTTTTACACCAACATTGCCAACAGGTCTGTCACTTACGTGTGGCGCCCATGCGTGAGGTCCCACACTTCAGTGAGCACAAGTCAAGTGCGTAGGTACGCAAACTCCAAGCCATCTTCTTTGTCAAGAGAAGACGCATCAGGATGCGTTTTGGAAATCTGTGGGTCCTTCTGGATCCTTCGGTTGTCCCTCTCACAAAAAAAAACAAATCTCATTCTCGGCCTGCGACCCGTCTCCGCACCTCCTGCTCACTGACAAACCCTGCACAAAGTCAACATCATCACCCGAAAAGGGGAGACACCATAATGCTCTCCCTTCTCTCCTTCCGAGTGATCCCTCTTCCTCCGAGTTTCACTCGACGGGCAAACACACATGTGCTGCATAGTAATAATAATAAAAAGGTAGAAAAATCAACCTACGAATCTATAATTAAATACGTTAAACTAGGGTTTTGCCCAGTACTACAGATCAAGTTCATAAAAAATCCAACTACGGGGTTCGAACAACCCCATTTCTAATCCAAGATTTTTTCGACCTCATCCAAATGGCCTCAAACTATAGGGTTAATTAGCATCTAGTGCAGAATGTGTGAACATGTATGCACTATGTGTGCTATAACTTGTATGTCTTTCAAATTTGAACCAAATTTGAAATATATGAAATGGGGCTTTTGGCTTAAACGTTTGAAACCCAAAACGACTTCTCTTCATGCTAGGCATCATAAGACCGAGTTTAGGGTTAGGGGGTAGATACAGGATTTGTCTGTTTTGAACATGTCTATACCTTGTTTATCTACTTGAATATGCTTACTATAGATATATATGACGTAAGAAGACTATGTGCTTTGGTTTTTTTTTTCCAGAATTTTTATGCCCATTTGAATCTTGGTCAAATCCTAGGCTTGACCAATATTTAAACAAGCTTAAAACATGAAAATGAAAAGGTAAGCTTGGATCCTTCTTTGTCACTCTAAGATGAAGTTTTTGGGAGGTTTTCAAAATTTCCATGTCTGAAACCCAAAAACACTTCTCTTCATGCTTGACTTCATAAGACAAAGCTAGTTTAGGGCTTTAGGGGTAGATACATGATTTGTCTAGTTTGAATATGTCTAGACCTTGTTTATCAACTTCAATTCTTACTATATGACATAAGAAGACTATATGTGCTAGCTTTGGTTTTTGATTTTTTGAATGTTTATGCCCATTTGAATCTTGGTCAAATCCTAGGTTTGACCAAGATTTAAACAAGTCTATAACATGAAAATGAAAAGGTAAGCCTCGATCCTTCCTAGCTAGTCATTCTAAAATGAAGCTTTTGGGGGGTTCTTGAAATCTCAATGTTTGAAACCCAAAACCACTTCTCTTCATGGTTGACTTCATAAGACATGCGAGTTTAGGGTTAGGGGTAGATACATGATTTGTCGAGTTTGAATATGTCTAGACATGCTTGTTTATCAACTTGAATGCTTACTATATGACATAAGAAGGCTATATATGTGCTTTGGTTTTTCATTTTTCTAGTTTTTTGAATGTTATATGCCCATTTGAAGATTTTGGGTGGTTCTTGAAATTTTCATGTTTGAAACCAATACGACTTCTCTTCATGCTAGACTTCATAAGATCGACCGAGTTTATGGTTAGGGGCTAGATACATGATTTGTCTGGTTTGAACATGTCTAAACCTTGTTTACCAACTTGCAAGGCTTACTATATGACATAAGAAGACTATGTGCTTTTGTTTTTCATTCTTCTATTTTTTTATTTTATGCCCATTTGAATCTTGGTCAAATCCTATGTTTGACCTGGATTTAAACAAGTATAAAATATGAAAACGAAAAGGTAAGCCTGGATCCTTCTTAGTCACTCTAAAATGAAGCGACTTTTGGGATGTTCTTGAAATTTTCATGTTTGAAACCCAAAACCACTTCTCTTCATGATTGCTTCATATATAAGACAGAGTTTAGGGTTAGGGGCAGATATATACATGATTTTCTAGTTTGAATATGTCTAGACCTTATTTATCAACTTGAATGCTTACTATATGACATAAGAATGCTATGTGCTTTGGTTTATCATTCTTTTGGTTTTTTCCTGAATTTTTATGCCCATTTGAATCTTGGTCAAATCCTAGGTTTCACAAAGATTTAAACAAGTTTAAAATCTGAAAATTAAAAGGTAAGCATGGATCCTTCTTAGTCACTCTAAAATGAAGCTTTTGGGAGGTTTTTGAAATTTCCATGTTTGAAACCCAAAACCACTTCTCTTCATGCTTGACTTCATAAGACAGAGTTTAGAGTGTTAGGGGTAGATACATGATTTGTCTAGTTTGAATATGTCTAGACCTTGTTTATCAACTTGAATTCTTACTATATGACATAAGAAGGCTATGTGCTTTGGTTTTTCATTTTTCTGGTTTTTTTGAATATTATGCCCATTTGAAGATTTTGGGAGGTTCTTGAAATTTTCATGTTTGAAACCAATACGACTTCTCTTCAGGCTAGACTTCATAAGATCGATCGAGTTTATGGTTAGGGGTAGATACATGATTTGTCTGGTTTGAACATGTCTAAACCTTGTTTATCAACTTGAAAGCTTACTATATATATGACATACGAAGACTATGTGCTTTTGTTTTTCATTCTTCTATTTTATTTTATTTTATGCCCATTTGAATCTTGGTCAAATCCTATGTTTGACCTGGATTTAAACAAGTATATAATATGAAAACGAAAAGGTAAGCATGGATCCTTCTTAGTCACTCTAAAATGAAGCGGCTTTTGGGATGTTCTTGAAATTTTCATGTTTGAAACCCAAACCACTTCTCTTCATGATTCATATATAAGACAGAGTTTAAGGTTAGGGACAGATATATACATGATTTTCTAGTTTGAATATGTCTAGACCTTGTTAATCAACTTGAATGCTTACTGTATAACATAAGAATGCTATGTGCTTTGGTTTATCAATCTTTTGGTTTTTTCCTGAATTTTATGCCCATTTGAATCTTGGTCAAATCCTAGGTTTCACAAAGATTTAAACAAGTTTAAAATCTGAAAATTAAAAGGTAAGCATGGATCCTTCTTAGTCACTCTAAAATGAAGCTTTTGGGAGGTTTTGAAATTTCCATGTTTGAAACCCAAAACCACTTCTCATGCTTAATTGACTTCATAAGACAGAGTTTAGAGTGTTAGGGTAGATACATGATTTGTCTAGTTTGAATACGTCTAGACCTTGTTTATCAACTTGAATTCTTACTATATGACATAAGAAGGCTATGTGCTTTGGTTTTTCATTTTTCTGATTTTTTGAATTTTATGCCATTTGAATCTTGGTCAAATACTAGCTAGGTTTGACCAAGATTTAAACAAGTTTAAAACATGAAAATGAAAAGGTAAGCCTCGATCCTTCTTAGTCACTCTAAAATGAAGCTTTTGGGGGTTTTTTGAAATTTGCATGTTTGAAACCCAAAACCACTTCTCTTCATGCCTTACTTCATAAGACGGAGTTTAGGGTCGTTAGGGAGTAGATACATGATTTGCCTGGTTTGAATATGTCTAGACCTTGTTTATCATCTTGAATGCTTACTATATGACAGAAGAAGACTACGTGCATTGGTATTTCATTTTTTTTGAATTTTCATGCCCATTTCAATCTTGGTGAAATCCTAGGTTTGAGCAAGATTTAAACAAATTTAACACGTGAAAACGAATAAGCATGGATCCTTCTTAGTCACTCCAAATGTACCAATTGATAGATGTGTTAACTTTGCTTCATGGAAAAAATAATGTCATGTAAATGAGTTAACTTGGATTTCCTACCGTTGAATCCATAGGAAACTTTGTTCTAATGCACTATAATAATCAACCGTGTTTTTACACCAACATTGCCAACAGGTCTGTATGCGTGTGGCGCCCATGCGTGAGGTCCCACACTTCAGTGAGCACAAGTCAAGTGCAGTAGGTACGCAAACTCCAAGCCATCTTCTTTGTCAAGAGAAGACGCATCAGGATGCGTTTTGGAAATCTGTGGGTCCTTCTGGATCCTTCGGTTGTCCCTCTCACAAAAAAAAAAACAAATCTCTCTCATTCTCGGCCTCGCTACTCGTCGCTCGCTCGCTCGCACCTCCTGCTCACTGACAAACCCCACAAAAAGTCAACATCATCACCCGAAAAAGGGGAGACACCATAATGCTCTCCCTTCTTCTCTCCTTCCGAGTGATCCCTCTTCCTCCGAGTTTCACTCGACGGGCAAACACACATGTGCTGCATAGTAATAATAATAAAAAGGTAAAAAATCAACCTACGAATCTATAATTAAATACGTTAAACTAGGGTTTTGCCCAGTACTACAGATCAAGTTCATAAAAAATCCAACTACGGGGTTCGAACAACCCCATTTCTAATCCAAGATTTTTTCGACCTCATCCAAATGGCCTCAAACTATAGGGTTAATTAGCATCTAGTGCAGAATGTGTGAACATGTATGCACTATGTGTGCTATAACTTGTATGTCTTTCAAATTGGAACCAAATTTGAAATATATGAAATGGGGCTTTTAAACGTTTGAAACCCAAAACGACTTCTTCATGCTAGGCATCATAAGACCGAGTTTAGGGTTAGGGGGTAGATACAGGATTTGTCTGTTTTGAATATGTCTATACCTTGTTTATCTACTTGAATATGCTTACTATAGATATATATGACGTAAGAAGACTATGTGCTTTGGTTTTATTTTTTTATTTTTCCAGAATTTTAAGCCATTTGAATCTTGGTCAAATCCTAGGCTTGACCAATATTTAAACAATCTTAAAACATGAAAATGAAAAGGTAAGCTTGGATCCTTCTTTGTCACTCTAAGATGAAGTTTTTGGGAGGTTTTCAAAATTTCCATGTCTGAAACCCAAAACACTTCTCTTCATGCTTGACTTCATAAGACAAAGCTAGTTTAGGGCTTTAGGGGGTAGATACATGATTTGTCTAGTTTGAATATGTCTAGACCTTGTTTATCAACTTCAATTCTTACTATATGACATAAGAAGACTATATGTGCTAGCTTTGGTTTTTGATTTTTTGATTTTTTTGAATGTTTATGCCCATTTGAATCTTGGTCAAATCCTAGGTTTGACCAAGATTTAAACAAGTCTATAACATGAAAATGAAAAGGTAAGCCTGGATCCTTCCTAGCTAGTCATTCTAAAATGAAGCTTTTGGGGGGGTTCTTGAAATCTCAATGTTTGAAACCCAAAACCACTTCTCTTCATGGTTGACTTCATAAGACATGCAGAGTTTAGGGTTAGGGGGTAGATACATGATTTGTCGGGTTTGAATATGTCTAGACATGCTTGTTTATCAACTTGAATGCTTACTATATGACATAAGAAGGATATATATGTGCTTTGGTTTTTCATTTTTCTAGTTTTTTGAATGTTATATGCCCATTTGAAGATTTTGGGTGGTTCTTGAAATTTTCATGTTTGAAACCAATACGACTTCTCTTCATGCTAGACTTCATAAGATCGACCGAGTTTATGGTTAGGGGCTAGATACATGATTTGTCTGGTTTGAACATGTCTAAACCTTGTTTACCAACTTGCAAGGCTTACTATATGACATAAGAAGACTATGTGCTTTTGTTTTTCATTCTTCTATTTTTTTATTTTATGCCCATTTGAATCTTGGTCAAATCCTATGTTTGACCTGGATTTAAACAAGTATAAAATATGAAAACGAAAAGGTAAGCCTGGATCCTTCTTAGTCACTCTAAAATGAAGCGACTTTTGGGATGTTCTTGAAATTTTCATGTTTGAAACCCAAAACCACTTCTCTTCATGATTGCTTCATATATAAGACAGAGTTTAGGGTTAGGGGCAGATATATACATGATTTTCTAGTTTGAATATGTCTAGACCTTATTTATCAACTTGAATGCTTACTATATGACATAAGAATGCTATGTGCTTTGGTTTATCATTCTTTTGGTTTTTTCCTAAATTTTTATGCCCATTTGAATCTTGGTCAAATCCTAGGTTTCACAAAGATTTAAACAAGTTTAAAATCTGAAAATTAAAAGGTAAGCATGGATCCTTCTTAGTCACTCTAAAATGAAGCTTTTGGGAGGTTTTTGAAATTTCCATGTTTGAAACCCAAAACCACTTCTCATGCTTGACTTCATAAGACAGAGTTTAGAGTGTTAGGGGTAGATACATGATTTGTCTAGTTTGAATATGTCTAGACCTTGTTTATCAACTTGAATTCTTACTATATGACATAAGAAGGCTATGTGCTTTGGTTTTTCATTTTTCTGGTTTTTTTGAATATTATGCCCATTTGAAGATTTTGGGAGGTTCTTGAAATTTTCATGTTTGAAACCAATACGACTTCTCTTCAGGCTAGACTTCATAAGATCGATCGAGTTTATGGTTAGGGGGTAGATACATGATTTGTCTGGTTTGAACATGTCTAAACCTTGTTTATCAACTTGAAAGCTTACTATATGACATACGAAGACTAGCTATGTGCTTTTGTTTTTCATTCTTCTATTTTATTTTATTTTATGCCCATTTGAATCTTGGTCAAATCCTATGTTTGACCTGGATTTAAACAAGTATATAATATGAAAACGAAAAGGTAAGCATGGATCCTTCTTAGTCACTCTAAAATGAAGCGGCTTTTGTTCTTGAAATTTTCATGTTTGAAACCCAAACCACTTCTCTTCATGATTGACTTCATATATAAGACAGAGTTTAAGGTTAGGGACAGATATATACATGATTTTCTAGTTTGAATATGTCTAGACCTTGTTAATCAACTTGAATGCTTACTGTATGACATAAGAATGCTATGTGCTTTGGTTTATCAATCTTTTGGTTTTTTCCTGAATTTTTATGCCCATTTGAATCTTGGTCAAATCCTAGGTTTCACAAAGATTTAAACAAGTTTAAAATCTAAAAATTAAAAGGTAAGCATGGATCCTTCTTAGTCACTCTAAAATGAAGCTTTTGGGAGGTTTTGAAATTTCCATGTTTGAAACCCAAAACCACTTCTCTTCATGCTTGACTTCATAAGACAGAGTTTAGAGTGTTAGGGGTAGATACATGATTTGTCTAGTTTGAATATGTCTAGACCTTGTTTATCAACTTGAATTCTTACTATATGACATAAGAAGGCTATGTGCTTTGCATTTTTCTGGTTTTTTTGAATTTTTGCCCATTTGAAGATTTTGGGAGGTTCTTGAAATTTTCATGTTTTAAACCAATACGACTTCTCTTCATGCTAGACTTCATAAGATCGACCGAGTTTATGGTTAGGGGCTAGATACATGATTTGTCTGGTTTGAACATGTCTAAACCTTGTTTATCAACTTGAAAGCTTATTATATGACATACGAAGACTATGTGCTTTTGTTTTTCATTCTTCTATTTTTTTATTTTATGCCCATTTGAATCTTGGTCAAATCCTATGTTTGACCTGGATTTAAACAAGTATATAATATGAAAATGAAAAGGTAAGCCTGGATCCTTCTTAGTCACTCTAAAATGAAGCGGCTTTTGGGATGTTCTTGAAATTTTCATGTTTGAAACCCAAACCACTTCTCTTCATGATTGACTTCATATATAAGACAGAGTTTAAGGTTAGGGACAGATATATACATGATTTTCTAGTTTGAATATGTCTAGACCTTGTTAATCAACTTGAATGCTTACAGTATGACATAAGAATGCTATGTGCTTTGGTTTATCATTCTTTTGGCTTTTTCCTGATTTTTTATGCCCATTTGAATCTTGGTCAAATCCTAGGTTTCACAAAGATTTAAACAAGTTTAAAATCTAAAAATTAAAAGGTAAGCATGGATCCTTCTTAGTCACTCTAAAATGAAGCTTTTGGGAGGTTTTTGAAATTTCCATGTTTGAAACCCAAAACCACTTCTCTTCATGCTTGACTTCATAAGACAGAGTTTAGGGTGTTAGGAGTAGATACATGATTTTTCTAGTTTGAATATGTCTAGACCTTGTTTATCAACTTGAATTCTTACTATATGACATAAGAAGGCTATGTGCTTTGGTTTTTCATTTTTCTGTTTTTTTTTGAATTTTATGCCCATTTGAATCTTGGTCAAATACTAGCTAGGTTTAAAACATGAAATTTAGCCCCCAAAAATTGTACATATATGGATTCACTTTGAGATAATTCATGAAACTTTGGAAATGGCCATCTCGTGTCATGTTTCCCCACAAATGAGAATTGGATTAATTGGTGGCAGACAAGTAAACACACATTTATGTGCGACAACCCAAAATGCACATATTTTGCAAAGTTTTCATGCGTGCATGAAAAGTTGCAAATATATACATAAAATGGGCCATGATTCAAAAGTTTGACATGGTTCTTGTGTAGTAGTAGTACCAAAGCTCACACGTGGGAAGAAATTAAGATGGTCGAATTCCAACATATATGTTGCCACACTTTTTTGAAGGGCTCTTTTCTAAAACATTGGTATGGCATGTCTGCTATTTTCCCTAGCTATATAGAAAAATGATGAACAATCCATGATTTCCGATTGCTGTTTTTGAACCACCTTTGGCTTGATTTCAAATTTAGGTCAAAATCATGGGGGGGGTAGGGGACAAGATCGTGTTTCTTTGGCTTGATTTGCAAGTTTTTTGGGGTCCCACAAATTTAGGGTAGCATCACAAGGTTTTTTTTCTAAATTTTTCGACACTTAGAATTCAAATATTATGAAGTGGTATCATGGTATCATGTAAGGGATGGTATCACTAGATATTTTCCCCCTATCCGGGAAGTGATGTTGACTGGCACGCAAGGTTTTTCAGTGCTGCAAACCTGCAGTGCGGCGATTTTGACAGAAATAACCCTTTTGGCAAAGAAAATTACGGACTGACCCTCTGAGCAATCTATTTCACTGGACTAACCTTTTTGTGTGGCTTTCTGTGTTTTTCTTCGCCAAAAGGATTACTTTTGTCAAAATCGCCCCCCTGCAGTGCAGGCTACGCGCCCGTCTAATATTCTTTTTTTTTTCAATGACAAAAGGGGGGAGAGAGAGAGAGAGTCTTGACGACGTGTCTTCACTTGACAAAGAAGATTGTTGGAAGTTTGCCTACCTAAAGTGTGGGACCTGCACGCATATGGGACCCTGCAGCCCTCTGAGGGCAGTCCGTGTGAGACGCAAAATAGGGTTTTTAGTTTAGTAAGGCAAAAAAATTAAGCCTTGGAGGGCCGAGGCGGGGCGGCCGTCCGCCATTTTATACCTTTTACGCCCCCCACACCTCGTTTCATTTGTCATGTCTACCAAGGAAGAGCTCGGAGGAGAAGATGCAGTCCTAGCTTCTCGACCCCCTGGCGCCCCACGCATAAATACTACTACCAGAAGTACACTGTCTCTAACAATCCTGCCTGCGAAGGGAGATCTCGGAGGAGACGATGCGGGCTCAGCGTCCCCGCCGTTGATTAGCCAGGACACAAGGGTTACTACGCCTCTTTTAATTACCTTCGTTTTGCTGGTAATACTCGGACTTATATCTGTTATCTTCCGCAGGAGAGGGTCGATATCGCCGGAGAAGATGATGTGAGGCAGATGATCAAGCTCGCAGGAGAAGATGATGTAAAGGAGATGGTCAAGCTCGGAGCAGAAGATGATGTAAAGGAGATAGTCAATGTCGGAGAAGATGATGTAAAGGAGTTAGTCAATCTCGGAGAAGATGTGGTGGCATTGGACCAACCGCGGTCTTTGGGCGAGATCCCGGAGATTCACTTACCTCGTTTGCACTGGTAATGATATGCCTGATCTGTAACATTTTGAACATTTTTCGTCGGCTTACACATGAGCTATCTCGGCTTAGGGTCAACAAGGCCCCGGGAGCGGAACTTCCGCATCTCGGCGCGGAGAACTCCGAGTTACGCCAGAAGCGCCCTGGGGAATCGCACGCGCAGGCGCAGCACATCCGTTCGCAGGATCTCTCATCCTTCGACGTCAGGTTCCAGCGAGAGGTCGTAGAAGAAGATAAGTTGCCAGCTTCCCCGCCGTTCAAGAGGATGAAGGAGCTGAAGACGGAGGTTAATATTACTAGCTGACTTTGGGTTGCTGGTTTTTGGGTACTTCGAGTCACTGACATGTAGACACCACTTAAGTCTGTCCTACATGTTAGTGACCATATTCGTTAATCAGCCAATTTGTGCCCTTCGTTTGCCGGTAACGCTCGATATGTTTGTTGTTACCTTTGGCAGGATCACTCCCCTTGCTTATCTTGTCGGAGGATGAAGTTGGATCTTGCCAGCATGCGGGAGGAGAACAGAGAGTTAGGGATCAAGATATTTCGGTACAGGCAGGCGGTGTCTTTCCTAGAAGTGGATGAGATCACGGCCTGTGCTCGTAGGAGTTGTGACGAGGCCATTCATCTGGGAGAACGGATCAAAGCTCAGCTTGTCTCTTTGATGGAAGTCGCAGAACGCGTGATTTTCAATGCTAGAGAGGCGCGGGAACGACTTCTGGTGGCTGAAGATCTCGCATAGCAGTTTAATCATGTGCGCTTATTAGCTGCCTACTACTTTTGTAATTATTCACAATTATATATGTATCAATGGCTTGCCTTTTGTGTGATGGAGGAAATTGCACATACCACCACTTCTTGGTGCAGTTTTTGCACATAACACAATTTGAGATTCTTTTTACACAAATAACCAGATTTTGACGTAAACTTTTGCACAAAAAACAACCTTACTCCATGTTTTCTTTTGTCTTCTAAAGACAAGTAGGTGCTTCGAAAAATACCTCCGTTCCAATGCTTAAAGCTTTGTATATTTTTCTTGAAAAGTCAAACCAAGTAAAGTTCGACCAAACTCTTAGAAGAATCTATCAGCACATATAATATTTTGTAGACACCATATGAAAATATAATTTATTTTCTATCTAATAATGTTGATTTTGTATCTTGCATATTAATGCTTTTGGTAAAAACTTAGTCAAACTTAACATAGTTTGACTTTCTAAAAATCAATATAATCCTTAAGCTTTGGGAAGTGGTTCTAGACGTGGTCTAGACGTGTTTCTACATATTGCCTTCGCATTTGCTAAACGCATGGAGTTTCTTACGAAGTACAAAGTTTATTTTTCGAAATATTTTCGACTTTGTATTATTTTTATTCATTTTCCCCCTGGTTGTCATGTTTTCTGTCCGGCTTCCCCAGCCATGCGCGCGTGACACGAGTAGTGGGAGACATGGTGCCCAAAGGGATAGCTTTTATTAATGGTGGCGACGGTTCCCTAGGCCAATGCTGGCGATACGTCTCATCGTCGCTAGCTGTGCCTTCCCCATGCGGCCGTATTAATGCACACCACTGCTCCTTTGCGCCTCCGCGGCTGATCAAGTAAGTTTGATCATAAAAGATGATCACATAAGCTCGACGATTACCTATAACCTAAAAATTATCTTAATTTGTAAACGAAGACATAAAATAACTAGTTGTTTGATTAGGAAAGACAAAGGAAATTTCTATTGAGATTGAGTTCATTTCATAGTTGTTATAGACACATAGCAATATTACCGAGAGATAGGATTGTAGAGAAAGCAATCCATAGGTATTTTGGAGGGTTCTCAATCCTTTGAATCAAGCAAGCTCTATAGGAAAAATCCCTATGTGTAAAAATCCTACTCCGTACAAGATACCTTTAGAAATCCTTTGAACCAAACAAACTCGGATTCATATTAGTTGACTATAATATAGATATATCTAGACACATTTTAGTTCTAGATTCATCCATATCATT
Organism: Lolium multiflorum; assembly: GCA_030979885.1. Taxonomy (NCBI): domain Eukaryota; kingdom Viridiplantae; phylum Streptophyta; class Magnoliopsida; order Poales; family Poaceae; genus Lolium; species Lolium multiflorum. Next base: position 101,644,259 of record CM061749.1, read on the forward strand.
TGACAAGTAATATGAATCGGAGTGATTATATTAAATGGAGTACTAGTATATATTGTTCGAAAAAATTAAGTTATACTGTAATAAAGAAACCATTTCTGTGGTCAAACTGATTTGACGGGACAGTAACTGCACCAGGACGTAGTGGCGTGCTATCCTAGCCGAAGTTTTACTCGGCGCCTCGATGCAGCTGCTGAAGAATAAAAAAAGTCATATCCACTCCTACTCTTCATGTCCATCGTTTCCATCCTTGGCTCTCCACTTCCATCATCGTTCTCCACTCGCCAACCGCTGCTAGAAGTTTTTTCATCCTCTAGATCTCCCATTTGCATAGCTTTCTCTCCTCACCCCTCCGCAGAACCGCAGCACTCCTCCTTCCCGCTCGACTCTCCTACAAAACTCCAATCACACATACTTGCATCCGCCCTTTTAAATCCATCTCGTCTCCATGGCGGCATCGAACGACGACCAGCTGGATGGCGACTGGGGGAAGCTCCCCGCCGAGCTGTTCAATCTCATTGCCCAGAGTCTGGACGTTACAGTCGACGTCCGGCTGGCCGCATGCTCCAAAACGCTGTGCCGCCATGTCGCCGACAACATGAATCTACACCATTGGGATGGACCCTGCTTGCTGATGCCCGATTCTGCCCATTGGCACTATGATGATAGTAGTGCGCACCACACGGTGTACCACGTTGTGCCCCTCGACCATCCTCGGCGCACAGCCATCCTGCCGTTCATGGACAATAGATTCTGGGTTGGCATGAATGGCGACTGGATCGCCGGCGTGGACAGTGGTGGGAACTGGTTCCTCGCGAACATCTACACGCACCAAGAAATCTCCCTACCATCGTCGGAAACTTGCAACATTTTTCGGGAGGAATGGATTGGCTTCCCCGACTTGCCTCCTGAAAGGTACATGACGTATGGGCGTGCCATGTTTTTGTTGAAGATTGTAATTTGCGAAGTGCCCACAAAAGCTGGACATTACTCAGATTACAAGCTCATCGCTCTATTCAATTCTGGACTCGCTTACCTGGCTAATGGTAGCCAGGAGTGGAGGTTATTCTCTCTTGCTAGTTGGGGTGTAGATTACAGTGATGCCATCGAGCACAACGGCTTTATTGTTGCGGTGGATGGGTGGACCGGCACCACATATTGCTGGGATCAATCACAGGCTGGTAATTCTTCAATCCATATGATATACTTCGCAATAAATTTTAATATCAAGCCCATTCATGATATATTGTAACTGAAATAACTAATTGCTCACTAAGACTTTTTTTCACCTTTCAAATGACTGTGCACCATTAAATTATCCTAACCTGACTGAACCATTGCTACAAACGAATTACAGTAGTATATGCTGTGCACTAATCTGTCAACCCAAACCAGATTATTGCAGTATATGAATGCATTCCTGAATTAGTTACTGCATGCTCTTGTCAGAATATGAATAAGGAGCTTAGCCCTGGCCTCTTCATCAATTGATGCATGCAAACTTTCAATTTATTTCAATATTCGATGTACTCAAAGCATTACAATCATGGATCAGATAAGGTTGAGACATGTATCTACCATCAATGAATATGAGTGTAATTAACATACATCTCAAATGGGAACAATTTTATTTCTTCGAGATTTTATACAAGTATAATGACTGCATCCTCCATTTGATCCTACAAATGTGAAGTTGCAGCTACTGGTATTATTGTCTTCCCGAGCCATTCAAACACTATTTTTTGTTGTCTCCGTTTACAATGCAGATGCACACCTTGCCCCGCCATTCGTGATCCCATCACCGATGAAGGAACCATCTGGCAGATGGTTTTTAGCTCGATCAGCCGATGGCAAGCGCTTGATGATCATCCATGAAGATCGGTATATACGTAGCAATGATCACCTTGAGCCTGCAGAAGTTCTGCATCATGGTAATGGCCTTATCCTGCGGGAGTGTCCTGCCCCTGTCATACATGTTTTTGAGAAAGATCTATCCCTGATTGGACCCAATTGGAGTCGAGTTGACAGCCTTGGCACACACTCTCTGTTCATTGGACTGAATTATCCATTGAACCTGAAGATAAATGATGGCAATGCTCCTGATGGAACATTGACTCCATTCATGAGGTCAAATTGTGTGTACATCGCGTACTATGCATTTCGGGAACCAGCATTTAGTTGTATTTGTCGTTGTAACCTGCAGCAAGGGGAAAATGAGCTCATGGGAGTTATCACCCTTCCAGAAGATGGTTGGGGATTTCCCCGACAGGCGACAATGTGGTTTAAGCCTAGTCTGAAAAATATCCGCATGTTGATGCAACCCTAAACTGAGCCATGAATCTTTCTGGAGCAAATAATCTTTTTTGTACGATATGTTTGAACAATTTAGTAACCTGTTCTGTATCTTAAGATGCTCTTCCTTTTTTCTGAATCTTATATACCTGGACCCATTTCAGTGTGTCTGTTTACTCATTTTAGTGCGTATGTAAACCCACATTGAAGTAATCTAATCTTATAATTTAAAACGGATGGTGATGAACTCTGTATTTCCATCCTTCGTAAACCGTGCATGTCTGTTTATTTTTAGTTTCATTTCAGCAACTGTTATTAGTATATGCACACCTTTTTTTTAATGTTGAGAGGAGTATAAGGGCATTACAATGCTATATACTATATGGCGCTAATAGAGAACAAATGAATGTCAAAAGATTGTAAAATCCTCCAGGTACTCTCCTTGCAGCGCTAATTGCTGATGACAGACTGACTTCCTGTTGGTTCCGGTGCTTTAGCTAGGACAGGTGAAAAGAGTTTCACGCCCCTGCTTTCTTTTGCGTCGACGCTAGGACTACCGCTGGGATTAGCCTCTCCAACCGCCAAACGACGAGGAAATAATTCCTAGCGCCCTTGCAGTAGCGCCTGTGTTGGACATGCCCTAATGTTTTCCAGCTAAAAGATGCAATCTTTTAAGCACTTGGGTACGGTATTTCCCCACCAGCCTGGATGCAGGCCGCCAAACGCGTCTTAACCAAGGTTTAAAATAGCGTGCTAAATGAATTAGCGGCAGCCACCTTCAAACGATATGGACGCTATATCGTGGTAATAGTGTGGTATATTTTAAATAGCATTTTCAAAATAATACTAAATATAGCCTAAAAATAAATAATTTTACTAGAACGAATAGATATATATAGTCCAAAAGTGACTGAATCATACATACATAACCACATATAGAAATAGATCTCAAGTATATTAGAAGGCTAACATCAACATTTCACAAGGCAACAACATAGTATAAATTATTTATTAAAAAAATTAGCATTAGCGATATTATTTTCTGATTTAGAAGTGGAACCAACAGATTAGTTCATCACCACGAAAAAGTGAAAGCAACTTGCCTGAAAAAAATAGCGCGCTAACGATATGAAGTTTTAGGGCGATATAGCATGCTGTTTCGCAAATAGCGCCACAGCGAGCAAAATTACTAAGCGTGGACCCTCTAGATATGCTATAGCGTGCTATTAGCTTCATTGAGGCCCTGGTTTGACAAAGCAGCCTGAGTACGTATCTAAAAAAAATATCAGCCTGAGGACGCATGCTTGTAAAAAAGAGAGAGCAGACTACAATTACTTCAGTCCCGAACCCTCTCTCTCCCACCCATACTCCCACCCACTTCTCCTCTTTTACACTAATGACTGCCATGAACGGCTCGCCTCCTCCTTCCACCGGCAGCTGCTTCGCCGACACAGATGAACATCACCGATATTTCCTGAACTCAGCCGATTTGATCCACCGCATCCTCCAGCAGCTTGATGGACGTCCAGTCTCTTCTATCCAGATCGTGACTAGAGAAGGATCTACGAGTACATCCGTTTCTTACCCTTTGGCAGCGTCGGTTCCATCTCTCGCGGTACTTTCTTCTCCGCTGGAAGCACCATCTGGCTCGGCACTGATTTCCCTGGCGGCGGCACCAGCTTCTCCGGCTGCGCCGACCCCAACCCCCGCGGCACGGTCTTCTCCGGTGGCGGCACCACCAAAAGATGCTGTAAGTTGTCCTGAACTCACTAGGATGCAGGTGTAAGTAGTCAATGATAGTTGGGATCTTAAACAAGTTCTTTTTTCTTTAAAATTTAATGACGGGAAACCGTAGTATTCTTCTGCAAAAAAATTTTAATGACGGGAAACAGTAGATGTTAAGTACTAGTTCTGGCAAAAAAAGATGTTTAGTAATATTATCCATCACAGAGCAGGGTTTCGCAGTCTGAACATACAAATATATGCTCCATGTTACCTGTTTCAGAAAGTCTGAAAGCTTGCTCAGTACCTGTAAAATCAAATTGTCTTGCTGCTGCTAGATTTTGTGCAAACTAATTAAAGAGATAGCTAGATGCATTTTCTCCATGTATGCTACGTTCTGATTTATATGCTGTTGATTGATATATACCGTGCTTAACTAGATGCAGAAGCAAACTCGCTCCAACGTCAATGAGCAACTACGTCTTAGGACTGTCGATTGTACATGTCCTCTGCACCGCCCCGAGTTCAGAATTCAAAGAAATTCACTAGCCAAAAAGCCAAAGGTGACGGGCAGGCGTGATGCAGCATTTCAACGTTGTATATTAAAAGGGCGAGGGAAAGGCCGCCCTAAACGGGTTGGTCACTCGGCGGACCCTCCTCAGCCCTCGCGCTTCTATGTGCAACTGGACGGCAACGATGACATGTATATGTTGGTCATCCCCAGAGAATTCAAGCAATGTCTGAAAGGGATTCTTCCCAGGCCTATCAAGCTCAAGACCAGCGTAGGCTGCGCCTGGTATGTGCACATCGATGAGTACCAGGGTGAACTGGTCTTGAAGGATGGTTGGTTCGGGTTTGCAGAGGCGCATGAACTGCAGCTTGATGACCTTCTCGTCTTCGAGGTGAAAGACACTTCCTTGATGAATGTGTTGATCTACGACAGTAACACCTCCACCCAGAGGATAATCTTTTGTGCTGATCACCCTTAGTTGCATGCATGATCTGCAGTGTTTTTAGGAAGAGGGGATCAGAATAACCTCAATATTTTATTGAATTAACTAGATGCTGCTTTTGGACCTGGGTTACTCCCCTGCTGATGTTCAAGCTGAACTTGGTTTTTGTATTAAGCTGAACTGGGGATCAGATACACTGTGATGAGACTTTGTTAATTAGCTAATATAGTATATGTTAGACTTGTTTTATTTTATTTTAATTTACTGTGATATGCTGCGGTAGTTTCAATGTGCGGTCTGATGATTTGTATTATATGTAGGTACACGGAGCTCAATATTTTGAAATATTCATAGATTTGTAAGTGTAAATGTGATATATCCCAGATGTAGTCAATGCTATCTTGTACGAACTTGTAAAATCTCAGGGAAAAATACATTTTATTTTAGAAAGTGTAAAAGTGACCAATTTTTTGATCTGATTGTAGCAAACACAAGTGCAGATGGTCAAACCCCAAAAACTTCTCATATTCATTGTTACATGGTCGAGATATAAAGGTATTTCACGCACTGGTTTAATACTCAACTGCTTACATCCATGTTTGTTTGCAGTTTTTTTTGGACACCTCTTAATGCTCCCTCCGATCCATATTTTTTTTAGATACACAGTACAAACACAGACGCTCTCATATAGATGTATCTAGACACATATTAGTTGTAGAGACGTCCATTTTATCATCATGTAATGAGGATCAGATGGAGTATCGTTTTCATTTTACCAAAAGAAATGGATATATTACTGTATAGTACAACGTAGCCTGAAGCCCTGAGCTCTGAATGCAATTTCTGTGTGCACACTGAACGGATCATAACCCACACGACATGTCTCACTGGTCTGTAGGTCCGGACCCCACCAGATACTGATAAAGCCCAGTGACCCGCCGGGTGAAGTTTTGTGTGTGGATTCCTGCGTACCTGGCTTCGTTCCTCCTAGACACGCGCATTTTTTTTGACCGGGGGACACGCGCATTTATTCCCTTGCTGATTGCTGATGTATCATTCTCAGTTTCTCACAGCCCCCTCATGTTCAGAACTTCAGATCTCCCCAGATCCCTCGCCGTCCATCTCCCCTGAGTCCTCTCTCTACACCACCGGCGTCCACCACCGCTCGGACTACGCGGCTTGGACTCCGTCCTCTACGGATGCGGCGACGTCGCATCTAAAAACTCCACTAAGGCGGCGCGGCATCCCCGATTCTCTCGGTCCATGGCTGCAATGGCGGTATGTTTCCCCCGAATCACTAGCGTTGCCGGTCACATCTTTATTATATCTAAGCTGTATTGCCGGTTGCTTAGCATTGTTTGATATACAGTACTTCTCTCAGCCAGTGTATATATTAATCCTCTGGTAAAGACTCGGGTTACACATGCACCCATGCTAGCTATGTTGGGACTGGATCTAATGTGTGCAGTAATAATCGTTCAAATATGCTATTGGTCAATCCACGGCCGATGATCACATATGAGGACACCGAGCATGCATGTCTGGCTTGTGGACTCTTTAGGCCGACGCTGATTTTTTTTTGTTTGCTTGGTCAATCTGTACTGGCGGATGATGAACTGCAGATGCATTATTCTGATGCTAGACATAGCCAGCAAGCATGCATGGCTCATGCTAGCTTGATTTCTATTCTCATAGCTACTATTTATATCGATTTGGCTTCTGCGATACAATGATACACTATGCTGAATAATTTGATGATACAAGGTTGTACATATCAGCCTAGCTAGATTCAGAAGCTTATTGTTCAGACTGTGTGTTTGATAAGAACAATGATCCGCTGAGTTTGCTAGGTGCCTTTTATTATGCATTTGCTTGGAATTACGGTCAGAAGCTAGAGGCATTATCTAATTGAGGCCTCTTTTTTGCAGTGTTCAAACAAGAAGCTCAAGCTTGGAGAGAGCTTATCATGGAAGGAGACATCTGTAGAGCCAGCCCCAGTGTGCAAGGTGTTTGGGCGCATCGATGAGGAGAATACCCCTGACAGCTTCTGCAAGGTACTATGTACATCGGAGTTAGAGGTGATTTCCATCCCCAGTCGTGTTCTACCCTGGTTTTACGGTGGGTGTCCAGAGTCCATCAACCTGAAGATGTCCACTGCATGCACCTGGATTGTGGACCTGAAGCAACAAGATGGCAATGTTTTAATGGACAAAGGATGGCCAGAGTTTGTCAAAGCACATGACTTGAAGGTAGGATACCTCCTGACCTTCAAGAAGCTTGACACCAAATCATTGCAGGTGCTCATATTTGGTTACAATTGCTGTGAGAAGGTTATATGGTGTTCAGGTTATCACCCATCGCTGGGGCAACAATATCAATCACAGCTGTATTAAGTTGTCTTACAAATGTTCTTTAGAGAGAGCTGGTCTATAATAGTATACTGCTCTCTTTAATGATGCATTGTGGTGAACATGATGGTACCATTACTGGATTGTGGTCACATGTGAGGGGGGATGTTGAAATGTATAATTGGATTGCCTAGCCCTTTCCATTAGTTCGGACTTTTGGTTGCGTTGGCTAGTGCATGAAGCTTGACAAACCTTATTTATGTGTACAGCTCTCTAGTTGTACTATTAATTATTATGTGCTTATGTTGGCTGGATTGTGATGAACATGAGATGTTTTGTTGTTTACGTAAAGAAAAAAACGTGATGTTTTTTTGAATCCTGCGCTGGATATGTTTTGCACAAACTAGTGAAGTGACCGCTGACAAAACATATTATGCGCAAATAGGCAACCCTCAGCAACGATCATGGGTTCAAGTGTCCAGGATCCAGTGCCTTGACATAAGCAAGGCACAGATGAACAGTACGGTGACTTGTAGATTTGGCCGTTGGATTGAAAATAGATAGCTAAGATCAAAGTACTGTAGCATGTAGCATATGTACTGTTCATGGTTCTAAAGCACATGCACTGTGGACGACGTACTGTAGCACATGTCCTGTACATTGGTTGGTACTGTAGCAGTTACTAGTTAATAGTCATCTGTCTAATTATTTTTTATCCAACGGTTGAAAGGGAGGGGCAAGGCATGGTACGGAGTACTATTTATGTGTGCCTCGCTTTCATCAAGGCACTCGATCTCATTCCGGGTTCAAGTATTACCCCATGTAGCACCACTTTTTTTTTGGGTTAGCCAGACAACCTTCCCAATAAAAAAAAGTACTACCTTCCCTGCATGGGCCAATTGTTTGTACTTTTGGGCTGCCGCCGGCCATGTACATGGTGATTGCTGTCAGCCTGCTTACTTCGCTGATAACATTCCAAAAACACTTAATGGGCCTCCGACTCATGCCATTGGGGCCCTTCCTAATTTAAACACGGATATCCTATGATTGGCCCTCTAGAAACCGAGATTCTACATATAAAGTTATTTTTATTTCGTATCAATTATGATTATGATTCTTTTTAAATGCGCATAGCCAGTATGCGCATCTACATGGGCTCTATATTTTGATATATTCATATAGTCGATTTCAAAATTGTCATTAATTATATAAAGTTCCAAGATTTATTCTATTAGTGTGCAAGATCTTAGAGTGTATTTGTAGTTTAAAAAAATGACAAACCTCTTCATCAGATTGTTGTTAACAAGTGCAGTGTTGTGAACCCAAAATATATTACATACTCCCTCGTAGATCAAATTTGATCTAATTAAGTTGAACTAAAACCCGGATCAACAATTAGTATGGATTAGATGCATGGAGTACGAAAAACAAATGAATAGGCAATATTTCAATTTTTCCTTCAGTTGAGAATGCTAGAGCAGGACCCATTTGCCAGTAGCGTCCCTCAACATTTGAAGGTAAAAACAAACAGAAGGGATCGAAAAAAAAGCATCCTACATATCTCGGCTTAAAATATATCGAGAATTCACATATTTCTTGTACATAGAGGCTGACATCGGGGACCCATTGGCCAGCAGTGGAAAAAAAATCAAAGAGAGGAAACAATTATCGTACAGAGAAGCTGACATGTGGGACGCATTTTGCAGCAGCGTCCTCAACTTTAACAAAGGCGGCAGGGGATCGAAAGAAAAAGCAAAGTTGCCAGAAATCAGCGGTCAAAAATAAATCCAAGAAACGAAATGTTTATTGTTCCTAGAGGCTGACATATGGGACCCACGAGCGAGCAGCGTCCTCAACGTTTCAAAGGCGGCAGGGGATCGAAAAAAAGGCAAGTGACCATATATCAGGTGCCAAAAATAATCCAAGGAAAGAAATTTATTGTACATAGAGGATGACATATGGGTCCCGTTTTGCAGGAGCCGTCTCACCGTTTCCAAGGCGGCACGGGATCGAAAAAAAAGAAAGGAAAGGTTTATCGTTCAGAGAGGCTGAGATGTGGGACCCATGGGCCAGCAGCGTCCTCTTAGTTTCAAAGGCGGCAGGGGATAAAAAAAAGGCAAATAGCCAGTAATTAGGGTAAAAAAAATCAAACAAAGGAAACTTTGACTGTTCATAGAGGCTGACATGTGGGACCCATGAGCCAGCAGCGTCTCAACGTTTCAGAGGCGGCATGAGATCGAAAGAAAAAGGCAAATAGCCAGAAATTATGTGTCAATAATAAATCAAACAAAGGAAAGGTTTATTGTTCATAGAGGCTGACATGTGGGACCTCTGAGCCAGCAGCGTCCTCAACGTTTTAATGGCGGCACGAGATCGAACGATAAAATAAGCCAAAAATCATTTGGTAAACAAAATCCAAGAAAAGAAACATTTACCGTTCGAGAGGATGACATGCGGGACCCATGAGGCAGCAGCATCCTCAACGATTCCAAGGGGATCAAAAGAAAAAAAGGAAATATCCAGAAATTAATTAGGGTTCAAAATAAATCCATCAAAGAAACTTTTATTGTTCATAGAGGATGACATGGGACCGACGTGCCAACAACATCCTCATCGTTTCAAAGGGGCAGGAGATCAAAAGAAAAAACCAGAAATTAGGGGTCAAAAATAACTCCAAAAAGGAAACTTTTATTGTTCGAGAGGATGACATGCGGGACCCATGATTCAGCAGCCACTCAACGTTTCAAGGCGGCATGAGATCGAAAGAAAACGCAAGTGACAAAATATCAGGAGCTAAAGATAATCAAGAAAAAAGAAACTTTATTGTACATAGAGGATGACATGCGGGTCCCATTTAGCAAGAGCGGTCTCAACGTTTCAAATGCGGCTTGAGATCAAAAGAAAAAAGAAATAGCTGTAAAAAAAACTCCAAGAAAGGAAAGCTTTATCGTTCATACAGGCTGACATGTGGGACCTATGAGCCTGCCTTACTCGTTTCAAAGGGGCAGGGCAGGGGATCAAAAGAAAGGAAATAGCCAAAAATCAGATGGTGAAAAAACCAAGAAAAGAAACTTTTATTGTACAGAGGATGACATGCGGGTCCCATGAGCCAGCAGGTTCCTCAACGTTTCAAACGTGGCATGAGATCGAAAGAAAAAGGAAAGTGACCAAATATCAAGAGCCAAAAATAATCCAAGAAAAGAAACTTTATGTTACATAGAGGATGACATGTGGGTCCCATTTTGCAGCAGCGGTCTCAACGTTTCCAAGGCGGCACAGGACCAAAAGAAAAATGAAGTAGCCAAAATCAGGGGGTGAAAAAAATCCAAGAAAAGAAAGATTTCAATTGGGCTGTATCTGGACATCTGGGCCTTCGAACTATCCTGCTGGGCCTTTTGTCTCGTACAATTTCAGCCCACTCCAAAACAGGAAAGTTCGGATTTTTCTAAAAAAAACAGGAAAGTCCTATGCATCGCAAAAACAAAAAACAAGGACACTCAACATATAAGTTTGTTTATGTAAAAATAAAGATTTAATTTATCCGTTTGCAATAGCTCGAGCGAAATAATCAAGATATCACATGTTTCTTGTACGGGGAGGCTGACATCGGGGACCCATGAGCCAGCAGCGTCGTCAACGTTTCAAGGCGGCAGGATCGAAAATAAAATAAAAAACCAAAAGTCAGTTGGTAACAAAATCCAAGAAAAGAAAACATTTATCATTCTGGAGGATGACATGCGGGACCCATGAGGCAAAGATTCTCAAACGTTTCCAAGGCGGCAGAAAAAAAAAAAAAAAATAAAGGAAATAGCCAGAAATTATTTAGGGGTCAAAATAAATCCACCAAAGGAAACTTTTATTGTTCATAGAGGATGACATGTGGGACCGACTGCCAACAGCGTCCTCATCGTTTCAACGGGGGCAGGGATCAAAGAAAAAAATAGCCGAAATTAGGGGTCAAAAATAACTCCAATAAAGGAAACTTTTATTGTTCGTAGAGGATGACATGCGGGACCCATGAGCCAGCACTCAACGTTTCAAAGGCGGCATGAGATCGAAAGAAAAAGGCATGACCAAATATCAGGAGCCAAAAGTAATCCAAGATTTATTGTACATAGAGGATGACATGTGGGTCCCATTTTGCAGCAGCGGTCTCAATGTTTGTAATGCGGCTTGAGATCAAAAGAAAAAGAAAGTAGCTAGTAATTAGGGGGTGAAAAAAATCCAAGAAAAGAAACTTGATGGACATAGAGGATGACATGCGGGTCCCTTGAACCAACAGCTTACTCAACGTTTCAAACGTGGCATGAGATCGAAAGAAAAAGGCAAGTGACCAAATATGAGGTGCCAAAAAAACTCCAAGAAAAGAAAGTTGATTGCTCATAGAGGATGACATGCGGGTCCCATTTAGCTGCAGCGGTCTCACCGTTTGAGAGGCGGCAGGGGATCGAAAGAAAAAGTCAAGTGACCAAATATGAGGTGCCAAAAATAATCCAAAAAAGAAAGTTTTATAGTACATAGAGGATGACATGCGGGTCCCATGAGTCAGCATTACCATACGTTTCAAGGCGGCAGGGGATCAAAAGAAAAAGAAATAGCCAAAAATCAGAGGGTGAAAAAAATAAAGAAAATAAACTTTATACATAGAGACACATGTCCCATGAGCCAGCAGGTTCCTCAACGTCAAACTTGGCATGAGATCGAAAGAAAAAGGCAAGTGACCAAATATGAGGAGCCAAAAATAATTCAAGAAAAGAAAGTTTTATAGTACATAGAGGATGACATGCGGGTCCCATTTAGCAGCAGCGGTATCAGCGTTTGAGAGGCGGCAGGGGATCAAAAGAAAAAGAAATTGCCAAAAATCAGATGGTGAAAAAAAAGAAAATGAACTTTTATAGTACATAGAGGATGACATGCGGGTCCCATGAGCCTGCAGGTTCCTCAACGTTTCAAACGTGGCATGAGATCGAAAGAAAAAGGCAAGTGAAAAAATATCAGGAGCCAAAAATAATTCAAGAAAAGAAAGTTTTATAGTACATAGAGGATGACATGCGGGTCCCATTTAGCAGCAGGGTATCACTGAGAGAGGCAGCAGGGATCGAAAGAAAAAGTCAAGTGACCAAATATGAGGTGCAAAAAAATCCAAGAAAAGTTTTATAGTACATAGGATGACATGCGGGTCCCATTTAGCAGCAGCGGTATCACCTGTTTGAGAGGCAGCAGGGGATCGAAAGAAAAAGTCAAGTGACCAAATATGAGGTGCAAAAAATTCAAGAAAAGAAAGTTTTATAGTACATAGAGGATGACATGCGGGTCCCATTTAGCAGCAGTATATCACCGTTTGAGAGGCGGCAGGGATCGAAAGAAAAAGGTAAGTGACCAAATATGAGGTGCCAAAAATAATCCAGAAAAGAAAGTTTTATAGTACATAGAGGATGACATGCGGGTCCCATTAGCAGCGGTATCACCGTTTGAGAGGCGGCAGGGGATCGAAAGAAAAGGCAAGTGACCAAATTTGAGGTGCCAAAATAATCCATGAAAAGAAAGTTTTATAGTACATAGAGGATGACATGCGGGTCCCTAGCCAATGTATCACCGTTTGAGAGGCGGCAGGGGATCGAAAGAAAAGGCAAGTGACCAAATTTGAGGTGCCAAAAATAATCCATGAAAAGAAAGTTTTATAGTACATAGAGGATGACATGCGGGTCCCATTTAGCAGCGGTATCACCGTTTGAGAGGCGGGGATCGAAAGAAAAGGCAAGTGACCAAATTTGAGGTGCCAAAAAAACTCCAAGAAAAGAAAGTTGATTGCACATAGAGGATGACATGCGGGTCCCATTTAGCAGCAGCGGTCTCAACGTTTCCAAGGCGGCAAGGGATCAAAAGAAAAAGGAAGTAGCCAGAAATCAGGGGTCAAAAAAATCCAAGAATAGAAAGAATTTTGGTTCATAGAGGATGACATGCGGGACCCATGATCCTGCATCGTAAACGGCTCGTTGAACGAGATGGCGCGATGTAGAAAAAAAACAATGCCAGAGAGGCTGCCATCTGGGCCCTACATCCCTGGCGGTGCGGATTTGCGTTGACTCGGCCGGCGAACCCGAGATTTCGAGATGCACCACGTCCCGGGCCACCATACGCCACGTTTTGCTTTCGTCGGCTAGGTGGCCTCAAAAACGAGAAAAAAGTTTTGACATGCACCACGGAGGGACCAAAATCGTCGGCCATGGTACAGAACCACGGCGCGACTTCAACTTCGTCGGCCATGGCAACTTTTCTTGTAGTGACATTATATTTTCATTAATGAAAATAAGTCCATAAATCCTTTGGACACTAAAAACACCTTGACAACATTTCAGGGTTGTATTTTACCCTAAACAGAGTATCCTTAAAATTATTATTAGTTTTAACCTCTCATATGAAATAATAAACATCGAAAGGGGGGACAAACCCTAAAATTGGAATGCATGCATAATTGCTTCTTTAACCATTGCCCTTATCGGACAATGATGCTATTTTTCAGAACAGAGGACAAGGGTCAGTCCACACCATCCAACTGCAACACTTTGCAGTGTTCAGGCAAGTTCATCGCTTGCTCATGTCATTTGAGTATTTTTACCAAATTACTTGCAAAGTACTATGTTTATCACTATTGCATAAAAAGGCAAAACCACTATTTTCATAACTATGAATATGACTATGTGGTGGGCAATGGAACCATGGATTGTGTTGATATGGTGGAGGTTCCATTGCAAGGGTTTATATCCATATAGGATTAAACAACAAATGTCGTCCAGTGATTCTTGTGCCGTAAAACTCGTGTTCACCATAAGATCTGGAGTGGGACGGAGTAGCCAATTGTATTTCCACCTCTCGTACATCAACGGATGCGCTTACCGTAGCAGTTGTGTCTTGCGGAGCAACTTGAGGGTGGGGAGCCCCTTCTAATTCCCCACGGTATAGCAGTGCTTACCGTAGCGGTTGCGGCTTGCGGAACAACTTGAGGGTGGGGATCCCCTCTAATTCCCCACGGTAATGTGGTCTATGATGGGTTGCATCTACCGGCGAAGGAGTTTGGTTAACTTGTCCCAAACTGTTGTCGTGGTCGGGGTCCATCCTTAATTGGTGTAAGAGGACCGGCGAGGACCCAGGGTCGGGGAATGCAACAAAGGGTGGGTGTGCGAGGTAGCGGAGGAATATGAACGGCTAGGACCTTATACCGGGCCTCACACCAAAGGAAGTGTGGACGGAAAGCTGCCCGGTTGGCACCAAGGTTAAGATCTCTTATGGGTAAAGCAACACACCTCTGCAGTGTAATGAATCGTGACCAGTCACTCCTTGTTCCGGATTTGGAACGCGAACGCTGCCGTAAAGGAACTCCATGAAGTTCTAGTCAACCGGTGAAGGCTGACGGACATAGTTCTTCTGAATAAAAGTAACCTTTTGAAGAAATGATTATCAAAACCTGCATGGTATCAGACTTTCTGGTCTGGTATCGTAGATAGTGCATTAAACACCTCTTTCCTAATATGAACTTGTTGAGTACGCTCGTACTCATACCACTCTTAAATCCTCTGCTTAGACCGTCTGAATCGACTGGAGGAGGACAATGACGACCCTGAAGGAGCCGAAGTCATCGGCTATGAAGAACCAGACCTCTCTGGAGGTGTCGAAGGAGTAGACTTCCTCATAGTCTACGGAACCGGGGAGGGTTCCGGAGGAGAGCAAGCTTAGACCGATAAGTAGTAGTAGTACCCGAGCAGTACGAACTCTTAGTACTTAACTGCTCGTTGGAATAAATGTATAATCTAGTAAGACTTCTATATTGTAAGTTAAGTTGGGTTCTCGAACCCAGGAGTATTCCTCTTAGGACCCAAGAGGAGCTCCGAGATGATATGTACATATGGCTTGTAATAATAAATGAATGAGTTATGGACCTGCTATGTTCTGTTGTACTACTCTGAGGGATGTAATATTTGCGGATTGGTACTTCGTGAATGTTATATCAACGACTGGCATACTACAACATGCAGTGGTATGCAGGGTCACCACAGTTGGTATCAGAGCAAAAGCTTTGACCTTAGGTTGGAACCTAGTAAATGGGACGAAAACGTTAGGAGTCAAATAGGATTAGTAAAGAATTCTCTAAAAATATGGTATATATTCACTTGAGAATAAAACAATCATATCTTTTAGTGCGAAAATTCTTTATTATCTCTATTATGATGCATTATTACTAATCTTATATTCTTTCTTTTCTACAGCCAACTATGGCAAGTTCACGTCCGGGACGTAACGTGAAAGTGATGGAATCAAACCTGAGTAAATATGATGGAGGACTCGCGGATATTCTTCGTGCTATGTTGCTTGAATTTGGGTGCGATCCCCAAATCCAAGTAACAAAATACATGTACTACGACGGTACAGTGTTAGCGAAGTGTAGGATTAAGACTTCCAGAATCCCTAGGAATGAGTGTAGTGATGCCAGTAGGTGAGGCTAGAACTATCCAAACAGCCTACCACATTGCCATAATGAGAGCCATCACCGATATTCGGGAACATAAGACGAAGGAGCTTATTGGTTCCGAATTCTCTCATATTCCTCATATGGAGGAGGAAGATGATCCTATGCTTAACCACCTCAAGTATGCTAAACGCAAACCAGTAGAAGCCGCTAAGTACATGGATAATTGTCGCAACCTACTGACATTGTTCTTTCAGTTGAACCGACATTTGTCGGGAGCAATTGACACAATGTTGGAAGAATTCACTGAGCCCAAGGAGGAGACAAAAGGAAAGGAACCCATGGAGGGAGTGGTTCATACACCAGTTTATTCAGCTGGTGACTTTATTAGTATTGACCATCCAGAACAACAAACCACACCTATTACACCTAGGTACTTTCCTAGTAATTCCTATGGAGGATATGAGGGTGGAGAGGAATCCGGAAACCATCAGCGTTCCGAGACTCCTATAGAGAACTCAACAGGTTGGCGTTGGGGGTCAGACACGGAAACCTATGGCAATCCAGCCAGAGGTAACTCTGAGATGGAGGAGGATGCCACAACCCAGTTCCAGAACAATCAGTATAATAGAGGAGATAATGAGGAGTATCCTATGCTGATTGAGTCTGATACTGATGGTGGAAATACCTATGGCGGAGTCACCGGGGAGTACACCCGATGGGTGGATTATGATGCACTGAATAACCAATTCATGAACACAGATTTCTCCCTGGGATCATCATCCGATTCCGACTACAAGCCTACGGGAAGACCCTATGTTCCAGATTCTGTCAGGAGGACTACACGTTCGACCGGATGGAAGCCTGGGATGTATCGGGAGTGAAGCACGACTAGAGACCACCATGGGAGGCGAGACTACAATACAGTTGTACCACATGTATTGTAGTGTGTAATATTTGTATAAATTTGTACATATACTTCAATAAGTGAGTTTGCATACTCACATCGCTACTGAGTATTGTAATAAACCACTTAAGTATGTATATACATGGTATATGTTTTGTATGATTTGCATTTGCTTCTTGATTTCCATTGCGTGACTAGTTCTGTGCACAAAGTTGAGCTCAGAAAGCTTGCGCATGGAGTAATTATGAGTACCACTTTGTGTTGCAGAACTAGGGGGATATGTCGGGAGCGCCGAGTGAGGAGAGCGAAGAACAACGCCTCGAGCGTGAGCCCAAGCAGAAGGCAGAGGATGATGAAGCAGCCAGAAACCAGTTTCCACCACCACCACCGATGACGCATCAGAACTTCCTCCAGTATATGCAGATGATGGAGGAAAGGCAAAGGATTACCATGGAGCAGCAGAATAATTTCTTTCACGATTTGCTACAACAGAACAAGGTGGATAGACCTGAGAACCAGGGAGTCACTCTGTCAGACTTTAGAACACTAAGCCAATCTCCTTTGCATATGCGCCCGAACCTATGGACGCAGAGGATTGGTTGATGGACACTGAGCGTAAGCTCAATACAGTAGGATGCAACGATCTGGAGAAGGTCAGGTACGCAGCACACTTGTTGTGTGGACCCGCCGCATCATGGTGGGATAATATAGTAGCCGTTTATCCGGCTGATAAGGTATTCACATGGGATGAGTTCAAGAGGAAGTTCAGGGAATCCAATGTCCCTGAGAGTATTGTGGAGCTGAAGCGTCGAGAATTTGAAAGTCTCGAGCAGAAAGATAAGGCTATCCTGACTTACGTCAGGGAGTTTTCTGGATTGTCCCGGTATGCCGTGGAGGAGGTCAACACCGAGGACAAGAAGAAAAATAGGTTCATGCGGGGATTAAGTCCCCAGTTCAAGGTACAGCTCAGGATGTTAAGAGCTACTGAATTCCAGGAGTTGGTGGATGCAGCCATCACTCTTGAAGATGACTTCAAGCAACTGCAAGATGAAAAGAGGAAGAAGGCTAAATTTGAGCCTAAGAGGTTTGTCAGCAACAAGCCAAACATGGGCTTGAGTTTCAAGCCCAGATTCAACAACAACTACAACAGCAGGAGGAACCAAGCGTTTCAGACTGCAAACCAGATTGTCTGCCGTAGCTTGTGGATTCAGAGGGCACTACTTCAAGGATTGCAACAAGCCAAAGATAATATGCTTTGGGTGTCGCCAGGAGGGGCACATGTTGAAGGATTGCCCCAAGAGAAAGAATGGAGGAGGCCAGTCAGGAGGAGGAGGAAACCGAGGAAACACCGGAGGGAATTGGAAGAACAAGAAACCCTTCGGCAAGTTGAACTGCACCAGCTTGGAGGAGGTGGTGAACTCCGATCAAGCAGTGATAGGTACGCTCCAGATACTCACTCATCCTGGCAAAGTACTTTTTGATACTGGTGCAACTACATCATTCATTTCTCAGCAATTCATCATCAAACATGGGATTAGATGCACTAAGTTAGATAAACCCATAACCATACTTTCTGCGGGGGGAACGATATTAGTAACCCACACAAAACCTGGACAAGTCATTATGATCAATAAGTGTGCGTTTGACGCAGACCTGTTCATTCTACCGATGAAGGACATTGATGTCATTCTTGGTATGAACTGGTTAGAGGAAAATGGAGCACTGATAGATTGTACCCATAAGACAGTGTCTCTGAAAAGCCCAGGTGGAGAGAGAATCATATACCAAGGAGATAAGCATACTCAGATTGAAGTTGAGTTAAAGTTGAATAGTATGAAGGAGGTGAAACTCGAGGACATTCCAATTGTCAACGAATTCCAAGATGTGTTTCCTAAGGAATTACCTGGAATGCCACCAGATAGGGAGATAGAATTTACTATCGACCTAATTCCAGGAACAGCTCCAATTGCTAAGGCACCATACAAGATGGGGCCTAAAGAGTTGAAAGAACTCAAGGAATAGTTGGATGACCTGGAATAGAAGGGATTCATACAGGAGAGTATTTCACCATGGGGATCACCTGTGATCTTTGTGGATAAAAGAGATGGAGGTCGAAGGATGTGCGGAGACTACAGGAACTGAATAATGTTACTATCAAGAACAAGTACCCACTTCCTAGAATACAAGATCTTTTTGATCAAGTTAGAGGAGCGGGAGTCTTTTCCAAGATTGATCTAAGATCCGGTTATCACCAGATAAAGATCAAGAAGGAAGACGTTCCGAAAACAGCCTTTGTCTCGAGGTACGGACATCATGAATACCTCGTAGTACCTTTTGGACTAACCAATGCCCCAGCAATATTCATGAATCTTATGAATAAGATCTTCATGCCATGTCTAGACAAGTTTGTCATCGTATTCATCGATGATATCTTGATATATTCCAAGGACAAAGCTGAACATGCTGAACATCTCAGAATAGTGTTACAAACACTAAGAGAACACCAACTGTACGCCAAGTTCAGTAAGTGTGAGTTTTGGCTAGATCAAGTAGAATTTCTTGGTCATGTCATTAGCAAGGATGGGATAGCAGTAAACCCAAGTAAAGTAGCATCAGTTTTGGATTGGGAAGCACCCAAGAATGTCAAGGAAATCCGAGGATTCTTGGGAATGGCAGGATACTATCGGAGATTCATTGAAGGATTCTCTAAGATAGCAGGACCAATGACCAAGTTGTTAAGGAAGAACACACCATTCGTGTGGTCTGATGAGTGTGAGAAGAGTTTTCAGACTCTGAAAGAAAAACTCACCACAGCACCGGTGTTAGCAGTTCCGGAAGATGGCAAGGATTACACCGTGTACTGCGACGCATCCAAACATGGATTGGGATGTGTACTCATGCAAGATCGGAAAGTAATATCCTATGGATCAAGGCAACTCAGACCTCATGAAGTGAATTATCCAACTCATGATCTAGAGTTAGCAGCAGTCGTATTTGCACTCAAAACTTGGAGACATTTTCTCTATGGAGCCAAGTGTGAGCTCTATACTGATCATAAGAGTCTCAAGTACTTCTTCACTCAAAAGGAACTCAATATGAGGCAGAAAAGATGGCTTGAATTGATCAAGGACTATGACTGACCATCAACTATACCCAGGAAAGGCTAATGTTGTAGCAGATGCCTTGAGTAGGAAGAGTACTGGAGGAATAGAACAAGAAATATCACCGGAGTTGAAGAAGGAAATAAGCCAAGCCCAGATACAACTTTGGGAGAAAGAAGCTCATGAAGGACTATCGGCTTTACAAGTAGCCGATGAACTAAGTGTTAACTTAAAGAATGAGATAATCATGGGTCAATTGGATGATCCATTCATCGTGGAGGAAATGAGAAGGATTGATGAGGGAAGACCATCAGAATTTCACCGAGGAGAATCGGGATCATTATGGTTCCAGAAAAGGATTTGCGTCCCGGATATTGATGAGATCAAGGAAGTTATACTCCGGGAAGCACATCAAACACCATACTCCATACATCCAGGAAGTACAAAGATGTACATGGATCTCAAAGAATTATTCTGGTGGAATAACATGAAGAGAGAGATAGCACAATACGTGGCAGAATGCCATACATGTCAAAGAGTTAAGGCCGAACATCAAAGTCCGGCAGGAAAGTTACAACCTTTACCAATCCCAGAATGGAAATGGGAAGAGATAGGAATGGATTTCATCACCGGACTACCCATGACTAATAAAAAGAAGGACATGATATGGGTAATCGTGGACCGGTTGACGAAAAGTGCACACTTCTTAGCAGTAAACCAGCAGGATAAAGGGGAGAAACTCATCGATCTTTACATCAAAGAGATCGTGAGTAAACATGGAGTGCCCAAGAAGATCGTGTCGGATCGAGGATCCGTGTTCACATCAGCATTTTGGAAGCAACTACATGAAGCTTTAGGATCCAAGTTAGATTATAGCACCGCCTATCATCCTCAGACAGGTGGACAAACAGAGAGAACAAACCAGATATTGGAAGATATGCTTAGGGCTTGTGTCCTAGACTTCGGAGGATCATGGGAAGAACACTTACCACTAGCAGAGTTTTCATACAACAATAGTTATCAAAGCAGTATCAAGATGGCACCATTCGAAGATCTGTACGGAAGGAAGTGTAGATCACCGATATGTTGGTATGAAGCAGGATCAAGCAAGGAGTTTAATCCTGATTATGTCAAGGAAAAGCAACAAATCATTGACATTATAAGAGATAGGCTGAAGATAGCTCAAAGTCGACAGAAGAGCTATGCAGACCAAAAGAGAAGGACTTGGGAGCCACAAGTTGGAGATATGGTATATCTTAAAGTAAGTCCGATGAAAGGTCTTCAGAGATTCGGAGTAAAGGGAAAGTTGAGCCCTAGATACATCGGACCTTTCAAGATACTGAGTCAGAACCGAGGGTTAGCCTTTGAATTGGATCTACCGGGAAGGTTAGCCCAAGTTCACAACGTATTCCATGTGTCACAACTTCGGAAATGTTTAAAAACCCCAGATGAGCCAGTATCACATGATGAGCTCGAGTTACAACCAGACTTGACTTACATCGAGAAGCCAGCCAAGATTCTCGAGGAGAACTGGAAACAACTCAGGAATAGAGCCATAAAGTACTGCAAGATACAATGGAAGCATCACCCCGAGAGGGAAGCCACCTGGGAAAAGGAAGAAGACCTGAGGAAAACATACCCCGAACTCTTCAGGTATTACAACCACAACTTCGGGACGAAGTTTTCTTTAAGGGGGAAAGGCTGTAATGTCCCAGGTTTAGAGACGATCGAGGGGTAGATTTTAGAAAGGGATGTGCATTGCATTGTAAATTCTGGGGAAATTTCGCGCTTTTAAACAAAAACTGCATCAAGGGGGACAAGTTTCTCTCTCGACACCTTACAGGGTTAGGGTTTCGAGAGTGCGACAAACTTGCTTCTCATCTAACTAAACTAGGGTTTTGAGAAGAGAGGGGAGAGATTGCATCACAACTTAAGTTGCATGATTAAATTCAAACTTAAGTTGCATGATTGAATTCAAACCTAAATTGAATTTGAATTTCAAATTCAAATATTAAATAAATATCTCATAATTCAATTGTGAGGAAATTCATTAAGTAAATTATAAATAATAAACAATATTGAACAAGACAAATAACAAGTAAAGCTCAATAGAGAAAACTTTGAGCTTTATTGATTAACACACAAGATACAATGTCATTTACAATATCAAAAATAAAATAAAAATATTACAATATATTACAAGTATTGAACAAATGGAAAAAAGAAAAAAAGAAAATTACAAGTAAATGATCTATCCTAAACTATATAAGATGAACTGATCTTCATCTTGATCATTCCATAGATCCCTGCACACACACAAAGAACAAATAAGGGATTATGCCAAGTGGCATTGCCACTTGGCAGGTTAGGGAAACAAATGAAATTGAGTAGATATGGATCAGCTCTGCCAATCATCTCACAAAAGTACCAAGCCAGTACCAAGCACTGTACACACACACAGCCTAGCAGCTCACCAGGCATTGTGCATGTACAACAGCACACACACAAAGCCAAGAGAGTCACCAAGTGTTGTCATGCCTTGTTGTCGACCAGGAGATCAAAGCAAGGGTGGTATAAAACCTTTTCCACCGCCAGAACCAGCAAACCATCGACAAGCAGCTTGGTAAGTCACAGATAGCAGGAACACAAGAATAGGAAGAACATCACTGCTGTTCAACCTGTCCAAAGTCACCACAGGACCAACTCAAGAATCACAGGATTGCTAGGAGGAGCAGGGCAAGTATAAGATCATCCTAGAAGCAAATCCTCTACAACAACAAAACCATCTAGGAGCTGGAGTGAGGTATAAACCAAATCAACCTGAGCAAAATCAAGTTTTGCCCATAAATAAGCATCCAATGCATCACAGAAGCACAGAAGGGTAGAATACCCTGTTTGTTTCATCATCTGGCTACCAAGTCAGTTGGTGCAAGCAAAGATGGGTGAAGCCAACAGGAAATCACCAAGGGAACACTGGTTAAACCAACACAGTGGCATAACCAAGAAAATCCAGCAAGGAAAAGATCCTACCTGTCCAGCCAAAGTCACCTAGCACCTACAACCTAGCACACCATCAGACAGATAGACAAATTGTGTCTATTTTTGTTGTCAACATCAAAAGCTACTGGTAATCCAACAAAAGGATCACCCAGAAAGCATCTAGTGAGCCACAGCAAGCCAACAAGAGGGGAGCTACCCAAAAGCAATATATGATTACTGCTAGGTCACCTCAACCACTAAACAACCCAAACTTAAAAGGCATGCTTATCATCACCCGATGGGTTCAAATAGACTAGGGTACACAACCAAGGGTTGGCATCCATCTAGCCCTATCTCAATAAAGATGATCACAACTGCTAAGCAGTTCACATCATTTATCCATCTATTGAAGCAAGATAGCAAGATAAATGAAATACACAAGAATTGATGCACCAGAGCTTAGTGATCCAAGGGATCATTGTAAGCATCACAGATGCTTGACCAGCACCAACACACACCGGCTAAGCCTGTGTGATGCACACACCACACAGGATGAACAATAGTGAGTCACAATTAGTAAGCAGATCAATTGCGAGCAACCGATGATCATGTGATCATCGTAAGCCGCTAAAGCATGCCAAGGCATGCTAGAGCATCACTGAGCAAGCAGAGCTAGAACCAGACAAGGAGATAGCCACATATAAACAATAAGTGCTCCACGAGAATCAAATCAATGAATTGTGTCACAGATAAGTAAATGAATCATATACATGATTGTATCCAGTAGCCTTCCATCAAGGGATGGAGCTGTTCAGTCTATAGCTGTGCTCAATTGAGCATTTCCTAGAATTCACAGCCTCCTACATAGCTCACCAGTACACTGGTTCTTGCAAATGTGCAAGAATCATCCACAGACAACAAGCCAGGGGCCAACTATTGCACTCACAGGAGAAACAGGCTACACATAGCAGCAGTAGGAGCCAACAATATTAAGCAAAGCCTCACAGTATACTCATGAGCAAGAGCTCATGAGTTGTACTATCCAATTACAGAGAAGAACATCATAGCCAGTAGCTATGAGCAATAGCACAACAAAGACAAGAAGACAGCAAAGCAGTAGCGTAGCACAACAGACACAGCAGCACAAGCAGCCTAGCAGAAGCAAAACATCACAAGCAAAGCAGCAGCAACATCACGGCATGGCCGCACCTCTACGAGGAGCGGCAAGACCAAGCTAGACGAAAAGGAGGAGGAGGAGAAGAAGTAGAACAGGTAGAAGAAGAGGAGGTGGCGCACATACCGAGGTAAGCACGACAGGCCATGGCGGACGTGCCAATGATACGTCTCCAACGTATCTATAATTTCTTATGTTCCATGCTACTTTATTGATGATACCTACATGTTTTATACACATTATATGTCATTATTATGCGTTTTCCGGAACTAACCTATTGACGAGATGTCAAGTGCCGGGCTCCTGTTTCTGTTTTTGGTTTCGGAAATCCTAGTAACGAATATTTCGGAATTGGACGAAATCAACGCCCGGTTCCTATTTTGCCCGGAAGCATCCAACACCCGAGAGCGCCAGAGAGGGGCTGTGGGGCCCACACATGGTGGTGGCGGCAGGGCGGGCCCGCGCCCCCTAGTGTGTCGCCGCCCCGTCAGCCCTCCGACTTCGCCTCTTCGCCTATTTAAAGGTCCCTGACCTAAAACCCGATACGAATAAGCCACGGTACGCGAAACCCACAGAGCCGCGCCATCGCCAAGATCTGGGGGACAGGAGTCTCTGTTCACGCCGCCGGACGGGGAAGTGCCCCCGAAGGCTTCTCCATCGACACCGCTGCCATCTCCACCGCCATCTTCATCAACGCTGCTGCTCCCATGAAGAGGGAGTAGTTCTCCATCGAGGCTCGGGGCTGTACCGGTAGCTATGTGGTTCATCTCTCTCCTATGTACTTCAATACAATAATCTCATGAGCTGCCTTACATGATTGAGATTCATATGATGATGTTTGTAATCTAGATGTCATTATGCTAGTCAAGTGAGTTTTACTTATGTGATCTCCGGAGACTCCTTGTCCCACGTGTGTAAAGGTGACAGTGTGTGCACCGTGTGGGTCTCTTAGGCTATATTTCACAGAATACTTATTCACTGTTATGAATGGCATAGTGAAGTGCTTATTTATATCCCTTTATGATTGCAATGTGTTTTGTATCAATATTTATCCATGTGCTACTCTAGTGATGTTATTAAAGTAGTTTATTCTCCCGCACGGTGTAATGGTGACAGTGTGTGCATCCGTGTTAGTACTTGGCGTAGGCTATGATTATGATCTCTTGTAGATTATGAAGTTAACTATTGCTATGACTGTATTGATGTGATCTATTCTCCTACATGGTGTGAAGGTGACAGTGTGCATGTTATGTTATCACTGCATTTTGGCCAAATCAGGAGATGGGCCGTATGAAGATGGGCTTTGAAGACTACACGTGGAGCATCTTTGAAGCGGCCTTGCGCTGGGCTAATTGCCCGTGTATCTGTAATATAGTAGATCGTATCGTGTTTAGAATTAAAAGATAGAGTCTGGCCCGTGCACGGTTAGGTGCACGCCAATTAGAAAGTCCCTTGGACTATAAATATATATCTAGGGTTATCGGAAAAGGAGGACAATCATCGTTCAACCAACACAAATCAGGCGCATCGCCACCCCTTCTTCGAGGGTTTCTCCCGGGTAAGCACCATGCTGCCTAGATCGCATCTAGCGATCTAGGCAAAGACGTTTATTCGTTACCTTGTACCTCGTGCTGAAGCCTTGTTGATGGCGAGCAGTACTATTTATCCTTAGGTGTTTAGGGGCTTGCATTGATGCTTTCTCGTGCATATCTGCGTGGCAATGCCGTCCCTAGCTGCCCTTACACCTATCCAGGTGTAAGGGCAGCATCTTGCTTGTTCGTTACTTAGTAGATCCGATCCGTTATAGTTGCTCCTTGCTCCGCAGGGATTAGTTTAATATCTGCATAGTTAGGCCTTATGTTGGGGTCGGACGATCCGGTAGTGCGTTAGATGTTGTTTACCGTCCCTGCAAGGGATGTTCCGGGAATCAACGTTATGTTGGTTTTTAGGCCTCTCGTAGGGGTAGTTTGCATCATCTTAGTAGCTAGGCCCGATCGCACGTAGGACGTTCCGGTTATGCAAAACCCTAAACTGTCGTGGATCGCTTAGCTTTGTTTTGATCAAGCAGGATCCCCTGCCATTGTAAATCCAACGTGAAACATGGGGCGATCGGCTCCTTGAGCCGATCCACAGGGAAACCTGAGAGCCGATAGGGCTCGTATTTAATGTTTACGTGTCTACCATGCAGGAACAATCGAAGCACTCTAACACCTTCCTGATCGGGTCTAGGTCAGGTGGCACGCCCTAGCAACCGCCAGACGTGGCTGGAAGATTTGCGGGACGACGCGAGGTGCCAGGGTCCACTAAGCGGCCTTGGGAGCTCCCGGCTCTTCGTGTTGCTTAGCATTGCCTGTCGGTGGGTTTTGGAGGGTAACACATTCTGCACGCCCGGTGGGACCTCTTCTGCAACATCCACGTCAACACCGACACCCGGATGAGGAGCAATCACATACAAGGATCTCCCTGAGCATAAGAAGAAATACGATGAGCTCAAGGCCATCTGTGAAGCCGAGCTCATCGGCTCCTTTGAGACAACCCGTTCTCACAACATCAAGCTCAAAGGAAACACGTGTCTGTCGCATGGCGTCAACACAGTAGATCTAAGCCACTCCATAAGGGAGCCAGGGTTCTCCTTTGTGTCAACGTGGCCAGGGCTCGCACAGCGCGGACAAAGAGAGAGCAGCCACTCTCGTGGCAAAGATAAAGAGGAGGCGTTCCACGCGACCGGCCCCAAGATGATGACAGACGGTACCTAATCGAGGAGGAGGTGAGAAGCACGCGGTATCAACGCCCACTCTCCGCGCATCTCCTCAACAAATGTGAGCAGCAGTATGACCGACGTCGGTACGACGAAGACGACGAAGATATCGTCGGTCTATGCATGTAGGAAGTACCGATGATAGAAACAACGACGGTAGAACGCCACGCTAGAGGGAGGTCAAGGGAGCAAGACAACATGGATAAGCATTGGAACTGTCCCTTCTTCAAACATTGGGGACTCAGGAATGAGCCGATTGCCAACAATCGAGAACTGCCCAGAGTGCAAACAGCAAAGGAAGAGGACAAATGTAGATTCAGTGTTCGAGCGTCTAGGACCTCTCCCACCTATCAACAAACGAGCTGAGTCATCTCAAGAAGAAGACTTTGAGGAGTCAGATGGAGAAGAAGATAGGTATCACCGACCAAGGTGGTGCCCTGATGGACTCAGCCATTCTCAGAGCGTAGAGGCTGCGAAACCTGGAAGAAGCCGAGGCACAGTACCGTACACGTTGAGAAGGCACGGCCCGATCTGGCCGTGAAAATTCAGCAAACATTGGAGACGAAGGCGCGCCCGCCAAAGAAAATATGGCGCCCAAAACAGGTAAAGCCGATGCACATGCATTTAAGATGCCGACGTAGAGACGTCGCCTGTACAAAACATAGTGTTCAGGATCTCGTCAGAGATTTATGACCCAAGACGTGGTGAACGTGCCTCCGGGGAGTCACGTCACCATAATAAGAGACCGAGAAGTTGTAAACCCTCATCAAGCATCATAATGGAAAAGGAGGCCGATTTTAGCAATCGGCCAGCATTATCCTCAACATACGCTTTGCCGGTGTTCAACATTGACCTGGCAAGCGATGGAAAGCTGGGTTATGGGTTTACATCAGCGAACGAGCTAGAAGAGATTGATATTGGTCCTGGGGACAAGCCACGACCAACGTTTATCAAAAGAAATTAGATCCACATCCGAGGGGCCTGATAGCCCCGTTAAAAGAATACCCGTATTGTTTTGCTCGGGATTATACAGAGATGCTCGGTTAGACAGAGCATCATTGAGCACAGCTCTCTCGAAGAAAGGATTTCGTTCCAGCAGCCGAGCACGACATGAAGGCCGAAGTCTTGGAAGAAGTCAAGAAGGAGATCAAGAAGATGCCGGACGCCGGATTCATGAATGGATTTCTAATGTTGTGCCTGTGGAGAAAAAGGACGGCCGATGGCGCGTAGCCATAGATTTTCGGAACCTTAATAGCGCCACTCCGAAGGACGAGTATCCGATGCCAGTAGCAGAGACCCTGATCAATGCAGCTGCTGGTCATAAAATATTGAGTTTCATGGATGGCAATGCTGGCTACAACCAAATTTTCATGGCTCCGGAGGATATACACAAGACTGCATTCAGAGTGCCAGGCTCAGTGGGCTTGTTTGAATATGTGGTCATGACGTTTGGACTGAAGAACGCCGGCGCAACATACCAAAGAGCCATGAACTACATCTTCCATGATCTAATTGGCAAGTTGGTGGAGATTTACATCGACGACGTGGTGGTAAAGTCTGTTGCGACGGACGGACACCTAGAGGATTTACGACGCGTCCTAGACCGAACTCGGAAGTTCGGACTGAGAATGAATCCAAAGAAGTGCGCCTTCGGTGTGACGGCCGGTCAGTTCCTAGGATTCTTGGTCCACGAGCGTGGGATTGAGATCGGCCTAAAAAGTCAAGAGGCAGTGCGAACGATGAAGCCGCCCACCACAAAGAAGGAGCTCCAATGTCTCATCGGCAAAATTAATTTCGTCAGAAGGTTTATCTCCAACCTGTCTGGGCGAATTGAGCCGTTTATGGGCTTGGTCAAAATCAAGCCCGATGAAGAGTTCCGCTGGGGGGCAGAGCAACAACAGGCCTTTGACGATATTAAGGAATACTTGACCAAGCCACCCGTGTTAGTTCCGCCGCGGCAGGACAGGCCATTCTATATTTACTTGTCAGTGGCTGACACCTCCATCGCGTCAGTGGTGGTGCAGGTTTATGATGGCCTAGAAAAAGTGGTTTTTTACCTCAGCAGAAGTATGTTGGACGCAGAAACAAGGTACCCTGAAATTGAGAAGTTGTGCCTCTGTCTGTTCTTCACATGCACCAACATCCAACACATCCTGGTGTCAGCCGATATCATCGTTATATGCAAATCGGACGTCATCAAACACATGTTGTCGGCTCCTGTATTAAAAGGCCGACTCGGCAAATGGATGTTTGCATTATCGGAGTTTGAGATCCGGTATCAACCGGCAAAGGCAGTCAAGGGACAGGCGCTAGCAGATCTGATTGCCGAACGAATAAACACGGACGTAGCAGCACTATCGGTGTGTGCATGGGCCATGTTCTTCGATGGATCGGTTTGTGAAGATGGTTGCGGCATCGGCGTGCTACTCGTGTCGCCTCGGGGGGCAACATACTCCTTCTCTATCAAGTTGGCTGACCCCTGCACCAACAACGTGGCTGAGTATGAAGCGATCTGCAAGGGAATGAAGTTACTCCTGGAAGCTGGGGCTGAAGCAGTCGAGATCTTTGGAGATTCCAAATTGGTGATCTCTCAGCTCACAGAAGAATACAAGTGCGAAAGCGAGTCACTCTTCCCATTTTGGATACAATGCCGTGAGCTAATGGCACAATTCAGGTATATAAGCTTAAATTGGATCCCAAGGTTGCAAAATACTGAAGCAAACGACCTCGCACAAACAGCGTCAGGGTACAAGGATGTACAAGGAGAAGCCGATTTTCAGGTGCAATTCCTGGAACCAGATGATTGGAGAGCCGATATCTTCAATTACTTGAAGGATCCGGCTCGGGGGGCACCTAAGCGTACAAGATACAGAGCCATGAAGTACGTACTGATTGGCGATGACATGTTTTATAGAACTTTGGAAGGATTACTTCTCAAATGTCTGGGACCAGCCGAGTCCAATCGGCTCTTGCACGAGGTGCACGAGGGTGCTTGTGGAACCCACCAGTCGGCCCATAAGATGAAATGGCTGATTAGGCGCTCCGGATTTTATTGGCCTACCATGCTTGAAGATTGCTTCCAGTATTATAAAGGTTGTCAAGCATGTCAGAAGTTTGGGAGCATTCAGATGGTGCCTGCATCAGCAATGAATCCCATCATCAAGCCTTGGCCATTCCGAGGATGGGGTATGGATATGATCGGAGAAATTCATCCTTCGTCGAGCAAGGGCCATAGATGGGTTCTGGCCATTACAGATTACTTCACGAAATGGGTGGAAGCGGTCCCTATGAAGAAAGTAGCATCGGAAGACGTTATCAAGTTCGTATTGGAACATGTCATTCATAGATTCGGGATTCCCCAAACTATTACGACCGATGGAGGTTCGGTCTTCGTTTCGAAAGAGATGAAAGAGTTCTGCGATGACATGGGGATCAAGTTAATCCGATCGTCTCCATATTATGCTCAAGCAAACGGGCAGGCTGAAGCATCCAACAAAAGCTTGATCAAGCTGATCAAGAGGAAAATCGACGAGCACCCTAAACGATGGCATGAGGTGTTGTCAGAGGCGTTGTGGGCTTACCGCATGTCGTGTCATGGAGCAATCAAAACCACCCCGTACCAGCTGGTCTATGGACAAGAAGCTGTGTTACCCTGGGAAGTCAAGGCAGGGTCAAGGCGGGTCACGTTTCAGAATGATCTAACTGCTGAAGAATATGCAGCCCTGATAAGTGACAGCATTGAGGATGCGACGGAGCTTAGGCTATGGTCACTCGAGAAGATCAAGGAGAACAAAGCCAAGGTAGCTCGGGCATATAATAAGAAGGTGAAGCCAAAAGAATTCCAAGTTGATGATTTGGTATGGGAAGCTGTATTGCCGTTGGGGACAGGGATAAAGAGTATGGTAAATGGTCTCCGAATTGGCATGGCCCGTATAAAGTTGTCCAAGTTCTGAAGGGGAATGCGTACATGCTCGAGATGTTGGATGGCGTGAAGTTCCCAGTAGCCAACGGCCAGCATCTCAAGAAGTATTTCCCAAGTATGTGGGATGATGGAAGATATGGAGGCCGATACACAAAT
Organism: Lolium multiflorum; assembly: GCA_030979885.1. NCBI lineage: Eukaryota > Viridiplantae > Streptophyta > Magnoliopsida > Poales > Poaceae > Lolium > Lolium multiflorum. Next base: position 101,675,032 of record CM061749.1, read on the forward strand.
CGGCCAGTAAAAAAAAAAATGGGGGCCGATTGTATGAAATCGGCCGGTAAAAAAGGAAAGGGGGCCGATTGTATGAAATCGGCGGGTAAAAAAACACAAAATATATAATGAGAAAATATAGCCGATGCGTCATCGACTCTAGAGATTGAAGGATATTTTGAGCATCAAGTACCTGTTTGACCGTGGAAAGGCAGCTATTTCGCCTGGAATCGTGTTTGGAATGCAGGCCGATGCTTTGCCATCGGCTTTTGAGCAATGACTTCAAACAATCGGCCAAATTGACAAGAAAGCAAAGGTGATTGAGAGAAATTTTCTTCATTAATAAGAGAGGATCTTTACAATGAAGAGCCGATTGCTCAAGAAAGGAAGAACAAAAGAAGAGCCGATTGCTCAGGGACTACTAATCCTACAGAGCTAATCGTCGCTGGCCTCATCGTCAGCGCCGGAGCCGCCATCAACGCTGCTTCCGGAGACTTCCTCGTCGCTGCTACCTAGGTCTTCAGCTGGAGCCTCTTCTTCCTCGTCATCCTCATCATTCTCACTGTCCGCCCAAGTGCGGAAACGCTTGTCGGCGGATACCCAACGGAAGAGGAGGAGTCATCTTCCTCCTCTTCTTCTCCTTCCTCATCATCATCGTCCTCGCTGTCCGCCCACATGCGGGAGCGCTTCGTCGGCGGGTGCCTGGCGGAGGAGGGGCCTCTTCCTTCTTCACTTGTTCCTCCTTCTTGTTGGAGGAGACGGGGTTCGCCCCGGAGTGGGGGTCGTCTTCATTCTTCGGCGAAGCTCGGAGGGAGAGACCGGAGGAGGTAGAGGAAGAAGAAGACATTGCTGCAGTGGAAGAGGGTTTTTGGTCAGGGGATGAAGTGGCGAACCGTCTGGCACAGATAAATAAAGGGGATGCAGTGAAGATTTAATGCTATGACGGTTCTCGAAGACATGATGCCAAAGCCGTCCAATCATGCAGAGAAGTTGGGAAGGCAAGAGTCATGATGAAGAATACTGCGACGGTTCTGCTCTGCCACGACACGACCCCTCGAAGGAAAAATAGATGGTTTTGATATTATCATTACCAAAACCAGGGGGCATGTGTTATCACCAGATTTTGGCCAAATCAGAGATGGGCCGTAAGTGAAAATGGGCTTTGAAGACTACACGTGGAGCATCTTTGAAGCCGCCTTGCGCTAAGAGTTTGGGCTAACTTGCCCGTGTATCTGTAATATAGTAGATCGTATTGTGTTTAGAATTAAAAGATAGAGTCTGGCCCGTGCACGGTTAGGTGCACGCCTCAATTAGAAAGTCCTTTGGACTATAAATATGTATCTAGGGTTATCGGAAAAGGAGGACAATCATCGTTCAACCAACACAAATCAGGCGCATCGCCACCCCTTTCTTCGAGGGTTTCTCCCGGGTAAGCACCATGCTGCCTAGATCGCATCTAGCGATCTAGGCAGTATACGTTTATTCGTTACCTTGTACTGCTCGTGCTGAACCTTGTTGATGGCGAGCAGTACTATTTATCCTTAGGTGTTTAGGGGCTTGCATTGATGCTTTCTCGTGCATATCTGCGTGGCAATGCCGTCCCTCGACACATCTTGCTTGTTCGTTACTTAGTAGATCCGATCCGTTGTAGTTGCTCCTTGCTCCGCAGGGATTAGTTTAATATCTGCATAGTTAGGCCTTATGTTGGGGTCGGATGATCCGGTAGTGCGTTAGATGTTGTTTACCGTCCCTGCAAGGGATGTTCCGGGAATCAACGTTATGTTGGTTTTTAGGCCTCTCGTAGGGGTTGTTTGCATCATCTTCCGTAGCTGCTAGGCCCGATCGCACGTAGGACGTTCCGGTTATGCGGTGAAAACCCTAAACTGTCGTGGATCGCTTTAGCTTTGTTTTGATCAAGCAGGATCCCCATGCCATTGTAAATCCAACGTGGAACATGGGGCGATCGGCTCCTTGAGCCGATCCACAGGGAAACCTGAGAGCCGATAGGGCTCGTATTTAATGTTTACGTGTCTACCATGCAGGAACAATCGAAGCACTCTAACACCTTCCTGATCGGGTCTAGGTCAGGTGGCACGCCCTAGCAACCGCCAGGACGTGGCGGAAGATTTGCGGGACGACGCGAGGTGCCAGGGTCCACTAAGCGGCCTTGGGAGCCTCCCGGCTCTTCGTGTTGCTTAGCCATTGCCCGTCGGTGGGTTTTGGGGGGTAACACTATGTTAGTACTTGGTTTAGTCGTGTCGATCTTTCATGCACTCTAAGGTTATTTAAATATGAACATTGAATTGTGGAGCTTGTTAACTCCGGCATTGAGGGTTCGTGTAATCCTACGCAATGTGTTCATCATCCAACAAGAGAGTGTAGAGTATGCATTTATCTATTCTGTTATGTGATCAAAGTTGAGAGTGTCCACTAGTGAAAGTCTATTCCCTAGGCCTTGTTCCTAAATACCGCTATCGCTGCTTGTTACTGTTTTACTGAATTACTACTGCTGTTTACGCATGTTTACTTCCTGCAATATTACTACCATCAACTGCACGCCAGCGAGCTATTTTCTGGCGCCGTACTACTGCTCATATTCATTCATACCACTTGTATTTCACTATCTCTTCGCCGAACTAGTGCACCTATTAGGTGTGTTGGGGACACAAGAGACTTCTTGCTTTGTGGTTGCAGGGTTGCTTGAGAGGGATATCTTTGACCTCTTCCTCCCCGAGTTCGATAAACCTTGGGTAATCCACTTACGGGAAACTTGCTGCTGTTCTACAAACTCTGCTCTTGGAGGCCCAACACTGTCTACAAGAATAGAAGCACCCATAGATATCAAGCACTTTTCTGCGCCGTTGCCGGGGAGGAAAGGTAAAAGGTACACACACTCCGGATCTCGGCTACTAAGCTATTTTCGCTGTTGTAAGTACTCGAAGCTATTTCTTTTAGGTCCTGCAATTGCATCTTTTTGTTTCTTGTTTACACTAGTAAGGCATAATGGAAAACAACAAAAATATGAGAGATCTTTATGAACTTTATCTTGAATTAGGACATGATGTGTTTGAAGAGAGAATTAAAAAACCCATGGAAATTTATATGCATGCTAATGGGAATGTTATTAATATGAATGCTTTGAACACCATTGTTGCTAATGCTATGGAAAATTCTAAGCTTGGGGAGGTCGGTTTTGATGAAAATGATCTCTTTAGCCCTCCGGGTATTGAGGAGAAAGTTTATGTTGATTATGATATGCCTCCCATTTATGATGATTATAATAATAGTGGTCTTTTGGTGCCACCTACTATGGAGAGTAAATTTTATTGTGATTATACTATGCCTCCTACACTTGATGAGAATAATAATGATAGTTACCTTGTTGAATTTGCTCCCACTACAACTAATAAAACGATTATGCTTATGTTGGGAGTAGTAATAATTTTATGCATGAGACTCATGATAAGAATGCTTTATGTGATAGTTATATTGTTGAGTTTGCTCATGATGCTAAAAGTTATTATGAGAGAGGAAAATATGGTTGTAGAAATTTTCATGTTACTAAAATGCCTCTCTATGTGCTGAAATTTTTGAAGCTACACTTGTTCTATCTTCCTATGCTTGTTACTTTGCTCCTCATGAACTTGTTTATTTACAAGATTCCTTTTCATAGGAAGCATGTTAGGCTTAAATGTGTTTTGAAATTGCTTCTTGATGTTCTCTTTTGCTTCATTGTCTATTTTCATGAGAGCATCATTAAAACTACTGAGCCCATCTTAATGGCTATAAAGAAAGAACTTCTTGGGAGATAACCCATGTGTTTATTTTACTACAGCAATTTTTGTTTTGTTGAGTCTTGGAAGTTGTTACTACTGTAGCAACCTCTCCTTATCATGTTTTTGTGCCAAGTAAAGTTTCTATGCTAAAGTTGATGTTATATTTGGGATCGCTGCGTAGAAACAGCATTGTTGTCTGTCACGAATTCTGGCACAAGTCTCTGAAAAAATCGAAAAATCTGCAAAACTACGAGCGTGATCCTCAGATATGTACGCAACTTTCATTAGTTTTGAGTTTTTCCTTTTGAGCAAGTTAAGTGCCCCTTTCAGATTCATCTTTACGGACTGTTCTGTTTTTGACAGATTCTGCCTTTTATTTCGCATTGCCGCTTTTGCTTTGTTGAATGGGTTTCTTTCTTACATTAACTTTCAGAAGCTTTCTGCAATGTCCAGAAGTGTTAAGACTGATTGTGTCACCTCTGAATATATGAATTTGTGGTTAAGAACTAACCCTCTCATGAGTTTGCTTGAAGTTTGTGTGAAGGAAATTTTCAAGGGTCAAGAGAGGAGGATGATATACTACGATCAAGAAGAGTGAAAAGTCTAAGCTTGGGGATGCTCCGGTGGTTCATCCCTGCATATTTCAAGAAGACTCAAGCATCTAAGCTTGGGGATGCCCAAGGCATCCCTTCTTCATCGAAAATATCAGGTTCCTTCTCTTGAAACTATATTTTATTCGGTCACATCTTATGTATTTTACTTGGAGCGTCTGTTTGTTTTTGTTTTTGTTTTTGTTTGAATAAATTCTTGTGTGGAGAGACACGCTCCGCTGGTTCGTATGAACACATGTGTTCTTAGCTTTTAATGTTCATGGCGAAGGTTGAAACTGCTTCGTTAATTGTTATATGGTTGGAAAAGAAAATGCTACATGTAGTAATTGGTAAAATGTCTTGGATAATGTGATACTTGGCAATTGTTGTGCTCATGTTTAAGCTCTTGCATCATATACTTTGCACCTATTAATGAAGAAATACATAGAGCTTGCTAAAATTTGGTTTGCATAATTGGTCTCTCTAAGGTCTAGATAATTTCTAGTATTGAATGATACGTCCAAAACGTATCTACTTTCCCGAACACTTTTGCTATTGTTTTGCCTCTAATTTGTGTATTTTGGATACAACTAACACGGACTAACGCTGTTTTCAGCAGAACTGCTCTGGTGTCTCGTTTTTGTGCAGAAATCCAACTTTCGGGAAAATCCTCGGAATTTCTTCAGATGGCCCTATTTTACCAAAATATTGACGGAGCCAGAAGGGCAAAGGAGGTGGAGGCCCGAGGGCCCCACACCACATGGCGGCGCGGCCCAGGGGCGCGCGGCCATGTGGTCTGGCCCCCTCGGCCGGCCTCCGACGCCCCCCTTTGGACTACTTATCGGGTTCGACCTAAAAACGCACGGGGAGAAGTCGACATCACGAGAAACCCTCCAGAGAGCCGCCACATCGCGAAACTCCGTCGCGGGAGCCAGAAGTCTCCGTTCTCGGCACTCGCCGGACGGGGAAGTGGAGGAGATCTTCGCCGCCATCACCGCCAACGCCTCCATCAACCAGCAATGTTTCCCCCATCCATGTGTGAGTAATTCCCCCGCTGTAGGCTGAAGGGGATGGGGGATTGGATGAGATTGGTCATGTAATAGTCATAAGATTGTTAGGGCATAGTGCCTAGTATCCGTAGATGTCACTTTTATGATATTGTTGCAACTTGTTATGCTTAATGCTTGTCACTAGGGCCCGAGTGCCATGATCTCAGATCTGAACATGTTATTGATTCATGAAGATATTCGTTGTTTATGATCTTACCTATAAGTTGTATACACATGTCGCTGTCCGGAACCAATGGCCCCGAAGTGACAAGAATCGGGACAACCGGAGGGGATGGTAGTGATGTGAGGATAACATGTGTTCACGGAGTGTTAATGCTTTGCTCCGGTACTCTATTAAAAGGAGTACCTTAATATCCAGTAGTTTCCCTAGAGGCCCGGCTGCCACCGGCTGGTAGGACAGAAGATGTTGTGCAAGTTTCTCATTGCGAGCACGTACGACTAAATATGGAACACATGCCTATTGATTGATTAGTACTTGGATACCGTTTTATTATTATCTGCAAATGCCCATGCTTTGATTGTTACATGAGTTTCTCTCATCCATGCAACGCCCGTTAAATCCGTCCCGGTGCCTACAGTATTTTAATCCTCTGTTTACTATAATCACTACTGCTGTCTTTATTTCACCGTCGTTATTTCACTATTCCTACCGCCATAAAACTGTTACTACCGATAAACTCTTGCGAGCAAGTCTGTTTCCAGTGCAGCTGAATTGACAACTCCGCTGTTAAGGCTTTCAAGTATTCTTTGTCTCCCCTTGTGTCGAATCAATAAATTGGGTAATACTTCCTCGAAGACTGTTGCGATCCCCTATACTTGTGGGTCATCAAGACTATTTTCTGGCGTTGCCGGGGAGCATAGCTTTATTTGGAAGTTCACTTGGATTGATATTGTTCGCTGCAAATTCTCCATTATGGGTAAACCTCGCGATACTAAGATCGCCATATTACCATCCACTACAAGAAAAGGTACAACTCTGAGTACCTCTGCTCTTGATTCACCATCTGTTATTGATAAACTTGTTTCACCGCCACATGCTTCGCGTGCTGACTTCTGCTGAATCTGAAAATTCTCATAATATTGATAATGTTTCTGCTGTGCTTGATGATAGTGGTTCATTGGGATCTTTTCTAGATGCTACAATTGCTAAGTCTAGACAAATTGAAAATACTGAAACTCCTAATGCTGCTACACCTGTTAATTCACCTGAGTCTGTTGAATATTCTAGTGATGATCTTGATGAAGATTATGTAGAGCTTGATAATGATTTTATTGAAAAATGCAAGGCTACTACTGATGCAAGAAAAATTAAAAAGTTGCTTGCAGAACATGCTGTTAGATATACACCATCTCCTGATCCTAAATTTGCCACATCTCCTATAAACATTAGGGATAAAGATTATAATTTTTCTCTTGATTTATCTCATATAGCTATTGTTGAGAAAACACCCTTTTGTGGTACTGAAAAAGAAAGTGTTGTTGAACACCTGACTGAGTTATCTACTCTTAGTGGCGTGTTTTCTGATGATGTCAAGATGCGTACTTATTTTGTCGCTAAAATTTTTCCGTTCTCATTAAAGGATGATGCTAAAACTTGGTATAATAATTTGCCTCCTGGTTCTATTAAAAGTCCAACTGATTTGCGTGATGTTTTCTTTCGAAAATACTTTCCTGCTAGTGCTCAACATGCTGCTTTGCAGAGAATTTATAATTTTGACCAGGAAGATGGAGAGAAATTGCCAGAGGCTTGGGCGAGATTTTGCTCTCTTATTAGAGCTTAGCCTGACCATGATTTGGAAAAGCATGATTTACTTGATATATTTTATAGTGGACTAACTATTGAGTCTAGGGCATACCTGGATAGTTGTGCTGGTTGTGTTTTCAGGAAAAGAACTCCAGACGACGCTGAAGAATTATTGGCTAAAATAGGCCGGAATCATGATGATTGGTCTACACCTGAACCAACCCCGACACCGATAGTGAAGAAGAGGGGTATGATTAAATTGAATGATGAAGATATGAGGGAAGCCAAGAAGTCTCTTAAGGAGAAATTAAACCTGAAGATGTGAAGAATTTACCTCCTATAGAAGATATATGTGAGACGATTCCCCCTTCATCCATGATTGAGGTACACTCGCTTCAACACTTTACTAGGGAAGATATTCCGTATTCAAAATCTCCTGCTCAATGCTTAGATGAATTTGATAATTATATTGTTAAGCAAGAAAACTTTAATATGAGAGTAGAGAATCATTTAATGGAAAATTCTCGAGCTATTAGTGAATTGCATGGTATTGTGGAGAGAACCTCCAATGATGTTAAGATACTTGTTAAACATTTTCAAATGGTTCAAACTCAAATTGATCAACTTACTAAAGTGCAAAATGACTTGTTGGGAAATAATTCTAAAGAAAAACATGCTTGTGAAGTAACAACTAGAGGTGGTGTTTCTACCCAGGATCCTCTATATCCTGAAGGGCATCCCAAAAGAGTTGAACAAGATTCTCAATTAATTAAAACTAGTGCTCCATCTAAGAAAAAGAAAAAGAAACATAAGAATGTTGTAGAATCCTCTGAACATGTTAATGATCCTAATAGTATTTCTATTTCTGATGCTGAAACTGAAAGTGGTAATGAACATGAGGAAGATAATGATAAGAATGATACTCCTGATAAAGAAGAAATTGAAAAAGAACCTGAAAAGCCTGCTAAAAATAAAAAGTACACTAAAGAAGACTTTATTACTGAGAAGCATGGTAATGAAAGAGAACCTTGGGTTCAAAAGCAAATGCCTTTTCCTGCTAAGAAACTAAAATCAAAGGAAGAGGAACATTATAATAAATTTTGTGATTGGATGAAACCTTTATTTTTGCAAATTCCTTTGACTGATGCTATTAAATTGCCTCCTTATTCAAAGTATATGAAAGATATTGTTACTAACAAAAGGAAAGTCCCCAATGAGGAAATTTCAACTATGCTCGCTAATTACTCCTTCAATGGTAAGATTCCAAAGAAGTTGGGCGACCCAGGTATACCGACTATTCCTTGTTCCATCAAGAATAATTATGTTAGAACTGCTCTATGTGATTTGGGAGCAGGTGTGAGTGTGATGCCTTTTTCTCTTTATAAGAGACTTGATTTAGATAAATTGATACCTACTGATATATCTTTGCAAATGGCTGATAAATCTACAGCTATTCCTGTTGGTTTATGTGAAAATGTTCCTGTTCAAGTTACTCAGCATTGCTTGATATTAACTGATTTTGTTGTGTTGGAAATGCCTGAAGATGATAATATGTCCATTATTCTTGGAAGACCCTTTCTTAATACTGCAGGGGCTGTTATTGATTGCAATAAAGGCATGGTTACTTTCAATGTTGATGATAAGGAACACACTGTTTATTTTCCCAAGAGGATTGATAAAGTATGTGGAGTCAATACAATTTTTAATGTGAAAACTATCAAAGTGGGATCCATTGATTGTCCTATATATGAGCCTAAAGAAGAATATCAAACTCTTGTGATTGGATCCATATCAATTCAATATAAGGTAACATGATTGATTTGAGGTTTATTTCTTCTTATGTCATATAAAATTTATTTGATAGCAAGACTTGATCAACCTTGTTAACAAGTATATTTTATTGCATAGAAGAGCTAAACAACATTTCTTTCTTTCTTTCTCCCTTCACCTATTTTACTTGCTGTAGCACTTTTGTTTTGCAATATGCTTTAGTCATTTAAGATTTTAGAAATCATTTTCCTGCGCAGTAATCATTAATTTAATACCCAGAAATGTGCATTTTTCAAAGTTCTCTAAAAATTACAAAAATTACACCGTTGGTCCTATTTTTCGACGAGGCACCTGGGAGCACCAGAGGATGACCTGTGGGGCACCAGGGGGTGCCACACCATAGGCCGGCGCGGCCAGCAAGGGGGCCGCGCCACCATGTGGTGTGGGCCACCCCTTGCCCCACTACACCATCTCTTCCTCCCAGCACCTTCTCTCTCCCGAAAAACTCGTACCAAGTTTCTCTCACTCGTGTTTCTGCTCAAGAACTCGCGATTTTTCGATCTCCTTGCTCAGCCCAGATTTCTGTTTGAAATTTGGCACATTTACTCCTTGGTATGTGACTCCTTTGATTGTCCAATTAGAATTTCATTTGGTTGAGTATATCTTGAATATTTTGCTGCTGTAGATGACATGTTTAGTGAGCTTGCATGCTTGTTCAAAGTGGTAGAAATTAGTTTTGATGCATGTTTAGTACTCTAGCAAGTTCCTATAGTAGTTCCCTTCAATTACACACCTTGAAATCAAATTTTATAATGATTGTTGAAAATTTCAGAAGGGGAAGATGAAGAAATTCAAGTTTGGAGAGTTGTTCAAGAAAGCAACAACCAGCACCGGTAGGCCCTCAAGGGCGTCTACTCAAATTAGGCGATCCTACAATGAGGATGTCATCGCGCCTAGCTTCGCGCCCGAGGAGGACCATGGGGCTCCTAATGCTTCATCCTTCCCTTGTTATGAGTTTCTGACCAATGCAGGGATATTGGATGACTTCTTCACCCTCGTCAACAGGGCAGGCCTAGCCACCTACGTGGGAGACGAGAGGGGACAATATTACAGGCTCACCAAAGTTTTCGTTGAGAGCTTCAAGTTCCACAACACGGAATATGAGCCGACAGTCGCATTCAAGATTTATGATATTCCTGTTACCATGAAATTGGAAGAATTTTGTTGTGCATTGGGTATTGCCCCTGTAGGTACAGCAAGGAGGATTGATGACAACCCCCGGGACTTGTTGGAGCTCTACCGAGGGATCACCGGGGATGATTGCCGCACCATCCAGCGAGGGAAGATAAGAAACATTCAACTCCCCGCTATTAAGTATTTCGCATATTACATTGGTACTAGCATTTTGGGTAGAGAAAATACTAGTAACATCTCTAGCTACCATCTTGCTTTCTTGAATGTTGCACTTACTGGAGAGACACCTTATCATCTTGGTTCTCTTATTGCTCGCCGCTTGTCTAGCAGGGGGCCTATTTTTGGAGGAACTATTGCATCACGCATTCTAACACATCTAGATATTCCTCTTGATTCTAATGATGTACCATTAACCCCTAGGAAGCTAGATATTGCTGCTATGAAGAGCCATCATTTTGTTACTACTAACTCCACTATAGATAATATTGTCTATAAAATGTTGTTTGCTGATGGGAATGAGAAAGAAATCCCTCTTCCCCAGCAAGGTTTGTTTAATATTGACAGGCAATCATGGTCGCTAACAAAGGAGGTGGTGGAGGAACATATGAAGATACAAGAATTCCACCAGCAACATGACTCCGAGAACGCCGAGCCCTCCTACGACTACACCGTCACGTACCCCGACGTTTCCTCCAGCACATACATGGAACCGGGTCGTTCTTCGTCATATTACGAAGACACCACTTCATGGGGACCGTGGGAATGAACTCCACTTAGGCCAAAAGCCTAAGCTTGGGGGAGGTATACCGGCATCACTCATTCTTTGCATATTATAGTTGCTGGATACTTGTACATACTTGTTTAGTCTCTAGAGTGGTTTTCTAATGAGAGGGAGATGATATTTGGGGAAGTGCTGTCCAAAAACAGATTCTGTGCTGTTACCAAAAAAATTCGTACGCACAGCCAGAACATTATTTTGAGTTGCCAATTTTTGAGCATGTTCCCCAGGTTGTTATCTAACTTTCATTAGTTGAACACTTTTTGGTCTGAGCAATGGAAGATTTTTGTTAAATTCGATTTCTGTACTGCTGTCAGGATTTGGCAGATTTCTGTCATCCTGCTTTTCTGTGTTTCTGTTAGTTTGCATTCTTTTGTTTTCACTTTGTTTCTTTCCTAAAACACAAAAAGACCAAAAATATTTCTGTTGTTTCTCTTCACCATTTATTTATTTGGTACCTTGCTCTTAGTTTGCTTTATTTGCTATCGTTAGTTTGCTATAAGAAAACCCAAAAAGATTTTGCTTTGTTTGCTTGTTTTCTTTCGTGCTTGTTTCTAATTCGAAAACACCAAAAATATTTGCTGTTCTTCTTTGGTTTGTAAAGTTCATCATGAGTTCAATGGTCTTCGGTGGCTGGAGCGTGGTTTTCATTTCATATTATCCAAGCTACACAAGTGAAAAGGCAATAATGACGATCTACGACAATCTGATTGTGGTGAGAGGCTGGTATGAACTCTATTTGCTTTCATTTTTGTACATATACTCATCCATATGAGCATGCTTAGTTGGTTCATGTGAGGTATATGTTATTTGAGAAAGTCTAGTAGCTCATGATCTCTCATGTTTAGTTCCAATTTATTAATATGAGTAGCATGTCATGGATGTTCGCTTGCATTGTTTTATTCATAAGTAAGTATGGCATTGTGGTATCCTCCTCTGAATAATTCATTTATATCGACTTGGCACATGCTCACGCATGTATGACTGAACAAAAAAGTCAATTAAGCCTCGATGATTTATATTGCTTCAGAGTTATTGTATCACTTTTATGCCTCCGTTATGTTGATGCTTCTTCTATTGATGTTACTTGATTTGCACTTTCTGCGCCTAGCTGAAAGGCGTTAAAGAAAAGCACTTCTTAGGAGATAACCCATGTTTTATTTTATTTACTGTATTTTTGAGTCTTAGAAGTTGTTTACTACTGTAGCAACCTCTCCTTATCATGTTTTTGTGCCAAGTAAAATTTCTATGTTAAAGTTGATGATAGATTTGGATCGCTGCGCAGGAACAGCATTGCTGTCTGTCACGAATTCTCGCAGAGCTCTCTGTAAAAAAATTGAAAAAATCTGCAAATTTACGAGCGTTATCCTCATATATGTACGCAACTTTCATTAGTTTTGAGTTTTTCATTTGAGCAAGTTAAGTGCCCTGCCAGATTTGTCTTTACGACTGTTCTGTTTTTGACAGATTCTGCCTTTTATTTCGCATTGCCGCTTTTGCTATGTTGAATGAGTTTCTTTGTTCCATTAACTTTCAGAAGCTTTGTGCAATGTCCAGAAGTGTTAAGAATGATTGTGTCACCTGAATATTTGAATTTTTGATTATGCACTAACCCTCTAATGAGTTTGCTTGAAGTTTGGTGTGGAGGAAGTTTTCAAGGGTCAAGAGAAGAGGATGATATACTATGATCAAGAAGAGTGAAAGTTCTAAGCTTGGGGATGCCCGTGGTTCATCCCTGCATATTTTAAGAAGACTCAAGCATCTAAGCTTGGGGATGCCTTAGGCATCCCCTTCTTCATCGACAACATTATCAGTCACTTCTAGTGAAACTATATTTTTATTCCATCACATCTTATGTTCTTTACTTGGAGCGTCGGTTTGCTTTTACTTTCGTTTTGTTTGAATAAAGTTGGATCCCACCATTCTTATATTGGAGATATTACGCTCCGCTTTTTCATATGGAACACTTGTGTTCTTAATTGTGCTTTAATGTTCATGGCGAAGGCTGAAAATTGCTTCGTTAAATTGCTATTTGGTTGGAATCGGAAAATGCTGCATATGGTTTGGAATAACTTGGAATTGTTTGAGCTCTCATAGATCATGTTTAAGCTCTTGCATCATGTAGTTTAATCTATTAATGAAGAACTACCGTAGAGCTTGTTTAATTTGGTTTGCATGATTGGTCTCTCTAAGTCTAGATATTTTCGGGTAAAATGTTTGAACAACAAGGAAGACAGTGTAGAGCCTTATAATGCTTGCAATATGTTCTTGTGTAAGTTTTGATGTACCTGTTCATACTTGTGTTTGCTTCAAACAACCTTGCTAGCCCAAACCTTGTACTGAGAGGAAATGCTTCTCGTGCATCCAAACACCTTGAGCCAAAACCCATGCCATTTGTGTCCACCATATCTACCTACTATGTGGTATTTTTCTGCCATTCCAAAGTAAATTACTTGAGTGCTACCTTTAAAATTTCATTCCTTTATCTTTGCAATATATATCATGGGACAAATAGCTTAAAAACTATTGTGGTAATGAATATGTAGTTATGTGTCTTAATTCTTATAAGTTGCTTGTTGAGCGGTAACCATGTTTCTGGGGACGCCATCAACTTTTTACCTTTGTTGGATATCATGTGAGATGCTATGCATGTTCGTCTTGTCTGAAGTAAGTGCGATTTCATGATCAAATGGTTTGAGTATGAATATGTTAGAGAAGAACATTGGGCCGCTAACTAAAGCCATGTATCATGGTGGAAGTTTCAGTTTGGACATACAACCTCAAATCTCTTATGAGAATATTAACTGTTGTTGAATGCTTAAGCATTAAAAGAGGAGTATAATCAAAAGGCAACTTCATTCTCTTTCTAGGGAAGTGTTCCATACCTTTCTTGAGAGGAAATTTATATTTAATATTACCTTCCTCATATCAATAACAGCACCAACAGTTCGAAGAAAAGGTCTTCCCAACACAATAGGACAAGATGCATTGCATTCGATATCCAAGAAAACAAAATCAACGGGGACAAGGTTATTGTTAACCGTAATGCAAACATTATCAATCCTCCCCAAAGGTTTTTTTAACATTATCAGCAAGATTAACATCCAAATAACAATTCTTCAATGGTGGCAAGTCAAGCATATCATAAATTTTCTTAGGCATAACAGAAATACTTGCACCAAGATCACATAAAGCATTACATTAAAAGTTATTGAATTTCATTTTAATGATGGGCTCCCAACCATCTTCTAATTTCCTAGGGATAGAAGCTTCAAGTTTTAATTTTTCTTCTCTAGCTTTAATGAGAGCATTTGTAATATGTTTTGTAAAGGCTAAATTTATAGCACTAGCATTGGGACTTCTAGCAAGTTTTTGTAAGAACTTTGTAACTTCAGTAATATGACAATCATCAAAATCTAAACCATTATGTTCTACAGCAATGGAATCATTGTCACCAATATTTTGAAAAATTTCAGCAGTTTTATCACAAGCAGCAATTTCAGCAGTTTCAGGCAATTTTGCGCGCTTTGTACTATGAGTAGAAACATTGCCAACACCAATTATTTTACCATTAATAGTAGGGGGTGTAGCAACATGTGTAGAATCAACATTACTAGTGGTGGTAATAGTCCATACTTTAGCTACATTATTCTCTTTAGCAAGTTTTTCTTTTTCTTCTCTATCCCACCTAGCATGCAATTCAGCCAACATTCTAATATTATCATTAATTCGAACTTGGATGGCATTTGTTTTAGAAAACCTAGCATCTTTAACTTCCTCAGGCATAACTTTAAGTCTTAAAAGATCAACATCAAGAGCAAGACTATCAACCTTGGAAGCAAGAACATCAATTTTACCAAGCTTTTCTTCAACAGTTTTATTGAAAGCAGTTTGTGTACTAATAAATTCTTTAAGCATGACTTCAAGACCAGAGGATACACTCTTATTATTGTTGTAAGGATTACCATAAGAATTACCATAACCACTACCATTATTAGAAGGATATGGCCTATAGTTGTTGTTACCATAATTATTCCTATAAGCATTGTTGTTGAAATTATTGTTCTTAATGAAATTCACATCAACATTTTCTTCTTGAGCAACCAATGAAGCTAAAGGAACATTATTAGGATCAATATGAGATCTACCATTTGCAAGCATAGACATAATAGCATCAATCTTATCACCCAAAAAAGAGGTTTCTTCAACAGAATTTACCTTCTTACCTTGAGGAGTTCTTTCAGTGTGCCATTCAGAGTAATTGATCATCATATCATCAAGTAATTTAGTTGCGGCGCCCAAGGTGATGGACATAAAAGTACCTCCAGCAGCTGAATCCAATAGGTTCCTCGAGGAAAAATTCAATCCTGCATAAAAGGTTTGGATGATCATCCAAGTAGTCAGTCCATGGGTTGGGCAATTCTTTACCAAAGATTTCATTCTCTCCCATGCTTGAGCAACATGTTCATTATCAAATTGTTTAAAGTTCATTATGCTACTTCTCAAAGATATAATCTTAGCAGGAGGATAATATTTACTAATAAAAGCATCTTTACATTTAGTCCATGAATCAATACTATTTTTAGGCAAAGAAAGCAACCAATCTTTAGCTCTTCCTCTTAATGAGAAAGGAAACAATTTCATTTTTATAATATCACCATGTATATCCTTATACTTTTGCATTTCACAAAGTTTAACAAAATTATTAAGATGGGCAGCAGCATCATCAGTACTAACACCAGAAAATTGTTCTCTCATAACAAGATTCAGTAAAGCAGGTTTAATTTCATAGAATTCTGCTGTAGTAGCAGGTGGAGCAATAGGAGTACATATAAAATCATTATTATTTGTGATAGTGAAATCACACAACTTAGTATTTTCAGGAGTACCCATTATAACAGTAGTAAAGTAAACTAAGCAAATAAAGTAAAGACGAGTAACTAAATTTTTTGTGTTTTGATATAGAGCTAGTAAACAAGACAGTAAGTAAAGTATCTAATTTTTTTGTGTTTTTAATATATAGCAAACAAGACAGTAAATAAAATAAACTAAAGCAAGACAAAAACAAATAAAGAGATTGAAAGTGGAGACTCCCCTTGCAGCGTGTCTTGATCTCCCCGGCGACGGCGCCAGAAAAAGAGCTTGATGCGCGTAGATGTACACGTCCGTTGGGAACCCCAAGAGGAAGGTGTGATGCGCACAGCAGCAAGTTTTCCCTCAGAAAGAAACCAAGGTTATCGAACCAGTAGGAGCCAAGAAGCACGTGTAGGTTGTTGGTGGAGGAGTGTAGTGCGGCGCAACACCAGTGAAACCGGCGCCAACGTGGAACCCGCACAACACAATCAAAGTACTTTGCCCCAACGTAACGGTGAGGTTGTCAATCTCACCGGCTTGCTGAAAACAAAGGATTAAACGTATCGAGTGGAAGATGGTGTTTGTTTGCAAAGAACAAAAACAGTAGAATGTATTTAGATGTAAAAGAATGGACCGGGTCCACAGTTCACTAGTGGTGTCTCTCCAATAAGATAACTAACATGCTGGGTGAACAAATTACAGGCGGGCAATTGACAAATAAAGATTCAATACATATCAATTATGATTACTATGTGATTTAATCAGGGCATTACAACAAAAGTACATAGACCGCTATCCAGCATGCATCTATGCCTAAATAATCCACCTTCAGGTTATCATCCGAACCCCTTCCAGTATTAAGTTGTAAGAAATTGCATTAAGTATGGTGCGTAATGTAATCAACACAAATATCCTTAGACAAAGCATCAATGTTTTATCCCTAGTAGCAACATCACATCCACAACCTTAGAACCTAATGTCACGATCCCAGATTCAATGGAGGCATGAACCCACTATCGAGCATAATTACTCCCTCTTGGAGTTACAAGTATCAACTTGGCCAGAGCCTCTACTAGCAACGGAGAGCATGCAAGAACATAAACAACACATATATGATAGATTGATAATCAACTTAGCATAGTATTCTATATTCATCGGATCCCGCCAAACACAACATGTAGCATTACAAATAGATGATCTTGATCATGTTAGGCATGCTCACAAGATCTATACAATGATAGCACAAGCGGAGAAGACAACCATCTAGCTACTGCTATGGACCCATAGTCCAAGGATGAACTACTCACGCATCAATCCGAGGCGGGCATGATGATGTAGAGCCCCTCAGGATGATTCCCCCGGCAGGTGCCGGAGGCGATCTCCGAATCCCCCGAGATGGGATTCGCGACGGCGGCGTCTCCGGAAGGTTTTCCGTATCGTGGCTCTCGGGCATTTCGCGACGAAGGCTATTTGTAGGCGGAAGGGTAGGTCGAGGGGGCACAGGGCCCCACACCATAGGCCGCGCGGCGGGGCCCGGCCGCGCCGCCTTATGGGTCTCGGCCCTCGTGGCCCCACTCGTGTACTCTTCGGTCTTCGGAAGCTTCGTGGAAAAATAGGACCATGGGCGTTGATTTCGTCCAATTCCGAGAATATTTCCTTACTAGGATTTCGAAACCAAAAACAGCAAAAAACAAGAATCGCTTCGGCATCTTGTTAATAGGTTAGTGCCGGAAAATGTATAATAATGCTGTAAAGTATGTATAAAACATTCAAGTATTGTCATAAAAGTAGCATGGAACATAAGAAATTATAGATACATTTGAGACGTATCAAGGTCCCATTTAGCATTAGCGGTATCACTGTTTGAGAGGCGGCAGGGGATCGAAAGAAAAAGGCAAGTGACCAAATATGAGGTGCCAAAATAACTCCAAGAAAAGAAAGTTGATAGCTCATAGAGGATGACATGTGGGTCCCATTTAGCTGCAGCGGTCTCAACGTTTCCAAGGCGGCACGAGATCAAAAGAAAAAGGAAGTAGCAAGAAATCAGGGGGTCAAAAAATCCAAGAAAAGAAAGAATTTTGGTTCGTAGAGGATGACATGCGGGACCCATGATCCTACATCGTAAACGGCTCGATCGGT
Organism: Lolium multiflorum; assembly: GCA_030979885.1. Taxonomy (NCBI): domain Eukaryota; kingdom Viridiplantae; phylum Streptophyta; class Magnoliopsida; order Poales; family Poaceae; genus Lolium; species Lolium multiflorum. Next base: position 101,692,926 of record CM061749.1, read on the forward strand.
GAGCGTTGAACGAGATGGCGCGATCGAGAAAAAACAATGCTAGAGAGGCTGCCATCCGGGCCCTACATCCCTGGGCATGGATTTGCGTTGACTTAGCCGGCGAACCCGAGAATTCGTGATGCACCACGTCCCGGCCACCATACGCGACGTTTTGGACGCTTTCGGCTAGGTGGCCTCAAAAACGAGAAAAAAAGTTTTGACATGCACCACGGAGGGACCAAAAATCGTCGGCCATGGTGCACCAGCAACCACGGCGCGACTTCAACTTCGTCGGCCATGGCAACTTTTCTTGTAGTGCTTGTACTACAGACCAAGGTTCAAAAAAATCCAACTACGGGGTTCGAACAACACGATTCTAATCCAAGAATTTTTTCGACCTCATCCAAATGGCCTCAAACTATAGGGTTAGCATCTAGTGCAGGATGTGTGAAAATGTATGCACTATGTGTGCTATAACTTGTATGTCTTTCAAATTTGAACCAAATTTGAATAAGTTTGAAATATTTGAAATGGGGCTTTTGGCTTAAATGTTTGAAACTCAAAACAACTTCTCTTCATTCTAGACTTCATAAGACCGAGTTTAGGGTCAGGGGTAGATACATGATTTGTCTAGTTTGAATATGTCTAAACCTTGTTTATCAACTTTAATGCTAACTTCTCAGTCGCTCTAAAATGAAGTTTTTGGGAGGTTTTTGAAATTTCCATGTTTGAAACCCAAAACCACTTCTCTTCATGCTTGACTTCAAAGTTTAGGGTTAGGGGGTATAGATACATGATTTGTATGGTTTGAATATGTCCAAACCTTGTTTATCAACTTGAATATGCTTACTATATGACATAAGAAGACTCTGTACTTTGGTTTTTCATTTTTCTGATTTTTTTAATTTTCTGCGCATTTGAATCATATCTTGGTCAAATCCTAGGTTTGACCAAGATTTAGACAAGTTTAACATGTGAAAACGAGTAAGTAAGCCTGGATCCTTCTTAGTCACTCTAAAATGAAGCTTTTGGGAGGTTCTTGAAATTTCCATGTTTGAAACCCAAAACCACTTCTCTTCATGATTGACTTCATAAGATCGACAGATCAGTTTAGGGTTAGGGGTAGATATATACATGATTTTTCTAGTTTGCATATGTCTAGACCTTGTTTATCAACTTGAATGCTTACTATACATATGACATAAGAATGCTATGTGCTTTGGTTTTTCATTCTCTTTTTGAATTTTTCTAAATTTTTAGGCCCATTTGAATCTTGGTCAAATCCTTGGTTTGACCAAGATTTAAACAAGTTTAAAACATGAAAATGAAAAGGGAAGTCTGTATCCTTCTTAGTCACTCTAAAATGGAAGCTTTTGGGGTGTTCTTGAAATTTCTATGTTTACAACCGAAAACGACTTCCCTTCATGCTAGACTTCATAAGATCGACAGGGGGTAGATACATGGTTTTTGGGAGGTTTTTGAAATTTACATGTTTGAAACCCGAAACCACTTCTCTTCATGCTTGACTTCATAAGACAGAGTTTAGGGTTAGGGGTAGATACATGATTTTGTATGGTTTGAATATGTCCAAACCTTGTTTATCAACTTGAATATGCTTATGTGCTTTGGTTTTTCATTTTTCAGATTTTTTTGAATTTTATGCCCATAAATCTTGGTCAAATCCTAGGTTTGACCAGGATTTAAACAAGTTTAAAATATGAAATGAAAAGATAAGCCTGGATCCTTCTTAGTCACTCTAGAATGAAGCTTTTGGGAGGTTCTTGAAATTTCCATGTTTGAAACCGAAAACCACTTCTCTTCATGATTGACTTCATAAGACAGAGTTTAATTAGGGTTTTAGGGGTAGATATATACATGATTTTTCTGGTTTGAATATATATGTCTAGACATTGTTTATCAACTTGAATGCTTACTATACATATGACATAAGAATGATATGTGCTTTGGTTTTTCATTCTTTTGATTTTTTTAATTTTTAGGTCCATTTGAATCTTGGTCAAATCCTTGGTTTGACCAAGATTTAAACAAGTTTAAAACATGAAAATGAAAAGGGAAGTCTCCTTCTTAGTCACTCTAAAATGAAGCTTTTGGGATGTTCTTGAAATTGCAATGTTTGAAACCCAAAACGACTTCCTTCATGCTAGACTTCATAAGATCGACGGGGGTAGATACATGATTTGTCTGGTTTGGATATATCTAGACCTTGTTTATCAACTTGATTGCTTACGATATGACATAAGAAGACTATGTGATTTAGTTTTTCATTTTTCTGATTTTTTTGAATTTTGTGCCCACCCATTTGTATCTTCGCCAAATCCTAGGTTTGACCAAGATAATTTAGACAAGTTTAAAACATGAAAATGTAAAGGGAAGCATGTATCCTTCTTAGTCACTCTAAAATGAAGCTTTTGGGAGGTTTTTGAAATTTCCATGTTTGAAACCCAAACCACTTCTCTTCACATGCTTGACTTCATAAGACAGAGTTTAGGGGTTAGGGGTATAGATACATGATTTGTCTGGTTTGAATATGTCTAGACCTTGTTTATCAAACTTTAATGCTTACTATATGACATAAGAAAACTATTGCTTTGGTTTTTCTTTTTTCTGATTTTTTTAATTTTGATGCCCATTTGAATCTTGTCAAATCCTAGGTTTGACCAAGATTTAAACAAGTTTAAAACATGAAAATGAAAAGGGAAGCATGTAACCTTCTTAGTCACTGTAAAATGAAGTTTTTGGGAGGTTTTTGAAATTTCCATGTTTGAAACCCAAAACCACTTCTCTTCATGCTTGACTTCATAAGACAAAGTTTAGGGTTAGGGGTAGATACATGATTTGTATGATTTGAATATGTCCAAACCTTGTTTATCAACTTGAATATGTTTATGTGCTTTGGTTTTTCATTTTTCTGATTTTTTTGAATTTTATGCCCATAAATCTTGGTCAAATCCTGGGTTTGACCAGGATTTAAACAAGTTTTAAACATGAAATGAAAATATAAGCATGGATCCATCTTAGTCACTCTAAAATGAAGCTTTTGGGAGGTTCTTGAAATTTCCATGTTTGAAACCCAAAACCACTTCTCTTCATGATTGACTTCATACTGAGTTTAATTAGGGTTTTAGGGGTAGATATATACATGATTTTTCTGGTTTGAATATATATGTCTAGACCTTGTTTATCAACTTGAATGCTTACTATACATATGACATAAGAATGCTATGTGCTTTGGTTTTTCATTCTTTTGATTTTTTTCTGAATTTTTAGGGCCATTTGAATCTTGGTCAAATCCTTGGTTTGACCAAGATTTAAACAAGTTTAAAACATGAAAATGAAAAGGGAAGTCTGTATCCTTCTTAGTCACTCTAAAATGAAGCTTTTGGGATGTTCTTGAAATTTTAATGTTTGAAACCCAAGACGACTTCATGCTAGACTTCATAAGATCGATGGGGTAGATACATGATTTGTCTGGTTTGGATATATCTAGACCTTGTTTATCAACTTGATTGCTTACGATATGACATAAGATGACTATGTGATTTGGTTTTTAATTTTTCTGATTTTTTTGAATTTTGTGCCCAGCTATTTGTATCTTCGTCAAATCCTAGGTTTGACCAAGATAATTTAAACAAGTTTAAAACAAGAAAATGAAAAGGGAAGCATGTATCCTTCTTAGTCACTCTAAAATGAAGCTTTTGGGAGGTTTTTGAAATTTCCATGTTTGAAACCCAAAACCACTTCTCTTCATGCTTGACTTCATATAAGACAGAGTTTAGGGTTAGGGGTAGATACATGATTTTTCTGGTTTGAATATGTCTAGACCTTGTTTATCAACTTGAATGCTTACTATATGACATAAGAAGACTATGTGATTTGGTTTTTCATTTTTTTGTTTTTATTTATTTTTCTGCCCATTTGAATCTTGGTCAAATCTAGGTTTGAACAAGATTTAGACAAGTTTAACACGTGAAATTAAACGAATAAGTAAGCCTTGATCCTTCTTAGTCACTCCAAAATGTACCAATTGATAGTGTTAACTTTGCTTCATGGAAAAAATAATGTCATGTAAATGAGTTAACTTGGATTTCCTACCCTTGAATCCATAGGAAACTTTGTTCTAATGCACTATAATAATCAACCGAGTTTTTACACCAACAGTCTGTCACTTACGTGTGGTGCCCACGCGTGTGGTCCCACACTTCTGAGCACAAGTCACGTGCAATAGGTACGCCAACTCCCAGCCATCTTCTTTGTCAAGAGAAGACGCATCGGATGCGTATTGGAAGTCTGTGGGTCCTTCTGGATCCTTTGGTTGTCCCCCTCACAAAAAATCTCTCATTCTCGGCCTCGCCGACTCGCCGCTCGCACCTCGCCACCGACAAACCCACACAACCCAACATCATCACCCGAAAAAGGGGAGACACCATAATGCTCGCCTTTTTCTCTCCTTCCGAGTTTCACTCGACGGCAAACGCACATCTGCATAGTAATAATAAAAAGATAGAAAACTGATATACGAATCTATAATTAAATAGGATAAACTAGGGTTTTGCCCTGTACTACAGATCAAGGTTCAAAAAATCCAACTACGGGTTCGAACAACACGATTCTAATCCAAGAATTTTTTCGACTTCATCCAAATGGCATCAAACTATAGGGTTAGCATCTAGTGCAGTATGTGTGAAAATGTATGCACTATGTGTGCTATAACTTGTATGTATTTCAAATTTGAACCAAATTTGAATAAGTTTGAAATATTTGAAATGGAGCTTTTGGCTTAAACGTTTGAAACTCAAAACGACTTCTTCATGCTAGACTTCGTAAGACCGAGTTTAGGGTTAGGGGTAGATACATGATTTGTCTGTTTGAATATGTCTAAACCTTGTTTATCAACATTAATGCTAACTTCTCAGTCACTCTAAAATGAAGTTTTTGGGAGGTTTTTGAAATTTCCATGTTTGAAACCCAAAACCACTTCTCTTCATGCTTGACTTCATAAGACAAAGTTTAGGGTTAGGGGTATAGATACATGATTTGTATGGTTTGAATATGTCCAAACCTTGTTTATCAACTTGAATATGCTTACTATATGACATAAGAAGACTATGTACTTTGGTTTTTCATTTTTCTGATTTTTTTAAATTTTCTGCGCATTTGAATCATATCTTGGTCAAATCCTAGGTTTGACCAAGATTTAGACAAGTTTAACACGTGAAAACGAGTAAGTAAGCATGGATCCTTCTTAGTCACTCTAAAATGAAGCTTTTGGGAGATTCTTGAAATTTCCATGTTTGAAACCCAAAACCACTTCTCTTCATGATTGACTTCATAAGATTGACATATCAGTTTAGGGTTAGGGGTAGATATATACATGATTTTTCTGGTTTGAATATGTCTAGACCTTGTTTATCAACTTGAATGCTTACTATACATATGACATAAGAATGCTATGTGCTTTGGTTTTTCATTCTCTTTTTGATTTTTTTCTAAATTTTTAGGCCCATTTGAATCTTGGTCAAATCCTTGGTTTGACCAAGATTTAAACAAGTTTAAAACATGAAAATGAAAAGGGAAGTCTGTATCCTTCTTAGTCACTCTAAAATGGAAGCTTTTGGGATGTTCTTGAAATTTCTATGTTTAAAACCGAAAACGACTTCCCTTCATGCTAGACTTCATAAGATCGACAGGGGGTAGATACATGATTTGTCTGGTTTGGATATATCTAGACCTTGTTTATCAACTTGAATGCTTACGATATGACATAAGAAGACTATGTGATTTGGTTTTTCATTTTTATGATTTTTTTGAATTTTGTGCCCACCCATTTGTATCTTGATCAAATCCTAGGTTTGACCAAGATAATTTAAACAAGTTTAAAACATGAAAATGAAAAGGGAAGCATGTATCCTTCTTAGTCACTCAAAAATGAAGCTTTTGGGAGGTTTTTTAAATTTCCATGTTTGAAACCCAAAACCACTTCTCTTCACATGCTTGACTTCATAAGATAGAGTTTAGGGTTAGGGGTATAGATACATGATTTGTCTGGTTTGAATATGTCTAGACCTTGTTTATCAACTTTCATGCTTACTATATGACATATATAAGAAAACTATTGCTTTGGTTTTTCCTTTTTTTTTAATTTTGATGCCCATTTGAATCTTGTCAAATCATAGGTTTGACCAAGATAATTTAAACAAGTTTAAAACATGAAAATGAAAAGGGAAGCATGTATCCTTCTTAGTCACTCTAAAACGAAGCTTTTGGGAGGTTTTGAAATTTCCATGTTTGAAACCCAAAACCACTTCTCACATGCTTGACTTCATAAGACAGAGTTTAGGGGTTAGGCTATAGATACATGATTTGTCTGGTTTGAATATGTCTAGACCTTGTTTATCAACTTTAATGCTTACTATATGACATAATAAAACTATTGCTTTGGTTTTTCATTTTTCTGATTTTTTTTAAATTTTTATGCCCATTTGAATCTTGTCAAATCCTAGGTTTGACCAAGATTTAAACAAGTTTAAAACATGAAAATGAAAAGGGAAGCATGTAACCTTCTCGTCACTCTAAAATGAAGTTTTTGGGAGGTTTTGAAATTTCCATGTTTGAAACCCGAAACCACTTCATGCTTGACTTCATAAGACAGTAGTTTAGGGTTAGGGGTAGATACATGATTTGTATGGTTTGAATATGTCCAAACCTTGTTTATCAACTTGAATATGCTTATGTGCTTTGGTTTTTCATTTTTCTGATTTTTTTGAATTTTATGCCCATAAATCTTGGTCAAATCCTAGGTTTGACCAGGATTTAAACAAGTTTAAAACATGAAATGAAAAGATAAGCCTGGATCCTTCTTAGTCACTCTAAAATGAAGCTTTTGGGAGGTTCTTGAAATTTCCATGTTTGAAACCCAAAACCACTTCTCTTCATGATTGACTTCATAAGACAAAGATTAATTAGGGTTTTAGGGGTAGATATATACATGATTTTTCTGGTTTGAATATATAGGTCCCACACTTCGTGAGCATAAGTCACGTATGTAGGTACGCAAACTTCCACCCATCTTCTTTGTCAAGAGAAGACGCGCACATGCGTATCGGAAAGTCTCGGGTCCTTCAGATCCTTCGGTTGTCCCTCTCCACACACAAAAAAATCTCTCATCTCCTCGCCGACTTGCTCGCTCGCGCTCGCACCTCCTGCGCACTAACAAACCCTGCACAACAACATCACCGTAAAAAGAATATACACCATAAATAAGAGGGGCCCACTCTCCTTCTTCTCCTTCCGAGTGATTCCTCTTCCTCCGAGTTTCACTCGACGGCAAACACACATGTGTCGATAGTAATAATAAAAAGTAAAAAATCGACTACGAATATATTATTAAATAGGTTAAACTAGGGTTTTCCCAGTCAGATCAAGTTGCAAAAAATCCAACTACGGTATCCGATTTCGGCCTACAAATAAAAAATTTAAAAACATATAAAACTAATTTTTGGCCTTCTTGTTAGAAGGCCCTGCCTCGTCGTTCTCATTCCTGCGCCTCTTGCTTGTCACCTCCTCCTCGGAAGAGGAACTGGAGGACGACGCGTCCGTGGAGGAGTTGGAGTCGGAGTCACCGTCGTCGTTGAACGGACGACGACGACGACGATGCCGCGCCGCCCACGCCGCGACCTTCCTCTGCGCCTCCACAGGGAGAACCGCGTCGAGTCCTCCTCCCCGCCCTTCCTCCTCCTCGTCCTCGCCGCTTCCGCCGGCGCCTCCGTCCACCTCCGGCCGTCGCCGGCATTGCCGACCCGTCCTCCTCCTCCCCGCCCGTCCTCCTCCTCGTCCCCGTCGCTTCCGCCGCGACCTCCGTCCACCTCTCGGCCGTTCCGGCATTGCCGGCTCCGTCGTCCTCCTCTCACTCGGCGTGGAGGTTGGGTCACTGGTGTGGAGCCCGGTCGCTTGGCGTCGCGTCGCTTCCCACCAATGCTTCCATCCCGGCGGCTTTCCCTCGCTATCGAGTCGACGGCAGGGTGTAGTCGATCATGGCTCGCCGGTGTTGGAGAAGAAGAATAAGCGTAAGAAGGACGCGGTTGGACGTGAATTACAATGGACATAGGGTTACATTCTGCGGAAATTAATGTCCAGAAGAGACCGGCGGTTGCTCTTCTCGGCGGTTCGGCGCTCCACGCTGGCGGTTGCCACTCCGGCGGGTGCCATTCGCGCGCTTCCTATGGTCTAACTCGACGCCAATAGGACCAGGGTCGCCGCCAGGCGGGCCCGTGGGAAGCGAGCGGACGCTTGGCGCGACCGCGCAGCGTCCGCGGAGACGCAAACGTGCCGCATATTTGCGTCGCTGCGTCGCTGGAGCAGGGTGCAGACGCATTTCCGGTCGCGCGGACGCAAACGGTCGCTCAGCGTCCGTTTGCGTCGCCCGCTGGAGATGCCCTTACAAACAGTTAGGGTCTGGTTCGATCCAGATTGATACGTATGGGATGCCAATTTCGAGGATCTAAGTTCAGGATCCAATTTATCTAGCACCTACAAATTCAATGTTTGATTAGGGCATTTTCCATCAATATAAGACGTATGGGTAGCGTGGCGGCATTATTGGTCAGAGGTAAACGAGTTTGTTCTATGAATGCAATTTGTTGGCGTGCGCTAGGGGCCATACATACAGTGCCATGCCCCATTAGTGGCATGTATGGAGAAGAAATCTAAGGAAGATCGGAGCTTTTGCAGGTAGTTAGAAAAAAGTCGTGCAAAGTTCAACCGGTATATCCAAGTGCACATACATGGCATCAATTTACACTTCTACTAGTATATATATGTGACTGCAAGTTCAAACTAAAATGGAGTATTTCTTGCTAATGTTGTTCTCTTGGAGTCATCATTTTTTTCTGAACTCGCCAATGTTTCATTAAGACATAATCATCTCAAATTTGATTCTCTGTAATGTTATTTTTGAGTAGAAATTGGTGGAGTATTCGTGAAGTAATGATTTATTTTTAACGTGCAAAGCACGTGTGTTTATGTCTGCAGCAGAGGTAGTCAGAAATACAATATAGAAATTTATATTCTGATTTTTTTGCAGTTCATGTGGCACCATTTCTGAATATTATATCTAAAACAACAGGAGAAGCCTATCCTTGCCAAACTCGGTTTGGTGGTTTACATATATATTTTGCAGGCACAAATGTAAAATTTGAACTAATATATCAAACCTGGAAGATGCACCTTACCAGTAAAACGGAGAGAAATGCACGCTCCTTTCCAGTAAAAAAGAGATAAACGCATGCTCCTTCCCAGAGCAACAAAAATATGGTAAGAAATTCTCCAATGGTATCCAACAAAAATAGAAAATAATACATCCCATGTTATCTTTTCATCTCCAAAACTCTATTTGAAAGTATTTAATTAATCTACCTGCACAGTCACATCACTTATATATTTGAGAAAATTCAGAATCAAAACATTAACTCTCTGCAGCATCCTAAAAGATGACCCCCTTTTCAAGCTTCATAGACTATATTTGTATGCATCTGGGAAAAGCTCCAAATCCTAACAAACTCAAAACCAAGAAAATACCCCAGGAACCATTTATATACAAAAAGAAGCTAAAACCCACAATATTTTAACAGTATTGTTCCCAATATTCCCAATATTTTTAAAATGTAACATATTGATCGCTTTACAGCATGAATGACAAACAATAAGCATTAACCAAGGGTGATGGTCTTGTTCATAAGCGCTAAATGTGATATGTTTGCTTTCTAATGTCTATGTTAACTCTGGGTTTTGAAAAATGGCATGAAAATCGAACATATATTATAAAACCAAGTATCAAAACCACATCGTTGAACTGGAGCGCCAAGGTTGCGGCGGCACTGCGATCACGGTTGTTGGACATATCGGTTCAGTGGGCTACGTATGAAGAGGCCAAATCCTTGCTGAAGTCGTTTACTGATTTCCAGATTGTTTATGCTAAAAGAGAGAGCAATAGGGTAGCAGATTGCCTTGCTAAATTAGCGAGATCAGCTGGCAGATGGTTAAATCTCCTGCCTGATGTAATAGAAGATCTTGTAACACAAGACTTTTCTCGGGTGTTACCTCCATAATATGAGGGTCTCTTTCTCTCAAAAAAGTATCAAAAGCACATGGGACCTAAAATAATGTGTACGTACTTATAAGAGACAAAATGAGAGAGCGAGGAACCTTCAGGACCTCAACGAAGAGACCAAGGAGAGCAGGCAGCTATACTGTTGATCTGCGTCTTCTGCACTTGCCCTCCACCACGAACTGGGGATGAGCATATATATCACATCATAGGCTACGACAAACACCGTTGCACCGCATGCCATGCGGCCTGGGAGTAAGAGGAAAGGCCCCGGCTGCACCCTGATATGTGGTTCATCGGCGCGGCAGAGGTTGTTGCGCTGCTGGCTGGCGTCCTCCATGAGGATGAAGAAAAATAGTAGAAAATTGAAAATAGTACTAAGCAACCTGCATAATCAAGGGAAGATATCCATACCAAATATTATAAGAAAATTAGTAGGTTTTACATCGACACTGCAATTTTAAGCCATTATTTATTGCAATTGAAGAAAGAACATAATTACAACAATAGGTGCAACGACTATCTAGAGCATCATAAATGATCTACAAATATTGCAGTATATAAATCCTGATGTCAAATGACTTCATTTTCTACCATCCTTTTAATTTTCAGGAGCTGATAGAAACAAAATCCTCCGTCCATGACCAGAGAAAGATCATCAAGCCTAGAGAAGAATTAAATTCCCCAATCATCATATGCTAAGGAGGCTTTACGTGAAATTAAAAATATGAAACCACCCAAGACATTCTTTCAACACGGCTCATATGATAAAAATACAATTTTCTGGACTCTTGATAAACTAAAATTTGACAGGGAAAGCGCTACCAAAGACAAAATGGTCCTCATGCCCTACTAAATCTGGACAAAAGTACAAGAGATTCTAGATAGCAAATCTGAAATTAATATAAAAGCTGCTTTGCACTATAGTTTATTAACACATAAAACTGAGTTTCTTTTCTGTCAGCACTTAAGAGTAAAACATGGATGTATTATAAAGAGGGCCGAAACTCTTACCAATCAGTGTAACAACAACAAAGAGGCTAAAATAGTTGCATACCATGAAAGATTGAGAAGGCCATCTACCAAGAGCATAATATTCCATTACTTTCCGGATCATACAATTGGCATACACCACAAACCGAATGGCCTATGAGGTGTTGTGCATGATGAAGTGGGTGCAAAGGAGGCCGAACTCGATCAAATAATAAGTTAAATCGACGTGCCACCACACAATGGTTCATACAATATGTACCTGGACGAAGAACATGGACATTACATGCGTGATAATATTATGAATCAACAAAGCTTTCAATGGCTTGTGCTTGAGAAAAAAAAGAGGAAATTCGATCAATGACCTGCAAATATATATCAATTTGGAAACAAAAATAGTGTGAAGCTAAAAAATGATCGCTATGACCATGTGTGAGCCACTGAGGCACAAACACCGTTTCTTTCATTGTAACAGGAATATAGAACTGAAAGAAACCTGACTCATTTCAGGTAATAGATAATCGCATTGGCATTACAAAATGCATTGTATAATAGATCTCATGGACTGATTTTTCCAATAGTGAAGCCTGGTCAAAGATATCTAATGTAAATGATAATCTCTGAAGAATTAGATTCATGCCCCTCAAAGGCCACAGACACAATCAACACCTACCATGCTAGAAAGTGATAGAAATGCAGGCGAGACAACATTCTCCAAGATTACCTGATGACCAACGGCAGTGAATCACAAGTATATGCATATCGCCCAGGATAGCTCTATGACCATGATGACATAGAGGACACGTGGTTCTATGACCATGATGACAGAGACGACACGTGGTTCTGCTCTTTACTCTACTTCTCTTGCTCGAGACTACCCTTGTCCACTTCTCTTTCTCTCTGCAACTTCGAGGCAAGAAAAAAAATTGATTAAAAAATCATACATGCAGCTAGCTTCACACAATAAATCTCGCAATGCAACCCAATCATAATAAAGCCAGATAAGAAGGCGAATATGTCACTCACTCACCAGGATGCACATCAATGTGGGCTACTTTGGTACCTGACAATTCCTTCAGGCAAGGATCAACCATGGGCAGGAGACAAAGGGTTGTGGGGTGCGACGAATCTGCAGGTCTCGAAGGCGCAGTTGCTCTCTCAAGTTCCAAGTGCTGCACCGTTGGGGTCCTACCTCTAACATCACCGGAAGACAGTGCCAGAACACGCCGGATCACTTGAGGCATGGCCACATGGATGTCCTGCGTCCTGAATCGATTGCGGCTCTTCACGGCTTTGGCGTCCTCATCTTTCTTCGCGCCACCGTCTGGCCATGCTCTTCCTACGAAAAATTCCAAGGGTGTCAGTGAGGAGAAAGAAACGCAGCAACGGCCCAAAAGCATCAAAACCATGCAGCTTGCCGGCTCCAGTGATGGCGAGAACCCATCGAGACGTAGGCACGAATCGGCAGCACCGTACCTCAGCAGGTCGTCCTCGTTTCCATCTGTTAGGTGGAGGCTAGGGATGTGGTCGGCGGTTGTTAAGGTGCTCTTTTACACCCGATTGTCATCCAGCAATCCACCTGTCTATAATTTATGGAAAAATTCATTAAATATACAAAATACCTTTGCCTATTTTCTAACTTATTTATTTATCCGAACTATGTGAATCTAATCAAATAGACCCAAATACAAAACTAAAAACTGTTATTTTTAACTTAAAGTAGAATCAAAACATTGGGTGGTGTGTATTAGTCTAGGAAACAAAGACGTCATAGAAAGATGAACACACTGTATGAACAAATCAAGAAACCCACATATCAGCACTAAGCTGCAGCTCCTCCTTCCGTTTCTCATGTGCCCTAAGCTGCAGAGAAAAGGTAATCAACATTGGACATATGTACGTATTTACACCTAACCAAGAGAAACAGAGAGGAACCTCAATATTGTAGCCACGTCCGCTCTCTCTTCTCCTAAATTGTCAAGCACAGAGAGGCCCTCCTGCATTGATGAAGAGACAAATAAGGAGGAGGAGATGAGGGGATGCCCACTCCTCCACGATTCAGCAACCAAGCACTGCATCGGGCAACAAACAACCATAAGGACTTGAGGAGAGAGGGGATTCGAATTTAGAAGAGCACCTTGTTGGACGCCGGCGACGGGCACGAAGGCATAGGCGACTCCAGACCACAAAGAGGGAAAATCCAGGCCGTGGCCGCGTCCCATCTGGCGCCCATGGAGGTGTCCATGTTGTGGCGCGACCCATGGTGAAACCCTAGCCGCCATGGCGAAACCCTAGCCGCCATTGTCTCCTTCCACCTCGAGCTCGCGCGCCACCTCCCCATTCCTCGTCGATCTCGGCGTCATCGTACCGCCGTGGCCTCCGGCCAGCGGAGCCGCAACCGGTTGGGTGGACAAGGCGGGGGTGGTCGACCGAGCAAGGGGGTGGGAGGAGGAGGCCCGGTGGAGGAGATGGGATTGGGGGAGAAAGGAGAGGAGCGGATTGGGGGCAGTCTTCGCTCGCTGATTGTCTCGCGCTCGAGTCGCGCCTGACCAACTAAAACTTACCCCAAGCGAATGACGAGTGGACCCGGATAAACGTGGGTCCCGAACGCAGCTGCAGGCGAGTAGATCATGGCCGTTGCATGGCTTTACCTAGTGGGATTCTGCCCAGAATAAACGGCCAAGATGCACCCATGGGAAGATCCAACGGCCCACAGGCTCAAATCGCTGTGAGACCCCCGTTGGGGGCATCATATATACCCTTGGATGGCAAAGAATAGCTGGGTACATGGGAAGAGGGGCATTCTGGATTGGGGTGGTGGTTTGGGTTCACCCAAATACCTGCGGGAATTGAATCTCTAGTGTAACTAACCCCATGCAACCGAACGAGGCCTCAAGGGGGGGTGGGGTGGGGGGTGGGGGTGGAAATCACTTCTCCGACCCCCGGAATTTCCCAATATCCAGGGCCCAGCCGAAAGTTCCGCCCCCATCGCCAAGACCGGGTCATCCGGGGTGGCGGGTCATCTAGGGTAAATAACCCCTGTCAATCCGCCCCACTAATGCTCCAACGGCTCCACGGCCTCGTACATGCTATAAAAGGGGGAGCCTTCTTCTTCCTAAGATCAAATATGCAAGCACGAGGAACACACACTCTCCTCCATATATCTTGAGCTTCATTCTTTTGGATCTCCTTCCCTAGCCAACCAAAACCCCCCAGACTTTTTGGATCTACCTATCTACGTAAGAAATTTCGTCATTCCCCTACTCATCTTTGGTGGACTTGGAAACCCTAGATCTCCTTTATTGAGGGTCATTGTTGTTGAAGGGCATCTCGTTCTAGATCTTTTTGTGATTTAGTTCGTGATGTTGTTGGGAGCCTTCGTCCTTTGTCGAGTTCGCTGCAACCTTGTGTGAAGGCTAGCCACCTCGACCGACTTTTCTTAGTTGAGTAGTAGGTACGCATTTGTGGCGTGCCTACGACGAATAAGGTGACGTCTTTGTGTCTGTTGGTTCGTGGTGCCCCACCTCCTCAGCGTGGATGTAGCTCCTTTTGTGGAGGGAATTAGGGAAACATATCGTGTTTCCTCGTCTCCGCGCTTTTCCCCGATCATATCGCTTTCCTTTATACACGTTTTGCATAGTGTGTTTCCTTGTTCATGTTTGCACTTCATATAGGCTCACATTTACATTTCGGCAATCACCTTTACGGTTTCCGCAACCTATAAAATTGAAAAATCTAAAAACTTGGTCGCTGCTATTCAACACTCCCTCCTAGTCGCTACTTCACCCTTTCACCTGTGAATATCCTTGCGAATGGTTTTGCGGTTAGGTTCGGAGAAACGATACAATTGCTTCTTGATAGGTCTTGCATATGGATAAATATCGAATGCATGGTTGGCAAATTCCCTAGGAACTCATGGCATGTGGGCTGGAAACCAGGTAAAATTTCCCATCGCTCAGAGAGGAATTCGACGGGAACGCTTTCCTCTGGGTTGTCTAAACAAGTTGACACGAGGGAGGTCTTGGAGGGATCAGTTGGTTGCACCTGATGCTCCTTTGTGTCACTGCTAGAGTCGAATGGCATCTTGGGTGCAGTTTTCTGAATCTCAGAAAAAAAACTATGCTCTGTTAACTCTTTGAGCAGTGGGAGCTCCTCCTGCATCTCGAATGACTCAGAGATCTTTTTGAAATCCTTGTCATAATTGTTAGAATGCGTGAAGCTTTCTTTAATAGTGTTGGAAGCACGAGGACCTGGCATCCTTAATTTGAGGTAAGCATAATGTGGAACAACCATGAATCGCGCGTATGCAGGTTTCCCTAATATGTCATGGTACTGATGGCCAGTCAACGACTTCAAATGTAAGCTTCTCGCTCCCAGAATCTTTTTGTCATTTTCTCTCCAACAACTCTAAGATAAGGCTCCCCATTACATGTTCTAAAGCATTGAAAATGTATTTAATAGATGAGACACGGCATCTCAATCATAGACTATGGCATCGGAAATAAAAATTAGAAGTATATTATAGACTCTTACATACACCACTCACAAAATAATAAAAACATTACTTAACATATTGGGAGAGCCTTAGTTGTTTTCATGGTTTACTAGTCTGACGGATGATGCTCTCCAACTGCTTCTTCTTGGCATTAATCTGAGCCATGTTAAGCTCGTTGTTTTCGAGCCACATTGTAGTTCCATCGACTGCGTCCTGGAGTTTCTTGATATTATTGCGCATAGTGTACAAAAAATTATCAATGTCGTTCCGTGCTTGTACCTTCTTCTTGTGCTCCAAATCCACGGCCTTGTACTTCTTGGCCTCCTCCACCATTCCCTTAATCTCCTCAATGCTAAAACGCCCCGGGTCATTCATGATGGTTATATTCTCCTTCTGAGCAGATACCTTGTCTTCTGCCGAGACGTGCAGGATCCCATCTTCATCAATCTCAAATCGCACGTTGATTACGGTGACTCCCTTAGGAGCCAACGTGAGGCCGGAAAGTGATAACGAGCCGCGCAGGCTGTTGTCCACTGCCATTGCCCTCTCACCCTCGTACACGCCAAAGGTCATGACGGTCTGGTAGTCCACAGTTGTGACGAAGGTCTTCTCCTTTGTTATGGGGATGGTGGTGTTCCTCCGGATCAATACGCTCATGAGTCCTCCCTCGATTTCTAAGCCCTGTGACAGGGGCGTGACGTCAATGAGTTGCATGAGGAGGTCATGGTTAATTTGTCCCATGAGATTGGCGGCCTGGACGGTGGCTCCGTATGCAACGGCCTCGTCAGCGTTGATGCTTTTGCAAGGCTCTTTCCCGAAGAAGTCCTGCACGAGCCGGTGCACTCGGGGGATACGTGTGGAGCCCCCCACGAGCACAACCTCATCTACTTTCTTCCTGTCCATCTTGGCGTCCTGCAAGCACGTCTCAATGGGCTCCATGCATTTGCGGAAGAGGTCCACGTTGAGCTGCTCGAACAGGGCGCGGTTGATGCTGGAGTGGAAGTCGATGCCCTCAAAAAGAGCATCGATATCCACAACGGTCTGGGCGTTGGAAGAGAGCATCCTCTTCGCCTTCTCGCACGAGTTCCTCAGCCGCCGGACAGCCCTCTTGTCGCCGCTGATATCCTTGTGGTTCCTCTTCTCGAATTCCTTGACAAAATGATCCACCATGTTGTTGGTGAAATCCTCACCTCCTAGGTGATTGTCGCCGGCGGTAGCCTTGACCTGCAAGAGACCTTTCTTGACAACAACGAGCGATACATCCAGCGTCCCACCGCCCAAGTCATACACGAGCAGAACGCTCTCCTCCCCGTCGCGCCACTTCCTCTCAAGACTGTAGGCGATGGCCGCCGCAGTTGGTTCGTTGATCATTCGCATGACTTTGAGGCCGGCGATGGCGGCAGCATCCTTGGTGGCCTTGCGCTGGGAGTTGTTGAAGTAAGCTGGGACAGTGATGACAGCATTCTTGATGGTCGTTCCAGGTCCAACGAAGATCTCAGCTGTCTCCTTCATCTTCACCAGCACCATGGCGGAGATCTCTTCTGGCGAGAACTGCTTCTCCCGCCCGTGGTAACTAACCTTGATTCTGGGCCTGTCGTCGCGTCCCTTGATCAACACAAATGGCCAATACTTGGCATCCCTCTTCACCGAGGAGTCAGAGAATCTCCGGCCAATGAGCCGCTTCACATCTACGAGGAGTATGATCCCTCATATCTTGTTAGTATGGAAAAGTGACTAGTGATCGCACAAACACATATCAAATTGACGGACCTAGCTACTTACCAAAGATGGTGTTCGATGCGTTACTTGCTAGCTGATTGTTAGCACCCTCACCGACGAGCTTCTCATCTTTGGTGAAGGCAACGTAGGACGGCGTGGTGCGGTTTCCCTGATCATTGGCGACGATTTCCACACGACCATTCCGCCAGACTCCGACACAGGAGTAGGTCGTGCCAAGATCGATGCCAATCGCTACCGTGGCTCCTGCCATGGCCAAGATGTGTCTATTCCGCGTACGATTCTACAGAGATACTAGAACGGAAAAACGGATAAGGACGAAGTGATATGTGGAGGCAGGGATCGGATTTATAGCCACGAGTGATGGGGTGCCCCCGATCGGTAGCTGTACATGTAATAATGCAACAGTTTTTTTTTTTAAGAAAACTCTTCGTTGCCTTAGAGCGTAACTCTTGGTTGCGTAGAAAAATACCAGCCATTCCAGTCAGTACAGCCCACATGATTGATGCCTATAAATCAGAGCGCTGCTGCGAGCCTGCCACACATCACTTAGACCTCTCCTTACCGGCTTTCCAGTTTTGATACTTCGCTAGACTTAGAATCGTCGGATAGAACTCTGGCCATGGCACCAGAAAAGCTAGTGATCGGTATCGATCTCGGCACCACCAACTCGTGCGTTGGAGTCTGGCTGAATGGTCACGTGGAGATCGTACCCAGCGACCAGGGAACCCGCACAACACCGTCCTGTGTTGCCTTCACCGACAGCGAGAGGCTCATCGGCGAGGGGGCCAACCATCAGGTCGCAACTAACGCATCTAACACCGTCTTCGGTAACTATAGCTCCGTCCATCCATCGATCCATTTTGATGTATGTTGTTCTGTTGTACAATTCAATATCATACATACTCCTGCATGTAGATGTGAAGCGTCTCATGGGCCGCAGTTTCTCTGACGCATCGGTGAAGAGCGCCGCGAAGTATTGGCCATTTGAGGTGATCAAGGGCTGCGACAACAAGCCCTCGATAAGGGTGAGTTACCTCCGCGAGGAGAAGGTGTTCTGGCCGGAGGAGATCTCGGCCATGGTGCTCGCCAAGATGAAGGAAACAGTTGAGGCCTACGCTGGAAGGCCTGTCACGGACGCTGTCATCACGGTCCCAGCCTACTTCAACGGCACCCAGCGCCAGGCCACGAAGGATGCGGGCATCATCGCCGGCCTCAATGTCGTACGTATAATCAACGAGCCTACTGCTGCGGCCATCGCTTACAGCAGCAACACGAAGATGCGGCCGAGTACTGTGCTCGTCTATGACTTGGGCGGTGGAAAGCTCGATGTCTCCCTTGTCCATCTAGGTAAGTTTCGGGCTGGCAATTTTTTCGAGTTGCAGGTAAAGGCGACCGTAGGCGACACTCACCTAGGTGGAGAGGATTTCACCAACAATATGGTTGACCATTTCGTCAACGAATTTAAGAAGAAGAACCCTCATATGAGAGGTGATATCAGAGGCGACAAAAAGGCAATCGGGCGTCTACGGAGATCCTGCGAAGAAGAGAAGAAGAGGCTTTCCACCAACCCCCATATCACGGTGGAGATCGACGCCCTCTTTGAGGGCATCGACTTCTGCTCCACACTCAGCCGCGACAAGTTCGAGCAACTCAACAGTGACCTCTTCCTCAAATGCATCGATCCTATTGCTAAGTGTTTGATCGAAGCAAAGATGGACAAGAACAAAGTGGACGATGTTGTGCTCGTTGGGGGCTCCACACGCATCCCCAAGCTGAGCCAGCAAGTCCAGAAATTCTTCAATGGAAAGGAGCTTTGCAGGAACATCAACGCCGACGAGGCAGTTGCATACGGAGCGACAGTCCAGGCCAAAAGGCTCATGGTCCATGCTGAAAAGCTCAAGCTCGTTCACACTTCAACTTCCCTCCCGATGGTCATCGACATCACTCCCTTCTCACTGGGCATTGGCATGCTAGAAGGAATCATGTTGGAGGTGATTGAGAAGTACACCATCATCCCCCTAAACAAGGAGACGGCCTTCGTCAGAGTTAATAACAACAAGAACCCCAACGTGGACATCACGGTGTATGAAGATGAGAGCGCAATGGCACAGAAGTTCTGCATCTTATTGAATCATAAAAACAAGGTGCACTTCCATATTGACCAAGACGGGATCCAACACATCTCGTTCTCAGGAGAAGACATGGCCTGGATATCCCTAGTGAAGCGTTTTAGCTCGGAGGAGATGAAGACAATGGTGGAGAATGCCCAGAAGTACAAGGCATATGATGAAGAGCACAAGAAGAATGTGCAAGCACGGAACGACATTCAGAATTTGTTGTTCACAATTAGCAACTATATGCAGAATCTCGAGGACTCAGCTGCAGGCAAGGTACTGCTCGTTCACCCTGAGGCAACTAGAGAACAAGGAAATGAACCTCCAGTACTCCAAAACTACAGATTTGAAGACCAAGCTGCTGAAGGACACTCTAGGAGGAAAGGTAAAGATTTGACGCCTCGGAGGGAAAATCTATTATTAGTTGGAGGTAATAACAAGGACCAAAAGGACAACGTGAAAGTGATACAACCACACAAGAAAACTGTGAAAAAATTAATGGACCAAATCAAGAAACTCCAGGAAATGGCTGATTGGACTACAAATTGGATTCAAACCAACGAGCTTACAACCAGCGCTATTATTGACCAGATCCAGAAGATTGAGGATGAATACCACAGCATCAGCAGCCAAATTGACCCGAAGAAGCACATTGAGGGTGACTACCGCAACAACAAGACAAGGTTCCATAATAATTGCCTCCCGCGTATTTAAATGTTCAATTACAGTAATATATTGCCAGAAATGTTGAATAAATGTATATCTTTTCCTGAATGTAAGATTCTATGGAGTTTCGAATTTTTAATGTGTATACCATATTCTACAGACTTTTCGAAGTCAGCCGATATTCATTGGCAGATATAGGCACCTTCCCCACAATTAGTTGCGGATTATCGGGTTCAGATTGGCCAATACAACATGTATCAATGTCTTTTCCACCTAGTAACTCGATGCTGAGTTGCTGACATGTCTTGATTATTTTGTCGGCACCCAATGCAAGTTGCTGTTTCAGACTTTCAGTAGTACGTACTACGAAAGTGGCCCGAGCACATGTGCGGGGTGAGTTCTTAATGGCATATTAAAATTGCTTTATAATTCAGGTTTTCTAACATTAGATCGGTCAGTACAATTCTGTAAAATCCCATGATTAGAGATTAAAAATAGAGAAAACACAGATATGCGTATTGCATTAGTACATAGAAAATTTGTCACGCTTCTAAATAAAACTTGCACGGTAGCCCTCGCAAATGTGACCGAATCGTGTATATTATTTCGAGTGTTAGAGATATATACTCACATCACGTTATTACAACTAATAATTTATTTATTCACCGCAAATATTAAGATACGAAATTATCATTTTTTGGGTAAAAATTATTGATGTTTATTTTTTATGCAATGATTAAGCTCCACAAAAAATTAAGTTCTACTAATTGCGATGCATTTAAATACATCTATGAAGATGGGCAGCTCGGAGTCACACTAGTAGAAAAACGCTCATCTGTACCGGTTCCATAGGGGCATTAGTACCGGTTGAGCAACCGGTACTAATTATCCGGCACTAAAGGCCCCCCCCCTTTCGTACCGGTTGCTTACGAACCGTACTAAAGGTGCCTCCACGTGGGCACGGAGGAACCCGTGGGGTGAAGACCTTTGGTACCGGTTCGTAACACGAACCGGTATTAAAGCCTATTTCGTTTAAATTTTTTTCCATTTTTTCTAATTATTTTTCACGGCCTTTTTTATTTTTTTTCAGAATTACTAGTATTTCCGTTAGTCTCTAACTACACTTAATCTCTAGTCAAATTACTTACCCGTAGTCAAACTTCCCGGTCGGTCACCCATCCTCACACTACTCCCGCACTAGCACGCTTAACTTCCAAGTTCCATCTCGTTCCACTTCCAAGTGCTTCGCGCGCATGTATGTGATAATAGTATCATATCAATCCTATTAACATGTTGGTCGATGTCACACTTTTTATTGTTTGAATTCCAAATAATTGTTTTAATAAATAAAAGTAATGATGTAATAATAATGTTGAATAAATAAATAAAATTAACTTTTTTAATTTTTATTATTTTTAAAAAATTTAATATTTTTTGCAAAACCTAAAACTTGAAAAATTGAAAATCTTATAATTTGATAAAAGTAATAGTAATATGTTAGGACTCAAAAAATCTTACAATTAATATTTTAATTTTAAAAAAATAAAAATATATAAAATTTTAAATTTCTGGAAAAAAACTAAAATCTTCCTGCTTTCATATTTTCATTTGGAATTTTGAGAATCTAAAAATTGGCTAACCGGGTAAACCCTGGTGAATTCGGATGTAACTTTTTCCCAGGATTTTTTTGATATATTATACGTATTTTTCCGACGTCGTATGCAAAAGTTATTGCGGTTTTACCATTTTTCATAACTTTTTTGCAAAAAAAGTGAAAATTCGAATTTCTTAATTTTTCCTAATAGTAGGTTGCATAACATAGAAGAATGTGAAAACATTTTATTTTTTGAATTTTCTATCATTTTCTTTTCTATTTTATAGTGTCAAAAAAGGCGATCCACGGGGGGTGGAGCTGCGTGGGGAGCAGAAACCTTTAGTACCGGTTCGTGACACGAACCGGTACTAAAGGTCATTTTTTAGTACGGTTCATGTCACGAACCGGTACTAAAGGTTTTTCAGCTGACGCAAACCCTTTAGTACCGGTTCGTGTCACGAACCGGTATTAAAGGTCCTTACGAACCGGTACTAAAGGTCTGAGCAGTGCAACCGGTACTAATACACCCTTTAGTACCGGTTCGTAAGGGAACCGGTATTTATGGCTTAGATGGATGAGAGGTTTTCTACTAGTGTCATTCAATTCAATCCCCCCTGATTTTTTTCACCTTTGGCTGTCAATCTGTTAGTCATATGACTAGATGGACCTAGCACGCTCTGCTGCGCCGACCTCTGATATTAGTCATGTTGCTTGTGCGAGTGTTTCTTATCCTGAGCATATTTTCCGTGTTCTATTTTGCGTGCTCCTTTTTTTTTTTGCTGCATGGTAGCTCCATTTCTTATTTAGTCAAATGCAATTAAGAAGAAAAGTGCAGCGAAATATGTGTACCGAAAGCACATTACTGTGCAGTGTGTACCGGTAAAAAGTAAAGTATGTCAGAGAGTTAATTTCTGACTATACAACACTCTATATATAATTTTCATTATAGCTACTTCAGCTAGAAACTTTTTTAAAGTCTCTCAATAGACGCAAATTTGATAGATTGAATAACTTTTTGGTACAACTTTACTCTATAATCCTAAGAGTGGAATAATTGACAAAGAATCTCTTGTTCATTAAAATTACATGGACATACAGATACAAATCAAAGTCATGTCTCGTCATAGCAACGTCCAAGCTATTCCTACATCTCAAACTCCAGAACTTAATTAATAATGTAGGATCATCTATTGTGACATGCAAATTGTGAGAGGTCTCCCTACAAAATGACAATAGCCGAACTCATTTTTTTGAAATGGGGGAGCCCCAGTCTCTACATCAACGCGATGTATACAGATTTTATTTGAACTTTATTCAGCAGGGAACTATCAAGATCATACATTACAAAATCTCATAACATTAACTTCTCCCACTGCTCACCAAGAATCCGATGGCAAGAATACATCTAGATCAAAAATTTCAACTTGCTACACAACAGCAGACATATGTATGAATATTTCCCAACCTTGAAGTGTCCGTCTAATTTTAGTGGTCAAAAAATGGCCAAACAATTTTATTGCCAAATTTCGATGATTGTGGATGTATTTGAGGATCATGAAGTGACCTATGGAACACCCAGAGATATAGAGATGCTTGTGAAGAGCTAATGGCAATAGTTAAAACTTTGGCTAGGCTAATAAGGAAGGCCGGAAAGAAACATGGATCGGAAGGGAGAGTAGTATAGAGGATGACCTAATGTTCCTCCTTATTGTGCATCTTAAGCATCCCCAGTTCTCTGTATTTAATATCTGGAGGATCAAGGTAAGAAAAGCTTTTTAGCATGAACTGAGCAAGGCTATTTCATAATATAAAATATGCTCTAATACAACTATGATATTCTACATTATGACAAAGCTAACATGTTGATATAATTCCATGCTCCCCTTAAGGACATTGCAACATGATTAAAGATCATAAATAGCCAACTTTACCTTGGCGATGGAGCAGCCCTAACAGGAAAAATCAGCCAAATAGTGAAACATGGTCGTTCATATTCTTTAAAATTTCAACATGTATGCATAGAAGAAGCAATCACCACCTTCTAGAAAGGAAACCCATTTTATTGTTTCCTCTGCCCAATTGCCAAGGACAAAAGGTCTATTTAATGGGCTCGACAATCACACTCACTTAACAACCTAATAAAATTGATATATTATTAAAGATTATCTAAAACACCAAAATCAAAGCCTAGACCGCAGTTTCTACTAACCCTGTGCTGCTCAAATCTTTGAATTTAAGCCAGTACTGGTTTAATTTAGTATGCTAATAACCCATGTAGGTATATCATTCCACAAATGTATTTCTAAAATAATGGAACTGAGCATCCAGTCTAAACCACAAATTTACATACGCATATTCATGTGATTATTCAATACAACTTGTATAAATCAAGGACCATTTTCTTGCTACCTATGCAACCAACTGGCAGTCTATAACTCAGTTATGCACCAATAAACAAAAATAAATTAACATCCACGAAAGCAAGAGGGTACACGGTGAGGGTGATACAACTACACCTTGGAAAAATCCATGCCGTCAAAGCCAATGGCAGCAACCTCATGAGAAGACTTGACGATAGAAAGCTCGATGAATACGACACCTGTGCATGTAGTAAAAGAAATGGAGCTTAGCAAACTAAGAAGGTAGACAAGCCATTTCTGATCAGGATGCTCTCCCCGTCATCTAGAGCATACACGCGACATAATTTTGCAAGTTGTGAATGGTGTAACAGAACACCTAAATGGACATTTGATGAGACCTTGGATCATTTCATATACCTTGTGATGCATGGATATTGTTTCATGTATCCTCGTGCATTCACCTATATAGAAAGATAGAAAATAGAATTACATATTGAAACTGAATGTACACAAATGCAAGTGAGTAAAATTTTGGTCTTCCAACCGTGACTTTAACAGATCAGGTATGGCTTGATCTGGTACCTGAGCCATACAGACTAAGAATGTGAATTAGGAATCTCAACTTCAATCCATCTACTCTTTTAATCATGTGTTATACGAGAATGCATCATAATAAAATAAAACATTGTAAGCACAAACTACTCTCCCCTATTTGTAATGTAAGATTTTATACAATGGTACAAATGAAAGCCAGAAATAAAAAAATAATAATGTACATTTATAATCTTTTCCTAGCTATTTGCAAAAGCCGGTTAAATCCAACACATCATGCATTGTGAACACTAATTTTTTTTCATCAGTCACTTTACTGCAGGTATTGCTCAAAAAATGAGAATTAGAGGCAAGATCCAACCCATCCATATATCCATAGCATGTGAATACACGAACAACAACAACTACTACTACTACTTGGCATCTCACTATTGACGCAAGTATTGTTAGACAAAGAATTAGAGGCAAGATCCATCCATATATAGTACTACAACAACTATTGCTGACAGGTGGAGATATGCATGGGGAGACCAAGCACAGGAAGGGCCTGGATCATCAACTTCGTGTTCGAGGCTTTGCTGGTTCAGTTTCTGTTGGCCAGGCTAGGTGTATATCTAGTAGACGGACCAGTGTGAAATATTGCTGCACTAGCCAATTAAATCAGAAGTTCGAACTGATGGAAAGGGACTAGGCAGTGTATTTATATTTAACACCCCCCTCACGTCTAGGCTATTTTAGTCCTTAGCGTGGGTTTGGCGCAGGCCGCATAATTTTTTTTTAAAAAAAAAACTGCGTGATCAGGGTCTTGAACTTCAGACCTCTACCATGAAAGATTGTTGCACTTGCCAATTAAATCAAAAGTCTGAATTGATGAAAATAGATTAGGCAATGTATTTATATTTGGCGACTGCTTCCGTAGACCCCCAAGGGCGAACGGTTATGTTGAGCGGAACATAAGGATGGCCCAGATTAATTCGTGGCGAGAGGCAGGATCGACTTTTCACCTTCGATGTAGGTACAGAAATGCCCGATCCAAAACCCGCAGGACCCGTTAGCCGAAGGGGTACGCGTATTACCGCGAGAATATGTACACGCTCGTACATCTTCCGCGTACTCGCCCGTACCTCTTCCGCACATGACCGTCCGTATCTCTTCCGCGTACACACGGGTCCACGCCTACGCGCACAGTCCAGAAGAGTCCACTATTTTAACCAAACTCGGCCTCATCCCCTCCCCACCATCCCCATTTCTGGAAAAAAGCAGAGGAAGAGAAAACCTAACCGTAGTTCGACCACAGCCTCCCTCCACTCCCATTATTTCGTCGAAGCACAGATCCGGCCATGGACAAGAACTTGGCAGCGGCTGCTGGGCGGAGCGGGAGTGGCTGCGACTGCTAGTGCGGTGGCAGACGGCGGAGCAGGAGCGTCTCGTGCTGCTCTGGGCGGCAGCGCTGGTGCGGTGGCGGCTGCTACCGGTGCTGGTGCGGTGGCTGAAGGTGCGGCAGCAGGAGGAGGCGTCACTCGCACCGCTGCGGATAGGGAGGCGATCTACAAGGGGATCGATGCCTTGTACGAAGCCCACGAGTACGTCGAGCCTTGCGAGGTAAATCTCTGTCTCCCCTCTTAGATCTGGTAACCGTTGCTATGTCGATGTAGTAGATCTAGTAACTGCTGCTCGATATCCAAAGGTAGGATCGGCTGTAACCAATGTAGTAGATCTAGTAGATCTAGTAACCGTTGTGGTGAATTATTGGATATTGTCAATAAATTCTTGGACATACTTTTACCTTTACTGATAGTGGATGCTCTGATTTGTGTCTCGTATGGGGAAAAAAGATGTTGCTGTGGCTAATAATGTCTAATAATGTACTGATTGGCAAACTAATCATTGATTTGCAGATAAGTGTTAGTTAACCAATTGGTAAAATAATCATTGATAATAATGTCCGACATATCAACATCGAATTCATATTGCAAGTAAGATCATCTTCGCCTAGTTTTTATTATTGGAAACTCGGCATGTGTAGTCATTATATCTTTATGTTTTATTTATTGGGAAATAATTGTAAGTAGAGCAACAACACACAAAACCTATTTGTGCTACTCTCTCCACATGCAGGATTGCTATGACTCCATGCCCCTTTGTTTTGGCCGTTGCATGCCTGGATGTGTTGGATGTGCTGGGTGGTTCATCTCCCCTAGTTAATTAGGCTAGGACCTTACCGATGGCTGGATGTGCTCGGTGGTTCATCTCCCCTAATTAATCTTTCTTATTAAGTGCTATGACTGTTGCATGCACGAACATTGTTAAGCTTTCTTTGATTTTGTCTTGCATGCACCAGGATAAATGGAGATTGCATTTCTAATCTTTCTATATATGATCAATCATCGAATAAATATCTGTTAAGTTTGTCCGCAGCCTCTTATATTGGTTTACTGTCCCTCATTTATGAAGCACATGACTAACTAATTTTATTTGCAGTACAACACTGATGATGAAGTCGACGAAGACAACTTCGAGTCCTACGTGCAGAGGCAGCTCAAGAGGTTCGAGTCTCGCAAGCTGAAGACACTGCATAGGGGAAGGCATGTTTGCCCCTTCTGTCCCTGCAAGGTGAAGGACGGTTTGCTGGCTTCCCTTGAGATGCATGCTATGGGCACACGCCACAGCGTCCGCGAGTGGCAAGGCAAGGCTGACCACAAGGCACTTCCAAGGTTTGTGCTGGGTCCTCGACTTCCCCGTTCGGGGAGGATTTTCAAGAGGTGTCGTGACATGTGAACCTCAGTCTGATGCCTCGCCGCCGTATATATGTTATGTCTCTTGGACCCTATTTATGTCTGGTAATGTAATGAACTACTAAGAACCTTTAGCTATAATATGTGTATGTAGAACCTTAAGTTCTACTTACCTAATGTGTTAGTACTAAGAACTTTTAGCTCCAGTGTGGTTATGCGTAACCTTAAGTATTGGTACATATGAAATGCCTTGTTTGTTATTTTCATGCATAGATTATTTTTTACATAGATTGCTTACTCTCCGGAGTCAAACTTATTCAATCCCTGGATAACAAAGTGATTGCCACGTGGAGATGTTAACTGAAAGCAACCAAGTTTGATTACCATAGAAGCTACACAGCTTGGTTTAGAGCTCGGGTAAGAAATGAGTAAAAAATAGTCACATATTGGTAGAGTTATGAACCCTTAACAAATAGTCACATATGAGCTTGAGGTAAAAAATTAGTCACATATTTGTGTACTTGTGATTATTTTCTTGGAGCCAAATTGTAGCTAATAGTCACATATATGAGCTTGAGGTAAAAAATAGTCCCATTTTGAGCCAAATTTGCAACTAATCAATTGAGTTAAAAATATCAAAGAAATGAAGAACTTTTGCAATTGTAGCTGACACATGTCATTTATTCCTTTAGAAAATGGCAAACTAGACATACTAAGTTTTCAGAGAAGAACAATTCAAAAACTTTCGTACCGTATATTTATGTATGAGTTAGTTTACATGTCATTTGTACCCATAGTAATTAATTATATTATTAAGATTCATGCAATATCTGTAATAAATTTGGTTTGCCATGGACCTATTATTTTAGTTCAAAAAATGTGCATCTTGATTTACACTGTGGTGGACATACTCAAAGCATGGAGAGTCATATATCATTTGTGATTTACGTACTACCTCTATGAACAATACCAAATAAAAATGGCATATATACACGTACTTCTATTCTTTTAGAAGAACCCTGGACAGTTATTGGCACCATGTGTTTGAGTATGTTCGCCTCACTTCCCAAAAGTTTGGGAGCAATGTATTGCTGCAAGAAAACAATGACAAACGACCTTTGAATCAAGACTCATTTTTTGAAGTGATATATACATAGGTTTATGGTATAGGGGGTTTTGGGCTGGGTTAGCATTATGGGTTTATATAGGGTTTAGGGTTTATAGAGATGCACATCTTTTCATTTCACATTTGTGATATTTGCAATATATATACTAGATATATAGGTAAAATAATACCAACCATGACCTTTGTTAGAAGAAACTTTAACGGGTTTTCTCTCACCATTCGATCATATATTGGAGAATTTGCATTGCTTCTTCAATTTCCGACCTGTATATATGCACCTGGTTACTGAAAGAACCACCAAGGCGAACTTTTGAATCGTGACCCTGCTTTTCGCACATATACAGAAATTTGGATTGCTATCAAGTTTGCAAACTAGTTTTTTAGGGGTTTACCACTGATAAATATGTTTTTCTTTTGATTATTGCTCAAAGGAGCAAAATTAAATTAAATTGGTGTTTTCAATCAAGTGGCCGCCGTGAAGTGTGCACACTACCACAAATCCAATTTTCACGAGTCTACAATGAGACATGGTAGCTACGATGCAATTTCCAACGATCCATGAATTATCTTTGTGTGCAACCAAAAACTGAATTATTTTTGGGCTCAATCAGATTTTTTCTCTTGATTATTGCTCAAAGGAACAAAATTAAATTAAATGGGTGTTTTCAATCAAGTGGCCGCCGCGAAGTGTGCACACTACCACCAATCCAATTTCACAGGTCTGCGTATGAAACATGGTAGCTACGATGGCAATTTCCAACGATCCATGAGTTATCTTTGTGTGCAACCATAAACTAAATTTTTTTGGGCTAAATCAGTTTTATTTAAAATTTAATTAGGAGGAATGGTGTATGAATTACAATTCAAAAAAGGTAAATATGTGGACATGCCCCAAAGATGTGTGTAAGCCTAAAACAATTAACGGCCAAACATGTGTGTGCGCTGCATCTAAGTAGAACACATAGCAAACATCGATAGTTAGACCTAAATTTGAAATCAAGCCAAAGGTGGTTCGAAAAGATCGTAAAATGGCAAAGCAAAGCATGAAGTCATAAATTTGTGATGTACTATACATCTTTTAGGGATATTACAAGGCAGGCAAGTATACTATTGTGTACAATTGACCAACATAACACAAAATATATATTACAGAAAATATATGATTAAAAAGTTAAAATGGTCTAGTTTGTAATGATATAGTTTTTGTGCCGTCAAATTCAAATTATGCCGTAATTAAATTGGTGATCTAGGGTTCCGTGCTGGCATTATAATCCCTAACGGAGGGAGTAAGCACTCTAGCTATGAAAAGTACCAAATGATGCATACCAAAATGATTTTTTAGAGGAATAATAGTTCAGATTATTTAATTTTATATTAGCAGGCCAAAATCGAACCCCCTAGTTGTATTTTTGAAATTGATCCGTAGTATTGGGCAAAAGCCTAGTTTAACTTATTTAACCATAGATTCGTAGGTCGATTTTTTACGTTTTTATTATTATTACTAGGCAGCACATGTGTTTTCCCGTCTAGTGAAACTCGGAGGAAGAGGGACAGAAGAAGACTATGTGCATTGGTTTCTCAATTTTTTTGATTTTTTTTTGAATTTTTATGCCCATCTTTGAATCTTGGTCAAATCCTAGGTTTGACCAAGATTTAAACAAGTTTAAAACATGAATATGAAAAAGTAAGCATGTATCGATCCTTCTTAGTCACTCCAAAATGAAGCTCGTGGGAGGTTTTGAAATTTCCATGATTTTTCTGGTTTGAATATGTCTAGACCTTGTTTATCAACTTGAATGCTTACCATATGACATACAAAGACTATGTGGTTTGGTTTTTGATTTTTTTTTTGAATTTTTATGCCCATTTGAATCTTCGTCGAATCTTAGGTTTGACCATGATTTAAACAAGTTTAAAACATGAATATGAAAAAGTAAGCATGTATCCTTCTTAGTCACTCCAAAATGAAGCTCTTGGGAGGGTTTTCAAAATTTCCATGTTTGAATCCAAAAACCACTTCTCTTCATGCATGCACGCTTGACTTTATAAGACAGAGTTTAGGGTTAGGGGGTAGATACATGATTTTCCTGGTTTGAATATATCTAGACCTTGTTTATCAACTTAATTGAATGCTTACTATATGACATAAGAAGACCTTGGTCTTCCTTTTTTTTTTTGAATTTTTATGCCCATTTGAGTCTTGGTCAAATCCTAGGTATTGACCAAGATTTGAACAAGTTTAAAAGATGAATATGAAAAAGTAAGCATGCATGCTTCTTAGTCACTCCAAAATGAAGCTCTTGGAGGGTTTTTTGAATTTCTATGTTTGAAACCAAAAACCACTTCTCTTCATGCTTGACTTCATAAGACGGAGTTTAGGGTTAGGGGGTAGATACATGATTTTTCTGGTTTGAATATTTCTAGACCTTGTTTATCAACTTGAATGCTGCTTACTGATGGCGTGTAACTCACACGTTCGTTGGGAACCCCAAGAGGAAGGTATGATGCGCACAGTAGCAAGTTTTCCCTCAGAAAGAAACCAAGGTTTAATCGAACCAGGAGGAGCCAAGAAGCACGTTGATGGTTGATGGTCGCGAAATGTGATGCGGCGCAACACCAGGGATTCCGGCGCCAACGTGGAATCTGCACAACAAAACCAAAGTACTTTGCCCCAACGAAACAGTGAGGTTGTCAATCTCACCGGCTTGCTGTAACAAAGGATTAAACGTATCGAGTGGAAGATGTTTGCAAAGAAAACAGTAAAACAAGTAGATTGTATGCTATGTAAAGAATAGGACCGGGGTCCACAGTTCACTAGAGGTGTCTCTCCCATAAGATAAAAGCATGTTGGGTGAACAAATTACGGTCGGGCAATTGACAACTAGAGAAAGGCATAACAATGCGTATACATGATATGATAAATATAGTGAGATTTAATTGGGCATTACGACAAAATACATAGACCGCCATCCAACCGCATCTATGCCTAAAAAGTCCACCTTCAGGTTATCATCCGAACCCCATTCAGTATTAAGTTGCTAAGCAACAGACAATTGCATTAAGTATGGTGCGTAATGTAATCAACAACTACATCCTTAGACATAGCATCAATGTTTTATCCCTAGTGGCACAAAGACATCCACAACCTTAGAACTTTCTGTCACTGTCCCAGATTAAATGGAGGCATGAACCCACTATCGAGCATAAATACTCCCTCTTGGAGTTAAGAGTACAAACTTGGCCAGAGCCTCTACTAATAACGGAGAGCATGCAAGATCATAAACAACACATAAACAATAGATTGATAATCACCATAATCATAGTACTCTCTATCCATCGGATCCCGACAAACACAACATATAGTATTACAGATAGATGATCTTGATCATGTTAGGCAGCTCACAAGATCCAACAATGAAGCACAACAAGGAGAAGACGACCATCTAGCTATGCTATGGACCCATAGTCCAGGGGTGGACTACTCACTCATCACTCCGAGGCGACCATGGCGGTGTAGAGTCCTCCGGGAGATGAATCCCCTCCCCGGCAGGGTGCCGGAGGCGATCTCCTGAATCCCGAGATGGGATTCGCGGCGGCGGCGTCTCGGAAGGTTTTCCGTATCGTGGCTCTCGCTTGGGGTTTCGCGACGGAGGCTTTAATTAAGTAGGCGGAAGGTCAACGCGGGGGCCACACGAGGTGCCCAGGGGGTAGGCCGGCGCGCCAGGGCTTGGGCCGCGCCGCCCTAGCCTCGGCTGCCTCGTGGCCCCACTTCGTTATCTCTTCGGTCTTCCTTCGTGCAAAAATAGGACCCTGGGCGAAAGTTTCGTCCAATTCCGAGAATATTTCCTTACTAGGATTTCGAAACCAAAAACAGCAAAACAAAGAAAGGCTCTTCGGCATCTTGTTAATAGGTTAGTTCCAAAATGCATAAATATGACATATAATGTGTATAAAACATGTAGGTATCATCAATAAAGTAGCATGGAACATAAGAAATTATCGATACGTTGGAGACGTATCAGCATCCCATTCTGCTCGTCCCGAGCAGGTAAAACGATAACAAAGATAATTTCTTGACATGCCATCATACTTGTAAACATATGTAATGAAGGCAGCGATCAAAGCAAAGGTAATGACATGAGTAAACAAGTGAATCATATGACAAAGACTTTTCATGAATAGTACTTCAAGACAAGCATCAATAAGTCTTGCATAAGAGTTAACTCATAAAGCAATAAATCAAAGTAAAGGCGTTGAAGCAACACATAGGAAGATTAAGTTTCAGCGATTGCTTTCAACTTATAACATGTACATCTCATGGATATTGTCAACATAAAGTAATATAACAAGTGCAATATGCAAGTATGTAGGAATCAATGCACAGTTCACACAAGTGTTTGCTTCTTAAGGTGGAAGGAGATAGGTAAACTGACTCAACAATAAAAGTAAAAGAATGGTCCTTCAAGAGGAAAGCATCGATTGCTGTATTTGTGCTAGAGCTTTCATTTTGAAAACATGAAACAATTTTGTCAACGGTAGTAATAAAGCATATGAGTTATGTAAATTATATCTTACAAGTTGCAAGCCTCATGCATAGTATACTAATAGTGTCCGCACCTCGTCCTACTTAGCTTGGACTACCGGATCTTTGCATGCCATGTTTCAACCAAGTGTCACAAGGGGTACCTCCATGCCTGTACAAAGGTCTAAGGAGAAAGCTCGCATTTTGGATTTCTCGCTTTTGATTATTCTCAACTTAGACATCCATACCGGGACAACATGGACAACAGATAATGGACTCCTCTTAAATGCATAAGCATGTAGCAATGATTATTATTCTCATATGAGATTGAGGATATATGTCCAAAATTGAAACTTCAACCATGGTTCATGGCTTTAGTTAGCGGCCCAATGTTCTTCTCTAACAATTTTGCATGCTCCAACCACTAAAATGATAGATCCTTCGACAAGACGGACATGCATAGCAACTCACATGATATTCAACAATAGTTGATGGCGTTCCCAGAAGCATGGTTATCGCACAACAAGCAACTTAATAAAAGATAAAGTGCATAAGTACATATTCAATACTACGATAGTTTTTAAGGCTATTTTGTCCCATGAGCTATGTATTGCAAAGGTGAATGATGGAATTTTAAAGGTAGCACTCAAGCAATTTACTTTGGAATGGCGGAGAAATACCATGTAGTAGGTAGGTATGGTGGACACAAATGGCATAGTAGTTGGCTCAAGGATTTTGGATGCATGAGAAGTATTCCCTCTCGATACAAGGTTTAGGCTAGCAAGGTTATTTGAAGCAAACTCAAGGATGAACAAGTGCAGCAAAACTCACATAAAAGACATATTGTAAACATTATAGGACTCTACACCGTCTTCCTTGTTGTTCAAAACTCAATACTAGATATTATCTAGACCTTAGAGAAACCAAATATGCAAATCAAATTTTAGCAAGCTCTATGTATTTCTTCATTAATGGGTGCAAAGCATATGATGCAAGAGCTTAAACATGAGCACAACAATTGCAAAGTATCACATTATCCAAGACATTTTAGAATTACTACATGTAGCATTTTCCAATTCCAACCATATAACAATTTAACGAAGAAGAAACTTCGCCATGAACATTATGAGTAAAGCCTAAGGACACATGTGTCCATATGCAACAGCGGAGCGTGTCTCTCTCCCACAAAGTGAATGCTAGGATCCATTTTATTCAAAAAAAAACAAAAACAAAAACAAAAACAAAAACAAACCGACGCTCCAAGTAAAGAATACAAGATGTGACGAATAAAAATATAGTTTCAGGGGAGGAACCCGATGATGTTGTCGATGAAGAAGGGATGCCTTGGGCATCCCCAAGATTAGACGCTTGAGTCTTCTTAAAATATGCAGGGGTGAACCACGGGGGCATCCCCAAGCTTAGAGCTTTCACTCCTCTTGATCATAGTATATCATTCTCCTCTCTTGACCCTTGAAAACTTCCTTCACACCAAACTTCAAGCAAACTCATTAGAGGGTTAGTGCACAATTAATAATTCACACATTCAGAGGTGACACAATCATTATTTTCACTTCTGGACATTGCATAATGCTACTGGACATTAATGGATCAAAGAAATAAATCCAACATAGCAAAAGAGGCGATGCGAAATAAAAGGCAGAATCTGTCAAAAACAGAACAGTCCGTAAAGACGAATTTAAAGCTGGAACCAGACTTGCTCAAATGGAAAAACTCAAAACTAATGAAAGTTGCGTAAATATCTGAGGATCACGCTCGTAAATTGGCAGATTTTTTCGAATTTTCTACAGAGAAATGTGCCCAGATTCGTGACAGACAGCAATGCTGTTTCTGCGCAGCGATCCCGAATATAACATCAACTTTAACATAGAAACTTTACTTGGCACAAAAACATGATAAGGAGAGGTTGCTACAGTAGTAAACAACTTCCAAGACTCAACAAAACAAAAATTGCTGTAGTTAAAAACATGGGTTGTCTCCCATAAGCGCTTTTCTTTAACGCCTTTCAGCTAGGCGCAGAAAGTGCAAATCAAGTAACATCGAGAGTAGAAGTATCAACATCATAGTTTGTTCTAATAATAGAATCAAAAGGTAACTTCATTCTCTTTCTAGGAAGTGTTCCATACCTTTCTTGAGAGGAAATTGATATTTAATATTACCTTCCCTCATATCAATAACAACACCAACGGTTCGAAGAAAAGGTCTTCCCAACACAATAGGACAAGATGCATTGCATCCGATATCCAAGACAACAAAATCAACGGGGACAAGGTTATTGTTAACCGTAATATGCACATTATCAATCCTCCCCAAAGGTTTCTTTTTAACATTATCGGCAAGATTAACATCCAAATAACAATTCTTCAATGGTGGCAAGTCAAGCATATCATAAATCTTTTTAGGCATAACAGAAATACTTGCACCAAGATCACATAAAGCATTACATTCAAAGTCATTGAATTTCATTTTAATGATGGGCTCCCAACCATCTTCTAACTTTCTAGGAATAGAAGTTTCAAGTTTTAGTTTCTCTTCTCTAGCTTTTATGAGAGCATTTGTAATATGTTTTGTAAAGGCTAAATTTATAGCACTAGCATTAGGACTTTTAGCAAGTTTTTGTAAGAACTTTATAACTTCAGAGATGTGGCAATCATCAAAATCTAAATCATTATGAGCTACAGCAATGGAATCATTGTTCCCAAGGTTGGAAAAAATTTCAGCAGTTTTATCACAAGCAGTTTCAGCAGTTTTAGCAATTTCAGGCAGTTTTGTACGCTTTGCACTAGGAGTAGAAACATTGCCAACACCAATTATTTTACCATTGATAGTAGGAGGTGCAGCAACATGTGAAGAATTAGCATTACTAGTGGTGGTAATAGTCCAAACTTTAGCTACATTACTCTCTTTAGCTAGTTTTTCATTTTCTTCTCTATCCCACCTAGCACGCAGTTCAGCCATTAATCTTATATTCTCATTAATTCTAACTTGGATGGCATTTGCTGTAGTAGTAATCTTACTATCAATATCATCAGGTTTAGCAGCCATTTTATTAATTAAAGAAGATTGTGATGCAGACATGTATGAGATTCGGGTTTCAGCATTTGAAATTTTAGTTTGCAGACCAGAAATCTCCCTATTCAAGTTTTCAAGTTGATTTCCTATATTTTTCAACAAGGTAGATTGTTCATTCATAGTTTTAGTAAACAATTGATTTTGCTCATATTGTGATTGCATAAAGTTTTTAGTGGATCTTTCAATTTCTAGCATTCTTTCCTCATATCTACCATAAGTATTACCATAATCATTACCACTAGCAGGATATGGCCTATAGTTATTACCAGAGTTGTTCCTATAAGCATTGTTGTTGAAATTATTATTTTTAATGAAATTCACATCAACATTTTCTTCTTGAGCAACCAATGAAGCTAAAGGAACATTATTTGGATCAACATTAGATCTACCATTCACAAGCATAGACATAATCACATCAATCTTATCACTCAAGGAAGAGGTTTCTTCAATTTACCTTCTTACCTTGTGGAGCTCTTTCCGTGTGCCATTCAGAGTAATTTATCATCATATCATCAAGAAGTTTTGTAGCCGCCCCCAATGTGATGGACATAAAGGTACCTCCAGCAGCTGAATCCAATAAATTCCGCGAAGAAAAATTTAGTCCTGCATAGAAGGTTTGGATGATCATCCAAGTAGTCAGTCCATGGGTTGGGCAATTCTTTACCAAAGTTTTCATTCTCTCCCATGCTTGAGCAACATGTTCAGTATCTAATTGTTTAAAATTCATTATGCTACTTCTCAAAGATATAATTTTAGCGGGAGGATAATATCTACCAATAAAAGCATCCTTGCATTTAGTCCATGAATCAATACTATTCTTAGGCAAAGATAGCAACCAATCTTTAGCTCTTCCTCTTAATGAGAAAGGAAACACTTTCAATTTAATAATATCACCATCTACATCTTTATACTTTTGCATTTCACAAAGTTCAACAAAATTATTGAGATGGGCAGCAGCATCATCAGAACTAGCACCAGAAAATTGATCTCTCATAACCAAGTTCAGTAAAGCATGTTTAATTTCAAAGAATTCTGCTGTAGTAGCAGGTGGAGCAATAGGTGTGCATAGGAAATCATTATTATTTGCATTTGTGAAGTCACACAACTTAGTATTTTCAGGGTATTCATTTTAGCAACGGTAAATAAAACAAACTAGATAAAGTAAATGCAAGTAACTAATTTTTTGTGTTTTTGATATAGAGAGCAAGACAAGTAAATAAAGTAAAACTAGCAACTAATTTTTTTGTGTTTTGTTTAGGTGCAGCAAACAAAGTAGGAAATAAAATAAAGCAAGACAAAAACAAAGTAAAGAGATTGAGAAGTGGAGACTCCCTTGCAGCGTGTCTTGATCTCCCCGGCAACGGCGCCAGAAAAGAGCTTGATGGCGTGTAACTCACACGTTCGTTGGGAACCCCAAGAGGAAGGTATGATGCGCACGTAGCAAGTTTTCCCTCAGAAAGAAACCAAGGTTTAATCGAACCAGGAGGAGCCAAGAAGCACGTTGAAGGTTGATGGTCGCGAAATGTGATGCGGCGCAACACCAGGGATTCCTGCGCCAACGTGGAATCTGCACAACAAAAACCAAAGTACTTTGCCCCAACGAAACAGTGAGGTTGTCAATCTCACCGGCTTGCTGTAACAAAGGATTAAACGTATCGAGTGGAAGATGTTTGCAAAGAAAACAATAAAACAAGTAGATTGTATGCTATGTAAAGAATAGGACCGGGGTCCACAGTTCACTAGAGGTGTCTCTCCCATAAGATAAAAGCATGTTGGGTGAACAAATTACAGTCGGGCAATTGACAAATAGAGAAAGGCATAACAATGCATATACATGATATGATAAATATAGTGAGATTTAATTGGGCATTACGACAAAATACATAGACCGCCATCCAACCGCATCTATGCCTAAAAAGTCCACCTTCGGTTATCATCCGAACCCCATTCAGTATTAAGTTGCTAAGCAACATACAATTGCATTAAGTATGGTGCGTAATGTAATCAACAACTACATCCTTAGACATAGCATCAATGTTTTATCCCTAGTGGCAACAAAGACATCCACAACCTTAGAACTTTCTCTCACTGTCCCACATTAAATGGAGGCATGAACCCACTATCGAGCATAAATACTCCCTCTTGGAGTTAAGAGTACAAACTTGGCCAGCCTCTACTAATAACGGAGAGCATGCAAGATCATAAACAACACATAAACAATAGATTGATAATCACCATAATCATAGTACTCTCTATCCATCGGATCCCGACAAACACAACATATAGTATTACAGATAGATGATCTTGATCATGTTAGGCAGCTCACAAGATCCAACAATGAAGCACAACAAGGAGAAGACGACCATCTAGCTACCGCTATGGACCCATAGTCCAGGGTGGACTACTCACTCATCACTCCGGAGGCGACCATGGCGGTGTAGAGTCCTCCGGGAGATGAATCCCCTCCGGCAGGCCGGAGGCGATCTCCTGAATCCCCCGAGATGGGATTCGCGCGGCGGCGTCTCCGGAAGGTTTCCGTATCGTGGCTCTCGGTACCGGGGGTTGCGCGACGGAGGCTTTAAGTAGGCGGAAGGTCAACGCGGGGGGCCACACGAGGTGCCCAGGGGGTAGGCCGGCGCGGCCAGGGCTTGGGCCGCGCCGCCCAGCCTCCTGGCTGCCTCGTGGCCCCACTTCGTTATCTCTTCGGTCTTCTGGAAGCTTCGTGCAAAAATAGGACCCTGGGCGAAAGTTTCGTCCAATTCCGAGAATATTTCCTTACTAGGATTTCTAAAACCAAAAACAGCCAAAGAATCGGCTCTTCGGCATCTTGTTAATAGGTTAGTTCCAGAAAATGCATAAATATGACATATAATGTGTATAAAACATGTAGGTATCATCAATAAAGTATCATGGAACATAAGAAATTATCGATACGTTGGAGACGTATCACTTACTGTATGACATACGAAGACTATGTGCTTTGGTTTTTCATTTTTTATTCATTTTTTGAATTTTTGCGCCCATTTGAATCTTGGTCAAATCGATCATAGAGTTTTGACCAATATTTAAACAAGTTTAAAACATGAATATGAAAAGTAAGCATGTATCCTTCTTAGTCATTCCAAAATGAAGCGCTCTTGGGAGGATTTTTTAAATTTCCATGTTTGAAACCAAAAACCACTTCTCTTCATGCATTCTTGACTTCATAAGATAGAGTTTAGGGTTAGGGGGTAGATACATGATTTTTCTGGTTTGAATATGTCTAGACCTTGTTTATCAGCTTAATTGAATGCTTACAATATGACATAAGAAGGTTGCTAGGGCCTTTGCGTGGCCAAGGGTGCGCGGATGGTCAGGGAACGCATTGGCATGCCATGGACGTGGTGATCAATGTCTGGGCGAGCACAGGAAAGTCGTTGTGGGGACAACGCTGGCCTTGGGAGCATGAGGGTTCGAGAGAGGGTGGATAGGACGTCTCCCTGGCATAGCCTTGTGAGCTGAGACGCCCTGCTGCGCTCTGTTGTGCCTTGTGGTGATCACCGAGGGAGGCAAGAAGGAGGGGAGGACTAGGGTTACATAGGCTTGGTTCTAGGATGATACAAGGATGGTGTCGAGTCTGGATGCTCTTGCATGCATTGGATGGAGGAAAGATAAGGGGTGCAGCAAGTTCTCTTCAACAAAAGCAATACTGTAGCTACAGTTGTGGGTCGACCAGAGGGGGAGAAAGGGTCTGGAGTGGTCAAAGGGGTGGATAGGTGCAGCTCTATGATGAGATAAAAGGGGTGTAGAAAGTGCATGTCTCCTATCTAGACATGGCCGACTCCCCATTTTGTGCCAATCCAACAAATAAGGAGAGGGTCAAGGCTCAAAATTGGTTAACCAAGGTGGGGTGCTGGTGATGGAACTGGAGGACATGAGTGGAGCAAGGCAAGAGAGAGAATGAGAGAACATGGCACACACACATGCCAAAGCATGGCATGGCCGGCCCTCCTTAGTGAATGCCAAAATGAGCAAGGGCATTACTCAATTTAGAATATTGGATAAGCAAGATGATGTTGAGTTATGGCTAGGAAACACATATGATTCAAAAAGATCTACTTACTTTATTAAGCAAGATGGATTTCCTCAAATTTAAAAACAAGCAATAGAAAAGCAGGAAATGGTATAAGTACCATAAACATGCCTTTTTGTCAAAAAGAAGGGAAAAATAAAATAATGATATAGAAATCATTCTTTGGTGGAAATGAGATGTTTTATTTGAATAAATAGGTTGAAAAGGTTTAATAAAACTAGAAGTAGTTTTGTGGTCAAAACTAGAGAAGAAATAAATAGGGTTTTGGAAAATTTTATTAAAAGAAAGTAAGAATAAAATTGGGAAATATGATCTCAAGGGTAGATGATTACTACATAATGTAACAATCATTTCCACACTTGGTTTTGTGGGCATTAAACTTGGATGAAAGAAAAACAAGAGGTAAAAGTGGAAAAAGGGATCTAGAGCTAAAACTCTGGATAGGGGACAAGATCAGGTGGAATATATGGGTTATGAGGATAGCATGAGATATGCAAGACGTGGAAGCTGTAAAGGGAGTTGAATATATGAGATTCCTGCATTGAGTTCACCTATAACAGTTGTGGGTGCTTAAAGATCAACTGCCTAAGATTAAATCTTTTAAGCCTTCCAAAACATCTTATTGACTTGGATTCAAAACCATCACACCAGTGCTAGGATTATTGTCTCGGATGGCAAAGGATAGATATAGTTAGAGTCAAAATTTTAGTTGTTCCAAGGTAGGTGTCTAGGGTTCAGGATGTAAAAGGATTAGGGAGTAGATGATTTTCAAAACTTGAATAAAGGATAGGGTGAGCTAAAGTGCATCACCAGGTGACAAGGTATCGACTTGTCAATGCCTACAGATTGTAGACTAGGGTTTTCAGGGAAGTAGAGGGCAAGTAGATCTCGAGGGTTCAGCCGGAAAAGTACTTGACTGCTAGAAAACTAGGGTTGTGTTGACAATGAAATCGATCCTCTCTTTCTCCCTCGGCCCCCTGATACGTCTCCAACGTATCTATAATTTCTGATGTTCCATGCTTGTTTTATGACAATACCTACATGTTTTGTTCACATTTATATCGTTTTGATGCATTTCCGGAACTAACCTATTGACGAGATGCCGAAGTGCCAGTTCTGTGCTGTTTTTGGTTTCAGAAATCCTAGTAAGGAAATATTCTCGAATTGAATGAAATCAACGCCCAAAGATTCAGAAATCCACGGCTTCCTAACACCCGAGAGGGACTGCAGGGGCGTGGGCCCCACACACCTGGCGGCGCCGCAGGGGCGCCGGCCTATTGTGTGGGCCCCCGTAGCCCTTCCGACTCCGTCTCTTTGCCTATAAGAAGCCCCGACCTAAATCTTCGATACGAATAAGCCACGGTACGAGAAACCTTCCGAGCCGCCGCCATCGCGAAGCCAAGATCCGGGGGACAGGAGTCTCTGTTCGCACGCCGGACGGGGAAGTGCCCGAAGGCTTCGCATCGACACCAACGCCATCTTCATCACCGCTGCTGTCTCCCATGAGGAGGGAGTAGTTCTCCATCGAGGCTAAGGGCTGTACCGGTAGCTATGTGGTTAATCTCTCTCTATGTACTTCAATACAATAATCTCATGAGCTGCCTTACATGATTGAGATTCATATGATGATTCTTGTAATCTAGATGTCATTATGCTAGTCAAGTGGATTTTACTTATGTGATCTCCGGAGACTCCTTGTCCCACGTGTGTAAAGGTGACAGTGTGTGCACCGTGTGGGTCTCTTAGGCTATATTTCACAGAATACTTATTCACTGTTATGAATAGCATATTGAAGTGCTTATTTATATCCCTTTATGATTGCAATGTGTTTTGTATCACTATTCATCTATGTGCTACTCTAGTGATGTTATTAAAGTACTCTATTTCTCCGCACGGTGTAATGGTGACAGGTGTGCATCGTGTGGTTCTTGGAGATTATGAAGTTAACTATTGCTATGATAGTATTGATGTGATCTATGCCTCCTTCATAGTGTGATGGTGAGTGTGCATGCTATGTTAGTATTTGGTTTAGTTGTGTTGATCTATCGTGCACTCTAAGGTTATTTAAACATGAATATCGAATATTGTGGAGCTTGTTAACTCCGGCATTGAGGGTTCGTGTAATCCTACACAATTAGTGGTGTTCATCATCCAACAAGAGAGTGTAGAGTATAGCATTTATCTATTCTGTTATGTGATCAATGTTGAGAGTGTCCACTAGTGAAAGTATAGTCCCTAGGCCTTGTTCCTAAATACTGAAATCGCTGCTTGTTTACTGTTTTACAGCATCCGTACTGCCTGCAATATTACCACCATCAACCACACGCCAGTTGTAGCATCAAGCTATTTTCTGGTGCCGTTACCTGCTCATATACATTCATACCACCGTATTTCACTATCTCTTCGCCGAACTAGTGCACCTATACATCCGACAAGTGTATTAGGTGTGTTACACAAGAGACTTCTTGCTTTGTGGTTGCAGGGTTGCTTGAGAGGGATATCTTTGACCTCTTCCTCCCCGAGTTCGATAAACCTTGGGTGATCCACTTAAGGGAAAACTTGCTGCTGTTCTACAAACCTCTGCTCTTGGAGGCCCAACACTGTCTACAGGAAAAGAAGCGTGAGTAGACATCAAGCTATTTTCTCGCGCCATTGCCGGGGAGGAAAGGTAAAAGGCACTCATACTCCGGTCCCGGTAACTAAGTTATTTTCTGTTACCGTTGTAAGTGTCGAAGCTATTTCCTTTAGATCCCGCAATTGCATCTTTTGGTTTCTTGTTTACACTAGTTAGGCATAATGGAAAGTAACAATGAGCTTCTTATTCTATTTCCTGAGTTAAGACATGAATTGTTTGCTGCGAAAATTAAAAAACCTATGGAATCTTATTTGCATGCTAGTAGCAATGATATTATTATGAACGCTTTGAACACCATTGTTGCTAATGATATGGAAAATTCTAAGCTTGGGGAAGCTGGTTTTGATGAGCATGATATTTTTAGTCTCCTAAGCATTGAGGAGAAAATTTTCTTTGATGATACTTTTCCTCCTATTTATGATGATTATAATGATAGTGGTCTTTTGGTGCTGCCTACTATGGAGAGTAAATTTTATTATGATTATACTATGCCTCTTACACTTGATGAGAATAATAATGATAGCTACTTTGTTGAATTTGCTCCCACTACAACTAATAAAATTGATTTTGCTTATGTGGAGAGTAATAATTTTATGCATGTGGCTCATGACAAAAATGCTTTATGTGATACTTATATTGTTGAGTTTGTTCATGATGCTACTGAAATTTATTATGAGAGAGGGAAACATGGTTATATGCATCTTAATAATATTAAGTTTTCCCTCTTTATGTTGAGAATCTTGAAATTGCGCTTGTGTTGCTTTTCTATGCTTGCCACTTTGTTCTTCATGAATTTATTTGTGTACAAGATTCCTTTTCATAGGAAGTGGGTTAGGCTTAAATGTGTTTTGAATTTGCTCCTTGATGTTCTCTTTTGCTTCAAATCTTATTTCTCGCGAGTATCATTAAAATTGCTGAGCCCATCTTAATGGCTATAAAGAAAGAACTTCTTGGGAGATAACCCATGTGTTTATTTTACTACAGCACTTTTGTTTTATATTTGAGTCTTGGAAGTTGTTTACTACTGTAGCAACCACTCCTTATCATGTTTTTGGTGCCAAGTAAAGTCTCTATGTTAAAGTTGATGCTAGATTTGGATTACTGCGTAGAAACTGATTTGCTGTCTGTCACGAATTCGCGCAGAAGTCTCTGTAGATAACTCAGAAAATCTGCAAATTTACGTGTGTGATCCTCAGATATGTACGCAACTTTCATT
This sequence comes from Lolium multiflorum, assembly GCA_030979885.1. NCBI lineage: Eukaryota > Viridiplantae > Streptophyta > Magnoliopsida > Poales > Poaceae > Lolium > Lolium multiflorum. Next base: position 101,736,935 of record CM061749.1, read on the forward strand.
AGTTTTGAGTTTTTCCATTTGAGCAAGTTAAGTGCCCCTGCCAAATTCGTCTTTACGTACTGTTCTGTTTTTGACAGATTCTGCCTTTTATTTCGCATTGCCGCTTTTGCTATGTTGAATGAGTTTCTTTGTTCCATTAACTTTCAGAAGCTTTCTGCAATGTCCATAAGTGTTAAGAATGATTGTGTCACCTCTGAACATGTGAATTTTTATTATGCACTAACCCTCTAATGAGTTTGCTTGAAGTTTGGTGTGGAGGAAGTTTTCAAGGGTCAATAGAAGAGGATGATATACTATGATCAAGAAGAGTGAAAGGTCTAAGATTGGGGATGCCCCGGTGGTTCATCCCTGCATATTTTAAGAAGACTCAAGCATCAAAGCTTGGGGATGCCGAAGGCATCCCCTTCTTCATTCTTCATCGACAACTTATCAGGTCACTTCTAGTGAAACTATATTTTTATTCCGTCACATCTTATGTAATTTACTTGGAGCGTCTGTGTGCTTTTATTTTCGTTTTGTTATTTTTATTCTCTGAATAAATTCATGCTCATGTGGGAGAGAGACACGCTCCGCTTTTTCATATGGAACACATGTGTCCTTAGCTTTACTTTTAATGTTCAAGGGCGAAAGTTGATCGCTTCACTTGTTTCTATTTGGTTGGAATCAGAACATGCTTCATATGGTCTTGAATAGTTTGATACTTGGCAATTTTTTTGAGCTCTCATAAATCATGTTTAAGCTCTTGCATCATGTAGTTAAATCTAGTAGTGGAGAACTACCGTAGAGCTTGTTGAAATTTGGTTTGCATGATTGGTCTCTCTAAGGTCTAGATATTTTCTGGTAAGAGTGTTTGAGCAACAAGGAAGACAATGTAGAGTCTTATAATGCTTGCAATATGTTCTTATGTAAGTTTTGCTGTACGTTTATACTTGTGTTTGCTTCAAACAACCTTGCTAGCCAAAGCCTTGTACTGAGAGGAAATGCTTCTCGTGCATCCAAACACCTTGAGCCAAAACCCATGCCATTTGTGTCCACCATATCTACCTACTATGTGGTATTTTTCTGCCATTCCAAGTAAATACTTCATGTGCTACCTTTAAACAATTCAAAAGCTATTATCTCTTATTTGTGTCAATGTTTTATAGGTCATGAGGAAGTATGTGGTGTTTTATCTTTCGATCTTGTCATTTACTTTTGACAGACTTTCACAATGGACTAGTGGCTCATCCGCTTATCCAATAATTTTGCAAAAAGAGCTGGCAATGGGGTTCCCAGCCCCAATTAATTAACTTGCATTAATAATTCTCTTCACATGTTTTGCTCTGATCTATCAGTAAGCAACTTAAATTTGCAAATAGACACTCCTCCATGGTATGTGAATGTTGGAAGGCACCCGAGGATTCGGTTAGTCATGGCTTGTGTAAGCAAAGGTTGGGGGAGTGTCATCTAATAAATAAAACTAAAGTACATGTGTAAACAAAAGAGAAGAGTGATGATCTACCTTGCCGGTAGAGATAACGTCCTTCATGGGAGCCGCTCTTGAAAGTCTGGTTGATAAGGTAGTTAGAGTACCCATTACCATTCGTTGACAACAACAAACACCTCTCAAAATTTTACTTTTATGCTCTCTATATGATTTCAAAACTTGAAAAGCTCTAGCACATGATTTAATCCCTGCTTCCCTCTGCGAAGGGCCTATCTTTTACTTTATTGTTGAGTCAGTTTACCAATTTCCTTCCATCTTAGAAGCAAACACTTGTGTCAACTGTGCATTGATTCTTACATACTTGCTTATTTGCATTCATCATATTACTCTATGTTGACAATTATCCATGAGATATGCATGTTGAAAGTTGAAAGCAATCTGAAACTTATATCTTCCTTTGTGTTGCTTCGATGCCTTTACTAAGAATTTATTGCTTATGAGTTAGCTCTTATGCAAGTCTTGTTGATACTTGTCTTGAAAGTACTATTCATGAAAGTTTTGCTATATGATTCATTTGTTTAGTCATCATCTTTTGTTAGCAATCTTTTGCTTCAGATCACTCCATTCATGTCATATGCTTTACAATAATGTTGATCAAGATTATGATGGTAGCATGTCACCTCGAAATTATTTGTGTTATCGTTTACCTACTCGAGGGCGAGTAGGAACTAAGCTTGGGACGCTGATACGTCTCCAACCTATCTATAATTTCTGATGTTCCATGCTTGTTTTATGACAATACCTACATGTTTTGTTCACACTTTATATCGTTTTGATGCATTTTCCGGAACTAACCTATTGACGAGATGCCGAAGTGCCAGTTCCTGTTTTCTGTTGTTTTTGGTTTCAGAAATCCTAGTAAGGAAATATTCTTAATTGGACGAAATCAACGCCCAACATCTTAGAATTCCACGAAGCTTCCAGAACACCCGAGAGGAACCAGAGGGGGGCCACAGGGGCCCCACACACTAAGGCGGCGCGGCCAGAGGGGGGCGCCGGCCTACTGTGTGGGCCCCCCGTAGCCCTTCCGACTCCGCCTCTTCGCCTATAAGAAGCCCCCTGACCTAAATCTTCGATACGAATAAGCCACGGTACGAGAAACCTTCCAGAGCCGCCGCCATCACGAAGCCAAGATCTAGGGGACAAGAGTCTCTGTTCCGGCACGCCGCCGGGACGGGGAAGTGCCCCGGAAGGCTTCTCCATCGACACCACCGCCATCTTCATCACCGCTGCTGTCTCCCATGAGGAGGGAGTAGTTCTCCATCGAGGCTAAGGGCTGTACCGGTAGCTATGTGGTTAATCTCTCTCTATGTACTTCAATACAATAATCTCATGAGCTGCCTTACATGATTGAGATTCATATGATGATGCTTGTAATCTAGATGTCATTATGCTAGTCAAGTGGATTTTACTTATGTGATCTCCGGAGACTCCTTGTCCCACGTGTGTAAAGGTGACAGTGTGTGCACCGTGTGGGTCTCTTAGGCTATATTTCACAGAATACTTATTCACTGTTATGAATAGCATATTGAATTGCTTATTTATATCCCTTTATGATTGCAATGTGTTTTGTATCACTATTCATCTATGTGCTACTCTAGTGATGTTATTAAAGTACTCTATTCCTCCTGCACGGTGTAATGGTGACAGTGTGTGCATCATGTGGTTCTTGTCGTAGATTATGAAGTTAACTATTGCTATGATAGTATTGATGTGATCTATGCCTCCTTCATAGTGTGATGGTGACAGTGCATGCTATGTTAGTACTTGGTTTAGTTGTGTTGATCTATCATGCACTCTAAGCTTATTTAAACCTGAATATCGAATATTGTGGAGCTTGTTAACTCCGGCATTGAGGGTTCGTGTAATCCTACACAATTAGTGGTGTTCATCATCCAACAAGAGAGTGTAGAGTATAGCATTTATCTATTCTGTTATGTGATCAATGTTGAGAGTGTCCACTAGTGAAAGTATAATCCCTAGGCCTTGTTCCTAAATACTGAAATCGCTGCTTGTTTACTGTTTTACTGCATCTGTACTGCCTGCAATATTACCACCATCAACCACACGCCAGTTGTAGCATCAAGCTATTTTCTGGTGCCGTTACTACTGCTCATATACATTCATACCACCTGTATTTCACTATCTCTTCGCCGAACTAGTGCACCTATACATCCGACAAGTGTATTAGGTGTGTTGGGGACACAAGAGACTTCTTGCTTTGTGGTTGCAGGGTTGCTTGAGAGGGATATCTTTGACCTCTTCCTCCCTGAGTTCGATAAACCTTGGGTGATCCACTTAAGGGAAAACTTGCTGCTGTTCTACAAACCTCTGCTCTTGGAGGCCCAACACTGTCTACAGGAAAATAAGCGTGAGTAGACATCACCCCCCCTTATATAGGAGGCGGAGCCGAGGGTTTCGTGATGTACAAGTTACAAAGACCGGGAGACTCTTTGAGTTCGTCCCGTAATAGTTACAAGTCATTATTCCTAATACAACTCTATCTTTCCAAATTATCTCTTAACTGGGCTTCCGGTCTTCAGAAACATCGGGTCGTGGGCCTTCAGTAAACCCCGGGTACCATCTTTGGCAGGCCCATTGGGGATGCCTATGTCAATAGCCCCCGAGATTTTGCTTGAATCGAAGAATCAGGGAGAATCTCCATCATTAAAATTAACACCTGACTACTTCGAGTTACTAAATGACTTTCATAAAACAATCATATATTGTACAGGGATAACGGTAATTGGGGCTGGTTCATCTGACGGATCAGGTACCAGTTAACTGCTCTTGTGGCAATCCCGCAAATACCTACTTCAAGATCAAGTCTCTGGACATGATCTCGGTATACTGGCGTAATTTGACATGTGGCTCTTAAGGTCTTACCATATGTCGAATTCCATTCATGTTTTATCGGGTACCTAACGCGTCCGTTAGGATTTTCTTCGCATCTGTTGATTCGGAAAATAATAGCAGAGCGCATTCGGGTGCGATGCCACGCCGCGCAGGACGGATCCTGGGGTCTTACCTTCGCAAAGTATGGCGGCATTCAGAGATTAAGTCGCGACTGAGGCGCTCTGAGAATATATTGTCGAGTGCCCTTTTTCGGCTGCTGGAATAGAACATTCGTTCGAGTCATATGATGACTTATATTTTTTTACCTTGTCCTCCCGATGGGAGTATATGAAGAGTTATATCATAACTCGAAATATGCTCACCATGACTTCTTCAATTTCATCGGGTACACGAACAGCGTTCCCGATGGGAGTAGCCCCCGAGGCTACAGCCAAGTGCTTGTACTTGGTTGTAGGCTCACCTTTTTATTATCTTTGTCACTATATTGTGAACTTTTTCTAGCACTCCCATCTTTTCGGGTGCGCGACCAGCGCTCCCGGTGGGAGTAGCCCACGAGGCTACAGTCGAGTATTTATACTTGGTTGTAGGCTGATGTCTACGGGTGCTTCTATTCTTGTAGACAGTGTTGGGCCCCCAAGAGGAGAGGTTTGTAGAACAGCAGCAAGTTTCCCTTAAGTGGATCACCCAAGGTTTATCGAACTCAGGGAGGAAGAGGTCAAAGATATCCCTCTCAAGCAACCCTGCAATCACAAAGCAAGAAGTCTCTTGTGTCCCCAACACACCAAATACACTTGTCAGGTGTATAGGTGCACTAGTTCGGCGAAGAGATAGTGAAATACAAGTAATATGGATGTATATGAGTGGTAATAGCAATCTGAATAAAATATGGCAGCGAGTAAACATGCAACAAAACAGTAAGTAAACGGTGTTTTCAGTATTGGAAACAAGGCCTAGGGATCATACTTTCACTAGTGGACACTCTCAACATTGATCGCATAATAAATACTTCTTCTCATATGTGCTACATATACTCTTGTTTGATAATGAACATCATTCGTTGCGTAGGATTACACGAACCCTCAATGCCGGAGTTAACAAGCTCCACAACATTCGATATTCATGTTTAAGTAACCTTAGAGCATAATAGATCATTGCAAAATAAACCAAGAACTAACATAGCGCACGCACTGTCCACATTACAATATGAAGGAGGAATAGATCACATCAATACTATCATAATGACAATTAACTCCACAATCTACAAGAGATCATGATCATAGCCTACGACAAGAACCACACGGTGCACGCACTGATCACCTTTACACACATGCAGGAGGAATAGACTACTTTAATAACATCACATGAGTAGCACACAACTAGCAGCGATACAAAGCTCATCATATGGATCTCAATCATGTAAGGCAGCTCATGAGATCATTGTATTGGAGTATGAGAGAGAGATTAACCACATAGCTACGGTAGAGCCCTCAGCCCCAGGGGAGAACTACTCCCTCCTCATCATGGGAACAGCGATGGCGGAAGATGGCGGTGGAGACGGCTTCCGGGGCAATTCCCCGTCCGGCAGGGTGCCGGAACAGAGACTTCTGTCCCCCGAATCTTGATTTCGCGATGGCGGCGGCTCTGGAAGGTTTTTCTCCGTATCGTGGTCTCTGGCGGTGTTTTTAGGTCAGGGAGGCTTAAATAGGCGCCGAGAGGGAGTCGGAGGGGCCACGGGGTGCCCACACCCTAGGGGGCGCGCCCCCCCCCGCGCCGGGGTGTGGTGTGGGGCCCCCCTGGCTCCCCTCTCATCCTCCTCCGGTGCTCTGGAAGCTTCCGGGAAAAATAGGAACTTTGGCGGTGATTTCGTCCGATTCCGAGAATATTTCGTTACTAGGATTTCTGAAACCAAAAACAGCAGAAAACAGCAACTGGCCTTTCGGCATCTCGTCAATAGGTTAGTTCCGGAAAACGCATAATAATGACATATAATGTGTATAAAACATGTAGATATCATCAATAAAGTGGCATGGAACATAAGAAATTATCGATACGTTGGAGACGTATCAGCATCCCCAATTAGTTCTGTTCGTCCCGAGCAGGTAAAACGATAACAAAGATAATTTCTGAAGTGACATGCCATCATATCCTTGATCATACTATTGTAAAGCACATGAGATAAATGCAGAGATTCGAAGCAATGATGAAGATAATGAGTAAACAAATGAATCACATAACAAAGACTTTTCATGAATAATACTTTCAAGACAAGCATCAATGAGTCTTGCATAAGAGTTAACTCCTAAGCAATAAATTCTTAGTAGAAAGCTTTGAAACAACACAAGGAAGATATAAGTTTCAGCGGTTGCTTTCAACTTTAACATGTATATCTCGTAGATAATTGTCAACACAAAGTAATATAACAAGTGCAATAGGTAAACATGTAAGAATCAATGCACACAATTTACACAAGTGTTTGCTTCTAAGATAGAAAGAATAGGTAAACTGACTCAACAATAAAGTAAAAGAATGGCCCTTCAAAGAGGAAAGCATCGATTGCTATATTTGTGCTAGAGCTTTTATTTTGAAAACATCAAGAGAGTCTAAAAGTAAAGTTTTGAGGAGTGTTTGTTGTTGTCAACGAATGGTAGCGGGTACTCTAACCCCCTTGCCAGACAAACCTTCAAAGAGCGGCTCCCATTTTATTTTATTTTTGGTGGCACTCCTTCCAACCTTTCTTTCACAAACCATGGCTAACCGAATCCTCGGGTGCCTGCCAACAATCTCATACCATGAAGGAGTGCCTTTTTATTTTAGTTTTATTATGATGACACTCCTCCCCACCTTTGCTTTCTCAAGCCATGGCTAACCGAATCCTTCGGGTGCCGTCCAACAATCACATACCATGGAGGAGTGTCTATTTTTGTTAATTAATTTGGGACTGGGAATCCCATTGCCAGCTCTTTTTGCAAAATTATTGGATAAGCGGATGAAGCCACTAGTCCATTGGTGAAAGTTGCCCAACAAGATTGAAAGATAAACACCACATACTTCCTCATGAGCTATAAAACATTGACACAAATAAGAGGTAATAACTTTTGAATTGTTTAAAGGTAGCACTCAAGCAATTTACTTTGGAATGGCGGAGAAATACCATGTAGTAGGTAGGTATGGTGGACACAAATGGCATGAATATTGGCTCAAGTATTTGGATGCATGAGAAGTAATCCCTCTCGATACAGGGTTTTAGGCTAGCAAGGTTATTTGAAGCAAACTCAAGTATGAAATGGTGCAGCAAGACTCACATATAAACATATTGTAAGCATTATAAGACTTTACATCGTCTCCTTGTTGTTCAAACACTTCAACCAGAAAATATCTAGACTTAGAGAGACCAATCATGCAAACCAAATTTTAACAAGCTCTATGCAATTATTCATTAATGGGTACAAGGTACATGATGCAAGAGCTTAAACAAGATCTATACGAGCACAACAATTGCCAAGTTTCACCTTATTCAAGACATTATACCAATTACTACATGTAGCATTTCCCGTTTCCAACCATATAACAATTAACGAAGCAGTTTCAACCTTCGCCATGAAAATTAAAAGCTAAGAACACATGTGTTCATACGAACCAGCGGAGCGTGTCTCTCTCCCACACAAGGATGAACTTATTCAGAGAACTAAGATAACAAAACAAAAACAAAAATAAAAGCACACAGACGCTCCAAGTAAAATACATAGGATGTGACGGAATAAAAATATAGTTTCACTAGAAGAAACCCGATAAGTTGTCGATGAAGAAGGGGATGCCTTGGGCATCCCCAAGCTTAGATGCTTGAGTCTTCTTGAAATATGCAGGGATGAACCACCGGGGCATCCCCAAGCTTAGACCTTTCACTCTTCTCGATCACATTATATCACCCTCTTCTATTGACCCTTGAAAACTTCGACACACCAAACTTCAAGCAAACTCATTAGAGGGTTAGTGCATAATCAAAAACTCACATGTTCAGAGGTGACACAATCATTCTTTTCACTTCTGGACATTGCATAATGCTACTGGACATTAATGGATCAAAGAAATAAATCCAACATAGCAAAAGAGGCAATGCGAAATAAAAGACAGAATCTGTCAAAACAGAACAGTCCGTAAAGACGAATTTAGAAATGGCACCAGACTTGCTCAAATGGAAAAACTCAAAACTAATGAAAGTTGCGTACATATCTGAGGATCACGCTCGTAAATTGGCAGATTTTTTCGAATTTTCTACAGAGAATTGTGCCCAGATTCGTGACAGACAGCAATGCTGTTTCTGCGCAGCGATCCCAAATATAACATCAACTTTGACATAGAAACTTTACTTGGCACAAAAACATGATAAGGAGAGGTTGCTACAGTAGTAAACAACTTCCAAGACACAAATATAAAACAAAGTACTGTAGAAAAATAACACATGGGTTATCTCCCAAGAAGTTCTTTCTTTATAGCCATTAAGATGGGCTCAGCAATTTTGGTGATGCACCCGCAAGAAATAGTATTTGAAGCAAAAGAGAGCTTCAAGAGGCAATTCAAAACACATTTGAGCCTAACATGCTTCCTATGCAAAAGAATCTTATACACAAATGAATTCATGAAGAGCAAAGTGGCAAGCATAAGAGGATAAAACACGAGTAACTTAAAGATTCTCAACATAAAGAGGGGAAACTTAATATTATTAAGATGCATATAACCATATTTCCCTCTCTCATAATAACTTTCAGTAGCATCATTGATGAAATCCACAATATACCCGTCACTTAAAACATTCTTATCATGGTTCATATGCATAGAAGTATCATTAATTTTGGCATAAGAAGAGTTATTCTCATTAATAGTAATTGGAGCAAGATTATTATCAAGAATTTGAACATGGTAAACAAGTTGCATACTAAAAGAATTGTTTTTGGCAAGCCCATCATAACTATGACAAGTTTCATAAGGATAATTGTAGCATGTGTCATATACATCTCTACAGTAATTATCTAAACCTGAATATGTAATATCATCATTTTCACTAAAAGTAGAAGTCTCAAATATAGGATCTTCAAGCACAACATCCCCAAGCTTAGGGCTTTCAATATCATCGTTTAAGGGGACATGAATAATGCTATCATCATTACTTTCATAATCAGTACCAAAGAGATTTTCAATATCAAAGGCAGCATGCTCATCCAAATCATGATCACTAATATGGGTAAAGGGTATAGGAAGATCATCGTACTCAGATTCATTATCATAATAATCATTAGGAGCAACATACTTACGGTTACCTAGCGTTATCTCATTCACGCGGTGATACGCCGTTACCTCTTTCTTTTTATTCTCCTTCTTCTTTCTTCTTCTTCTTCTTCGTTCCCTTCTTCTTCTTCTTCTTCTCTTCCTTCTCCTCATTCCCTTCTTTAGGAGGAAGAGGCTTGAAGGGTGGCTTGTCCGCATAACCTGATTTACTTTTAGAAACAATAGAAGAAACTTGGGAGGATCCCTCCTTCTCATTAATTAGTTGAAAACACACAGCGGTCCTATCATATTTCGGCAAGGTGTCATCTTCTAAAATATTTTGTATGTAAGTATTTGTATGGCTATTATCAATGCAATAAGAAAGACAACCATGCAGACATCATCAATATCAAGATCGTTAATATTTAACAAAGAAATTTTTCTTGATAACTCTTCACACTTCAAAAATAAGGTAAGTTCATCATGCTGATTAGGAGTAATTTCATCATCACAATACAAATTTGCAGCACTCATGGGGTTTGAATTATCATTGGAGGAACATTGAAAATTAAAATGACCAACTCTATGGCAAAGTTCACAAATAAAAGGATAGAGGGCACACACTTTTTCTCCAAGATCATCTAGAGCTCTAGACCACTTTCTAGTTTTTTCATTTCTGTGATGGATACAATATTCATCTTCTATTTGATTAATTCCACAAGGTCTATGTATTCCACAAAAATTAACATGCTTATAGGAAATAACATTCTTAGGAGTTTGAGCATGCTTATTGCAATCATTAACAACAATGTCATTCTTCATGCAAGCCTCTTTAAAAGGTTCATGATACTTATCAAAATTCTTTTTAGGCAATTCTAAATGAGAAGCAAAGGCTTTATAAAGATTTGCAGCAACTTGAGAGTCAAGACCATAAGTAGCACTCATATTTCGAAATTTATCAGTATTCATAAAAGTTTCAATGCATTCATAATCATAGTTTATACCTGACTCTTTACCTTTGTCGTTCTCCCAATCTTCAGAGTTCTCCTTAATCCGATCAAGAAGGTCCCTTTTAAACTCTTCTTTATTGCTCGTGAATGATCCAGAACAAGTAGTATCCAGCAAGGTCTTATCTTGAAAAGAAAGTCTTGCATAGAAATTATCAATGATGATATTACCTGAAGCTCATGATTGGGGCATTTGAGCATTAAAGTCTTCAATCTCTCCCATGCTTGGGCAATACTCTCTCCATCATGAGGCCAAAAATTATATATATGGTTTCGATCTTTGTGAATTTCACTTGGAGGATAGAACTTGGAATAAAATAGAGGCACAATATCCTTCCAATCAAGAGAGCGCCCGTCCTTCAGCAGTTTATACCAATGCGCCGCTTTACCAGACAGCGACATATCAAATAATTTCTTTCTAACTTCATCCATTGAAATACCTGCACACTTGAATAACCCGCATAATTCATGCAAAAACAGTAAATGATTACTAGGATGGACAGTTCCATCCCCTTCATAGCGGTTATCCATAACACGTTCAATAATTTTCATAGGTATTTTATACGGAATACTTTCAGCAGGTGGATTTAAAATATCAGAAGCATCATTAAAGTTATCGCATATGGGAGATAAAGCATTATCAGAACAAAATATTTCTTCCAAAGCGGAGGAGCTAAAAAGATTATTTTTATGTAAACCAGCTTCCCCAAGCTTAGACTTCTTCATAGCATTAGCAGTAATTGCATTCATACTAATAACATTGCTACTATCATGTAAATAAGGTTCTATAGATTTTTTAATTTTTGTATCAAACCATCCATGTCTTAAATCAGGAAATAGAATAAGAAGCTCACTAATTTTTTTGTTGTTTTCCATTATGCCTAACTAGTGAAAAATAAAAACAAGAAACAAAAAGATGTAATTGCAGAGTCTAAAGGAAATAGCTTCGAGTACTTACAATGGCGCCGGAAAATAGCTTAGTAGCCGAGGTCCGGAGTGTGAGTACCTTTTACCTTTCCTCCCAACGGCGCGGAAAAAGTGCTTGATGTCTACGGGTGCTTCTATTCTTGTAGACAGTGTTGGGCCCCCAAGAGGAGAGGTTTGTAGAACAGCAGCAAGTTTCCCTTAAGTGGATCACCCAAGGTTTATCGAACTCAGGGAGGAAGAGGTCAAAGATATCCCTCTCAAGCAACCCTGCAATCACAAAGCAAGAAGTCTCTTGTGTCCCCAACACACCAAATACACTTGTCAGGTGTATAGGTGCACTAGTTCGGCGAAGAGATAGTGAAATACAAGTAATATGGATGTATATGAGTGGTAATAGCAATCTGAATAAAATATGGCAGCGAGTAAACATGCAACAAAACAGTAAGTAAACGGTGTTTTCAGTATTGGAAACAAGGCCTAGGGATCATACTTTCACTAGTGGACACTCTCAACATTGATCGCATAATAAATACTTCTTCTCATATGTGCTACATATACTCTTGTTTGATAATGAACATCATTCGTTGCGTAGGATTACACGAACCCTCAATGCCGGAGTTAACAAGCTCCACAACATTCGATATTCATGTTTAAGTAACCTTAGAGCATAATAGATCATTGCAAAATAAACCAAGAACTAACATAGCGCACGCACTGTCCACATTACACTATGAAGGAGGAATAGATCACATCAATACTATCATAATGACAATTAACTCCACAATCTACAAGAGATCATGATCATAGCCTACGACAAGAACCACACGGTGCACGCACTGATCACCTTTACACACATGAGGAATAGACTACTTTAATAACATCACATGAGTAGCACACAACTAGTAGCGATACAAAGCTCATCATATGGATCTCAATCATGTAAGGCAGCTCATGAGATCATTGTATTGAGTACAGAGAGAGAGATTAACCACATAGCTACGGTAGAGCCCTCAGCCCAGGGGAGAACTACTCCCTCCTCATCATGGGAACAGCGATGGCGAAGAAGATGGCGGTGGAGACGGCTTCCCGGGCACCCGCTCCGGCGGGTGCCGGAACAGAGACTCCTGTCCCCCAGATCTTGGCTTCGCGATGGCGGCGGCTCTGGAACTTTTCTCGTATCGTGGCTTTCTCTGGCGGTGTTTTTAGGTCAGGGAGGCTTAAATAGGCGCCGAGAGGGAGTCGGAGGGGCCACGGGGTGCCCACACCCTAGGGGGCGCGCCCCGGCCCGCGCCGGGTGTGGTGTGGGGCCTCCTGGCTCCTCTCATCCCGGGTGATTTGGCGTCCGATTCCGAGAATATTTCTGTTACTAGGATTTCTCAAACCAAAAACAGCAGAAAAACAGCAACCGGCCTTTCGGCATCTCGTCAATAGGTTAGTTCCGGAAAACGCATAATAATGACATATAATGTGTATAAAACATGTAGATATCATCAATAAAGTGGCATGGAACATAAGAAATTATCGATACGTTGGAGACGTATCATAGGCTCATGTTTGTCTTTTTTGAATCATCTTCATATCAAACTCCTTAAAAAAGTAGCCCCCGACCCTTTGAACAGAAACTTGTATTTGATCAAAAGCTCCCAAAATTACCAATAATACTTCTCTGTCGCCAATCCTCCAAGCACTGCAGCCGAAATTTTCTTTACAGTGACATCAGCACTGACGATAGCCACGATCGCTGTATTGGGAAGGTGCGGTTCATGTCCTGTCACTGACCCGTGGGTCCTTAATACTGCGTTGCGTGACACATTACACATGTGGGGACACACCTCCTCCGCTTTCTTTGGCATGCGCGCTGTAGCGCCTGTCTAGTTACTTCGTAGTAAAAAGACCTTTTTACCCATGGAAATATGTGTAAGGCGTTGGATCCATTTCTCCATCATCCAACGGCGCAGCGGTTTAGTGGCACGCTATAAATAACCATCTTCTTCATCAATAAGCCCCTTCGCTGCGCCGCGCTCCTATACTTTCTCTCTCCAAAGCCTCCATTGCTGCTTCCAAGCTCCTACGCCCGTGCTCTTCCTCAACCTCTCCAGCGCTCACGTTGGTGCCACCGCGGGCGAGACTCACAAAGCACACCGCTCCAGGAACCGGCATGGCGACGGAGGATTTGGAGATCTCTGAGTGGGCGAGATCCAAGATCTCGAACCAGGACATGAACCTGCTCAAGAAGCTTGGGCAGACAAAGAAGGACGAGGTGCTGATCTTCCCGGGAAGAAAGCTTACCAACGCCCCGCATCGGATACCGGGTAACTTTCGTTGACCACCTCATCCGCGGCATGTCCACTCCCATCCATGAGTTCCTCCGTGGATTACTTTTTGTCTATGGGATGCATGTACACCAGCTGACCCCCAATTCTATCCTCCATATATCCATCTTCATCACCCTGTGTGAATGCTTTCTCGGGACTCCTCCAAATTGGGGCCTGTGGAAACACATCTTTCTTGTTCGCTGATACGTCTCCGACGTATCGATAATTTCTTATGTTCCATGCTACATTATTGATGATATCTACATGTTTTATGCACACTTTATGTCATATTCGTGCATTTTCTGGAACTAACCTATTAACAAGATGCCGAAGTGCCAGTTCCTGTTTTCTCTGTTTTTGGTTTCAGAAATCCTAGTAACGAAATATTCTCGAATTGGACGAAATCAACGCCTGGTTCCTATTTTGCCCGAAAGCATCCAGAACACGAGAGTAGAGGGGGCCCTGTGGGCCCCAGATGATAGGGTGGCGCGGCCAGGGCCTGGGTCGCGCCCCCTATGGTGTGGACGCCCCTTCGACCCTCCTGCGCCGCCTCTTCGCCTATATAAAGCCCCTGCATCGAAAACCCTTACGGAGGAAGCCACGGTACGCGAAACCTTCCAGAGCCGCCGCCATCGCGAAGCCAAGATCTGGGGGACAGGAGTCTCTGTTCCGTCACCCTGCCGGACGGAAGTGCCCCCGGAAGGCTTCTCCATCGACACCGCTGCCATCTCCACCGCCATCTTCATCACCGCTGCTGCTCCCATGAAGAGGGGAGTAGTTCTCCATCGAGGCTCGGGGCTGTAGGTAGCTATGTGGTTCATCTCTCCCTATGTACTTCAATACAATAATCTCATGAGCTGCCTTACATGATTGAGATTCATATGATGATGCTTGTAATCTAGATGTCATTATGCTAGTCAAGTGGGTTTTACTTATGTGATCTCCGGAGACTCCTTGTCCCACGTGTGTAAAGGTGACAGTGTGTGCACCGTGTGGGTCTCTTAGGCTATATTTCACAGAATACTTATTCACTATTATGAATGGCATAGTGAAGTGCTTATTGAAATCTCTTTATGATTGCAATTTATTTTGTATCACAATTTATCTATGTGCTACTCTAGCAATGTTATTAAAGTAGTTTTATTCCTCCTACACGATGTAATGGTGACAGTGTGTGCATCCGTGTTAGTACTTGGTTTATGCTATGATCATGACCTCTTGTAGATTGCGAAGTTAACTATTGCTATGATAGTATTGATGTGTATTATTCCTCCTACATAAGCATGAAGGTGACAGTGTGCATGCTATGTTAGTACTTGGTTTAGTCGTTTCGATCTTTCTTGCACTCTAAGGTTATTTAAATATGAACATTTAATTGTGGAGCTTGTTAACTCCGGCATTGAGGGTTCGTGTAATCCTATGCAATGTGTTCATCATCCAACAAGAGAGTGTAGAGTATGCATTTATCTATTCTGTTATGTGATCAAAGTTGAGAGTGTCCACTAGTGAAAGTCTATTCCCTAGGCCTTGTTCCTAAATACTGCTATCGCTGCTTGTTACTGTTTTACTGCGTTACTGCTGCGTTACTACCGCATGTTTACTTCCGCAATATTACTACCATCAACTGCACGCCAGCAAGCACTTTTCTGGCGCCGTACTACTGCTCATATTCATTCATACCACTTGTATTTCACTATCTCTTCGCCGAACTAGTACACCTATTAGGTGTGTTGGGGACACAAGAGACTTCTTGCTTTGTGGTTGCATGCATGAGAGGGATATCTTTGACCTCTTCCTCCCTGAGTTCGATAAACCTTGGGTAATCCACTTAAGGGAAACTTGCCTTGTTCTACAAACCTCTGCTCTTGGAGGCCCAACACTGTCTACAAGAATAGAAGCACCCGTAGACATCAAGTACTTTTCTGGCGCCGTTGCCGGGAGGGAAGGTAAACGGCACTCACACATTGGCAAGCCCGGCAACTAAGCACTTTTCCTCCCTCGTCAACTACGCGCCAAGCACTTTTCTGGCGCCGTTGCCGGGGAGGAAAGGTAAAAGGCACTCATACTCCGGTTCCAGGTAACAGTACTTTTCTCGGCGCCATTGTGTGTGTGCTCGAAGCTATTTCCTTTAGACTCTGCAATTGCGACATTTGGTTTCTTGTTTACACTAGTTAGCCATAATGGACAACAAAGAGCTTCTTATTCTATTTCCTGATTTAAGACATGGATGGTTTGATGAAAATTAAAAAACCCATGGAACATATTAATATGAATGCTTTGAACACTATTGTTGCTAATGCTATGGAAAATTCTAAGCTTGGGGAAGCTGGCTTTGATGAGCATGATATTTTTAGTCCCCCAAGCATTGAGGAGAAAATTTACTTTGATGATACTTTGCCTCCCATTTATGATGATTATAATGATAGTAGTCTTTTGTTACCACCTGTTATGGAGGATAAATTTGATTATGATTACAATATACCTCCTATATTTGATAGCTACTTTGTTGAATTTGCTCCCACTACAACTAATAAAATTTATTATGCCTATGTGGAGAGTAATAATTTTATGCATGAGACTCATGATAAGAATGCTTTATGTGATAGTTATATTGTTGAGTTTGCTCATGTTGCTACTGAAAGTTATTATGAGAGAGGAAAATATGGTTGTAGAAATTTTCATGTTACTAAAATGCCTCTCTATGTGCTGAAATTTTTGAAACTACACTTGTTTTATCTTCCTATGCTTGTTACTTTGCTCTTCATGAACTTGTTTATTTACAAGATTCCTATGCATAGGAAGCATGTTAGACTTAAATGTGTTTTGAATTTGCCTCTTGAAGCTCTCTTTTGCTTCAAATACTATTTCTTGCGGGTGCATCACTAAAATTGCTGAGCCCATCTTAATGGCTATAAAGAAAGAACTTCTTGGGAGATAACCCATGTGTTATTTTGCTACAGTATTTTGTTTTATATTTGTGTCTTGGAAGTTGTTTACTACTGTAGCAACCTCTCCTTATCATGTTTTTGTGCCAAGTAAAGTTTCTATGCTAAAGTTGATGTTATATTTGGGATCGCTGCGCAGAAACAGCATTGCTGTCTGTCACGAATCTGGGCACAGGCCTCTGTAGAAAATTCGAAAAAATCTGCCAATTTACGAGCGTGATCCTCAGATATGTACGCAACTTTCATTAGTTTTGAGTTTTTCCATTTGAGCAAGTCTGGTGCCAGCTTTAAATTCGTCTTTACGGACTGTTCTGTTTTTGACAGATTCTGCCTTTTATTTCGCATTGCCTCTTTTGCTATGTTGGATTTATTTCTTTGATCCATAAATGTCCAGTAGCATTATGCAATGTCCAGAAGTGAAAAGAATGATTGTGTCACCTCTGAATGTGTGAATTATTGATTGTGCACTAACCCTCTAATGAGTTTGCTTGAAGTTTGGTGTGAAGGAAGTTTTCAAGGGTCAAGAGAGGAGAATGATATACTATGATCAAGAGGAGTGAAAGCTCTAAGCTTGGGGATGCCCCGTGGTTCACCCCTGCATATTCTAAGAAGACTCAAGCGTCTAAGCTTGGGGATTCCCAAGGCATCCCCTTCTTCATCGACAACATCATCAGGTTCCTCCCCGTAAACTATATTTTTATTCAGTCACATCTTGTGTTCTTTACTTGGAGCGTCGGTTTGTTTTTGTTTTTGTTTTTGTTTGAATAAGATGGATCCTAGCATTCACTTTGTGGGAGAGAGACACGCTCCGCTGTTGCATATGGACACATGTGTCCTTAGGCTTTACTCATAATGTTCATGGCGAAGTTTCTCCTTCGTTAAATTGTTATATGATTGGAATTGGAAAATGCTACATGTAGTAATTCTAAAATGTCTTGGATAATGTGATACTTGGCAATTGTTGTGCTCATGTTTAAGCTCTTGCATCATATGCTTTGCACCCATTAATGAAGAAATACATAGAGCTTGCTAAAATTTGATTTGCATATTTGGTCTCTCTAATGTCTAGATAATATCTAGTATTGAGTTTTGAACAACAAGGAAGACGGTGTAGAGTCTTATAATGTTTACAATATGTCTTTTATGTGAGTTTTGCTGCACCGGTTCATCCTTGTGTTTGTTTCAAATAAACCTTGCTAGCCTAAACCTTGTATCGAGAGGGAATACTTCTCATGCATCCAAAATCCTTGAGCCAACCACTATGCCATTTGTGTCCACCATACCTACCTACTACATGGTATTTTTCCGCCATTCCAAAGTAAATTGCTTGAGTGCTACCTTTAAACAATTCAAAATTTATCACCTCTTATTTGTGTCAATGTTTTATAGCTCATGAGGAAGTATGTGGTGTTTTATCTTTCGATCTTGTCATTTACTTTTGACAGACTTTCACAATGGACTAGTGGCACATCCGCTTATCCAATAATTTTGCAAAAAGAGCTGGCAATGGGGTTCCCAGCCCCAATTAATTAACTTTCATTAATAATTCTCTTCACATGTTTTGCCTGATTCATCAGTAAGCAACTTAATTTTGCAAATAGACACTCCTCCATGGTATGTGAATGTTGGAAGGCACCCGAGGATTCGGTTAGCCATGGCTTGTGTAAGCAAAAGGTTGGGAGGAGTGTCATCCATAAATAAAGAAACTAAACTAAAGTACATGTGTAAACAAAAGAGAAGAGGGATGATCTACCTTGCTGGTAGAGATAACGTCCTTCATGGGAGCCGCTCTTGAAAGTCTGGTTGATGAGGTAGTTAGAGTGCCCGCTACCATTCGTTGACAACAACAAACACCTCTCAAATTTTACTTTTATGCTCTCTTTATGTTTTCAAAATAAAAGCTCTAGCACAAATATAGCAATCGATGCTTTCCTCTTTGAAGGACCATTCTTTTACCTTTATGTTGAGTCAGTTCACCTATCTCTCTTCCACCTTAAGAAGCAAACACTTGTGTGAACTGTGCATTGATTCCTACATACTTGCATATTGCACTTGTTATATTACTTTATGTTGACAATATCCATGAGATATACATGTTATAAGTTGAAAGCAACCGCTGAAACTTAATCTTCCTTTGTGTTGCTTCAACACCTTTACTTTGATTTATTGCTTTATGAGTTAACTCTTATGCAAGACTTATTGATGCTTGTCTTGAAGTACTATTCATGAAAAGTCTTTGTCATATGATTCACTTGTTTACTCATGTCATTACTTTTGTTTTGATCGCTGCATTCATAACATATGTTTACAAATAGTATGATCAAGATTATGATGGCATGTCACTTCAGAAATTATCTTTGTTATCGTTTTACCTGCTCGGGACGAGCAGAACTAAGCTTGGGGATGCTGATACGTCTCCGACGTATCGATAATTTCTTATGTTCCATGCTACATTATTGATGATATCTACATGTTTTATGCACACTTTATGTCATATTCGTGCATTTTCTGGAACTAACCTATTAACAAGATGCCGAAGTGCCAGTTCCTGTTTTCTGGTTTCAGAAATCCTAGTAACGAAATATTCTCGGAATTGGACGAAATCAACGCCTGTGTTCCTATTTTGCCCGAAAGCATCCAGAACACCCGAGAGCCGCCAGAGGGGCCCTGTGGGCCCCAGATGATAGGGTGGCGCTGCCAGGGCCTCGCCGCGCCCCTATGGTGTGGACGCCCTTCGACCCTCCCGCGCTGCCTCGCCCATATAAAGCCCCCGCACGAAACCCCACGGAGGAAGCCACGGTACGCGAAACCTTCCGCAGCCGCCGCCATCGCAAGCCAAGATCCGGGGACAGGAGTCTCTGTTCCGGCACCGCCGGACGGGGAAGTGCCCCCGGAAGGCTTCTCCATCGACACCGCTGCCATCTTCACCGCCATCTTCATCACCGCTGCTGCTCCCATGAAGAGGGAGTAGTTCTCCATCGAGGCTCGGGGCTGTACCGGTAGCTATGTGGTTCATCTCTCTCCTATGTACTTCAATACAATAATCTCATGAGCTGCCTTACATGATTGAGATTCATATGATGATGCTTGTAATCTAGATGTCATTATGCTAGTCAAGTGGGTTTTACTTATGTGATCTCCGGAGACTCCTTGTCCCACGTGTGTAAAGGTGACAGTGTGTGCACCGTGTGGGTCTCTTAGGCTATATTTCACAGAATACTTATTCACTATTATGAATGGCATAGTGAAGTGCTTATTTATATCTCTTTATGATTGCAATGTATTTTGTATCACAATTTATCTATGTGCTACTCTAGCAATGTTATTAAAGTAGTTTTATTCCTCCTACACGATGTAATGGTGACAGTGTGTGCATCCGTGTTAGTACTTGGTTTATGCTATGATCATGATCTCTTGTAGATTGCGAAGTTAACTATTGCTATGATAGTATTGATGTGTATTATTCCTCCTACATAAGCATGAAGGTGACAGTGTGC
This sequence comes from Lolium multiflorum, assembly GCA_030979885.1. Taxonomy (NCBI): domain Eukaryota; kingdom Viridiplantae; phylum Streptophyta; class Magnoliopsida; order Poales; family Poaceae; genus Lolium; species Lolium multiflorum. The sequence goes on from CM061749.1 coordinate 101,757,230, forward strand.
ATGCTATGTTAGTACTTGGTTTAGTCGTTTCGATCTTTCTTGCACTCTAAGGTTATTTAAATATGAACATTTAATTGTGGAGCTTGTTAACTCCGGCATTGAGGGTTCGTGTAATCCTACGCAATGTGTTCATCATCCAACAAGAGAGTGTAGAGTATGCATTTATCTATTCTGTTATGTGATCAAAGTTGAGAGTGTCCACTAGTGAAAGTCTATTCCCTAGGCCTTGTTCCTAAATATTTGCTATCGCTGCTTGTTACTGTTTATCGTTACTGTCACAAGCTTTTACCGCATGTTTACTTCCGCAATATTACTACCATCAACTGCACGCCAGCAAGCACTTTTCTGGCGCCATACTACTGCTCATATTCATTCATACCACTTGTATTTCACTATCTCTTCGCGAACTAGTACACCTATTAGGTGTGTTGGGGACACAAGAGACTTCTTGCTTTGTGGTTGCAGGGTTGCATGAGAGGGATATCTTTGACCTCTCTCCCCGAGTTCGATAAACCTTGGGTAATCCACTTAAGGGAAACTTGCTGCTGTTCTACAAACCTCTGCTCTTGGAGGCCCAACACTGTCTACAAGAATAGAAGCACCCGTAGACATCATTCGCCTCAACAGCTCCGACAACATCGCCTACAATGTAGGTGGTGTTGTTATCTACGTCCGTCCCGATGTCGAGTATTTCGATGTCAAATTCCCCGATTCCGTCCAAGGGTGGCGCAGGAGATGGCTATACATCCGCGAGGAGTACAACAACTCGCAGGATTACAATATCGCGCCTTTTGTTGGTAGCGCAAAAATCCTTCGACGCCGATCATGGGATGCTGAAGCTACCAAAGAAGAGAAAATGGCGACAGATGCGCTGATGAAGCGCATCCATGAGCTTCAGAATAGCCGTGGCAAGGAATTGTCGGGTATTCAGATCAATGCGTATTTCCTTAGGATCAGGGTGCAGCCTCTGCAGGGTCGCAAAAACCCCCTCTGGATGTATACTGGGGAAAAAGACGCGGACCGCGTATCCAAGGATCATTCGGTGAAGGATTTGGAGAAACTTGTCCGACGTATTTCGTCGCTGAGCAAGAAAGACACAATTCCAACCTCTTGTCGCGTGGAACCGTACATCGGCACCAACACCCTCCCCAAGGTAGATGACTTGTCCTCTCGAATTTATGTTTTTTCGACTACTATCTTGCTTAACTTTCCGTTGGTGGAAATTTTCCTTCTACAGAAACATCAAGTTTTATCCTCCCTGCCTCCCCTACCTGAATGTGGGGAGGTCGACGAACGAGCCGTCGTTACCGACGATTCGAAGGGTACTTCTCGCCCTGAGAGTGAAGTCGCAGGATCTCACAAATCCGCGGCTTCCTCTGAAAAAGAGACAGAATCGGATGCTTCCGAATCAGTGCACTCTCTCCCTTCTGCTGCTTCCCCAGGGAACAAGGGAAAGAGGGGTGACGTCGAAGATTCCGGAACCTCCAAACCCGGCGGATCACCTGCCGAGAGAACTTCTCCCGAGGAAGAGGGTGCCTTCTGTCCTTATGAGGATGCCATCATTAGCTCGTAAGCTACTCTGCCTCCTGTTTCTTTTTATATATTGCTTATAAATATTCTTATGTTATCTTTGCGGATAGTGGCGAAGAAGAAGAAGAACCACCCGCCAATGTGACTGCTCCAACGAGCACGTCGCAAACTGTAGTTCTTTCGGAAGCTCGCCAAGCAACGGAGGAGACCTCATCTCCTCCTCATCAAGATTTGGAAACGTCGACTCCTGTCGTCAGCCCCCGAGCCCCCTCGCTAAAGATAGTGAGGATTGAACTTGGCGAGAAACACGACTTAGCCGGGAGTTCGACTACCCCTTCCTTGGATGATGTAAGAACCCTTGCAGCTATTTTGTATTGTTTGTCGAGTTTTTTCCGATCTGAACCTTTCTATCGTCTTTCTTTCTACAGCCTCTGATGAAACACTTCATCAGTCTCGGTACTCAATTTATTGGGTACCGTGACACTGTCGAAAGTTTGAAAGGTACACCTTCATGTGGATTAGATATATTGTTTTTCATCGAGTAGACTATATTGCAATCTTTATCTTAACTCTCCTGCCTTGTTTACTTCCGATAGAGGCTCTCGCCAAAGCTAATAAACGTGTTGATGATCTCGCCATCAAGCTTGAGCAAAGTGAAAAGGCTCGCGAGAAAGCAGAAGAAGACGCTGCCTCTATTGAAGACCTTCGAAAGAGGCTTCATCATGTTGATACTTCTTTGGGCGAGAAAACGGCTCTTCAAATTGCGCGTGAAGAAGCCGTCATACGCCGCGTAGAGTCGCAAAATCGGCGTTTTTTCAGTAAGTTCTTTTGATCATTGTTCTCGAGCTTCTTCTAAGATTGGCTCTCCACATATTGTTTTTGATGAACCCGAATTTTGTTTCAGCAGGAAAAATTGGTGATGATTTTTCCCTTCAGGAAGCCGAGGACGATCGTCTTCTCGACGCCCTCTCCATCCTTGAACTTCACGGGGATCTAGCGCGCAACAGTATTGTCGATGCGCGGACCGCATTGACGCGGCTCTTCCCCTACTTCTTCCCCAAGCAAACACAGCCAACTACCTTCTCCGAACTTGCTAAGCGCTTCCTTCCCAAAGAAGATCTTGGCTTGGCTTTTCGACAGGAGAGCTTGAAGGTTGGGGTCGAAGGTACCATAGCGCTGGTTGCCGAGAGCCAGCAAATTGTCGACTGGGTGAAGGCTGGCGACACAGGGAAGATCAACAAGGAGAAGTGGAAATCCTTGGTGAAAGCTGCCAAGCCACACTGTAAGAAGATCCTCGCCTTCCTGGGACACAAACCAGCTGCTCCCTCCAGTTCCGCCAAACCGGAGGTCAAGTAGACCAACTTACTCCTTCGTTCTTTTGCTCCCTTTTGTAGTTGTCGATATCTTTGTGATGGACGACTATTTTCATCGACTCACTAGGAGTTGGCCTTTTGTAATGGACCTACTTTTGTAAATATCCCAACTTATCAATGAAAAGGAATGAACCATTGCGTGGTAATTGATGTCGACTTTTTCTTTCTTCAAGTTGGTGTTTGATAATTATTCTAAGACTGCTGGACCATCACCTGCTTCTCCTGCTACATCTCGCTCTAAACGGATAGCTGATGATGTTTTCGTGGATGATTCTCCACGCGTTAACTCCGAACTCCTGGAGTTATCTGAACTTCGGCAACAACTCCAAGCTATGAAGAAACAGTCCCTTATTGTCATGGATCAATCCCGCAAATCTTCCGAACGGGAGAAAATAGCTCTCCAACAGGCCCAAGAAGCCTTAGCATTGAAAGAAACTGCGACTGCCGAGGCTGCGCAAGCTGTTTCCCAAGAAAATTATATGCTTGACTTGATGACCGACGTGAGTCTGGATATGGCGGGTATGCTTCGCAATTCTGAGTCTTCTTTCTTCTTTTTTCTTTTCATCTAATTGTATCATGTCCCCTGAATAGGCTCTTTTTTGGATGCTATGCCGAAGATCAACGAGTTGATGCAAGATCCAACCTTCTCATTAAACTTGCCTTGGAGAACGATTCTAGCTTTTGGTCTTCTCTGGATCGGACCCGACGGATTGTCAGATTTCAAGACCACGCGGGTCAGGTTCGAGAGTATCTTGAGTTCTGCACCAAGGCATTGGCTATGGTTTATAATGCTATGTTTCCTCGGAATCTTCAGCCCAAAACGCTTCCAGACTTGATGGAAAATTTTTAAAGTGCCTATCAAATTTATGGATTTGTGAAGGCTCAATTAATGGCTGGTGCCAGGTTTGCCATGATCATGCTGCAAATCCGCTATCCAGAGTTGGATATGACCAATATTGTTGAAGCTTGTCACGTTAAATTGAGGAAGCGAAGAAGGAATGTCGATAAGATCAACGATGTGGTGACACCCGTAGCCGAGGAAATGATTGATTATCTACTTCAGATGGATGCTGGTTTCTTCTTTGAAGGCCATTATGCTGACTTCATGGGTGCCTCTGCGGAAGGTGATAGAATAAACATAGATGATATTTATGAGAATTGACTGAAGACTTATCTCTGCTGCCGAGCTTGTTTCCTGAAAAAGAAAATCTTGTATATTGCGAAGACTGTATATAGTCGAGACTATATTTTTTTAGCCCCCGAGTGTTTCGGTTGCTGTATTTTTATGTTTTGCTACTTTGCGAGGTGTTTGAACCAGGGCAAATAACTTGCAATTTGTATGTTGTGAATATTTGTGTGTATATTGAATCTGCGGGTTGCAAGCCCCTGAGCCAGTCGAAGAAAAAGATATATATCACCACTATCTTTACTATATTAGAGCACCGCGAGCCTGCCTCATTAAAAACCTTTCAGCCCCACTCGGTGCCCTGAAAGGAAAATAGTGCGTCTAAAAACTCGCGGGCATTTCAGTACATTGTATGTTTACATGTATGACTAGTTTTGACTTATGCGTAAAAACGCCTAAGCTGCGCCACGTTCCAGGGGTTTGGCTCTGCGATCCCTGTCTTCTTGTCCTTTATTCTGTATGCTCCTCCTTCGATTACTTCGATGACAATGTACAAACCTATCCATGGCGACTCAAATTTTCATGGCTATCTTGCGTAAGCCCAAGAACCAGATCACCAACTTGGAAGGACCTTGGTCGCAGACGTCGACTGTGGTAATTTTTCAGATCTTGCTGGTACTTGGTGACCCTTGACAACACCTTGTCTCGAGCTTCGTCGAGTGCATCGACATCATCTTCCAGTGCCTTTCTCGAGGTTTCTTCATCAAATTCTGCCACTCTCGGAGAATTGTGTTCTATTTCTATCGGGAGCACTGCCTCAGCTCCATGAACCAAAAAAAATAGAGTTTCTTGTGTCGCTGTATTGGGTGTCGTCTCATAGCACACTAGGCAGTTCTTCTGGCCAGGTGTGTCGAGCTTTTTCTAGTGGTGTTAGCAGACGTTTCTTGTTTGCCAAAACATTGGCTTCATCGTTGCTGAGTCTGCTGATATGATTAACTTCACACCCGTTAAAGAGTTTCCCGAGTTCGTTGTATACCTCCTTGTATGCTATCATGATGTCATTGACTACGTCGCATTGGTTCATCACCTGTTGAGCCACCAGTTGGGAGTCGCCGAAGATTTTTAATCAGGTTGCGCCGCAGGCCTTCACCATCTTCATCCCATGTATGAGTGCTTCATATTCCGCCTCATTGTTAGACGCGTTAGGAAACGTCATCTGCAGCACATATTTCATCTTATTCTCCTTGAGGTGACACTAATATCACGCCTACTCCGGCTCCTTCTAGCCTTTTGGACCCGTCAAAGTTCATGGTCCAGGTTCTCGAAAAATCTGGGGGTCCCGTATTTTGCAGCTCCATCCACTCTACAACAAAGTCTGGTAAGATCTGCGATTTTATTGCTTTTCTTTTCTCATACGTGATGTCCCGAGGGGAAATTTTTATTCCCCAAAGGGAGACACGACCAGTAGCCTCTGGGTTATTTAATATGTTTGATAAAGGCGTCTCGTTGACCACTATTATCGGATGCGCCAAAAAATAGTGCCGCAATTTTCTTGCGGTTGTAAACACTCCATACGCCAACTTCTGATACTGCGGGTACCACTGTTTTGAAGGCGATAAAACTTCACTGATGAAATATACCGGCCTCTGAACTCCATGAAGTTTCCCTTCTTCTTCTCTTTCGACCACAAGTACCGTGCTGACCACCTGAGGTCTGGCTGCAATATATAACATGAGAGGTTCCTTTTCCTTTGGCGCCACCAGTATTGGTGGTGTCGAGATTGTGCACTTCAGGTACTCAAAGGCCCTGTCTGCTTCTTCGTTCCACTCGAACTTTTCCCCTTGCTTGATCAGGGCATAAAATTGCATCGCCTTTTCTCCCAGCCTGGCGACGAATCTGCTTAAAGCCGCGACTCGCCCATTTAGCTGTTGTATTTCCTTTAGCTTGGTTGGCTTCCGCATTGTTACAATGGCTTAGATTTTCTCCGGGTTAGCCTCAATTCCTCTCGCTGACACCAGAAACCCGAGAAGCTCTCCTGCTGGAACGCCAAAGGAGCACTTCGTCGGGTTCAGTTTGAGACAGAATCTATCGAGATTGTCGAAAGTTTCCTTGAGGTTCTCGATCAAGGTTGATCCCTTCTTTGTTGTTATGACGACATCGTCGATATACACTTGAACGTTCTTGCAAATTTGTGTGGCGAGACACTTCTGTATCATCCGCTGATATGTTGCTCCTGCGCTTTTTAACCCGAAAGGCATTGTTCTGTAGCAGAACACGCCATAAGGTGTTATGAAAGTTGTTTTGACTTCATATTCTTCTTTTAGTCGGATCTGGTTGTAACCAGAATATGCATCCAGGAAGGAAAGACATTCACAGCCTGCCGTGGAGTCGATAATTTGATCGATCCTCGGGACGGGAAAGTGATCCTTTGGACAATGTTTATTGAGACACGTGAAGTCGACGCACATGCGAAGGACCTCTGTGTTTTTCTTCGGGACCAGCACTGGGTTAGCTACCCATGTGGCTTCTGTGTGTAACTCTTTGATAAATCCTGCTTCTCTGAGTCGATTGATTTCGGACAGCATAGCTTTACGGTTTGGTTCCAAAAAACGCCGCAAAGGTTTTTTGATTGGTCTAGCCATTGGATCCAAGTTCCCTGGGTACTCCTGGCATGTCTGCTGGACACCATGCAAAGATTTCCCAGCGCTCACGGAGGAACTCGATGAGCGCGCTTTCCTATGCGACATCCATGTTTGTTGCGATAGTTGTCGTCTTCTTGGGATCTGTCGGGTGAATCTGTACTTCCTTTGAGTTTTTGGTGGTATCAAAGGTTGTCTCTTTTAGCGGCCTCCCTCCATCTGGCAACACGTCATAATCAGTTGTTAGCCTTGACGCGATATACTCTGCTTGCATCCCGAAAGTTTCTGACAGCCGATGGAAATCCTTGTCGCACTTATCCGCTAACGCGAAACTGCCTTTTACTGTGATTGGGCCGTTGGGTCCAGGAAGTCTCCATAACAAGTATGTGTAATGTGGTACCGCCAAAAACCTGGCATACGCGGGTCGTCCCAGTAAAGCATGGTACTGTGATGGGAAATCCACGACTTCGAACTCCAGCTTCTCTCTTCTGCAATTCTCTCGGGTTCAAACTGAACGTCGAGATTGATCTTTCCCAATGGATAACTTGGCTTGTCTGGTGTGATCCCATGGAAACGCTTGTCGGTTGGTGTTAAGTCCGCCAAGGATATGTTCATTTTTCTCAATGTATCTGCATACATGAGGTTTAAACTGCTGCCTCCATCTATGAACACCCGTGAAACGTCGAATCCTGCGATCACCGTTGGTAAGATCAAAGCTGATTGCCCTGGTCGAGGGACTTGCTGCGGGTGGTCCGCTATGGTGAAGCCGATGTCCTATCCCGACCAATTCAGGTACTCGATTGTTGGTGGAGGAATCTTTTCTGCCATAAATACTTATCACAAAATCACTTTTTGAGCTCTATTGGATGGCTTGCCCTTCTGAATCATCGCAACCGCACCATTGGTGTTGATATAGGGACCATTGTTTGGAGCTGCTGCTAATTGCAACTGGTGTCAATTTTCGTCCGTGATTGCGGGTGGAGGTGGAAGATGGATCTCACTCCTCAGCCCTTGAGGGTTCCTGTTTGCTGTCTGTGCGTTGGCATGTCCTGCGTACCTATGCAGTGCCTGGAAAGTTCGGCAATCCTTCTGCAGATGCCCCGACTACCTCTTTCCGTTGTTATCGAGAAAGAAGTGCATTTGGAATGGTCCGTTCAAGAGATCTTCGGGTGACACATACGGCCTTTGGAACCTCGGTCCATTATTTTTCCTGCTGGGACGGGGACTGTCCCTGTGATCGCTGCGCTGTTCACCACTTTTTTGATAATCATCGCGATTATTACCTCCACTATTTCCTCGGAAGCCAGCTGATATTTGGCCGGGACCGTCATAGTCTGAGAATTGGCGCGAAAAGCGTCGTCTATTTTGAATGTTTCGGTTACGATCGTCCTCAAGTGACCTATGCCGTTTGTTGTGAACAACATCCTCTCCATCTGCCCAGTGATTCGCTATTTCCATGAGTGCTGCTATTGTTTTTGGATTAGTCCTTCCCAAGTCCTCGATTAAGTCCTTCCTTCGGATCCCAGCAACAAACGCGTCTATCGGTCGTTCGTCAGATATGTTCTCTGCCGAATTTTTGATAATGTTCCACCTCTGGATGTACGTCCTCATCGACTCATGATACTTCTGCCTGCAGGCCCGTAGCTGCTCTATTGACGCAAGTTTCTTGCATGCAGATAATAAATTTTTCACGAACATGTCCTCGAAAGTTTCCCAACTGTCGATAGAACCAGGCGGTAACTTTTTTCTCCATGATCGCGCTGCTCCACTTAGGTGCACCTGGATGCTCTGCATGGCTGTTGCTTTGGTTCCTCCCATCAATTTTACTGTCTCCAGATAATCGACTAGCCAATCCTCGGGTTCTTGCAGGCCATCGAACTTCTTGTAGTTGTCGGGCAACTTGAAACCGGATGGGACCCGCGTTTTGCGAACTCGTCGGGTGAAACAAGGAAGTACACACATCTCCTCCTCGTCGACCTCTGGTGAATGCCGAAATTCTCTCCTTTCTTGTCGCGCCCTGTCGACCCGCGCCTGTGTTGATGTGTCTCTTGCCGCACTCGTTCTTGGCGGGTCCTGTACTACCACTGTGGGCCGTGGACTATTTTTCCTTGGGGCACCTTCATGAGGTGTATTTGTGCTTGCGAACGCTGTTCCCATCACTCCAACTCCCGTTATAGCCTTGTTGTACAATGCTTCTCTTGGATCTTCGGGAGGTGGCCTATTTGCCAGTATAAAGTCCTGAGTCGCCATATACCCAGCTTCCGGCATTTTGGGAATAATGTTTCCCCTTGTATCTATTGACATAAAGGACATGTCGAGATTTTGGATCAGATTTTCCCTCTCGCCTTCGGGTACGTTCTGCAGCCTAGATCTTCCCCTATTACGGGCTGCTCTGTGATTAGATTCCAAAGTTCCTGAATGTCGGCTGAGCTCTGCCCTTCTTCGGCTTGTCGTGGAAGCTGCGGCTCTCCTCTTATAGAGCTCAGCTTTCTGTTTTTCGAGTTCTCGTCCAGCACGGCGAGTTTATATTGGTACGCTTGCAACTCTTCGGCTGTGGCAGTCGTAGTCATCGGCTCTGTGCCATCCATGGCTTTTGCAGCCCTGTCCCAAGCCGCTTGCGGAAGTTGCACCATCTGTCGCGTTGCAGGTCCGACATACTTGGTGCCTAAACCTCGCATAAGATCAGCGGGATCGATGTATGGATTTCCCACATCATCGAAAGCCTCTGATGTCTCCTCCTGTGGGCGACTTGTTTCTCCAATTACATAGACTTGATGATATTTTGGAGTTTGACTTTCATCGGGGTTGGTGACACCGTCGCATGGATCGGCGAAGACCTCCCGAACAGAAGTAGATTTGTCGATGAAGTCGAAGCTGTCAACGCTGTCTGAGTCGCTGCTTATATTGGAGTCCGCAGACGACCCGACGGACATGCTGCCGAAGCATGGTGGCGAGATCTCCTCGGCTCCCAGCTCGAACGATGACGACGATTCCAAGAAATTGGAGTTGGCCACCAACGATCCCGACGAAATCGGAATCTCGAGACGATGTGATCCCTCTTTTCAGACACGGAAGGGGAACCTCCCGAACGTCATCTCCATAGGCTCCTCCAGATACGCATATGAATCCACACGGGAGGGCGGGTGAGGAACAAAATCAACTAGACCAGTTTCGATCTGTTTACCTCTATCCATCGCGTTGCTTGCCACCGAAGATGTTGACGATGTTGAGCATACCATCGAGATCAACTCCTTGTCGCCTCTAGTCCCCACGGATGGCGCCAATTGAAAAGGTATCGACTTGTCAATGCCTACAGATTGTAGACTAGGATTATCAGGGAAGTAGAGGGCAAGTAGATCTCGAGGGTTCAGCCGGAGAGTACTCGACTGCTAGAAAACTAGGGTGTGTTGACAATGAAAACGATCCTCTCTTTCTCCCTCGACTCCCCCTTATATAGGAGGCGGAGCCGAGTGTTTCGTGATGTACAAGTAACAAAGACCGGGAGACTCTTTGAGTTCGTCCCGTAATAGTTACAAGTCTTTATTCCTAATACAACTCTATCTTTCCAAACTATCTCTTAACTGGGCTTTCGGGCTTCATAAACATTGGGTCGTGGTCCTTCAGTAAACCCCGGGTACCATGTTCGGCAGGCCCATTGGGGATGCCTATGTCACCAGGAGGATCTCAAGGTAGGTGCATTCATGGTTCCACAAATGGAGGGTTTTAGTTAGTGAGTTGCTAGATGGTGTTAGCCCTAGAAGGGTTATGCTGTGAGGTAACTCAAGACAATTTATCTGAAACAACAGATCAAGGAAATTCATCTACAAGCAGACCAGCCTCCAGCCCAGCCTCCCACACCCCAGCCTCACGCACCCCAGCCTCCCAGCCCTAACCGCCGCCGCCGCCGGTAGCGCCGCCGGGCAAAGACCCACTGGGCGTGGCGGCGGCGGGGGCCCTTCCTTGTCGAGACGTGGTGGACGGCGGCTCGATCTCCTCTCCTCGAGCATGGCGGACGCGCAGATGGGATGGGCGGCGGCCGGCGCTGCGCCCCCTTCTACTGTCGGCTCTCCCCTGTTGGATCGGCCGACGCGGTTGGGATGGGCGGCGGCGGCCTGCCTGCGCTCCCTCCTCCCGTCGGCTCTCCGCAGCACTCCGGCAGGGCTGGTGGTGGGCGGCGGCTAGTCCCATGGCCTGTGCCAATTTCCCCCCGCCTCTCGCCGGTGAGTGGAGGCGATCTCGGGCTTCACCAGCGACACGAGGTCGCTCGGGGCAGCAACCTTGGGTACGACGGTGGAGGTGGCACTCTTCTTCGCCGAAGAGGGTCGGCCTGCGGTTGGTGGTGGTGGATCTATCGATCTATCAACGCGTTCCGGCGGCGAGATGGAGATGGATGGAAGCCGGCGACGGAGTCGCCGGTGGAGGGTTGGAGTGGCCAGCCCGGGATGGTCGTCGACGTGGGGGTCCAACCTGAATAAAGGCGGTGGTCCTAGGGTCTCTCTTGCGTGAAGAGGAAGACCTATCGGAGGCCTAGACTCGTGATCTAGCCGGTGTGTTGAGTTCCGGAAAGCTCCGCCAGCGAATGTAACACTGCTTTTTGCCTGGAGTTTGCTGAATCGGTGGTATTCGGTCGTGCGCACCCATGCATTTATTCCGACCGATTGGTTCTGGAGGGAGCGGCGCGAAGCTCTTTTTTTGTGTTGACATCAAGTGACTATGGATCCATGATGAAAGTTGGAAGAAGAGAAGTTCATGAAGGCCGGAGGGGAGGACTAGCTAAGGGAGGTTCAAGTCTCCACTGTTGAGGGACTTGCTTGGTGTTCCGGCTTCACAGCAGTATGAAAGTGGGGGCGACAACACAGGTGAAGTTCAGAGTCCTACCTTTCAGGGTGAACACCCAAGGTCTGGCCTTAACTGGTTGTGCCTGGCAATGACCTTGTTGGAGGCATTGTTTTGAGAGCGGGGACTATCTTCAGGGTGAAAACCTAAGATCGTTGATCGGGCGACGACGGTGTTAGAGCACTGTTCCCTTCTTGGAGGCGTCGTTTTTGGAGAGTCTGTATTTCAGATGTTGTCTTGGCGGTGGATGTATTGCTATTGTTAGGCCCGAGATACTGTAGCGGGGCTTTTGTTTCTTAGTTTTCTTTTCCTTTTTTTGGCTGTGTGCATCCATAGTGCCATTAAGGTGGTGCGTTGTTGCAGAGGCTGGGTGTAATTGGTATCTTTTTGATATTAATATATTCCCTTTATCAAAAAATCTACAAGCAGACCAAAGCAATTCATATTAACAAGCACATCAAGGCAAGTCATCTGCAAGAAGATCAAGGCAATTCATCATAATTAGTCTTTAGAAAAAGTTGTTGGCCCCCCTGATTTTTGCACTCTGGACACTTAACAAGGTTGCAAAAGTTTGGGTGGTATAGGCCTTCCACCCTTAAAATAATCTCGTCCCGAGATTACTAAGCGTAGGACTAAAAGGTTTTATTGGTTAACCTAAGTTAGACTCCATCTTCCGGTAGACGTGTCGTTGTCGAAAAGTGAAAGCTTCAGCTTCTGAGAGACATGGTAGATTTCCGCCGAGGGCAAGCTTTGTGAAGTGGTTGACTTCTCCCTGCAGATGTTAGATTTGATGTTTTTCTGATGACACTTGAGGGGTTCATGATACTTGGAGAGTTAGAGCATCTAATAATGGTTTAGAAGGGTCAAAAAAATTAGGGTTAGTTTAAATTTCTAGTGGAAGACAAAGTCTTCCACCCTTAAGATTGCTAATCAGGGGTTCGGAAAACTCAGAGCTTCTAACATGGGGTCATGTTGGGCGCTTTCAAAAAAAGTCATCGATCTCTCGTCTTGAATTGAGGAATCTTCAGGGGTTGATGTGAAGTCCGCAGCTTCAAGAGGCACTATGTTGAAATCAACTTTTTTATGGCATAAAAAGCTTGATCTCCATCACAAGAAAGGAAATCTCCTCCAGCTACTTGTTGATACTCGTTTTGGGCCGATGGCTAATCAAAAACATAATTCGGCGTTCGGCGTGATAGATGTATTGCTCATTTGGGAGACACCATGTCCACCATTCCAAGTTGTGCCATGATCCGGCTTGATAGCCGATTATGCTAGCAGTCAGAGGTGATCTCGAGGATCGATATATGAAGGCTTCCACTAGAGCTCCTTTAAGATGACCTCAAATGAAGAAGTGATATAAACGAAAGTTGTGCGTCTCGTCGAAACAAGCAACTTTGGTTTTTGAGTCATCACGATCCGAGTTAGTATGCAATTTGTGGAGCTAAAATACAGCTGAAACTCGAATTACCGGAGGTGGGACGCCCGACCATAGAGGTCTCTAAGGTAGGGCGCGAGCGAAGTAGGGGCAAAGACGAAAACGTCGGGATTGATCGTTTTTCTTGCTACCTCGATTGAGCGATCAAGATGAACTCGGATGGAAAAGTGGTCAACATGAAAGTTCTTCGTTTTTTCGAGACGAACAACTTTGTTGTTTACAATATTTTGATTTGAGGTCATTTACTGCCTCAAAGTTTCCACGCAAGGTACTGCCAGTTTTAAACCGAACAGTTTTGGAAAGTTCGGTCCAAGCCATCCGAATTGGACTCAAACTAGGGTTTTGGACGTGAATCCAACCCTCCATCTTGCACGGGAAGTCCAGCCGCCCTTTATATACATGAGGGGTGACGGCCGATTGAAACAACACCAATCGAACAAACACATCTACTACTTTTTTGTGTTCATCTACTTTTATCTCTCTCCCCTTGTATCTTTCTTCTCGTTCTTCGTTGTTCTTCAGGATTGGAGGCTGCGAATCCACGAGGTCCTAGGGGCGGTCAGGCCGACCTAGGGCAGCCCATAGCCGCCGCAAGCCCTGACGGGGTCCCTCCCGGGCGAGTGGGGTTTCGGGTCTACAAAAGAGCCCGCCGGACTGTCTTGCGTATCGCGCTTCCGGCGAGCCTCCCTCGGCGCGTGCTGCCGCGCATCGCGCTCGGCGTCGAGGGTACACGGTGACGTGTTCGTGTGCGAACACACTTTTTGGCGACTCCGCTGGGGACGAAGCTTCGAACGGTCTCCAGCCCGTTCTTGCTACGAAGAGATCGTCATCAAGAGGCTGCAATCTACAACGGTATCATGAATCCCCAATCTCCTTATGTAGATGCAAACAGCTCTTATATTGATGTTGCTAGATCCTCTGACATATATACTGTATCGGCTAACCCTAGATCTTACTACGTGCAAAAGCCGATGCGAAATAATATCCATACTCTTAGCAACTTGCAACATGTAAATTCGAGTTCTCATGCATCGGCATCCCCAGAAGTTCATATGCCGATGAACAACATGATGAATTCAGTTAATCAATATGAAACACCCAATGTTAAAATTTTCAGTAGCTTGCAAGATAGTGTTTCATCGTTTTATTCATCGGTAGATAGTTCAGAATATATTGTTTCACCTGCATACATGCCGATGGATAGGGAAATTGGACATGCTACTACTAGCTATTTGGCCAATTACCCTGAACCATCATATGTTGCACCTTATGTTACTAACTTTTCAGCACCATATGCAACTGGAGATATCCATAATTCGGCTCCACACCTCCACAATGGTTATAGCCGAATAAGTGGAAATTCAATAGAAGCTCAGGTGCCTTCATCTAGTGCTGCAGCGTATGGTAACAATGATTGTAGGGAAAAACTTGCAGCTGAGTTCAAGAAGCTTAATGCTCTTCGCCGAAAACAAGAAGAAAATCCATGTGATCTTGCAGCAATACATGCTTATGAATCATACAAGAAGAAGCGTGAAGAAGAGCGTCAAGCATGCAATGTCAGGTTTTGTCCTTCACAACTACAAAGATTCGGCAACACTTCATTGCCGAAAGAGAAAACAAGCATCAGAGCGCAACAATGTCTAGCTGAGGTTAACGCCGATAAGGTCATTACGTTTGATGATTTATCGGAGGAACAACGCCAAGGCTATGAAGTACTAAAAAATAAGCGCAAGGAGGAATTTGAGGTGCTTGAAATTAAGCTCAAGGAGGAGCATAAAGCGTACAAGAAAAAACTTGAAGAGGAAGATCTACAATTTTTCCATGCAATGATCAAGAAGAATCCTCAGGATAATGTTACCCTGGTTGAAGAAACCAAATCCTCTCCTCCATGCAGCAATCAAGTTGAACCCTCTGAAATATCGAAGCAAGAAGAAGAAGCTTTGCATAGTAATAAGATCCATGAAGAAAATAAGAATGACTCAGCTAGTATGGTTAATTCGGTTATAGAAGCCGAATCAAAAAGTACATGTGCTGAATCTACTGAATCAAGAGATGCCAGCTTCAGTGAAAAAGATCATGGTGCAACCATGCTTGATTTTTATGGATGCACAGGAGCTTACATGTTGCCCTATGAATTGCATGTCAAAGAAGTTAATGAGCATGAACGACAAGAAAATATAGCCGAACAATGTTCGGTTGAGAAAGAGCATCAAAGTAAAGGAGCACATGATCCAGGACAACAAGAATACATGGCGTTGGAGAATCATCCAAATGCGGGGAAATATAATGTTCAGGTTACGCAACCATCATACTCGCCCAACGTCTTCAAAGAGGTATATCCAACAAATAATTTACTTATTTTCCAATTTGGTCAAAACTATATTGTTGATGCATCTATTAGCAAGATTTTCATAAGAAACTTTGAAAGACCAATTGTGAAAAGTAATTTATTTGTTAGCAATAAAGTTGCTACACAACATATCGGTCAATATGTTGTACCATTTAGAAAGACCGATAGTGAAAAATTATTACAACCAAGGCTTTCCACATTGTTTCATTTGAATTTTATATCTACATGGGTAGCTTTGCTTACTTCATACTTGGCTTACATTTGGTCTCAAGTGAGACATGTGTGTTATAACTATTTTGGTTTCAGAAATTCAAAGCCAAGGTTAGTGTCTTGTGATAAAGCCGATGATACTATAACAAATTATTCAAACACATCGGAAAAAGAGTGTAAAAATCAACACATAGCTGAATGGGGTGATGTAAAATCTGAACCATTCGGTTGCTTAATTTCAAAGCCGTTCTCACAGCAAGATCGGCTGGAAAATAAAATGTGTACCTTTAGTTTGAGCATGTGTGATCATATCTTTGGTGTATTGCTGAAGAGTGATTATATTAGAATTCTTGATCACAATGTTGAGCCATTAGTAAAAGGACGAATCTATTGCAAGTTGCATGATTCGTTTGAGCACAGTACTCAGAATTGCATCATGTTCCATCAAATAGTACAATCGGCCATTAATAAAGGACGATTGAAATTTGTTGAAACAGAAACAGATGGCCAATCTATTTCGATTGGTCTTGATGGCAAAAAGTTATTGCATCGGTTACCTCTAGCCGATTCATATGATGATGAGAAGGTACACACTAGATATAATGGGATCACACACTCAAGTAAAGAAATTATTCAAGAGCATATTAAAGACATTCTTGGAGCTGGGTGTTCCATTGAAGCTACACCAAGGACATCAAGCACTGGGGGGCAACAACAAAATTCAAAGATCAATGGATGCAAAACGAAACATGACAAAGGCCGTGATAAGCACAAGGGTAAGAAAACTAAAGTCACTTTCGCAGAGTTATTGGAGAAATACAAGAAGGAGAGTGAAGCAAAAAGTGCTTATCGGCCAAGTAGTGCAAAGTCATCAAGATCACCCCCAAAGCAAAAGTCTAAAGACCGGGATTGGCAAAGGAAGAAGTTCAATGCAGCAGCTTCGTATCCTCCCTATGGGTCACGAATGCCAATGTCATGGATACCTCCTTATGTTGATTGTTATCCATATCCATCATGGGATAGGTATGACCCAAGGGCACATTATGCGTCTTACTATAGATCATCTAACCAAAATTATGCAGCTCCAAGAAGATCATCATTTGATCAACAATCACATGTCAAAGACCGTTTCAATAAAAAGGAATCGGTTAGGAGCTCAAGGAAGAAGAAGGAGGTGGTCAAGCAAGTTTACCAAATGAAAAAGGATAACCGTAAGTGTGATGTTTCAGATTCGATCTCAAATAAAAAAGAGCCGGTCAAGTTGACCTTGGCTACAGAAGACAAAGAGATGAAGCAAGTAAATGCTGGAGCTCGAAGTGCCAAATCTGAACAAGTAAAGTTGAAAGTGCCAGAGGCTAAGGAAGAAACGCTAATGTGCAAAACTAAATCACAGCCGGGATGCCCACTCGGCTTAACAAGCTGGCAAGAGAGAAAGCTGAAACGGCTTAGTGCCACAAAGCTGAAGACAAAGAACATGGCATGGGTCCCTAAGGAAGGACCTCAAAGTAAGGAGGATGTGCAAGTTCCTATTGCAAGAATAGCGATAAGGATGAAGGAAGAAAAGACCGAGGCTAGCAAACGATCAAGAAAGAATTTTCTATCATATACTAAGAGGTTTCGGTCAGCACATCATACATATTATTCAGCCATGCCATTTATGCCTATGCCATGTAGCATATCCTCAGGTATGATCAGTTACCCTCCATGGTCTTATTTTAATCCGTGGATGCATTATAATTCTTTACATCATCAAAGGGTATTACCAAAACGTTATTCGTTTGGTTAGTTGCAATTTTGTTGCTAATCTGAGAGGCCGAAATGTTTAGAGTTCATAATCAGAGTTGTTTTATTTTGTTTATTTCGGCTATACATACTTTGGTGGATGAATTATACAGGCCTTTGAGGCAAACAACACATGGCCGATACTTATCCTATCGCCCTGAGAGAATTATCTAATCATGGACGATGTGGCGTGTTAACATCGTCCCTAGTCCTATTAAAACACGAGACAAGGTGATACACATACTGAGGCTTCTAGTTATTCATTGGTAGTAGTACAACAAAATTCTAAGGTTTACCAATGTTTCGACGAATCACTTAATATGTATCTTGATCAATCTCTAGATATAATTTCTACCTTAGATTACTTTAGCATTGCTCATATATCTAGGCAAGACATTTGGAATGCAAATGAATTAGCACAACAAGCATCTGGCTACCATGTTAATCGTGGCATTTTTCATATATCTCATAAGCCGATGTTTGCTCTCGCTGTCATAGGTAAGACCGAATTAAATCCCATTGATTCGGTCACTAATGAAGGATCTAGTGCAGGTGAACAAGAAGATTGGAAAGACCTATTGTTGAATATTTGCAGGATCCTAGCAAGAGGACGGACATAGCTGTTCGGCAGATGGCTTTTAAGTATGCATTAATGGACGATGAGCTTTATCACCTAATAGTTGACGGTATTCTTTTGAAGTGCTTGGATGAAGATCAAGCAAGGGTCGCTATGGGAGATGTACATGAACGTATTTGGGACATCCATCAATCGTCAAGATGAAGTGGTTGTTCTCAAAGGTGATTATTTGAAGAAGTTCTACCAAGGTGGCAACCAACCTGAACATAAATGGCCGATATAGAATTATCGTCCTGAGAACCAATGGCCGATGGAGTGTTGACATCGTCCTGGGCAAAAGGTGAAGAAAGTTATTTTCTGGCATGCAAGCTCTGCCAGAAAACAGGGGGGCATGTGTTGATACTCGTTTTGGGCCGATGGCTAATCAAGAACATAATTCGGCGTTCGGCGTGATAGATGTATTGCTCATTTAGGAGACACCATGTCCACCATTCCAAGTTGTGCCATGATCCGGCTTGATAGCCGATTATGCTAGCAGTCAGAGGTGATCTCGAGGATCGATATATGAAGGCTTCCACTAGAGCTCCTTTAAGATGACCTCAAATGAAGAAGTGATATAAACAAAAGTTGTGCGTCTCGTCGAAACAAGCAACTTTGGTTTTTGAGTCATCGCGATCCGAGTTAGTATGCAATTTGTGGAGCTAAAATACTGCTGAAACTCGAATTACCCGAGGTGGGACGCCCGACCATAGAGGTCTCTAAGGTAGGGCGCGAGCGAAGTAGGGGCAAAGACGAAAACGTCGGGATTGATCGTTTTTCTTGCTACCTCGATTGAGCGATCAAGATGAACTCGGATGGAAAAGTGGTCAACATGAAAGTTCTTCGTTTTTTCGAGACGAACAACTTTGTTGTTTACAATATTTTGATTTGAGGTCATTTACTGCCTCAAAGTTGCCACGCAAGGTACTGCCAGTTTTAAACCGAACAGTTTTGGAAAGTTCGGTCCAAGCCATCCGAATTGGACTCAAACTAGGGTTTTGGACGTGAATCCAACCCTCCATCTTGCACGGAATGTCCAGCCGCCCTTTATATACATGAGGGGTGACGACCGATTGAAACAACACCAATCGAACAAACACATCTACTACTTTTTTGTGTTCATCTACTTTTATCTCTCTCCCCTTGTATCTTTCTTCTCGTTCTTCGTTGTTCTTCAGGATTGGAGGCTGCGAATCCACGAGGTCCTAGGGGCGGTCAGGCCGACCTAGGGCAGCCCATAGCCGCCGCAAGCCCTGACGGGGTCCCTCCCGGGCGAGTGGGGTTTCGGGTCTACAAAAGAGCCCGCCGGACTGTCTTGCGTATCGCGCTTCCGGCGAGCCTCCCTCGGCGCGTGCTGCCGCGCATCGCGCTCGGCGTCGAGGGTACACGGTGACGTGTTCGTGTGCGAACACTACTGTGTCCAAAGCATATCTATAAAGCAGAATAAGAACAAAATAAAAGTTACTAACAAGCAAGCCTAGAGTCATTTTCGATTCAGTTTTATTGTAAGAACTATAATTCTAGACTGAGCTTCCTTGAAACTCATCTCACAACCTTGCTTGAAAGTGAAAATTATTTCCTCAGGCGACATAGTAACAAGAATAGACATTTTTTGTGTTTTTGATATAAAACTAAGCAATAAAAATAACGGCTATAATAGAAACTATTTTTTGTGTGTTTTTTATATAATGACGACTATAAAAGAAACTAACTTTTGTGTGTTTTTGATATAATAAAGCAAACAAACAAAATAAAATAAACTAAGCAAACTATAAAAAAGTAAAAATAATGGAGATGAGATACTCCCCTTGCAGATCCTCTTTGTCAACGACAACGGCGCCAGAAATTCTTGATGGTGCTCCGGTGATGGCGCCAGACAACCTTGTTGCCAGTTATTGTGGAAGCGGTTGGGAAACCCCAAGAGGAAGGTGTGAGGAGCACAACAACAAGTTTTCCCTCAGTACGAAACCAAGGTTTAATCGACCAGTAGGTGAAAGGCGTGACTTCTGAAGGTGTTGCTAGCTGACTAGTGGCAGGGCGCACTACCGGCGTCATTAACAACGTGGAACCTGCACACAACACAATCAAAGTACTTTGCCCCAACTTGCAGTGATGTTGTTAATCTCACTGGTTTGCTGAACACAAAGGATTAGACGTATCGAGTGGAAAGAGATATTTGCAGTAATTAAAGAGAATAGAACTTTGCAGTAAGTAAAAGAACAAGATTGCAGTAGATGAATTTATCAGTGTAAAGGAAAGGACCTGGGTCCAGAGTTCACTAGAGGTGTCTCTCTATAAAGATAAATATCATATTGGGTGAACAAATTATAGATGGGCAATTGACAGAATATCGACCATACATGACAAGATGATTACTATGAGATTCGTTTGGGCATTACAACATAATACATAGACCGTAAACCAACTACGTATATGACTAATAATCCATCTTCCAGTTATCGTCCAAACCCCTTCCAGTATTAAGTTGCAAGCAACAGATTATTGATGGTGCTCCGGTGATCGCGCCAGACAATCTTGTCCGCAATTGTTGTGGAAATGGTTGAGAAACCTTAAGAGGAAGGTGTGTGAAGCACAACAACAAGTTTTCCCTCAGTACGAAACCAAGGTTTAATCGACCAGTAGGAGAAAGGCGTGACTTCTGAAGGTGTTGCTAGCTGACTAGTGGCAGGGCGCACTACCGGCGTCAGCAACAACGTGGAACCTGCACACAATACAACCAAAGTACTTTACCCTAACTTCCAGTGAGGTTGTCGATCTCACCGGTGTGCTGAACACGAAGGATTAGACCTATCGAGTGGAAAGAGATATTTGCAGAAAGTAAACAAAACAGGATTGCAGTATATGAATTTATCAATGTAAAGGAAATAGGACCGGGGTCCATAGTTCACTAGAGGTGTCTCTCCATAAAGATAAATAGCATGTTGGCCGGGTGAACAAATTACAGCTGGGCAATTGATAGAATATCGATCATACATGAAAAAATGATTATGAGATTTGATTGGTCATTACAACATAATACATAGACCGTAATCCAAAAACGTCTATGACTAATAATCCACCTTCCGGTTATCATCCGAACCCCTTTCAGTATTAAGTTGCAAGCAGCAGATTATCGCATTAAGCAATGTGTGTAAATTAAATTATAGAATTACCCTCGGATAAAACATTGTTGTTTTCTCCCTAGTAGCAACATCACATCTACAATCTTAAAAGTTGTTGTCACTTTCCCAGAAAACTAGAGGCATGAACCTACTATCGAGCATAAATACCCCCTCTTGTAGTCACAAGTGTCCACTTGGCCAGAGTTTGCACTAGCAACAGAGAGCATGCAAGATCACAAATAACATATGACATGAGTATATAATCAATATCAACATAGTATCCAATATTCATCGGATCCCAGCAAACACAACATGTAGGATTACATAAGGATGATCTTGATCATGTAGGGCAGCTCACAAGATCTATACATGAAGCACAAAGTGGAGAAGACAACCATCTAGCTACTGCTATGGACCCATAGTCCAGGGATGAACTACTCAAGCATCACTTTGGAGACGGGCATGGCGATGTAGATGCCTCCGGCGATGATTTCCCCCTCCGGCAGGGTGCCGGGAAGAGCTTCAGAACCCCTCGAGATGGGTTATTGATACGTCTCCAACGTATCGATAAATTCTTATGTTCCATGCTACTTTATTGATGATACCTACATGTTTTATGCACATTATATGTCATATTCGTGCATTTTCTGGAACTAACCTATTAACAAGATGCCGAAGAGCCAGTTGCTGTTTTCTGCTGTTTTTGGTTTCAGAAATCCTAGTAAGGAAATATTCTCGGAATTGGACGAAATCACCGCCCAGGGTCCTATTTTTGCACGGAGCTTCCAAGACCGAAGAGGGAAGGAAGTGGGGCCACGAGGCGCCGTCACCATAGGGCGGCGCGGCCTGTGCCCTGGCCGCGCCGACCTATGGTGTGGGGCCTCGTGTGGCCCCGCGTTGCCCTTCCGCCTACTTAAAGCCTCCGTCGCGAAACCCCCGACCGAGAGCCACGATACGGAAAACCTTCCAGACGCCGCCGCCGCGAATCCCATCTCGGGGATTCAGAGATCGCTCCGCACCCTGCCGGAGAGGGGATTCATCTCCCGGAGGACTCTTCATCGCCATGATCGCCTCCGGAGTGATGAGTGAGTAGTTCACCCTGGACTATGGGTCCATAGCAGTAGCTAGATGGTCGTCTTCTCCTTGTTGTACTTCATTGTTGGATCTTGTGAGCTGCCTAACATGATCAAGATCATCTATCTGTAATACTATATGTTGTGTTTATCGGGATCCGATGGATAGAGAATACTATGTTATGGTGATTATCAATCTATTGTTTATGTGTTGTTTATGATCTTGCATGCTCTCCGTTATTAGTAGAGGCTGTGGCCAAGTTTGTACTCTTAACTCCAAGAGGGAGTATTTATGCTCGATAGTGGGTTCATGCCTTCATTGACACCTGGGACAGTGACAGAAAGTTCTAAGGTTGTGATGTGTCGTTGCCACTAGGGATAAAACATTGATTCTATGTCTAAGGATGTAGTTGTCGATTACATTACGCACCATACTTAATGCAATTGTCTGTTGCTTAGCAACTTAATACTGAATGGGGTTCGGATGATAACCTGAAGGTGGACTTTTTAGGCATAGATGCATTGGATGGCGGTCTATGTACTTTGTCGTAATGCCCGGATTAAATCTCACTATATTTATCATATCATGTACATGCATTGTTATGCCTTTCTCTATTTGTCAATTGCCCGACCGTAATTTGTTTACCCAACATGCTTTTATCTTATGGGAGAGACACCTCTAGTGAACTGTGGACCCCGGTCCTATTCTTTACATAGCATACAATCTACTGCAATTGTAGTTTACTGTTTTCTTGCAAACAATTATCTTCCACTCAATACGCTAAATCCTTTGTTACAGCAAGCCGGTGAGATTGACAACCTCACTGCTTCGTTGGGGCAAAGTACTTTGGTTTTGTTGTGCAGGTTCCACGTTGGCGCCGGATCCCTGTTGTTGCGCCGCATCACATTTCGCCACCATCAACCTTCAACGTGCTTCTTGGCTCCTACTGGTTCGATTAAACCTTGGTTTCATACTGAGGGAAACTTGCTTCTATACGCATCATACCTTCCACTTGGGGTTCCCAACGGACGTGTGCATCTACGCGTATCAAGCTAAATTTCTGGCGCCGTTGCCGGGGAGATCAAGACACGCTGCAAGGGGAGTCTCCACTTCTCAATCTCTTTACTTTGTTTTTGTCTTGCTTATTTTATTTACTACTTTGTTTGCTGCACCTAAACAAAACACAAAAAAAAATTAGTTGCTAGTTTTACTTTATTTACTGTCTTGCTCTCTATATCGAAAACACAAAAAAATTAGTTACTTGTCTTTACTTTATTCGCCTAGTTTACTTTTTGCTCATTGCATCATGTTTCCTTTTAATTTTACCACAAAAGACATACAGGTAGGACGTGGGTCCATAGTTGGGAAAAATAATATAGAAGAATTTTTCAATCATGTTAGTATTACTGAAGATTTTGAAGATAGACACTTGGTAGAACTTGCACCTACCTATGAAATTGCTGCTGCTGCTTTAGTTCGCATGTTGGAAACTAAATTTGTTAATCTCAATCCTATAATCCAACACATGTTTCTTACACTTTGATATGGAAGAAGGGGAAAAGAAAGATTTTGTTCTAGAAACTCTTCTTAGAGAATTTGGGGGATTAGCAAGAGAGGCTAGAAAGGTCTTTGCTAAATTTAATATGCTAGGTTCTCATACTAATTTTGTTGGTCTCCTTGAAAAAATGGACATAGATAGAATAAGATACACTAATAATATTAATGATGGTGGGGAGATCAAAACACCAATACCATGTAAACTCCTTGCTATGAATGATGCACTAGAAAATAACTATGCTTGGCTTGTTCCTGAAAATTTGTTCGATGAGAGTAGCAAGCCCAAGACTAATGAAAAGGGAGACGCTAAAACTTATGTATCCAGTATACTATGCTTAGTTGAGAAAACTCCCAACACCCCTGGTAAACCTTCTACTCTCGATAATGCTTGATTTGCACTTTCTGCGCCTAGCTGAAAGGCATTAAAGAAAAGCGCTTGTGGGAGACAACCCATGTTTTTACTACAGCAATTTTTTGTTTTGTTGAGTCTTGGAAGTTGTTTACTACTGTAGCAACCTCTCCTTATCATGTTTTTGTGCCAAGTAAAGTTTCTATGTCAAAGTTGATGTTATATTTGGGATCGCTGCGCAGAAACAGCATTGCTGTCTGTCACGAATCTGGGCACAGGCCTCTGTAGAAAATTCGAAAAAATCTGCCAATTTACGAGCGTGATCCTCAGATATGTACGCAACTTTCATTAGTTTTGAGCTTTTCCATTTGAGCAAGTCTGATGCCATCTTTAAATTCATCTTTACGGACTGTTCTGTTTTTGACAGATTCTGCCTTTCATTTCGCATTGCCTCTTTTGCTATGTTGGATTCATTTCTTTGATCCATTAATGTCCAGTAGCTTTATGCAATGTCCAGAAGTGTAAAGAATGATTGTGTCACCTCTGAATATGTGAATTATTAATTGTGCACTAACCCTCTAATGAGTTTGCTTGAAGTTTGGTGTGAAGGAAGTTTTCAAGGGTCAAGAGAGGAGTATGATATACTATGATCAAGAGGAGTGAAAGCTCTAAGCTTGGGGATGCCCCCGTGGTTCACCCCTGCATATTTTAAGAAGACTCAAGCGTTTAAGCTTGGGATGCCCAAGGCATCCCCTTCTTCATCGACAACATCATCAGGTTCCTCCCCCGAAACTATATTTTTATTCAGTCACATCTTGTGTTCTTTGCTTGGAGCGTCGGTTTGCTTTTGTTTTTGTTTTTGTTTGAATAAGATGGATCCTAGCATTCACCTTGTGGGAGAGAGACACGCTCCGCTGTTGCATATGGACAAATATGTCCTTAGGCTTTACTCATAATGTTCAAGGCGAAGTTTCTTCTTCGTTAAATTGTTATATGGTTGGAATTGGAAAATGCTACATGTAGTAATTCTAAAATGTCTTGGATAATGTGGTACTTGACAATTGTTGTGCTCATGTTTAAGCTCTTGCATCATATGCTTTGTACCCATTAATGAAGAAATACATAGAGCTTGCTAAAATTTGATTTGCATATTTGGTCTCTCTAAGGTCTAGATAATATCTAGTATTGAGTTTTGAACAACGAGGAAGACGGTGTAGAGTCTTATAATGTTTACAATATGTCTTTTATGTGAGTTTTGCTGCACCGGTTCATCCTTGAGTTTGCTTCAAATAACCTTGCTAGCCTAAACCTTGTATCGAGAGGGAATACTTCTCATGCATCCAAAATCCTTGAGCCAACCACTATGCCATTTGTGTCCACCATACCTACCTACTACATGGTATTTCTCCGCCATTCCAAAGTAAATTGCTTGAGTGCTACCTTTAAATTTCCATCATTCACCTTTGCAATATATAGCTCATGGGACAAAATAGCCTTAAAAACTATCGTAGTATTGAATATGTACTTATGCACTTTATCTTTTATTAAGTTGCTTGTTGTGCGATAACCATGCTTCTGGGGAACGCCATCAACTATTGTTGAATATCATGTGAGTTGCTATGCATGTCCGTCTTGTCTGAAGGATCTATCACTTTAATGATTGGAGCATGCAAATTGTTAGAGAAGAACATTGGGCCGCTAACTAAAGCCATGAATCATGGTTGAAGTTTCAGTTTTGGACATATATCCTCAATCTCATATGAGAATAATAATTGTTGCTACATGCTTATGCATTTAAGAGGAGTCCATTATCTGTTGTCCATGTTGTCCCGGTATGGATGTCTAAGTTGAGAATAATCAAAAGCGAGAAATCCAAAATGCGAGCTTTCTCCTTAGACCTTTGTACAGGCGGCATGGAGGTACCCCTTTGTGACACTTGGTTGAAACATGGCATGCAAAGATCCGGTAGTCCAAGCTAAGTAGGACAAGGTGCGGGCACTATTAGTACACTATGCATGAGGCTTGCAACTTGTAAGATATAATTTACATAACTCATATGCTTTATTACTACCGTTGACAAAATTGTTTCATGTTTTCAAAATAAAAGCTCTAGCACAAATACAGCAATCGATGCTTTCCTCTTTGAGGGACCATTCTTTTACTTTTATTGTTGAGTCAGTTTACCTATCTCCTCCACCTTAAGAAGCAAACACTTGTGTGAACTGCATTGATTCCTACATACTTGCATATTGCACTTGTTATATTACTTTATGTTGACAATATCCATGAGATATACATGTTATAAGTTGAAAGCAACCGCTGAAACTTAATCTTCCTTTGTGTTGCTTCAACACCTTTACTTTGATTTATTGCTTTATGAGTTAACTCTTATGCAAGACTTATTGATGCTTGTCTTGAAGTACTATTCATGAAAAGTCTTTGCTATATGATTCACTTGTTTATTCATGTCATTACCATTGTTTTGATCGCTGCATTCATTACATATGTTTACAAATAGTATGATCAAGATTATGATGGCATGTCACTTCAGAAATTATCTTTGTTATCGTTTTACCTGCTCGGGACGAGCAGAACTAAGCTTGGGGATGCTCTCCAACGTATCGATAATTTCTTATGTTCCATGCTACTTTATTGATGATACCTACATGTTTTATGCACATTATATGTCATATTCATGCATTTTCTGAACTAACCTATTAACAAGATGCCGAAGAGCCAGTTGTTTTTTTCTTGTTTTTAGTTTCAGAAATCCTAGTAAGGAAATATTCTCGGAATTGGACGAAATCACCGCCCAGGGTCCTATTTTTGCACGGAGCTTCCCGAAGACCGAAGAGGGAAGGAAGTGGGGCCACGAGGCGCCGTCACCATAGGGCGGCGCGGCCCAGGCCCTGGCCGCGCCGACCTATGGTGTGGGGCCCTCGTGTGGCCCCCGCTGCCCTTCCGCCTACTTAAAGCCTCTCGTCGCGAAACCCCCAGCACCGAGAGCCACGATACGGAAAACCTTCCGAGACGCGCCGCCGCGAATCCCATCTCGGGGATTCAGGAGATCGCCTCCGGCACCCTGCCGGAGAGGGGATTCATCTCCCGGAGGACTCTTCATCGCCATGATCGCCTCCGGAGTGATGAGTGAGTAGTTCACCCCTGGACTATGGGTCCATAGCAGTAGCTAGATGGTCGTCTTCTCCTTGTTGTGCTTCATTGTTGGATCTTGTGAGCTGCCTAACATGATCAAGATCATCTATCTGTAATACTATATGTTGTGTTTGTCGGGATCCGATGGATAGAGAATACTATGTTATGGTGATTATCAATCTATTGTTTATGTGTTGTTTATGATCTTGCATGCTCTCCGTTATTAGTAGAGGCTGTGGCCAAGTTTGTACTCTTAACTCCAAGAGGGAGTATTTATGCTCGATAGTGGGTTCATGCCTTCATTGACACCTGGGACAGTGACAGAAAGTTCTAAGGTTGTGATGTGTTGTTGCCACTAGGGATAAAACATTGATTCTATGTCTAAGGATGTAGTTGTCGATTACATTACGCATCATACTTAATGCAATTGTCTGTTGCTTAGCAACTTAATACTGAATGGGGTTCGGATGATAACCTGAAGGTGGACTTTTTAGGCATAGATGCAGTTGGATGGCGGTCTATGTACTTTGTCGTAATGCCCGGATTAAATCTCACTATATTTATCATATCATGTACATGCATTGTTATTCCTCTCTTTTGTCAATTGCCCGACCGTAATTTGTTTACCCAACATGCTTTTATCTTATGGGAGACCTCTAGTGAACCGTGGACCCCGGTCCTATTCTTTACATAGCATACAATCTACGCAATTGTGTTTTACGTTTTCTTGCAAACAATTATCTTCCACTCGATACGCTTAATCCTTTGTTACAGCAAGCCGGTGAGATTGACAACCTCACCGTTTCGTTGGGGCAAAGTACTTTGGTTTGGTTGTGCAGATTCCACGTTGGCGCCGGAATCCCTGTTGTTGCGCCGCATCACATTTCGCCACCATCAACCTTCAACGTGCTTCTTGGCTCCTACTGGTTCGATTAAACCTTGGTTTCATACTGAGGGAAACTTGCTTCTATATGCATCATACCTTCCACTTGGGGTTCCCAACGGACGTGTGCATCTACGCGTATCAGTTATGCGATGGCGGCCGCGGCGGAACTTTTCGTGGATGGAGGCTCGGGTATCTAGGGTTTTCCTGAGAGGATGTATAAATAGGCGAAGTTTTTAGGTTGGTGGGTGCCTAGGGGGCCCACACCTCTCCTTGGCTCGGGTCCAGGCCAAGCCGCACCAAGGGCAGGTCTGGACGCCCTGTGGCGCCTCTTCGACCCCCTCTGGACTCTGTCTTTGTTTCGGTAAAATATTGACTTCGGCTTTGTTTCATCCAATTCGAGAATATTTCATGTACAACTTTTCTGAAATACAAAAACAACAAACCAGGAACTGGCACTGTGGCATCTTGTTAATAGGTTAGTGCCGGAAATCATGTAAAAGTGCAACGAAGTGTAAGCAAAACATATATGAATTGGTGTAAAACAAGCATGGAGCATCAAACATTATAGATACGTTTGAGACGTATCAATTATCGCATTAAGCTATGTGTGTAAAGTAAATAATAGAATTACCCTTGGATAAAACATGGTTGTTTTCTCCCTAGTAGCAACATCACATCTACAATCTTAGAAGTTACTGTCACTCTCCCAGATTAATAGAGGCATAAACCTACTATCGAGCATAAATACCCCCTCTTGGAGTCACAAGCATCTATTTCGCCAGTATATCAAATAGCAACGGAGAGCATGCAAGATCACAAATAACACATGACATGAATATATAATCGACCTCAACATAGTATACAATATTCATCGGATCCCAGCAAACACAACATGTAGGATTACATAATGCTGATCTTGATCATGTAGGGCAGCTCACAAGATCTAAACATGAGGCACAAGTTGGAGAAGAGAACCATCTAGATACTGTTATGCACCCATAGTCCAGGGATGAACTACTCACGCATCACTTCAGAGGCGTGCATGGCGTTGTAGATGCCTCCGGCGATGATTTCCCCCTCCGGCAGGGTGCCGAGAAGAGCTTTAGAACCCCCGAGATGGGTTCAGCAATGGCGGCCGCGACGGAGCTTTTCGTGGATGGAGGCTCGGGCATTGATACGTCTCAAACGTATCTATAATTTCTTATGTTCCATGCTACTTTTATGACAATACTTGAATGTTTTATACATACTTTACATCATTATTATACATTTTCCGGCACTAACCTATTAACAAGATGCCGAAAGCGCCAGTTGTTGTTTTCTGCTGTTTTTTGTTTCAGAAATCCTAGTAAGGAAATATTCTCGGAATTGGACGAAATCAATGCCGAGGGTCCTATTTTTCCATGAAGCTTCCGGAAGACCGAAGGGATAACGAAGTGGGGCGACGAGGCGCCGCCACCATAGGGCCGCGCGGCCAGAGGGGGGCCCGCGCCGCCCTATGGTGTGGGCCCCTCGTGGCGCCCCCTGACCTACCCTTTCTCCTAATTAAAGCCTTCGTCGCGAATACCCCTGTACCGAGAGCCACGATACGGAAAACCTTCCTGAGACGCCGCCGCCGCCAATCCCATCTCGGGGGATTCAGGAGATCGCCTCCGGCACCCTGCCGGAGAGGGGAATCATCACCGGAGGGGCTCTACATCATCATGCCCGCCTCCGGATTGATGCGTGAGTAGTTCATCCTTGGACTATGGGTCCATAGCAGTAGCTAGATGGTTGTCTTCTCCGCTTGTGCTATCATTGTTTAGATCTTGTGAGCTGCCTAACATGATCAAGATCATCTATTTGTAATGCTACATGTTGTGTTTGATGGGATCCGATGAATCTAGAATACTATGTCAAGTTGATTATCAATCTATCATATATGTGTTGTTTATGTTCTTGCATGCTCTCCGTTGCTAGTAGAGGCTCTGGCCAAGTTGATACTTGTAACTCCAAGAGGGAGTATTTATGCTCGATAGTGGGTTCATGCCTCCATTGAATCTGGGATCGTGACAGAAGGTTCTAAGGTTGTGGATGTGCTGTTGCTACTAGGGATAAAACATCAATGCTTTGTCTAAGGATATTTGTGTTTGATTACATTACGCACCATACTTAATGCAATTATCTGTTGTTTACAACTTAATACCGGAGGGGGTGCGGATGCTAACCCGAAGGTGGATTATTTAGGCATAGATGCATGCTAGATAGCGGTCTATGTACTTTGTCGTAATGCCCTGATTAAATCTCATAGTAATCATCATTGATATGTATTGAATCTTGATTTGTCAATTGCCCATCTGTAATTTGTTCACCCAGCATGTTAGTTATCTTATTGGAGAGACACCACTAGTGAACTGTGGACCCCGGTCCATTCTTTTACATCTGAATACATTCTACTGCAATTATTGTTCTTTACTGTTCTTTGCAAACAAACACTATCTTCCACTCGATACGCTTAATCCTTTGTTTTCAGCAAGTCGGTGAGATTGACAACCTCACTGTTACGTTGGGGCAAAGTATCTTGATTGTGTTGTGCAGTTCCACGTTGGCGCCGGTTTCACCGGTGTTGCGCCGCACTACACTCCTCCACCAACAACCTTCATGTGCTTCTTGGCTCCTACTGGTTCGATAACCTTGGTTTCTTTCTGAGGGAAAACTTGCTGCCTCTGCGCATCACACCTTCCTCTTGGGGTTCCCAACGGACGTGTACATCTACGCGCATCAAGCTCTTTTTCTGGCGCCGTTGCCGGGGAGATCAAGACACGCTGCAAGGGGAGTCTCCACATCCAATCTCTTTACTTTGTTTTTGTCTTTCTTTACTTTACTTTATTTACTGTCTTGTTTGCTCTATATCTAAAAAAAAATTAGTTACTTTACTTTCTATCTTGTTTACTTGCTCTATATCAAAAACACAAAAAAATTAGTTACTTGTCTTTACTTTATTTTACTTGCTTAGTTTATTCTTATTGCTACTAAAATGAGTAATCGTGAAGTTGAAATTCGTTCTTTTAAGCAACAAGATGGAGAAAGTTTTAAAGATGCTTGGTACAGAATTAGTAATGCTCATCATAGGTGCATTAAGAAACACTCCACTATTATCCTTCTTAGGAACTTTTATGTTGGCTTATCTAGTTGGAATAGGTATGTTCTTGATACTCTTTCGGGAGGTAATTTCCTAGGTACTCCTGCTTTAGAAGCTAGCTGCATCATTGAGAGTCTAGTTGGAATACCACCCGTTAATGAAGCTAAAATTGAAATCTCTCTTGAGGATGTTATGAAAAAATTGGAAACCATAGAGAAAAAATTTCCAAGTGTTGAAACTAAATTGGAATGCTACTTGATAATACTGATAAACTTGATAAATCCCTAGGTAGAATTGATGAAAGAATTGGTGTCCTAGAAACTTGTGTTGTCCATGATAATCAAACTAATAGGATTAGCGAACTTGAAAAAGCTATGGGAACCTTGGGTTCAACTTTTTCTTCTCTTAAGTTTAAGTAGAAAGCTTATGTGGGTAAAGAGGAAAAATTCATGTATGCCTCTAAGGTGCCTAAACCAAAGAATTATTATAGGCCTAAAATTGATAAAATCCCCAGCACCACCATAGAAAAGTTAGATAATGGAGCATCTAAGGTACCCTCTGCAATAAGTTGTGCTTGTAAGAAAAATTATGATGTTAATGCTTCATCTCTTGAAAATACTTGATTTGCACTTTCTGCGCCTAGCTGAAAGGCGTTAAAGAAAATCACTTCTTGGGAGATAACCCAAGTTTCATTTTATTTACTGTATTGTTGAGTCTTGGAAGTTGTTTACTACTGTAGTAACCTCTCCTTATCATGTTTTTGTGCCAAGTAAAGTCTCTATGGTAAAGTTGATGCTAGATTTGGATTGCTGCGCAGAAACAGCATTGATGTCTGTCACGAATTCGCGTAGAACTCTCTGTAGAAGAGTCAAAAAAATCTGAAAATTTACGTGCGTGATCCCCAGATATGTACGCAACTTTCATTAGTTTTGAGTTTTTCCGTTTGAGCAAGTTAAGTGCCCCTGCAAAATTCGTCTTTACGGACTGTTCTGTTTTTGACAGATTCTGCCTTTTATTTCGCATTGCCGCTTTTGCTATGTTGAATGAGTTTCTTTGTTCCATTAACTTTCAGAAGCTTTGTGCAATTTCCAGAAGTGTTAAGAATGATTGTGTCACCTCTGAATATGTGAATTTTTGATTATGCACTAACCCTCTAATGAGTTTTCTTGAAGTTTGGTGTGGAGGAAGTTTTCAAGGGTCAAGAGAAGAGGATGATACAATATGATCAAGAAGAGTGAAAGGTCTAAGCTTGGGGATGCCCCGGTGGTTCATCCCTGCATATTTTAAGAAAACTCAAGCATCTAAGCTTGGGGATGCCCAAGGCATCCCCTTCATCGACAACTTATCAGGTCACTTCTAGTGAAACTATATTTTTATTCCATCACATCGTATGTTCTTTACTTGGAGCGTCGGTTTGCTTTTATTTTTGTTATTGTTTGAATAAAGTTGGATCCCATCATCCTTATATTGGAGATATTACGCTCCGCTTTTTCATATGGAACACTTGTGTTCTTAATTGTGCTTTAATGTTCATGGCGAAGACTGAAATTGCTTCGTTAAATTGCTATTTGGTTGGAATCAGAAAATGCTGCATATGGTTTGGAATAATTTGGCAATTGTTTGAGCTCTCATAGATCATGTTTAAGCTCTTGCATCATGTAGTTTAATTTATTAATGAAGAACTACTGTAGAGCTTGGGTAATTTGGTTTGCATGATTGGTCTTTCTAAGTCTAGATATTTTCTGGTAAAGTGTTTGAACAACAAGGAATACAGTGTAGAGTCTTATAATGCTTGCAATATGTTCTTGTGTAAGTTTTGCTGTACCTGTTCATACTTGTGTTTGCTTCGAACAACCTTGCTAGCCTAAACCTTGTACTGAGAGGAAATGCTTCTCGTGCATCCAAACACCTTGAGCCAAAACCCATGCCATTTGTGTCCACCATATCTACCTACTATGTGGTATTTTTCTGCCATTCCAAAGTAAATTACTTGAGTGCTACCTTTAAAATTTCATTCCTTTATCCTTGCAATATATAGCTCATGGGACAAATAGCTTAAAAACTATTGTGGTGATGAATATGTAGTTATGTGTCTTAGTTCTTATAAGTTGCTTGTTGAGCGGTAACCATGTTTCTGGGGACGCCATCAACTTTTTACCTTTGTTGGATATCATGTGAGATGCTATGCATGTTCGTCTTGTCTGAAGTAAGTGCGATTTCATGATCAAATGGTTTGAGTATGCATATGTTAGAGAAGAACATTGGGCCGCTAACTAAAGCCATGTATCATGGTGGAAGTTTCAGTTTGGACATACAACCTCAATCTCTTATGAGAATATTATTTGTTGTTGAATGCTTAAGCATTAAAAGAGGAGTCCATTATCTGTTGTCTATGTTGTCCCGGTATGGATGTCTAAGTTGAGAATAATCAAAAGCGAGAAATCCAATGCGTGCTTTCTCCTTAGACCTTTGTACAGGCGGCATAGAGGTACCCCTTTGTGACACTTGGTTGAAACATATGTCATGCAATGATAATCCGTGTTATCCGAGCTGATTAGGACAAGGTGCAAGCACTATTAGTACTCTATGCATGAGACTTGCAACTTGTAGGAAGTATTATGCATAGCACATATGAATTATTACTACCATTGACAAAATTGTTTCTATGTTTTCAAAATAAAAGCTCTAGCACAAAAACAGTAATCCATGCTTCCCTCTGCGAAGGGCCATTCTTTTACTTTATGTTGAGTCAGTTTACCCACTTCTTTCTATCTTAGAAGCAAACACTTGTGTTAACTGTGTGCATTGATTCTTACATGATTACTTATTGCACTTGTTATATTGCTCTATGTTGACAAATATCCATGAGATATACATGTTACAAGTTGAAAGCAACCGCTGAAACTTAATCATCCTTTGTGTTGCTTCAATGCATTCTACTATGAATTTATTGCTTATGAGTTAGCTCTTATGCAAGTCTTGTTGATGCTTGTCTTGAAAGTACTATTCATGAAAAGTTTTGCTATATGATTCATTTGTTTAGTCATTATCTTTGTTAGCAATCTTTTGTTTCAGATCACTCCATCCATCTCATATGCTTTACAATAATGTTGATCAAGGTTATGTTGGTAGCATGTCACTTCAGAAATTATTTGTGTTATCGTTTACCTACTCGAGGGCGAGTAGGAACTAAGCTTGGGGATGCTGATACGTCTCAAACGGGCGAGCCTAGCCAGCGCTCGACCGCCGCATCCGAAGCGAGCGGTCGAATTCCGACAGGGGCGCGTATCCGAAAATGGAAACCAAATCAATTTTATCTCTTTCCATTTCCGGAAAGCGTGCGCGCGACGGTTCTAAAAATTTATTCGCGTGTCGCCCGTGGGAATCGAACACACGACTTGGTGGGCTGCCCGCACAGCTGCGTTACAGAGCTGACCATCAGACCTGTGATCAATTCGTGTCATACAAGGAGACAGACATATTTTGTACTATATTTAACATCGCAGCAACAAGTAAATCATGAACTTGATCAAAATTTAAAAAATGTAGCAAATGAACCGGATGTTAGATACAGACCATGCATGCAATATTAGAGGGAGATAAATTATGTCGGAGTGAATCTATTCTAATTTATCAACCCCTCCACCCGTTATTTATCAATGGTAAATGTAAAAAGTTATCGACCATAAAAATTAATTTAATTTAGAATATTATTCGAATTTTTTAAGCTTACAACTTATCAACCCCTCAGACCATTGCTTATCAACGGTAAAAATGAAAAGTTATCAACCTGAAAAGCTAATTTTATTTAGAATATCATTGGGACATTTTTAGCTCCAAAATTTACGAACCCCCCTACAAGTTATTTTTCAACGGTAAATCTGAAAAGTTATCGGCCTGAAAACCTAATTTTATTTAAAATGATTTTGGGAATGTTTTTAGCTCAACATTTATTAACCGATTTGTTCCTTATTTAGCAATAGTAAATGTGGAGAGTTATCAACCCAAAAAAATAATTTTATTTAGAATATTTTAGAAAAAATTTAGCTCATAATTTATCAACGCCTCCGTCCGTTATTTATCAATGGAAAATATGAAAAGTTATCGACCCAAAAAACTAATTTTTTAAAATATTGTGAGGATATTTTTAGCTCACAATTTATCAATCGCTCTGCCCATTATTTACCAATGATAAATGTAAAAAGTTATCGACCGAAAAACTAATATTATTTAGAATAAATTTAAAAATATTTTTAGCTCACAATTTATCAACCCCCATGTTTATTATTTATCAACGGTAAATTTGAAAAGTTATCAACCCGCAAACCCAATTTTATTTATAATAATTTAAGAAATATTTTTAGCTCATAATTTATCAACCCCTCTGTTCGTTATTTATTAACGGTAAATGAGAAAAGTTATCGACCCGAAAATCTAATGTTATTTAGAATAATTTTGGAAAGATTTTATCTACTCGAAAAGGTAATTTCATTTGAAAGTTATTAACCCTCTATCCGTTATTTATCAATGATAAAATATAATAAGTTGCCGACCGGAAAATCTAATTAAGTTGAAAGTGATGTTTATTTGAGTTGCAAGTGTACTTTTTTAAGTTGCAAATGGTAGTTCATTTGAGTTGCAAGTAGTTTTCCCACCCGTTTATTTTTCCCTCTTAAAAACCACTAACCCAAAAAAGGGAATTGTAAAAATAGTCCAATAACATGTTTTTTTTATATAGAAAAGTAACAATAATATAGGAAAAAAAGAAAATAATGATACTAAATTTCTAAAAGGGAATTGAAAAATTGTGCATAGCTAGGTTAAATTTGAAAAAATTTACGGAATCAAAAATACTGATACAAATGAAAATGTCACAATAAAGGAAATTCGTGAAAAAAAAAGTTCATATTTTTCCGTTTATATTCGTGTACATTCGCTAGTACAAATAGAATCTGTCTCTGTTTTGTGCATGAAACGTTGTTGGCTCATATGGTTAGCTCAGCAGGCGCGTGCGTGTAGGAGGTCGTGGGTTCGATTCTCTGCGGAGCCAATTCCTTTTTTCGGCGCGGGGGGCGCGGGTCGAATACGACAAAAAGCGGATAGACGCGGACGGCACGCGGGTTTCGCTATAAAACTGACCGCTCGGGCGGTTGATAGCGAGAAAGGGAGTTCGGTCTCAAACGTATCTATTATTTCTTATGTTCCATGCTACTTTTATGACAATACTTGAATGTTTTATACATACTTTAAATCATTATTATACATTTTCCGGCACTAACCTATTAACAAGATGCCGAAGCGCCAGTTGCTGTTTTCTTTTTTGGTTTCAGAAATCTTAGTAAGGAAATATTCTCGAAATTGGACGAAATCAACGCCCAGGGTCCTATTTTTCCACGAAGCTTCCGGAAGACCGAAGGGATAACGAAGTGGGGCGACAAGGCGCCGCCACCATAGGGCCGCGCGGCCAGAGGGGGGCCGCGCCGCCCTATGGTGTGGGCCCCTCGTGGCGTACCCCTGTACCGAGAGCCACGATACGGAAAACCTTTCAGAGACGCCGCCGCCGCCAATCCCATCTCTGGGATTCAGGAGATCGCCTCCGGCACCCTGCCGAGAGGGGAATCATCACCGGAGGGGCTCTACATCATCATGTCCGCCTCCGGATTGATGCGTGAGTAGTTCATCCTTGGACTATGGGTCCATAGCAGTAGCTAGATGGTTGTCTTCTTCGCTTGTGCTATCATTGTTTAGATCTTGTGAGCTGCCTAACATGATCAAGATCATCTATTTGTAATGCTACATGTTGTGTTTGATGGGATCCGATGAATCTAGAATACTATGTCAAGTTGATTATCAATCTATCATATATGTGTTGTTTATGTTCTTGCATGCTCTCCGTTGCTAGTAGAGGCTCCAAGTTGATACTTGTAACTCCAAGAGGGAGTATTTATGCTCGATAGTGGGTTCATGCCTCCATTGAATCTGGGATCGTGACAGAAGGTTCTAAGGTTGTGGATGTGCTATTGCTACTAGGGATAAAACATCAATGCTTTTTCTAAGGATATTTGTGTTGATTACATTACGCACCATACTTAATGCAATTATCTGTTGTTTACAACATAATACTGGAGGGGGTGCGGATGCTAACCCGAAGGTGGATTATTTAGGCATAGATGCATGCTGGATAGCGGTCTATGTACTTTGTCATAATGCCCTGATTAAATCTCATAGTAATCATCATTGATATGTATTGAATCTTGATTTGTCAATTGCCCATCTGTAATTTGTTCACCCAGCATGTTAGTTATCTTATTGGAGAGACACCACTAGTGAACTGTGGACCCCGGTCCATTCTTTTACATCTGAATACATTCTACTGCAATTATTGTTCTTTACTATTCTTTGCAAACAAACACCATCTTCCACTCGATACGCTTAATCCTTTGTTTTCAGCAAGCCGGTGAGATTGACAACCTCACTGTTACATTGGGGCAAAGTATCTTAATTGTGTTGTGCAGGTTCCACGTTGACGCCGGTTTCACTGGTGTTGCGCCGCACTACACTCCTCCACCAACAACCTTCACGTGCTTCTTGGCTCCTACTAGTTCGATAACCTTGGTTTCTTTCTGAGGGAAAACTTGTTGTTGTGCGCATCACACCTTCCTCTTGGGGTTCCCAACGGACGTGTACATCTACGCGCATCAGGTATCCAGGGTTTTCCCAAGATCGTGAATAAATAGGCGGAGGGGCGATGTCGGTGGAGGCCAGGGTGGCCCACACCACCCCTAGGCGTGGGCCAGGGCCATGCCGCGCCTAGGGTAGGTATGGCCGCCCTGCTGCCCCTCTCCGACTCCCCTCTTGGCTTTGTCTTTGTTACAGTAAAATATCGACTTCTGCTTTTGTTTCGTCCAATTCCGAGAATATTTCCTGTACCACTTTTCTAAAATAGAAAAACAGCAGAAAAGAGTGAACTGGCACTGTGCCATCTTTTTAATAGGTTAGTGCCGAAAATCATATAAAAATGCATCGAAGTGTAGGCAAAATATACTCCCTCCGTTTCAATCTATAATGCCTATAGATTTTTTGCACGGTAATTAGCGCAAGTCATTTTTTAACACAAAACCCCCTAACGAGTTCAACCACGATCTCAGAAATAGGAGAGAAATAAGGAAAGTCAAAACAGAATCTCGGAAATCTCTCTGTCGTTAAAGAAAATCTCCCGATCCCTCCCTCCCGCGTATCCCCGCCATAACGTTTTTGCAAATAAAGCAAATCTACTCTTATATTATGAAACAAATGCAGAAAATCTATAGGCATTATAGATTGAAACGGAGGGAGTATATAAATTGGTGTAAAACAAGCATGGAGCATCAAAAATTATAGATACGTTTGAGACGTATCAAGCATCCCCAAGCTTAACCCCTGCTCGTCCTCGAGTAGTAAGTGATAACAAAAGAATTTTTGAGGTGACATGCAGCCAACACAATCTTAATCAAGCATTGTAAAACATTGTGAGTTGGGATCAAAGTACTCTAAACATAGGCATGATAGATATAATTCAATAGAACTTAGCAACTATGTTATAACATGAAGAGTAAGTCAAACAAAGGATCATGAATAATAGTGCATTGAAAGCAATTGTTTGTTTATGAGCATTGAGTAAACATAACAAAGTGGTACTCAACATGTCCTTTACGGAATAGCAAAACATAAATGCTAGGACACCTTTAAAGTTCAACGGGTGACTAGATACAAGTAATTTAAGAACAAGAAATAGAACAATCATGAATCAATCAATAATAACTTTGGGACTATGCGCATTGCACTAAGAATGACAACTATGCTCTCTTAATTCGTGCATAAAGTAGAAGCTGAAGACTCAACATAATAGTAAAAGAAAGACTCTCTGCAGAGTAATCAAGATAAACAAGTTTTATAAAACTTCCAAAAAGTATGGTACTTATTAGTTTTGAGATCTCATTGCCCCTATCATAAGAATCTTGAATCAAACATGAGTTATATGATTGCAAATCACAAATTGAAAATCTCATGCCCCTTGAATACGAGTACCTAAACCTCATGCTACTCAACTTAGGTCCCAAATAAGTTCTTGT
Source organism: Lolium multiflorum (assembly GCA_030979885.1). Lineage (NCBI taxonomy): Eukaryota > Viridiplantae > Streptophyta > Magnoliopsida > Poales > Poaceae > Lolium > Lolium multiflorum. The sequence goes on from CM061749.1 coordinate 101,796,503, forward strand.
CATTGTAAGTATACATGTATCATTGAGAACCGCCAACGGGGTACCTCTTGCCTGATGATATGGAGGTACTAGTTTTAGCACTAGTAACTAGTCATGAGGGGTGCTAGCTAACTTGTAGCTCTCTAGGCTAAATTTGATACTCTTGTAGTACTCTATACTTAGACCAAAGTTAACTATAAAAGTAAGATTTGATAATCAAAGTAAAAGCTTGCAAGAATAAAAACTTGGGATTGGATTCATGTAGAGTATTTGAAATTTAAATTTTGAGAGTTGGAATCAACTCAAAATAACTCATGGTTGATTTTTAATAAATGTTTGAAGTTTGAAAAGCTACTGCCTTGTTATTTTTACTATATGAATTCTACAATGAATCTAGGGTTGTGACCAGTGTAGTTGTTTAGACAATTTCATAAGCTTTCCAACAATATCAAATTCATAAAATTTGGCTCAGTAGATTTTGCTTTATTAAAATTTGAAAATGGTACCAGTATTGAATTTGAACTAATTTGATTTGTTCGATTTTGAACTGGTGGGCTCGCGCGGGAAAATTAACGGGCCAGAGAGAAAAATAAGAAAAGGGTCGGCCCAACTGTGCGTCTCGTGCAGCAGGCCGCCTGACAGTGGGCTCCATTGGTCAGTGGCACTTAAACCCGAAATGGTATGGATTGACAGGTTGCGTTGGATTAGAGGGCGATCTAATGGCTCTCGTGCGTCGTCGTTAACGACAAGCACGGGCTCACTGGTGGCGAGCACCAGGGGGTCGGAGGCTTACCGGCGGTCCGACGATCATCGGCGAGGCGCTACAGCGATGTTGTGGACGACGGCGAAGCTCCATGTACAAGCGGCAACTCCTGGGGTGGCGCCTAGCGTCGTCTTCGTCCGCGGCGGCTCCACGGCACTCCGGTGAGAAATTGGCTAGCTACGGTGCAAATTGGGGCGAGGTGAGGATAGAGGAGGATCAGAGATGAGAGGAGAAGCGAGTAGTGTGAGGAATTGAGGCGGGGATGGCCTCCTTTTATAGATGCGAGGAGGTGCCGACGCGCATGGATGCGGTCGACCATGGCGACGGCTTTTGGAGCGGCGAAGGGGTAAGGCATGGACGCCGCTCTGTTCCTGGTGTCCTGGCGGTCATCACGCGCTTGGCGGCACAGTGAACGGTGGTCAGACGCGACGGGGAGCTTGACGTAGGCTGACATGCCCGTGGCAGACGACGGCGACGGGAGCGACGGTGACAAGGCTCGGGGGAGAGAGAGAGAGTGTCCAACGCGTTGCTGGTGTCATGGTGACTCGCCTGGCGGGCGCTGATGGCGAGGCGCGGTCGGAGCTGACGGGGCGACGCCGCGCTCTGGCACGCCCGTGTGTCGCAACCATGCGCGCCCTGGCGGTCATGGGCGGGCTCTATTCTGGCCAGTGATGGCTTCGTCTCGGTAAACATGGTGGACGAGCAGGTGCAGGGAAGTGAGGGGAGGTTGCTGGACATGGTGCTGCAGGTTGGAGAGTGATGGAGAGAGAGATGGCATGGTGTGGGCGTGAGCTCACGGCATGGCCAATTTTTGGTCGTGTCTCTGCCTTGACTGAGGGTGCAAGTGGCTGGTTCTGTCCAGGGATGCCACAGGGAGTGAGGGGTGACTTGATCATGGATGGTTTCGTCAAGAAACCAGTGGGTAAAAGAGTGTATTGCATTTTCAGATTTATGCATGCCAAGTGCTCGATAAAATGGCCGCAAGAACAACTTATTTAAATTTTGCCAAACTTTTTGGTGGGTGTGATTCAATTACTATTTGGCACACGTTGGTGGTGGTGGTGGTGTGCAAAAATAAGTTGGTTTGAGAAAATCTCAAAATGGCATGATCTTGAATCTGAGTTGTGGTTGCCACTTTGCACTCTTATATTAAGCAATAGAAAAGGAACTAGTCAAAGTGGTCAACAGCAAAAGTGTTCAACTTGATGAGGTCTTGGATGAGGTGCAAAGAGTTGAGAGAGTTTAGTTTAAAAGTTTCTTAATACAGGGGCTCAAAGTGGGTACCCTGATATAATTTGCAGTTTTGACCATTATCATATGTGAGTATGTTTAGCTATTTTCTTTGGTTTGTTTTGTATTCCTTTGGTTCAAAAGTGAGACTTAAGTGTTTAATAAAATTTCCAAACCATCTAAACCAAGTAGAATGACATAGGTTGAAAATTTGCAAAAATAGCCATAGGCTCATATGTGGTGATAATTTTTATTTTTATTTTCTTTTTCTTTGTCTCTCTTTGTTTCAATGATCAAATTTAAGGGTTTTAGCACATTACTAAACACTCAAGCAACCATCATGGCAAGATCACAACATATATGCATTTGTACTATGCCACATATTTAAAGTTTTTGTTAGTTCCAAAATTAATAATGGGAAAATGTTTCTTTATTGATTTGAAATTTTTGGGATGTTACAGCAATCCCATGCCAAAATGACAAGACAAACAGACAACGAGCATCTCAGCAATTTTTTATTTACATTGGGTATAGCTTTTTATTGCAAATGCTTCATAGAATGCTCACTATGGTTTAGCTGTAAATTTCCACCATGAATGATGCATGGCTTAGATTAGCGGCCCAGACATTTCTCTAACTCATATACAAACTCCATGGACTTACAAGTTTCCATTTTATTTCACACCGCTAGGCATCCATAAACAAAAGAACATTACATCAACTAAATATGAGTGCAATGTCGAAAGTGTTCCCCATGAAAGCATGGTTATACTAACTCCCAACTTGCAATTTGAAAACATATAAACTTCATAAGATAGGCACAATGATCAAATTTATTAAGTGCAAGAAAGTAAATGTGCCATCAAGTTCGTGAGAGCTTTACTGACTAATTTTCTCATGCCAAAATTTAATTTGGAAGATAAATAAAAAATAATGAATATACTTGGAATATCAATAATGCTTCTAGGTAGATATGGTTGACAGAATTGTCAAACTTTGGTTATTGGTGGTTGAATGCACGAGTAGAGTTCATACTCAGTATAGGCGAAATCTAGCAAAAAAACTGAGAGCGACCAACTAAGATAGCAGTAATGGCCATAATCATGCATAGAGACAAAACATTATCAATCAAAGAATAAAGTGATATTATAAGTAAAAAACTAAATGATCATAGAGGCTTTAGTTGACTAGTTATAGTCATAACATGGTATAAGCATGTGCCAAGTCAACCCAATAAAGCATTAAACGAGAATACAACAATATTATGCTTTTATGATGGAAACAACATATGATTATTTCAATGACACATTATGCACTCTCAGACATTTGAGACAAGTCATGCTACAACAATAAATACTAAGCATATGACAAGAATAACATCCAATATTATATGCCACAGTCTATGTCACAGTCTAGACAAGCTTTCTTTTGCATTACTATAGTCATGAAACATTTTACTCGTATCCAACACCAATCAACTTATTTGAAATAACTCTAAGAGATGAAATACATTATGGACCAGAGAGCTAATCATACACAAATAAAAAATAATAACGAGATCTGAACAAAATTCAAGTGAAAGAACAAGAGCTAAACGCAGTACTAGAAAACTAGAACACTCGCAAAACAATAACAACGAAAACTAGAGCGTTCTATGCAACTAAAATGGAGCGGGTCTTTCTCCAAAACAAATGTGCCAGGATCCAACATATGATACAGTAAATAAAACAAAACAAAAGAAAAATAAAGACGCTCCAAGAACAACACATAGCGTTTGAAGCAATAAAAATATAACGCATAGAAAGATGACATGTTGCTTCGTCGATGAAGAGAGGTTGCCTTGGGAATCCCCAAGATTTGACGCTTGTACCTCTTGAATATTTCTTGGGGTTCAGGAGCATCCCCAAACTTGAGCTTTTGTCCATTCTTCATCTCATCATATCATTCTTCTCTCCCTACACTTGAAAACTTCCTTCATACAATTCTCTATTAGCAGCATCAGTGCAATCAAAATAAAAAAAAAAATTCAGTTGGGTTCAGTTCAAACATATATCAAGCATCTATTAAAGCATTAGATACTGTATCAACTCTTCAAAAAGATTTTTAATCAAAAGAACTCAAAAATAAAGAGATTTAAGAGGCAGATGCAAATAGTGCAGAAATCTGTCAAAACAGAACAGTTGGTAAAGAATGATTTTTTTAGAAATCCTCTGTTGCTCATCTCGAAAAGTGGTAAACTAAAGAAAGTTAGATAATAACCTGGGGTATACGCATAACAAATGGCAGCTCAAAAATCCACTCTGGCTACTTTTACTAATTTTTATGGTAACAACACAGAATCTGTTTTCAGGACAGCAACTTCCCCAAATCTTAGTTTCTTTCTATTAGAGGCTATTCTTGGCACAAAAATGAAATCAAAATGATAAGTAGAGTTTAGTACAGAGGTAATAACTTTAAAGACTCAACAAAAAGAAAAATTACAGAAAATAAACATGGGTTATCTCCTAAGAGTGTTTTTCTTTAACGCCTTTTAGCTAGGCGCAGAAAAAGAGCGAGCATCAAGTATTATCAAGTGAAGAAGCATTAAGATCAATGCGAGAAGTATTTTCAACAAGGATTTGTATTTTATCAATATGAGTCTTAGAAGACCCTTTCTCTGCACTTTTAGGTTCACTACTTTCATCAAATGGATTTTCAGGAACAATCCAATCAAAAAAAATTCCCAAGCTTCATGCATTGCTACTAATTTGAAAGGTATTGGTATTTTATTAATCTCATATTTTTATTTTTGTCTATTTTTTCAAGTGTACCAAAGATATCTACACATGAGCCTAACATCTCAAACTGGTCAAAAACTTTCCTAGCTTCTATAACAAGTTCTTTAAATTCTCTAAGCAAAGTTTCTAGGATAAAATCTTTCTTCTCATCAAACTCAACTTCATGGAGTTTAAGAAACTTCATGGAGTTTAAAAAGTATGTAAGAAACTAATTTTTTAATATAAAGACAACTATAAAAGGAAACTATTTTTTGTGTTTTTGATATAATAATAAAAAATAAACTAAGAAAAACTATAACAAAGTAAATAGATTGGAGATGAGAGGCTCCCCTTGCAGAAATCGACTTTCTCCCCGGCAACGGCACTAGAAAATCTTAATGGTGCTCCGGTGATGGCACCAGACAATATTGCTGAGCATCGTTGTGGAAGCCGTTGGGAAACCCCAAGAGGAAGGTGTGATGAGCACATCAGCAATTTTTCCCTCAGTAAGGAACCAAGGTTTAATCGACCAGTAGGAGAAAGACGTGACTTCTGAAGGTGTTGCTAGCTCACTAGTGGCAGGGCGCACTACCGACGTCAGCAACAACATGGAACCTGCACACAACACAACCAAAGTACGTTGCCCCAACTTGCGGTGAGGTTGTAAATCTCACCGGTTTGCTGAACAAAAAGGATTAGACGTATCAAGTGGAAAGAGATGTACATAGTTTTGCAGTAAGTAAAATAACAGGATTGCAGTAGATGAATTTATCAGTGTAAAGGAAAGGACCAGGGTCCACAGTTCACTAGAGGTGTCTCTCCATAAAGATAAATAGCATGGTGGATGAACAAATTACAGCTGTACAATTGACAGAATATCGACTATACATGACAAGATGATTACTATGAGATTCGTTTGGGCATTACGACATAATACATAGACCGTAATCCAACTGCGTCTATGACTAATAATCCACCTTCCGGTTATCGTCCGAATCCCTTCCAGTATTAAGTTGCAAGCAGCAAATTATCCCACTAAAAAATGTGTGTAAAGTAAACAGTAAAATTACCCTTGGATAAAACATTGTTGTTTTCTTCCTAGTAGCAACAACACATCTACGGAGAGCATGCAAGATCACAAATAACATATGACGTGAATATATAATTGACCTCAATATAGTATACAATATTCATCGGATCCTAGCAAACACAACATGTAGGATTACATAAGAATGATCTTGATCATGTAGGGCAGCTCACAAGATCTAAACGTGAGGCACAAGTTGGAGAAGACAACCATCTAGCTACTGCTATGGACCCATAGTCCAGGGATGAACTACTCACGCATCTCTTCGGAGGCAGGCATGATGATGTAGATGCCTCCGACGATGATTTCCTCCCTCCGGAAGAGGCGGCCGCGATGGAAACTTTTCGTGGATGGAGGTTCGGGTATCCAGGGTTTTCTCGAGATCGTAAATAAATAGGCGGAGGGGCGATGTCGATGGAGGCCAACACCACCCCTAGGCGCGGGCCAGGGCCACGCCGCGCCTAGGGTAGGTGTGGCCGACATGCTGCCCCTTTCCGACTCCCTCTGGATTCTATCTTCGTTACGGTAAAATATTGACTTTGGCTTTTGTTTCGTTCGATTCCAAGAATATTTCCTGTACAACTTTTCTGAAATTCAAAAACAACAGAAAACAGGGAACTGACACTGTCGCATCTTGTTAGTAGGTTAGTGGTGGAAATCATATAAAAGTTCATCGAAGTGTAGGCAAAAAATATATGAATTGGTGTAAAACAAGCATGGAGCAACAAAAATTATAGATACGTTTGAGACGTATTAGGGCTCCCAACCTATAGTCCATCTTTTCTTGAAAAGTGGCGACAAGAAGGATAAGGTGTTAAGCACAATATCACTAACATGCATTGGTTTAGTAGGTATCAACGAGGTCTGCACCCGTAAGGGTGGAATAATAAAACTCCGAGTGGCATGACCACTCACATAAATAAATAAACCATGCAATTTATAAAACTGGTAATAATGCAAGAGTAAGATAATTTGGTCAAATTATGCATCAAGAGGTGGCTTGCCTTGTGTAGCATTTTTCCCTAGACTTCTCTTCGAAATCTTCAAGATGATTCCCATCTTTGTTTCCAGCGGCGTTCACATCTATCGTCGCAAAATAAAGAGAACACAGAATCACCATACATGACCAACAACACTCAACAAGCTCACCGACAAGAGACACGTAACCAGGGAAGCACCACCACAGAATAGAAAAGTCACGAGCTAGGCCTAGCTAATCCAATTCTTATACTTAAACAAACAAAACAGTTCCCTAGAAACCCAACTAATTAGGCAAAAACTCTCGGTACCAAAAAAGTGGGAAAAAATATACCTACTAGTAGGTATGATCTGAGGGAATTCAACAAAGTTGGTTTTGTGCGAAAACCTTATATAAATTATTTTTAAACATTTTTACAAAGCCATAAATCAAATACCTAGTTCATTTTTTCTCACAGAACAGAATACAACCTCATCAAACAAACTTTACACCACTGGATAGATATTCAAACCAGGGTTCATCCAAAATTGGATTCATCAATTTTCGAGTAACGGATCATTTAAACAAAAGTTTTACTATTATCAAGCCAAATCTGAAAGATAAATACCAAAGATATTCTAGTGAGCTAATAAAAATTTGGGCATTGTATATGTTGGAGATAGCAATCCTACAGTGTTGAGAAAATTGGTTGAACACAATATTCATTTTGAAACATCTCAGTTAAATTTCCAAAGTCATATTTTGACAAAATTTGATCTCTGTCCTACAGGAAATATATTATGAACCAGACATGCACACCTATGCGAAAATGTGAGTACTACTGAGGGGTTTACTCCGAAATTGAGTGCTAAAATTTAAGATCTACAATATTTACTAGCTAATTAATACTGCTTCTGCAAGTTTTGAAATCTTGGTTTATCCAGAGAGATTCACACAGAATTTGAATATGAGACCAGGGCCAAGTGTTTGAAATTTTCTACGCGAACATGCAAGAATTAGATTTACAATTTTTTGTTGAACACAGAATATATGGTCATTTAAAATATGGGATAGATCTGGCAGCATGATTTATTTCAGAAAATGGAGAAGGGGAGGAACAGGCCAAGATCAATGGATCCGGTTAGCATATTGTTGGGCTTGCTCGGATCGGAGCCAACGCACGCGTGGGAGATGGCGGCCACAAGCGGACCGGTGGGGCTTGTCGGTCAGTGGCCATGCGTGAGGGGCGGGGCTGCATGCTGCGCTTGGATCACGATCCAAGCACGTAGAGGGAACCTACCAGTCCACGACCCGATCCTAGTCAACAACAACTAGAATGCGGGGGCGCGTCGCCGGGGAAGACAGAGGATGAGGAGGTTGCTCACCGCGGGATGCAAGGGCGGCGGAGAGGACATGGAGGACGGCGCTGAGGGAAACGGCCGCTCCTCCCGTCATCTTGGACGCGCGGTGGACCTCCAGGTTGTCCACACGGAAGGAAACAAGCATCGTGTCTCCGACGAGCGATGAACGACGATGACAGAAATGATGTTGGATGACGGCGACGTCAACAGTGGTCCTGTGGGTCTCGGCGGAAGAGGTGCCGCTGATGTAGGCGAAGCAGGAGATTGACACGGTCGTGGAGGCGAACGTTCCGACAGCGACACGAACAACGGTAGGCCAAAGGTGCCGCTGGTGACCTCGATGATGGCGTCATCCCTGCGGGTCTCGGGCTTGACTCGGCGGTGGGGGGATGGAGGAAATAGTGCTACGGCGTGTTGTTTCTCGGATGGGTCGACTCGGACGCGCGGCGAGGTTGACGGTCGCGTGCGCGGACGGTCACGTGAGTCGCCTCGGTACGAACAACACCACGGCGACGGCGATCTTCTGGCGAGATCCTGGGCATGAAAGATGGAGGGATCAGAGAGCGTTGAGACGGGAGGAGTGAGATCAAGAGCGGAGAGAGGTGTCGACCTTATCCACGACGAGGGACAGGACAACAACAACGTGGCATATGACGTTGAGCTCAGCTCGGTCGCTACCATGGTCGGAAACAAAGAGGGCTACGCCCTGGAGATGTTTTGAGAGAGAGTGATGGAGCAGCGTTGCCTCGCAGGTTCAGGAAAGGTGAGGAGTGGGGTGAAGTGAGGGGAGGGCTCGAGGGAATGGCTTAACATGGCTGGGCACCAGTGCACCGTAGACGGAGAGGACGGGGTCAAGGGTGATGTGTGCGCGCAAGCGATCGGGCAGGCGAACGGTGGGGTTGTTGATGGGATTCGTAGCATAAAAAACAAAAAATTTCCTACCGGAAGAACGAATAACAAGCCAAGATCCAATCTAGAAGATGGTATCAACGAGAAGATCATGAGTTTAACCCTCGAAGATTTCCAAAGCCTACGAGATTAGATCTCATTGTTGATGTAGTCGATCACTTACCGCTTTCAAAAGCGCGTAGAAGATCTTGCGGTGCCACAGTCGGGCAGCACCTCCGTACTCGGTTACATGTTCGGTGTTGATGACGACGTCCTTCTCCCTGTTCCAGCAGGCAGCGGAAGTAGTAGATCCTCCTCGGAATCCCGACAGCACGAAGGCACGGTGTCGGTGGTGGTGGAGATCTCCGGCAAGGCTTCGCCTAAGCTCTACGGGAGAAGTGGGAGGAGGGGGCGTCTAGGGTTTGGGGAGAGGGGGCACTTGGGGCGCCGGCCTTGGGTGCCCTGGGTGGTGTGGCTCTTGTGGTGGCCGGCCCCCTCTCTCTCCTCCTCTTTATATAGGTGGAACACCTAGGGTTTGCCCTAAGATTCGAATAAGACCCCAATTCAAAACCTTCCATATGGACGAAACATAGGGGGATAGGGACTCCTCCCTTTCCTTCCCTCTTGGCCGGCCATGATGGTGGAGTCCACCACCTTCCCCTTAGGGTGGCCGGCTAGGGTTGGTGGAGTCCAACTGAGACTCCACCTTCCATGGTGATTTCTTTCGGAAGTTTCTAGAACATTCTAGCGCCTTTCATAAATGCACCGAATCATTTCCAAACATGGAAAGTGACTTCCTATATATGAATCTTATTCTCCGGACCATTCCGGACCTCCTCGTGATATCCTGGATCCCATCCGAGACTCCGAACAACATTCGAACTCCATTCCATATTCCATATCTACTTAAAACGACACCAAACCTTAAGTGTGTCACCCAACGGTTCGTGAACTATGCAGACATGGTTGAGACTCCTCTCCGACCAATAACCAGTAGCGGGATCTGGAGATCCATAATGGCTCCCACATATACAACGATAACTTAGTGATCGATTGAACCATTTACATACGATACCGATTCCCTTTGTCACGCGATACTTTACTTGTCCGAGGTTTGATCATCGGTGTCTCCATACCTTGTTAAACCTCATCACTAACAAGTACTCTTTACTCGTACCGTATCATGTCATCTCTTGTGAGCTAGTCACATGCTTGCAAGCTAATCAGACGACATTCCTACGAGAGGGCCCAGAGTATATCTATTCGTCATCGGGATGGACAAATCTCACTCTTGATCCATATGCCTCAACTCATACTTTCCGAATACTTAATCCCATCTTTATAACCACCCATTTACGCAGTGGCGTTTGATGTAATCAAAGTACCTTTCCGGTATAAGTGATATACATGATCTCATGGTCGAAGGACTAGGTAACTATGTATCGGAAGCTTATAGCAATTTGAACTTTAATGACTTGATCTTATGCTACACTTATATGGGTGTGCGTCCATTATATCATTCATCTAATGACATAACCTTGTTGTTCATAAAATCCAATGTTCATGATCACGAAACCATGATCATTTATTAATCAACAAGATTGTTATACAAGAGGTTTACTAGGGACTCCTTGTTGTTTACATAACACACATGTATCAATGTTTCGGTTAATACAATTAATTATAGCATGATATGCAAAAATTTATCATAAACACACAGATATATTATAATAACCACTTTATTATTTCCTCTTGGGCATATCTCCAACAGTCTACCACTTGCACTAGAGTCAATAGTCTAGATTACATGTAAGGTACCTAACACCCATGGGATTTTGGTGTTGTTCATGCTTTGCCCTAGGGAGAGCTTTATTCAACGGATTTGCCACATTCAGATCTGTGTGTACTTTGCAAATGTTTACTTCACCATCTTTGATGTACTCGCGAATCGAATGAAAACGCAGCTTGATATGCTTCAGATTCTTGTGTGACCTTGGTTCTTGTGCATTGGCGATGGCACCCATGTTAACACAATAGATGACTAATGGTTCCAATGCACTAGGAACCACACCAAGCTCAATAATGAACCTCTTCATCCATACCGCTTCCGATGAAGCCTCCAAAGCCGCTATGTATTCAGATTCAGTTGAAGACTTCGCCACCGTCCACTGCTTGGAATTCATTGATACGTCTCCAACGTATCTATAATTTCTCATGTTCCATGCTTGTTTTATGACAATACCTACATGTTTTGTTCATATTTTATATCGTTTTGATGCGTTTTCCGGAACTAACCTATTGACGAGATGCCGAAGTGCCAGTTCCTGTTTTCTGCTGTTTTTGGTTTCAGAAATCCTAGTAAGGAAATATTCTCGGAATTGCACGAAATCAACGCCTAGTATCTTATATTTACATGAAGCTTCCAACACCCGAGAGGAGCGCAGGGGGCCAGGGCCCCACACACTAAGGCGGCGCGGCCAGAGGGGGCGCGCCGGCCTGTTGTGTGGGCCCCCGTAGCCCTTCCGACTCCGCCTCTTCGCCTATAAGAAGCCCCCTGACCTAAAACCTCGATACGAATAAGCCACGGTACGAGAAAAGTTCCAGAGCCGCCGCCATCGCGAAGCCAAGATCCGGGGACAGGAGTCTCTGTTCCGCACGCCGGACGGGGAAGTGCCCCCGGAAGGCTCCTCCATCGACACCACCGCCATCTTCATCACCGTGTCTCCCATGAGGAGGGAGTAGTTCTCCATCGAGGCTCGGGGCTGTACCGGTAGCTATGTGGTTAATCTCTCTTCCATGTACTTCAATACAATAATCTCATGAGCTGCCTTACATGATTGAGATTCATATGATGATGCTTGTAATCTAGATGTCATTATGCTAGTCAAGTGATTTTACTTATGTGATCTCCGGAGACTCCTTGTCCCACGTGTGTAAAGGTGACAGTGTGTGCACCGTGTGGGTCTCTTAGGCTATATTTCACAGAATACTTATTCACCGTTATGAATGGCATAGTGAAGTGCTTATTTATATCCCTTTATGATTGCAATGTGCTTTGTATCGCTACTAGTCTATGTGCTACTCATGTGATGTTATTAAAGTAGTATATTCCTCCTGCATGGTGTAATGGTGACAGTGTGTGCATCGTGTGGTTCTTGTCGTAGATTAATCTCTTGTAGGTTATGGAGTTGATTATCGCTATGATAGTATTGATGTGATTTATTCCCCCTTCATAGTGTAAAGGTGACAGTGTGTATGCTATGTTAGTACTCGGTCTATTTTGCAAAGATCTATTATGCTCTAAGGTTACTTAAACATGAATATCGAATGTTGTGGAGCTTGTTAACTCCGGCATTGAGGGTTCGTGTAATCCTACGCAACGAATGGAGTTCATTATCAAACAAGAGTATGTGTGGCACAAATGAGAGAAGTTATTATTTATTATGCGATCAATGTTGAGAGTGTCCACTAGTGAAAGTATGATCCCTAGACCTTGTTTCCAATACTGCAAACACCGCTTATTTACTGTTCTACTGCATGTTTACTCGCTGCCATATTTTATTCAGATTGCTATTACCACTCATATACATCCATACTACTTGTATTTCACTATCTCTTCGCCGAACTAGTGCACCTATACATCTGACAAGTGTATTCGGTGTGTTGGGGACACAAGAGACTTCTTGTATCGTGATTGCAGGGTTGCTTGAGAGGGATATCTTTGACCTCTTCCTCCCTGAGTTCGATAAACCTTGGGTGATCCACTTAAGGGAAAACTTGCTGCTGTTCTACAAACCTCTGCTCTTGGAGGCCCAACACTGTCTACAGGAAAAGAAGCGTGAGTAGACATCACTCATCCAGCTTACTGCTGCACCATTCAATATAAACACGTACCCAGACTGAGACTTAGAGTCATCAGGATCAGTGTTCCAACTTGCATCGGTGTAACTGGTTACAACGAGCTCTTGGTCACCTCCATAACTAAGAAACATATCCTTAGTCCTTTTCAAGTACTTCAGGATATTCTTGACCGCTATCCAGTGTTCCATTCCTGGATCACTCTGATATCTGCTGGTCAAACTAACAGCATGTGCAATATCCGGTCTAGTACACAGCATGGCATAGATGATAGAGCCTACTGTCGAGGCATAGGGGATCTTGTTCATCCTTTCTCTTTCTTCTGCCGTAGCCGGACCTTGAGTTTTACTCAAGACCTTACCTGGCAACATAGGAAAGAACCCTTTCTTGCTTTCATCCATTCTAAACTTCTTTAGAATCTTGTCCAAGTATGTACTCTGTGAAATCCCTATTAAGCGTCTTGATCTATCTCTATAAATCTTGATGCCTAAAATGTACGCTGCTTCACCAAGGTCTTTCATTGAAAAATACTTATTCAAATAACCTTTAACACTGCTTAGTAGTTCTATATCATTCCCAATCAATAATATGTCATCTACTTATAATATCAGGAATGCTACAGAGCTCCCACCCACTTTCTTATAAATACGGGCCTCACCATGAGTCTGTATAAACCCGAAGTCTTTGATCACCTTATCAAAGTGTCGGTTCCAACTCCGGGATGCTTGCTTCAGTCCATAAATGGAACGCTGAATTTGCATACCTTCTCAACATTTTTAGAATCCACAAAACCTTTGGGTTGTACCATATACAAATCTTCCTCAATGTCACCATTAAGGAAAGCCATTTTGACATCCATCTGCCAAATATCATAATCGAAAAATGCAGCTATTGCTAACAAAATCCTCACAGACATTAGCTTCGCTACAGGGGAGAAAGTCTCATCGTAGTCAACTCCTTGAATTGAAACCCTTTACGACAAGTCGAGCTTTATAGACAATAATATTACCATCAGCATCTGTTTTTCTTTTGAAGATCCATTTATTCTAAACAGCCTTGCGGCTATAAGGTAAGTCTACCAAAGTCCATACTTGGTTATCATACATGGATCCCATTTAGGATTTCATGGCTTCTTGCCATTTGTTGGAATCTGGGCTTATCATTGCTTCCTCATACGTCGTAGGGTCTTCATCATTGTTATCCACAATCATTACATTTAGACAGGGATCATACCAATCAGGAGTGGTACGCTCCCTAGTCGATCTGCGAGGTTCAGTAGCTTCCTCGTTCGAAGTTTCATGATCATTATCATTTGCTTCCTCTTCTATCGGTGTAGGCTGTACAGAACATCTTCCGGATCGCGCTACTTGTCGGGGAAGACCCTGCATGGCAAAGGACTGGGAACAGTTGGCTCGAGGCCAGCTGGCCCGCGGCAAAGGCCGGCTGAGGAGCAGCCGGCTAGAGCCGTGGCCGGCTGCCTTGCGAGCCGGCTAACTCCAGCCCTACGCCGGCTTGGCCATAGCCGTCTGTGTTGTGGCTAGGCCGGCTTCTACATGCCATGTCCGGCTTGGTCTGCCTCCCCCTGACCGGCTCCCGGCTGGTGAGCCTTGCTGGAGAAGGAACTGGAAAGGCGATCCGGGTGCAGAAGTCCACGCTGATCTCATCTCCCGTAAAGTAAGGGGCACTATGGAGCAATAGTGCCCCGTGCCTGACAAGCCATCATGGCCTAGGCTGCGCTGTACAGCTACAGGCTACCGGTTCCGACAGGGACAACTCCCCCACGTCGCTTGGCATGTCATGTCGCCGCTGACTTCGGCAGAAGGACGGGCAGGCCTCAACGGTTGGTGACGCCAGCACCTCGGGAAGGAGCGATAAAGCCGGAGCCGGCGGAGCCGGCCAGTAGGTCATAGGGACTTCTATGTAAAGTGCCTGCGTCTATATAAGCTGCACTACCCCTCCTACGCGGGGGACGATCGATCACTTCTCAGTTCTAGACTTAGCACCGCTCGGGGAGAGAGACCTTCGTCTACCTCTAGCCTCAGCCGGATACAGCTCAAGGAGCACCATTGTACTGTGATATAGCATATACACTCCAGAGCAGGAGTAGAGTTGTTACCTCCACACGAGGGCCTCGAACCTGGGTACGTCGCCGTGTCGCTCGTGCCCATACCCGCATCCAGATACCACCGTAGACCATATCAGGAACCACTCTCATTAGCCACCCTATGGCATATGCCGTGACGATACCACGACACTACTTTGATCTATGAGAGAAGGTTCAATAACCTCGTCGAATTCTACTTTCCTTCCAGTCACTTCTTTAGTGAGAAACTCCTTCCCAAGAAAGGATTTGTTCTTGGCAACAAAGATTTTGCCTTCGGATCTGTGATAGAAAGTGTACCCAATTGTTTCTTTAGGGTATCCTATGAAGACGCATTTCTCCGCTTTGGGTTCTAGCTTGTCAGGTTGTAACTTCTTTACATAAGCTTCGCAACCCCAAACTTTAAGGAACGACAACTTAGGTTTCTTCCCAAACCATAATTCATACGGTGTTGTTTCAACGGATTTAGATGGTGCCCTATTTAAAGTGAATGCGGTTGTCTCTAATGCATAACCCCAAAACGATAACGGCAAATCGGTAAGAGACATCATAGATCGAACCATATCCAAGAGAGTTCGATTACGACGTTCGGACACACCATTGCGCTGTGGTGTTCCCGGCGGTGTCAACTGTGAAAGTATTCCACATTTCTTTAAATTAATGCCAAACTCATAACTCAGATATTCGCCTCCGCGATCAGAACGCAGAAACTTAATCTTCTTGTTACGTTGATTTTCTACTTCACTTTGGAATTCGTTAAACTACTCGAAAGTTTCGGATTTATGTTTCATAAAGTAAATATACCCATATCTACTCAGATCATCTGTGAAGGTTAGAACATAATGATAACCACCGTGTGATGCTACACTCATTGGTCCGCACACATCGGTATGTATGATTTCCAACAAGTCTGTAGCTCGCTCCATTGAACCAGAGAATGGAGTCCTAGTTATTTTTCCCATTAGACATGCTTCGCATCTATCAAGTGACTCAAAGTCAAGTGACTCAACAAGTCCATCGGAATGGAGTTTCTTTATGCGCTTCACTCCAATATGACCAAGACGACAGTGCCACATATAAGTAGAATTATCATTCAATTTAATTCGCTTAGCATCAATGTTATGAACATGTGTATCAATACTATCGAGATTTAACAAGAATACACCATTCATCTCAGGCGCATGACCATAAAAGATATTATTCATATAAATAGAACAACCATTATTCTTTGACTTAAATGAATAACCGTGTCTTGCATTAAACAAGATCCAGATATAATGTTCATGCTCAACGCAGGCACCAAATAACAATTATTAAGGTTTAAAACTAATCCCGAAGGTAGATGTAGAGGAGCGTGCCGACGGCGATCACATCGACCTTGGATCCATTTCCAACGCGCATCGTCACCTCGTCCCTCGCCAGGCTTCGTTTATTCCGTAGTTCCTGTTTCGAGTTACAAATGTGAGCAACCGAACCAGTATCAAATACCCAGGCACTACTACGATGACCAGTAAGATAGACATCAATAACACATATATCAAATATACCTTTCTTCTTCACAAGGCTGCTCTTCAGATCAACCATGTACTTGGGGCAATTACGCTTCCAGGCCCCTTCTCCTTGCGTAATAGCACACAGATCGTTTAGGGCCAGCCTTAGGCTTCTCAGGAGGAGCAGCAACTTTCTTGCCGCCCTTCTTGAAGTTTCCCTTCTTAGGTTTGTCATGCTTCTTGAAACTGGTGGTCTTGTTGACCATCAACACTTGGTTCTCTTTTCGTATCTCTACCTCAGCAGATTTTAGCATGGAGAAGAGTTCAGGTAACTCTTTGTTCATGTTCTGCATGTTGTAGTTCATCACAAAGTTCTTGTAACTAGGTGGCAGTGATTGGAGTACACGATGAATACCCAGCTGGTTAGGAATCACTATCCCCAAGTCACTGAGCTTCTTCGCATGCCCGGACATAGCGAGCACATGCTCACTAACGGAGCTACCCTCTTCCATCATACAACCAAAGAAGTGTTTCGAGGCCTCATAGCTTTCCACGGCCGCATGAGTTTCAAAGATAACTTTTAGCTCATGGTCCAGCTCATAAGGATCGTGGTGCTCAAAACACTTTTGGAGCTCCGCCTCTAGGCTGCACAGGATGGCACACTGAACTTGAGAGTACCGAGTTACCCGAGTCTCGTAAACATTCTTTACATCCTCAGATACTGCAGGTGGAGGTGGGGGACCTAGCGGTGCTTCGAGCACATACTGCAGGTTTCCACCATTGAGGAAAATCCTCACATGACGGAACCAGTCAGTGAAGTTGCTACCATTGCTTTTAAGCTTTTCTTTCTCTAGGAACTGGTTAAAATTGATGGTGGGGCCGCCATGATCTACAACATATTTGCAAAGAGTTTAGACTAAGTTTATGATAAATTGAGTTCAATTTTAATTCTTAAATAAACTAGGTAAACTCCCACTCAAAACAATATCCCTCGTATTGTTTGAGTGATCACACGAACCAAATCCACTACACCAAGTCCGATCATCACGAGAAAAGATGTAGCTTCAAAGGCAAACACTCAAAGTGTTCATCATATCATTCATATGACTCATGCTCTACCTTTCGGTATCCCGTGTTCCGAGACCATGTCTGTACATGCTAGGCTCGTCAAGGCAACCTTAGTATCCGCGTGTGCAAATCTGGCTTGCACCCGTTGTATGCACATGTAGAATCTATCACACCCGATCATCACGTGATGCTTCGAAACGACAAGTCTTAGCAACGGTGCATACTAAGGATGAACACTTTATTATCTTGATATTTAGTGAGAGGGATCATCTTATAATGCTACCGTCGCGATCTAAGCAATATAAGATGCATAAAAGGATTAACATCACATGAAATTCATATGTGATATGATATGGCCCTTTAGTCGTTGCGCCTTTGATCTTCATCTCCAAAGCACGGACATGATCTCCATCATCCACGAGCATGATCTCCATCATCATCGGCGTGGCGTCAAGGTCAATGTCGCCGTCTTCATGGTTGTTCTCCCATGTAGCAACTATTACAACTACTTTGAAATAATACCTCAACATGAAATATAAAAACAACCATAAGGCTCCTGCCGGTTGCCACAATACAATAATGATCATCTCATACATATTCATCATCACATCATGGCCATATCACATCACCAAATCCTGCAAAAACAAGTTAGACGCCTCTAATTTGGTTTGCATATTTTACGTGGTTTAGGGTTTTCGAGTAAGATCCAATCTACCTACGAACATGAACCACAACGGTGATACTAGTGTTGTCAATAGAAAGAGTAGATTGAATCTTCACTATGGTGGGAGAGACACACCCGCAAAGCCACTTATGCAATACAAGTTGCATGTCAAGTGTGGAGCAAGTCTCATGAAATGCGGTCATGTATAGTTAGCCCGGGCCGCTTCATCCCACCATCCCGCAAGATGCAAAGTACACTAACTAAAGACAACAAAAGCATCAACGCCCACAAAACCATTGTGTTCTACTCGTGCAACCAATCTATGCATAGACACGGCTCTGATACCACTGATGGGATTCGTAGCATAGAAAACAAAAATTTCCTACCGCAAGAACGAATAACAAGCCAAGATCCAATCTAGAAGATGGTAGCAACGAGAAGATCATGAGACTAAACCTCGAAGATTTCCAAAGTCTACGAGATTAGATCTCGTTGTTGATGTAGTCGATCACTTGCCGCTTTCAAAAGCGCATAGAAGATCTTGACGGTGCCACAGTCGGGCAGCACCTCCGTACTCAGTCACACGTTCGGTGTTGATGACGACGTCCTTCTCCCCGTTCCAGTGGACAGCGGAAGTAGTAGATCCTCCTCGGAATCCCGACAGCACGACAACGTGGTGTCGGTGGTGGTGGAGATCTCCGGCAGGGCTTCGCCTAAGCTCTACGGGAGAAGTGGGAGGAGGGGGCGGCTAGGGTTTGGGGAGAGGGGGAACTTCGGGCGCCGGCCTTGGGTGCCCTGGGTGGTGCGGCTCTTTTGGTGGCCGACCCCTGATGTCTACTCACGCTTCTTTTTTCTGTAGACAGTGTTGGGCCTCCAAGAGCAGAGGTTTGTAGAACAGCAGCAAGTTTTCCCTTAAGTGGATCACCCAAGGTTTATCAAACTCAGGGAGGAAGAGGTCAAAGATATCCCTCAAGCAACCCTGCAATCACGATACAATAAGTCTCTTGTGTCCCCAACACACCTAATACACTTATCAGATGTATAGCTGCACTAGTTCAGCGAAGAGATAGTGAAATACAAGTAGTATGGATGTATATGAGTGGTAAAAGCAATCTGAATAAAATATGGCAGCGAGTAAACATGCAACAGAACAGTAAATAAGCGGTGTTTGCAGTATTGGAAACAAGGCCTAGGGATCATACTTTCACTAGTGGACACTCTCAACATTGATCACATAATAAATAATAACTTCTCTCATTTGTGCTACATACACTCTTTTGTTCGATGACAAACACCATTCGTTGTGTAGGGCTACAAGAGCTCCCTCAAGCCGGAGTTAACAAGCGCCACAACATTCGGCATTCATATTTAAGTAACCTTAGAGCATAATAGATCTTTGCAAAATAAACCGAGAACTAACATAGCATACACACTGTCACCATTACACTATGAAGGGGGAATAGATCACATCAATACTATCATAGCGATAATCAACTCCATAACCTACAAGAGATTATGATCATAATCTACGACAAGAACCACACGATGCACACACTGTCACCATTACACCATGCAGGAGGAATAGACTACTTTAACAACATCACATGAGTAGCACATAGACTAGTAGCGATACAAATCTCATATGAATCTCAATCATGCAAGGCAGCTCATGAGATCATTGTATTGAAGTACATAGGAGAGAGATTAACCACATAGCTACCGGTACAACCCTTAGCCTCGATGGATAACTACTCCCTCCTCATGGGAGACAGCAGCGGTGATGAAGATGGCGGTGGTGTCGATGGAGGAGCCTTCCGGGCACTTCCGTCCCGCGGCGTGCCGGGAACAGACTCCGTCCCAGATCTTGGCTTCGCGATGGGCGGTGATACGTCTCCAACGTATCTATAATTTCTGATGTTCCATGCTTGTTTTATGACAATACCTACATGTTTTGTTCACACTTTATATCGTTTTGATGCGTTTTCCGGAACTAACCTATTGACGAGATGCCGAAGTGCCAGTTGCTGTTTTTGGTTTCAGAAATCCTAGTAAGGAAATATTCTCGGAATCGGAAGAAATCAACGCCCAGTACCCTATTTTCACCGGAAGCTTCCAGAGCACCCGAGAAGGACCAGAGGGGGGACACTGGGCCACCACACACTACCCCGGCGAGGCCCAGGGGGGGGCGCGCCCCCCTAGTGTGTCGCCGCCTCGTCAGCCCTCCGACTCCGCCTCTTCGCCTATATAAAGGTCCCTGACCTAAAACACGATACGAATAAGCCACGGTACGAGAAAAGTTCCAGCCGCCGCCATCGCGAAGCCAAGATCTGGGGGACAGGAGTCTCTGTTCCGGCACGCCGCCGGGACGGGGAAGTGCCCCCGGAAGGCTTCTCCATCGACACCGCTGCCATCTCTATCGCCATCTTCATCACCGCTGCTGTACCGGTAGCTATGTGGTTAATCTCTCTGCTATGTACTTCAATACAATGATCTCATGAGCTGCTTTACATGATTGAGATCCATATGATGAGCTTTGTATCGCTACTAGTTATGTGCTACTCATGTGATGTTATTAAAGTAGTCTATTCCTCCTGCATGGTGTAAAGGTGACTAGTGT